>CM038679.1:590615538-591226186 GCA_021605205.1 Aegilops longissima | reverse complement strand
AAAATATCAAGGATTCTGCCCTTGGCATGGGCCTCGCTCACACATAGAGAACCCGGCAAAACACCCTTTTTCATTAAAAACATCCCATACAGGTACAGTTCATACGGAACGAAAAACATGAGCAAGGGGATTACAAGTTTCAAATCTAACAAGTGCCCGCAGGCTTACAAACTAAAAAGAGATAAGGTGCCTGTAATCCCTTTCTTGTCCCTCTCCTTAGAAGGTGAAACAAGACAGCAGGAGGGCGAAAGGAGCGCCTAGGCAAGGCACGAGCTGCAGAAGGCGCCAGGAGAACATCCCGGTGGCCATCCTAGAGAGAGGCTGGTGATGATGATGACGGGAGAAGAGCTGGAAGACGAGGCGGCAGGACCGACAACACGCGTGATTTAAGGCTGGTGCTCACAGACGGACTTGATGGCCCTCCACCCGCCTTTTCTTCACCTTCTCCGCCTCTCACGCCAGCCACCCAAGGAGGCTAACCTCGAGAAGTTCAAGGGCCCGTGCAGATGTATGCTGCTGCTGACACCTCCCCGGGACGGCGGGTCCGACACCTAGTCGGACCCGTCATCCTCCCACCTCTACCCTCGTCGTCGCTGTCGCTGTCCTCCTCGTTGCTCTCGCTTGAGGAGGAATCTTCATCGTCGGAGGAGCTCTCTACGTAGCACTTCGGGCGAGTTCCAAGATCTCCGAAGACCTTGACGGAGAGAAGGCCGCCTCCATTAACTTGAAATAGAGGACGAGCCCCACCATAAGGCTATGGATACGGGCAAATGTCTTCCATTCACGACGGAGATACATAACATGCGGAGTGAGGAAGTCGACGTCGACCCGCGTGCCACCGGTCCCGCAACCCCTCATGTGCAATCTGAGGGTCTGGGGTGGATCGAGCTCCATCTCCTAAGCGAAGGGGGTGGGGAGACGGATACGACGACACGGTTGCCGGGTGCAGCCTGATGAAGAAATCGCGGAGCTGGTCCCCGACGTGACCCTCCATCACAGGAGGCACCGCTGGCGGAGGCACGGCCGTCGCGCCACCTGCCCCCTCTCCTCGACCACCGCGGGCGACTCGGCCACGCCTCCCTTCCTATCGCGGGTGGCTCCGCCACCGCAGGCTCGTGGGAAGGAGGACGCTACGACGAGCAGCGACCGCCGCCACCGCCGACGGCCCAGCGCCTCTTGCCATGGCAGGTGGAAGAAAGAAGCAAAGGTGGAGGAGGATGGATATCAAGGAATGTGGATGACGCCCTCGCCTCCTTATAAAGGGGCGGGTCGAGACTCGGCCACCCCACTCAGCCAATCCAGCCATCGGAGGCGCAGGGAGTTAGTACCGACCCGCTGCCCCATTCAGCGATGACCCGGCTTCCCGCCTCAATCACCGCCACTTGGCTGGAGGACGATGGCGAGCATGAAAGCAGGATCGGCGGGACGGGTGAGGCGATCGCCCCCGCCTGGTGACCATGGGGGCGGGCGCTTGAAGAGTGCGACCCGAGTCCACCCAAGAATGAGCCACGCCCACGCCCCTATTTTTATGGGGAAGGCGAGCCACCTCTTTACCACGATGTGACACATGCATGCGAAATGCCCCACGATGACCCCATGTCATGCATGACCCCGACATCGCTGCAGGTCGTGGGGAAGTGCAGCGATGAGAGTTATCATGGTAAAATCTGCCCCACCTGCCCACAAGACCGCTTTGGGCCTAGCCTAATAACGTGTTGCGCTTTATGTGTGGCCCAGTCTGGCTCCTGCTGGTGTAAAAGTAGGGGCACTCTTTTGTACCCCTTTACTTGTGCATGGGCAGTCGGATCCACGCACCGCGGCCACACTAAGCAAGGCAGAGGAGGGGAGCCGGGCAGAAGCAAAGCAAAAGAAGCCCAAGGCAACGCCAAGACCAATAACACAAAGGACAGAAGGGCGAAGTAGGTTCCCCCACCAAGACCCTTGCCGGGGCAACCTCGGCAGCCCCAGCAAGGGCTTTGCCGGGGCAGCACGCCCGACGCCAAAAGAGTGAGCCACCCTTGAGCCCACGGGTTCCAACCCAACCAAATACATTGGAACTAGGGCTCAGAAGGCACTTCCGTGGTGGCATGCAGATCTTTGTCAAGACCATAGAGATGTGAGATCAGATGAGAACCAGAAGACAGCGACCCTTAGCGGGATCCTTGCCGAGGAGATCCAGAAGAACCCCGACAAGAGCCTTGCCGGGATGACTGCAATGCCACAGCAAGACCCTTGCCGGGCCCCCGGCAAGGCCTTCGCCAAGGGCGTCAGCAGGGCCACAGCCAGGCCCGCGTCGACGAAGACTCCACCGCCGTCACCAAGCAGCTGCTAGCTCAACCAGCTGGGCAGGCACCTGCATGGCGACGGGCGGCCTTTACGCCAACTCAGCAAGCACCCGCGTGGTGGCATGCAGATCTTCGGGAAGACCCTACCACCGCGCCCACCTCACCGCCGCTCGCCACATGGCACCACATGCATCGCTGGCTCGGGCGCTGTCGGGCAAGGCGGAGGGCGGCATCGATGGGACGGTCCTCATTCCTTCCCCGATAAAGCTAAGGGACACCTACGCTTATGCATTAAATGCCTTTGGCTCAGAATATCTGGGCGATAAGCTCGCGAGCATCAGATACCTTCCACCTCCTGTATGCCACTGTGGCAGCCCTTTCGACTATAAATGGAGGTCCATGGCGTACTGGAGAAGGATTCGGCTCTTTTCAACTACACAGCCACCCTATCTAGTTTGAGAGCTGAAGAAGTCTCTCAAATACACACAAAATTTGGACTAGGGTATTACGCATCCTCGCGGCCCGAACCTGGGTAAACGATCCTTGTGTTGACTGTTAATCCTGCTCTTCTCACAACCCCGCGCCTCGACAGCCGTAGTAAGGATTCTTGTGGTACCATAGGTGTCGTTTTCCACCGACAGAGTGTCATCCCCTATGTCTCGGCCATAGGGTCTATTATGTATGCCATGTTGTGTACCAGACCTGATGTGAACCTTGCCGTAAGTTTGGTAGGGAGGTACCAAAGTAATCCCGGTATGTAACACTCGACAGCGGTCAAGAATATCCTGAAGTACCTGAAAAGGACTAAGGATACGTTTCTCATTTATGGAGGTGACGAAGAACTCGTCGTAAAGGGTTACGTCGATGCTAGCTTCGACAGAGATCTGATGACTCCAAGTCACAAACCGGATACGTGTATATTTTGAATGGTGGGCAGCCTACCTGGTGCGCTGCAAGCAAAGCGTCGTGGAGGGATCTACATGTGAAGCGGAGTACATAGCAGCCTCGTGGCAGCACAGAAGGGCTTGATGAAGGAGTTCATCACCGACCGGGAGTTATTCCCAATGCGCTCGGGCCCGATGACTCTTCTCGTGACAACACTGGAGCTATTGCCTTGCTAAGGAGCCCAGGTTTCACAAGAAGACTGCATATCAAGCCGCTCAACTTCATTCGTGAATATGTTCAAGATGGAGACATAGATATTTGTAAAGTGCATACGGATTTGAATGTCGCAGATCCATTGACTAAACCTCTTCCACGAGCAAAACATGATCAACACCAGAATTCTATGGGTGTTCGATTCATCACAATGTAACTAGAATATTGACTCTAGTGCAAGTGGGAGATTGTCGGAAATATGCCCTAGAGGCAATAATAAAATGGTTATTATTATATTACCTTGTTCATGATAATTTTCTATTGTTCATGCTATAATTGTGTTATCCGGAAATTGTAATACATGTGTGAATACATAGACCACAACATGTCCCTAGTGAGCCTCTAGTTGACTAGCTCGCTGATCAATAGATGGTTACGGTTTTCTAATTATGGATTATTGATGTCGGTAATTGATGTACTAGTATCGATCAACTTGTGCACGGGAGTTTCAGCTGCAAGGCTTGCTCGGTGACCACCAAGGTCCTCCGTGGTTCCTTTGGAGCCATTCAACAAAGTATTGCCAAGGAGACAAGTTTCGAAAGGACACTTGCCGAAGGCCAACCCTGGTATATCAGCTGCCGCACGCCGCCACGGTCCTTGTTCGGACGACAGATAACGCCGGGCGAGGCGCTGTCGCTGCAAAATACCACTTCACTGTAAGCTTCCAAAGCATCCACCAACTGTCAGCTCGACCTTTAGCGCTGCGGTAAGAGGCTGTGCGGCCAGCAAGCGTGCGCTGAGGCTAGCGACGTACGACAAGATTGCCATCGCGGCAGTGGTGGCGCCCCCGACGTCCTTTTTGCACCTGCTTTGGGCGACGAGACGGCATTTAATGCCTTTGTCCCCTGCCGCCGTGGTTAGGTATGATACATCGCATGTAGTTGTACCAACCGCGATTCCTTTTCCATTTTTAACCTTGTTCACGCTAGCCACCGTCGGAGACCCCCTTTAGCATATAAAAGGAGGCCCATGCTAACGATAGAAAAGATTGACGCTGGTTGTTGGCAGCCGAAAGTTGGGCGGGCTTTTCGCCGGTCCCGGTCCGCGGTCCCATAGGTGTTCGAAGATGTCGTGGAAGCTGATCCACTAACACCTATGGGACCGGCGGACCGAGCCCTTTAGGTTCGGGCGGGGGGCGGAGGTCGCACGAAGAGCAGATCGAGGCGGCTACACGAAAGCAGTTTACCCAGCTTCGAGCTTTCCAGAGATAACACTCTACCGCCAGCATGTCCGAGGTATTGAGTTCTTGCTCGAGCGCTTGAAAGCTACAGAAGACACTAGCTGCTAACGAGACCGAGTGTGAGTGTTTTTCGCTCGAACCCCCCCTACTCGGCGCGCGCCAAAGATGTCGAGAAGCTGATCCACGTACACCTATGGGACCGCGGACCGAGCCCCTTTCGTTCGGGCGGGGGGCGGAGGTCGCACGAAGAGCAGAACGAGGCGAAGCACACGAGCAGTTTACCTAGCTTCGGAGCTCTCCGGAGAGATAACACTCCTACTGCTGCATGTCTGAGTGTATTGAGTTCTTGCTCGGGAGCGCTGAGTGCTATAGTACACACTAGCTGCTAACGAGACCGAGTGTGAGTGTTTTTCGCCTCGACCCCCTACCTTGCGCCAAAGATGTCGGGAAACTGATCCACTTAACACCTATGGGACCGGCGGACCGAGCCCCTTTTCGGGCGGGGGGCGGAGGTCGCGACGAAGAGCAGATCGAGGCGGAAACACGAGCAGTTTACCCAGCTCGGAGCTCTCCGGAGAGATAACAGTCCCACCGCTGCATGTCCGAGTGTATTGAGTTCTTGCTCTGGGAGTGCCGAGTGCTACAAGACACACTAGCTGCTACGAGACCGAGCGTGAGTGTTTTTCGCGCCTCGAACCCCCTTCCACGCTGCACATGGGCCTCCTTTTATATGCTAAAGGGTTCCGACAGGTGGCAACGAGACAAGGGTAAAATGGAAAAGGAATGCGGTTGGTACAACTACCTGACAGTGTATCATACCTAACCCCGACGGCAGGGACAAAGGCATTAAATGCCCATCTACGCCCAAACAAAGGCAAAAGGGACCGTCAGTGGACGCCACCACTTGCCACGATGGCAATCTTGTCGTTGCCGCGCTCATCACCGCGCACCGCTGGTCAAGACAGCCTTTCTTGCCACGCGCTACCGAAAGGTCCTGTATACACGCTGGTGGATGTGCCGAGCGCCGGTACAGAGTAGTATTTTGCAGCGGCAAGCGCTTTGCCGCGGTCGTTGTCTTGTCGTGATCCGAAGCTTGGCGCCACTGGCCTCGCCGGACGCGTGGGGCGTCGTCGGAAAGTTCCTTGAGATGCCTTGTTGGCCTTCCCGCAAGCTCCTCTTGCCGGAGCCTTGTCTCCTTGGCTTGAATACTTTGTTCTTGAATGGCTCCAAAGGAACCACGGAGGACCTTGGCGGTCACCGGCAAGCCTTGCTGGGTGCTGCAATCGCTCTGCACAAGTTCGGGATACTAGGGTACCCCTACTCTAGTACACCGACATTGGATGTCGTTGATAACGGGATCACATCATTAGGAGAATGATGTGATGGACAAGACCCAATCCTAAGCATAGCACAAGATCGTGTAGTTCGTTTGGTAAAGCTTTTCTAATGTCAAGTATCGTTTCCTTAGACCATGAAATTGTGGAACTCCCGGATACCGTACGAATGCTTTGGGTGTGCCAAATGTCACAACATAACTGGGTGGCTATAAAGGCACACTACGGGTATCTCCGAAAGTGTCTGTTGGGTTGGCACGAATCGAGACTGAGATTTGTCACTCCGTGTGACGGAGAGGTATCTCTGGGCCCACTCGGTAGGACATCATCATAATGAGCTCAATGTGACCAAGGAGTTTATCACGGGATGATGTGTTATGAACGAGTAAAGAGACTTGCCGGTAACGAGATTGAACAAGATATAGGGATACCGACGATCGAATCTCGGGCAAGTATCATACCGGTAGACAAAGGGAATTGTATACGGGATTGATTGAATCCTCGACATCGTGGTTCATCCGATGAGATCATCGTGGAACATGTGGGAGCCAACATGGGTATCCAGATACCGCTGTTGGTTATTGACCAGAGAGATTTCTCGGTCATCTCTACATGCCTCCCGAACCCGTAGGGTTTACACACTTAAGGTTCAGTGACGCTAGAGTTGTTATGGGAAATAGTATGTGGTTACCGAATGTTGTTTGAAGTCCTGGATGAGATCCCGGATGTCACTAGGAGTTCTGGAATGGTCCATAGGTGAAGATTTATATATGGGAAGTCGTCATACAGTCACCAGAAGTGTTCGTGGGTTTGTCGGTATTGTACCGGGACCACCGAAGGGGTTCCGGGGGTCCACTGGGAGGGTCCACATGCCCCGGAGGGCCCTATGGGTTGTATGTGGAAGGGAACCAGCCTCTAAGTGGGCTAGGAGCCATCCCCCCTTAGGCCCATGCGCCTAGGGTTGGGGGGACCCTAAAGGGGGCACCTCCCTTGGCTTGGGGGGCAAGCCCCCTCCCCTTGGCCGCCGCCCCCCCTCTAGATCTCATCTAGAGGGACCGGCCCCTTCCCCCTTAGCATGATAAATAGAGGGGGGGAGGGAGGGCAGCAGCACCTCATCCAAGGCGCATCCCTCCCCCTCTCCAACACCCCGTCCTACTCCGTTGAGCTTGGCTAAGCCCTACCCGAGAACTGCTCGCTCATCCACCACGCCGTCGTGCTGCCGGAGTTCTTCCCCAACTTCTCCTTCCCCCTTGCTGGATCAAGAAGGAGGAGACATCCCCGTGCTGTACATGTGTTGAACGTGGAGGCGCCATTGTTCGGTGCTTAGATCGAAATCGACCGCGATCTGAATCACTGTGTGTACGACTCCACCAACCGCGTTCTTTGTAACGCTTCGGCATCGCGATCTACAAGGGTATGAACATGTACTCCCATCTCTCTCGTTGCTAGTTTGTCCATAGATTGATCTTGGTGGTGCGTAGAATTTTTTTATTTCTGCAACGATCCCCAACAATAAGTTAGCATCTTAGGTTGCCTTATTGTCATGCATCACACAAAGTAGTAATACAACATTTAATATGACACGGTATCATCATATGATACCACATCCTCTCTTTCCTCATTTAATTGTGTGCCACATCATACTAGCTAGTCGTCTATGATATACTAGCTACCTCACTACGAACATGGTTAATAATACAACCATGGGTCAGCTATAATAAGTTGCCATGTCATATACAGCCAACCTCTTAGCGGGCATGTACAGTAATAATTTTTATATACGTATTAGTTTATCAATAGTTGGCCCACCTTACATCCTCACAAAGTGTCTTGGGTCTCGTGTTGCAGCTAGGTCTACTAACCAAGAGCCCGCTTCTCTTCTCTTTCCTCCAACTAATAAGCACACATATAAAGTATTCTATTCCTTATAGCCTTCTTAGACCACCCACAGTGGGAGTAACATAGGTAGTAACATCACATGTATCTAGATAAAATAGATGATGTGACAAGCAATAAAGGAAGAAAGAGAGGAAAGTGGTAACATAGCTAGTTAGACTGGCCACTATATGTTACTCCCCACTATATGTTCTTTTAATTAATTCTATGACAGCTCATCAAAATTGCCTAGTTGGCATGCATGATACTAGCTATGATACCCCCTTACTATCACCCTAACAAAGGTGTACAGATCATTTATGCGTCGCTTTCTGAGTTTTCATCCGTTTGCTTGAGAAGCGGGGAAAAGTTTCAAACATTTCGGGCGCGAGGTGCAGCCACTAGCGTAGGCCTAGTTGGTATTTAATTACAGGAAATTCAGATGGAGTTCGGACATCATCAAGATCGATGTGTGCCTGTGGCGTGCTCTCACGACCCCGTGGAAAAAAATTGGTAAAGTTTGGCACAAGTTTTGATGACCGGTCCTTCCAAACCGGAGCGTCTCACATGAAGGATCATGGTTTTCCAAAAGGAGATGTGTCAATTCAAACTCCTGTGGCCGGTGACTTCAACGTTTGGCCTCATAAAAATTTCCCCACGGTACGCAATCACCAATATACCACGTGTTTGATTTTCTGGCGCATTTGAGGTATCTTAGCTATATTTAAGACATTTTTTGAGATTAACGTGCATTTTGTGCATAAAAGTAAAATTACAATCGGAACTGCATGTGCTGTCGAAAGGGATGAGGATCACCGTTCAATCTGGGACGATCCATGGGGTTTGGGTTCGCCAATCGTAAAGCACGACTCGGATTGTGGGCGGGGTGGGGGGTGGTCGGATACGACTTTCATCAATCTAATCGTGTGTTATTCATAAACCAGATTGTATATATTTGTTCACACATCTTGTAGTAAGATCAATTGAGTGTGCTACCTCTATGATATAATAATAATAATAATAATAATAATAATAATAATAATAATAATAATAATAATAATAATAATAATAATAATAATAATAATAATAATAATAATAATAATAATCTATACCTACTAATAAAGCAAGGTGCGTTTCTCCAATTTTTTCATCCGTTCACCGCCGAAAAGTTTTTTCCCTATCCAAGGTGGTACTAAATTTTTCTGCGTCCATCTGCTCACAAAAAACAATTCTATCCAGAATTTCGTACATGGGCTGTGCGTGCTGCGGCCCAGCGAAACCAGCCCATTTATTTCCTGCCCACGCAGCTGCAAACCCTTATTTGCCGCACAGAGCGACAAATAGGCAGAGTTTCATAAAGACGCCCAAGATTGGGCCGGCCCGTTCTCGTTCTTCTCTGTGTTCTATTTCTATTTTCTCTTTCTTTTCCTTTCTCTTTCCCTTTTTCCCTTCCAAGTTTATTTTTATTTTCTCAAAATTTCATTTTTTTCTTCAGAATTTCCATTTTCATCAAATCTTCATAATTTCAAAATTTTGTTCCCATGATGAAAATGTGGGAAACTTTTTATTTTTCTTCTCGTTCCAAAATTTGTCCAAAATTCAGAAAATGATTGCATTTTGTCAGAAAATGTTTGAGTTTTCCAAAATTGTTCAGGATTTAAAAAAACTACAGTTTAAAACATGATACAAATTAGAAAAATATTCCTGTTTTATTGAAATATTCACAATTCAAAATAATGTGTGTTAAAAAACAACATATTTTTAAAAGATTGAATGTTCAAAACATGTTTCAATTTTAAGAATTGTTAAGTAAACTCAAAAATGTTACTTTTATAAAAGGTTCAGGTTTTCGATATTATTTTTCTGAATTTCAAAAATCTTCCTGTTTCTTGTTCATTTTTTGCAAAATTAAAGAAATTATCAAAAAATTCTCAATTTTTTTGAAAACAATGGTATTTAAAAAATTGCTCATGTTTCAAAGAATATTCGGCAATTCATAATTGTTACCTTATTTTTGAAATTTCAAAAAAGAAAAGAAAAATCAAGAAATGTTTCTAATGTGATGTTGTAGTAGTTCTTAAACATTTGCGCTGGACATTGGTTAGCAGGAGTTGTTTGTTCGTGTGGCTAGGAATACGTGGTCGATTTTTTTAGGTCAGGAGTTTGATCCTTGAACTCATTGTTTTTCTTGGATTTTTATCCGTGTCTGACAAAAATAGGTCATTTTGGTGCCTGCAAGTGGCCTAGCCCAGACGGAACTGTTGTGTGTTGCCTGTGCTAATTGATGATAAACAAGAATATGTTGGTTGGCTATAATTAAAAGTAATTATGGGCACATGCCAATAAAAATAATATGCTGGTTTGGCCCTGACTAAGAAAAATGTGGGCAAGTGAACACTAGAATAATTAAAGAGAATACACCATGGTAAAGCATGGACTACCGGGTTATGCGATGATTATGCCAATGAAACAGGATTCGCTGCAATTAGTAATCCATCCGGTTACGCCATCGCAGGAGAGTGGTCGAAGCAAATATGCCCAAAGGTCGCCGTGCAGCCACAAAGTGAGGAAGCAACCACAACCTCGACACAGAAGCGGGCCTGGAGAAAAAAGACGCACGAGTTGGGTGGTGGCCGCCAGTCCGATCAACCCCACCACTATCTAGATCTCGCGGGCCAAACATGACCCGCGACAACACCACAACTCCTCGCTCTGTCCCCCCACCACTTCGGAGACCGTTTCGATGGACACATCAATTATCTTTCCTGATGCTTCTCGCAAAAAAAATGTCTCTCCCGTTGCAACGTACGGGCATATGTGCTAGTAATAACAAAAAACATTTCATATTCATTGCCTGAGCTGATAGCATATCAAGTTCAACATATTAACGGTTCTTACATCAACAGAAAACCAGGCATAACTCACAAATTCAGTACACGCTACAGTTCTAAATTGAACGAATTAAGTTGCAAGGTAGGCATAAAGGCTTGTCTTATAGCTTAATTCCCATGTACATGGGGGAACTGGGATCATTAAGTTGACCCCGAATGAACTTGGGGTTTTTGATGATTTTACGCTGCTCTATTGCACGGGTGCGTGATCCCTTGGATGGCAACTCATCAAATTCATCGTAATCATCGTCGACACCCAGTACCCTTTGAGGAAGTCCTGGATTAGGGGGTATCCGGACAGCCGGACTGTATACATCGTCCGGACTATGGAAGCGTGAAGATACAAGACTCAAGACTTTGTCCTGTGTCCGGATGGGACTCTCCTTTGCGTGGATGACAAGCATTAACGAAGGACCGTTTCCCGGTCATGTACACACGCGCCCGTATTCGGATGCAAGCGAAAGTACCAGGGGCTACATAGTAGCCCCACCATCGAACTCCATGGCTGTTTAAAGCGTTACACTATATAGTCCGGTTGCCTAGTTCGACGTGCGATCACCTCCTTAATGGACCAAGACGTTGGATCAAGTGTGACTATGCATATCTTTCTTGAACACCCTCGCATTATATGCGTGGGGGCTGAAGCCAACGACTGCTAACTTTCGGATTACATGTATATATATACAAAAAATGGCCGCACATGAGACACAATAATACTTTCAGGCAAAAAGTATAAATATAGCCTTACAACCAAAATAACACTGTTTTTACAATGATCTGATTTGTCACTCGAACAAGACATCCTTCGAGCACTGCGCCTGTATTAGGCGGGCACCTTCTGTTACCTGTGCCAAATAGTGCTCGGCCGGATATTGGCCTCCCTCCGGATTCTGGGTCGCCACAACGGTGGCCTCCATCTCTGTCCAAAATGCTTTAACGCGGGCAAGGGCCATCCGCACACCCTCTATGCACGCCGACCTTCTCATGGCATCGATCCGAGGCACGGCCCCAAGGAATTGCTGCACCAAACAAAAGTAACTGTCCGGCTTAGGCCCCTTCGGCCAAAGATGGTCTATTACAGACCGCATTACAAGCCCGGACAGACTGTGAAGCTCCGCTATAGCAGCCATCTTGTCACTTAATGGCAGCGGGCGAGTGGGAGCATTGAATTGCGACCAGAAAAGCTTCTCCACTTCCTTATGACCCTGATCATTGAAGAACTTGGTTGCGTCAGTTGTACTCTTCGCCAAATCCACATACGCGTCCGCAGGACTCCAGCGTCCATCTAGGGGAGCGTACTTTGGATCGAAAAACTTCGTCCGCAACAAGTAGGAGCCCCCAGCTGCGATTTTACCGGCCTGTTGAAGCTCCTCCCGCGCACCCCTGAGCTTGGTCCGTATTTCCTTGGTGGCATTAAGTGCCTTGTTCAGATCGGCCGAACTATCCTTATGCTCCTTTTTAAGGAGCTCATACCGGTCAGCGGCATTTTTTAACTCCAAAGCCATTTCGGCTATCTTTTCCTCACTTCGGCGATGAGCAGCCTGTTCGGATCTCAATTCCTCGGCCGCCTTCAGGGCAGCCGCATTGCAAACCCGAGCTTGTTCCTTGGCCTGGGCAAGGTCCGCCCTCAGGGCCTCCATGGCAGCAGCACCATCTGCAGTCCAAACATATTACATTAATATCATGCCGCCTTCATATTTTCCTATAGAAAGGAAGGCAGAGCACATACCTTGTGATTTGTCCAACCGCTCGTTTACCAGCGCGATCTCGACATCAATCGATCCAATCTGCCTCGTTAGTTCGGCAACTTCAACGGATTGGTCGGCGGCCGGACCCACAGGTACCTGCACATATTTGCAGCACAATCATTGGTTTATGATCCCCAGTTTGCCGCCTAGGGCGGGGAACCAGAGTCTCAGGGGCTACTATCTATATGGAGCACTCCTAGAGCATGCCTCACAGCCAAAAAGTAGTGTATTCTTCACTACATACCTCAAAGCCTTTGAGCTGGCTTGTAAATGCTTCGTTCAAGCCGCTTGTAGCGGATGAAATCTTCTTGAGCACCGCGTTCATTAATGAGCGGTGCTCCGCCGAGAGCGCAGCTCACTCCAGTAGGCCTGTCAGTACGTCTGGCCGGACATTGAACTGTGCCGGACCCTTCCCATCGCCCCTCGTGGGAGCCAAACGCTTCGGGCTCAGGGCGGCTGACGCATTGGCTTCCGACTTCGGCAGATCCGGACTCCTCCGTGACGACACCTCGGTTTCGCCCGCTTCACGAGTCGGAGAGGCGGGTGGGGTCTCGCTCTCCATCATCTCCGGAGGAAGATCCCCCGAAGACGAACTCTGTTGAGAAGAGCTGCTATCCAGACTGCAAAAGATGAATCCTGGTTATTGATCTAGGAGAAACACAGCACCTTCGAATTAACGATTTACTTACAGATCGGTGGAGAGTTGGCCTGTTGGTGGGCACGACGCGATGAGGGTGCCCGTCGGGGCAGAGCCCCCTGGGGATACCTTTTTCCCTTGCTTGGGCATCTCCATCTCCAAATCTTCAGAGGCGGCCCTCTTCTTCCCGCGCGGGGAAGAGGCCTTAGCCTCCCCTTCCCGACTATCCTCCTTAGGGGAGGTAACAATTCCCCTGGTTCGGATGCGTAGCATGTGGAGTTCGGTTTCTTCGTTCTTCCCCTTGTCTTTCCCCGAGGGCATTCTGCTGAGTACCCGGTCAAGCATCTTGGCCATGGTGGGACCAGGCGAGCCTTCGGGAAGTGGCGCTGGACACCTGATTCTCTCCGCCTTGCTGAGCCATTCCTGGCCACTTACTTGGGTATCTTGGCGATTGTAGCTTAGGCCCGCATCCTCAGTGGTGTCCGGACAATCTACTTTCGGTCTGAAGAATAATTTGCACATCTCTTCGAGCTTCAAGCTGAAGAAGTGCTTAACAGTCCGCGGACCCTCTGGATTGAACTCCCACATCCGGAGAGGCTAGCGTTGGCACGACAACATCCGTCAGATTAACATCACTTGCATTATGCTAACAAGGTTAATGTCCCTCTCAAGAAGCTCTCATATGCGATTCTGCAGTATTGGTACATCGCCAGCAGGCCCCCAATTCTGTCCTACGTCGGTCCAAGACGCCAACTATGACGGAGGGCCTGAGCGGAACTCAGGGGCGGCTGCCCACTTTGTGCCTCTGGGAGCCGTAACATAAAACCACCTCCGCTGCCATACATCGGATACTTCTGGGAAAGAACCCTCTGGCCATGGGGCATCAGCGTTCCTGCTTATTATGGCACCTCCGCACTCCACATGTCACCCCTCGATCATCCTCGGCTTCACATTGAATGTCTTGAGCCATAAGCCGAAGTGTGGGGTGACGTGGAGAAAAGCCTCGCACACAATAATGAATGAAGAGATATGGAGGATAGCGTCCGGAGCCAGATCATGAAAATCCAACCCATATTAGAACATGAGCCCCCTCACAAAGGGGTCGAGGGTGAAGCCCAAGCCACGGAGGAAGTGAGGGACAAACACGACGCACTCATTGGGCTCCGGTGTAGGGATGACCTACCCTGGAGCAGGAAGCCTGTGCTGGATGTCGGCGGTCAGATATCCGACCTCCCTGAGCTTCGCAATGTCTTCCTTTTTGAATCGAGGAGACCACCCACCGGCCTTGAGGGTTGGATCCGGACATATTGGAGGATCTGGGGTGTTGGAGCTTAGGTCTTGGGCGTTGGAGCTCGAGGTGCGAGAAGGCGCAAGGGAGGTGGAAAAGAGGTGTAGGCCTCGACCTCTTTATAAAGGGGGTGAATATCAAGAGTCCTCTGCGTGACCGCTTGAGACTTATCCAAAAATACACGGAGTCATACCAACGGTCGTCGTGGGGTTACGCACGCCCATATTAATGGAAAAACTCGTAATAAGAGGAACACGATCTCTGCTTTGGCAGGACGTGCCAGTAAAACCGCCTCGCAACACGAGTCGAGGTGGGGCAAGAAATGCTGGTTCACGTTGGACCAGGCCATGATGCAAGGGCACGACGTACGAAGATTGCTAGCGGATCAGATTTATGCTGTGTTCCCTACAATGGTATGTGAAGATCATCTTGCAGATCCGGACACAGTTTGAGTGTTCGATAACTACTTTGGAGTATTCGGAGAAGGAACCCGCCTTGCAATGCCAAAGACAAGACTGCGCGCCGGACTCATCGTCATTGAAGCCTGGTTTAGGGGCTACTGAGGGAGTCCTAGATTAGGGGGTATCCGGACAGCCGGACTGTATACATCGTCCGGACTATGAAAGCGTGAAGATACAAGACTCAAGACTTTGTCCCGTGTCCGGATGGGACTCTCCTTTGCGTGGAAGACAAGCTTGGCGATCCGGATATTGTGTTTCCTTCCTTGTAACCGACTCCATTTAAACCTAGCCCTCTCCGGTGTCTATATAAACCGGAGAGGTTGGTCCTTAGAAGGCTGATCACAATTACAATCATACCATCATAGGCTAGCACTTAGGGTTTAGCCTCTACGATCTCGTGGTAGATCTACTCTTGTACTACTCATATCTTCAATATTAATCAAGCAGGAAGTAGGGTTTTACCTCCATCGAGAGGGCCCGAACCTGGGTAAACATTGTGTCCCTTGCTTCCTGTTACCATCAGCCTAGACGCACAGATCGGGACCCCCTACCCGAGATCCGCCGGTTTTGACACCGACACCCTTCTCTTCCCATGCATCGCCAAATGGCCGTTCTTATGCAAGGGACCTTCCACAAATAAAATCTGGGTAGCATCGCTGGCAAGAATGAATGGGTCCGCGTGATATGCCATCGTTGTCCTGTTAACACGTCAAGAAAATCCCTCTTGACGTGGGATTGATGAGGATCCCTCTTGGTCTTCCTATAGTCATAGTGGTATGTGGGATTGATGAGGATCCCTCTTGGTCTTTCTGTACTCATCAATCCTTACCTGAACAAGAGGGATCCATGCACACTGGAATAATACCACCTTAACTTTCACATAGTTATGCTCCCAAATCTCTTTGATGGTTCCATAGTATACCCTTTTATCAGCTTTATTTATAGTCATGCATTCTATTCCAATAGAGATGTTCTGATACGAGGTCTTCTTATCATGTTCCTCAGTGTAGAACGTGTATCCATTTATGTCATATGCTTGGTATGTCAGCACCGTAGGTGATGGCTTTTTTGGCGACCACGTAGCAATGTCATCGATGGATCCTTGTGCCAAATTATTCTTCAGCCATTCGGCGTTGTTCTTAGTATGCTCCTTCATCTCCACACCTGATGAAGGCACCATTGGTAAGAATCTTTGGCGTATCTCTGCCAAGTGTTCTTCAGCATAAGCAATGAGAATTGGGCTGTTAAGCAGTACCGTCAAACGGACTATCTCTGCCAATTCTCCGGGTGCAGCCATTTGTGTGCCAGCAGGGACCATCTTACCTTTCAGCCTTCCCTCGTGGTGAGAGAGGGGCAAACCTTTAGGTCTTTGTTTCATGTATTCGGTGTAAAACTCAACCACCTCCTCCACGATATAACCTAGTAGGATGCTTGCCTCTGGATGGTTTCAGTTCCGACAAAAGCGCTTTAGTATTCCCATGAACCGCTCGAAGGGATACATGTTGCGAAGAAACACAGGACCACAATACTTTATCTCGTCGACAAGGTGCACAGTGAGATGGACCATCACACCAAAGAATGACGGTGGGAAAAACATATCTAGGTTGGAAAATATTCTTGCAATATCATCTTGCATATGATCCAACTCTTCAGGATCTACAACTTTCTGCCATAGTTCGTTGAAGAAACCACAGAGGTCAATGTTCTTATATCTTTGTCCATCAGATTCCTGATGGCCACCGGGAGGATTTGTGTCAACATTACATGGCAATCATGTGAGTTCAGGTGTCCCAACTTCATTTTACGTGAGATCACATCCAAGAGACTTCTGATGTTTGCGCATTAGGAAGAAGGTGTGTTAACCGACAACAAATAGGTGAAGAACTGTGTTGCTTCTTTTGTACTGAAATTGTAACTCTGGCGAGCTTTGATGAATTTGTCATCATCTTCTGCTTCACTCTTGCATTGTGATTGATCAACAAGCATATCGAGCCGTGAACCGTCACCATCCTTTCTTTTACCTTTAATCTTGAGCAGAGTACCAAGGATGCGTTCACATACGTTCTTCTCTACGTGCATGGCATCGATGCGATGGCGCATACGTAGAATCTCCCGAGAAGGTAATTTCGAACACGATTTCTTCTTAAACACTTGATCCTTGGGTGTTAGTTTCACCGTCAAAGGGTGGTTCTTGCCAAGCACAACATTAATTTTTTTAGCCATGTTGTGGACCACCTCCCCTTCATAGGGTCTTGGGGCTGCATCTGCCTCTGTCGTACCATCAAATTCAGCTTTCATCTTTCGGTATGGGTGATTTTTCCGTAAGAACCTACGATGACGTAAATACACTGTTTTGTGCGAGTTGGGAAGTCTTCTGCTAGTTGTCCTATCGATGCATGTGACACACCCTACATCTCCCCTTGTTTTCTGCCCCGATGTGTTGCCTAATGCCGACATATCATGAATGGTGTGCACCAGCATCACATGTAGATCGAAAATCTCCTTTTTGTAAGCATCATAACATTTTACAGCCGGCGCATATATCCACGCTGTCAGCAGTTCTTCTACCAGTAACTGAAAGTAAATGTCGATGTCATTTCCAAGTTGCTTCGGGCCTTGGATAATCATTGACATCATAATGTATTTTTTCTTCATACACAACCAAGGAGCTAGGTTACATATGCACAGAAGCACCGGCCACGTGCTGTGATTGGTGCTCAAATCGCCAAAAGGATTCATCTCGTCAGTACACTCCCCGAGTCTTATACTTCTAGGATCCTTGGCAATTTTTTTGAACTTTTTGTCGATTAATTCACACTGAGCCCCATCTTTCGGGTGCCTCATAAACCTATCCGCAATTCACACATCATGATGCCACCGCAACCTCTTTGCCTCTCTAGGGTTTGCAAACAAACGCCTCAACCTTGGAATTAAAGGCAAGTATGAAACAACCTTTAATGGGATTCCTGTCTTGATCTCGTCATCCAATTTGTACTTGTCCTTTGCTCTCCTACGCTTGTATCGTGCATTCTTGCATGTGGGACATGCACGAAAATCTTTGTACTCACCACGGTACAATATACAATCATTCACACAAGCGTGTATCTTCTGTACTTCAAGTTCCAATGGGCAAACAATTTTCTCCGCTTCATTCGTGCTACTGGGGAGCACATTATCTTTCGGAAGAACTTCTTTCAAAATACCTAACATCTTTGTGAAGCCCTTGTTTGATAGACCATTTGTTGCTTTAAATCTAAGAAGCACCAGGGTGGCGTTGAACCTGGAATATTTCTTTTTGCGACCTGGATACAATTATTTCTTGGAGTCCATATCAATGGTTGGAAGATCCTTGTACCCAATCATATCCTTTTCTGGGCCCTCGAAATCTGCATATCAAGATCGTCGTCATCTGCGTCGACGTCTTGGTTTTCCAGTGGGCGTTTTGTCTCTTCGGTGTTCCATTGGTAGCTTGACGCCTCTGCCCTGATGTTAGATTCAACATCCATGTGACACTGATCGGGTTTTGGCATCTCGCTGCCCTGGGTATCTTCATCCATGACCTCCTCTTCATCGTGTCTGGTCCAACGTGTATATCCATCCATGAATCCCCTAGAGACTAAGTGCATCTGGACATCTGCAACTTCATGTGACTCTGTATTGGCACAAAGTACATGGAAATAGGATGTAATCCGCATCAGCAATTCTCCTCTTTGTACTTTCAGCCAAATTCATGAACTCTGTTACGTGACTGATAAAATCTGCGGTTTTCCGATTCTTCATCCATCGAGATCATTCCGTCTGCAGCACACGAATGGTCACTAAAAAAACAACAACATTAATACACGGATTAACTGTTGCCCAAAGATGCGTGCATAAATCACAAGGTTTTATTTTAATAATTACTGAGGGCGCTCCATGTTGTTATCCAAACGTGCAGAGTACTAGTACAACACTACACTTAGGAATTGAATACCTTAATTTAGCCACTCACAAAAAGAATACCTTAATTAATTAGCCGCGTGGCGACCTCCACCCAGCAGACAGACATGCGCGATGCGGCGGCACGCCGAGACAGCAGGGTCGAGGAGCAAAGCTTAGTGCGGCTGCCGCCTGAAGTTCGACCTCCACTATCCCGCCATCGACCGTGATGGATGTGCTCGAATCACACCGCGGCCCACCTCGATGGTTGAGCTCCTCCTATCTCCCGCCGCAGACCGAGGATTGACCTCCTATGATGCCGCCACCGCCCACCGATCGAGGATTGACCTCTTCTCCGGTAGCGGCTGCCTAGGCCGCCACTGCCATCTCTATATGAGGAGCGGCTGTTGTTTTACGGATATCCACGGAGCGGCTGTTTACATGGTATCTCACTGTAACTCCATTATATGGACAGGGTAGTACATCACATACGGTTATGTAACGGCAGCCGTGTCTAACCTACATTGTCTTCTCACACGGTTTGGTGCGGAAATCGTGTGTGGCGTTGTAATACCTAACACAAACGACATTGTAACGCCCCCGATGCGGCTATATCTCCCACGTGTCGAGGCACGACTTAGAGGCATAACCGCATTGAAAGCAATGTCGCAAGTGAGGTAATCTTCACACAACCCATGTAATAATTAAGGGAAAGATACATAGTTGGCTTACAATCGCCACTTCAAACAGTACATAAATAAACGTACATCATACAGAGTACACTCAAGGTCCGACTACGGACCCAAAATAAAGAAGATACCCCAAATGCTAACACAGATCCCCGAATCGTCCCAACTGGGCACCACTACTGATCATCTGGAAACGACACATAGTAACGACCACGTTCCTCGTCGAACTCCCACTTGAGCTCGGTGGAATCACCTGACCGCCTCATCGGAACCTGCAACTGTTTGGAAGTATCTGTGAGTCACGGGGACTCAGCAATCTCACACCCGCGAGATCAAGACTATTTAAGCTTATAGGAAGGACTGAGTAGTAAAGTGGAGCTGCAGCAAGCGACTAGCATTTATGGTGGCTACTTCGCAAAAGAGAGCGAGGAGAGAAGCAAAGCGCGGTCGTGAAACTAGTAGTGATCAAGAAGTGATCCTGAACTACTTACGTCAGGCATAACTCCAACACCATGTTCACTTCCCGGACTCCGCCGAGAAGAGACCATCACGGTTACACACGCGGTTGATGTGTATTTTATTGAGGTCACCTTTGGGTTTTCTACAACCGGACATTAACAAATTCCCATCTGCCTCATAACGCGGGCACGGCTTTGAAAGATATTACCTGCAGGGTGTCCCAACTTAGCCCATTATAAGCTCTCACGGTCAACGAAGGATTATTCCTTCTACCGGAAGACCCGATCAATCTCGAATCCCGGACTACAAGACATTTCGACAGCAATAAAACAAGACCAGCAAAGCCGCCCGATTGTGCCGACAAATCCCGATAGGAGCTGCACATATCTCGTTCTCATGGCACATCCGGATGAGACATCCTACGAGTAAAACCAAGCCTCGAGTTTCCCCGTGGTGGCCCCGCAGTCTACTCGTTTCGGGCCAGCACTCGAAGGAGCACTGGTCGGGGGTTTAAAATAAAGATGACCCTCGGGCTCGCGAAAACCCGGGGAAAAAGGCTTAGGTGGCAACTGGTAAAACCAAAGTTGGGCTTCTGGACGAGTCTTATTCAAAGCGAACTGTCAAGGGGTCCCATAAATCACCCAACCGTAAGGAACGCAAAATCAAGGAACATAACACCGGTATGACGGAAACTAGGGTGGCAAGAGTGGAACAAAACACTGCATAAGGCCGAGCCTTCCACCCTTTACCAAGTATATAGATGTATTAAACATAGCAGATATATTTATATATATTGTGATATCCCCAACAAGTAAACATGTTCCAACAAGGAACAACAATTCCATGTTCAACAAGGAACAAACTTCACTTCACCGCAACTAGCAACGCTATAAGAGGGCTGAGCAAAGCGGTAACATAGCCAAACAACGGTTTGCTAGGAAAAGGATGGTTAGGGCTGACATGGCAATATGGGTGGCATGATATAGCAAGTGGTAGGCATCGCAGCATAGGCATAGCAAAAGAGCGAGCAACTAGCATAGCAAAGATAGAAGTGATTTCGAGGGTATGGTCATCTTGCCTGCAATGTTCTCAGAGTTGTCGAAAGCTTGATCCTCGAAAACGTTCTCAACAGGCTCCTCGTTCACGAACTCGTCTCCCGACTCTACCCAAAGCAACAACACAAACAAAGGAACCACAATAAATCACGGTGCAATGCACAATCAACATGATGCAAAACATGACATGATATGCATGATGCGATATGCAATGCTTATGTGCGCTCCGGAAGGTAAATGATGAACCAGGCATCAACTTGGCAAACCAAGTATGCCACTGGAAAGATGAGATGATTTCGGTTGAAATCGATATAAAGATCACCGGAATCGGATGCACGGTTTGGAAATGGCAAGCAAAACAAGAATGGCGCAAATCTGCCATTAACAGCATGATGCCACTTAGCAAGCAACAAATAATTAAGCTACTGCACCCAAACGTAACAACAAAGCACATGGCAGTGATCTACACATGATGCTCGACAAAAGATGAGCACTGAGCTACGGCTAGTTCACATCATAACATGTTCAAACAAGCATGGCAAAAATGCTCAAAGTAACAGGCTGGACATGGCAAAAACAGTAACAGGTTGCAATGTTCAGAGCATCAAAACTACATGCTACAGGAACTTAAAATAGCAAAACATGGCATGGCATGAATCTACTCAAAGCCTAGAACAAAAGTCCCTTACTGACCATAAGCCAAAAAGGACTAGAAAATATAGTAACACTCATGGCAATATGGAAAGTCTCGTTAACAGATTCAGCAACTTGACATGTCAAAAACTGATAACGAGATGGCATGTTAACAAGCTCAATGCACTCACTACAGAGCCTCAAATGATAAACTAAGCATACATACATCAAGAAGACATGACATAGAAGACATACATGGCAAGAACACTAACATAGCCTATACGGGTCAACCACAACAAGCTAGGCAAAATTGAATAACACGTATACAATCTGCCAGGAAACATTTGATAGCAAAAGTAGAGCTCGATTGACTCAAGCTATGGCATCCCATAATTGCAAACAAAGGCATGGATGGATAGAGCAAGTCATGCTTTACAAAACACCCTTACTGAAGTATCTCAAAATATGCATAGATCTCTCGGTATCATCAAGCAAACATGGCATCAAAATCAGCTAAAACAGGGCTGAAATCAGCAACATTAGGACACCTACTTTGCATGCTTGTGCTAGTCACCACATAGATCACAAAAATACATGGCATACACCCTGGAAAGATGACATGGCATTTTACAAAACTCATGTAGGAATCAAATTCATAGGGTGCACATATTAATCACAGCAAAAATAACAAAAGTGCAACTCCTGATAAAAATCAGAAACTATCAGCACATTGCACTCTTCCAACAGCATTTCGGGCATCAAGATGAGCTCAAATGAAAATGATGCAATGGAATGAAATGATCTACTCTTCGAGACGAACATTTTGACATATTATACGCGAAAAATGGACCTACGGATGCGAAGATATAGCATGTTGAAAAATGCACGAAATAACGAAGAACTAGGGACTTAGAGAAAAAGAGAGGGAGAAGAGGTCGGCCTTGGCTGCAGCTCGAGGTTGGATCGGGCCTCGACCGGATCGGTATGGGGCTGCTCGCCGGGAAGGAGCTCCGGCGGGCTCGTGGACGCCGGTGGGAGGAGGAAGGTCGCGTGGCGGGCGGGGTCGGCTGGGGCAGGCGCCGGGCGCCGAGGAGGGCGCATGGCCGTGCAGGAGGGGAGGCCGGCGGGGCGGAGGCGCGGCGGCGGCGAAGCTGCGGGAAGGGAGGAGGCGGCGGCGGCGCGGTGGCGGCGGGCGGCGGGAAGGCGGGTGGCGGCGGCGGTGGCGGCAAGAATGGATGGGCCGGATCTGGGCCGGCAGGGCGGCGGTGGGCGGCGGGGGGGCGTGTGGTGGTGACGTGGCGCCCACGATTGGCGGCGGCGGCGGGCGGACGCGTCTGCTCGCCGGACGTGTCCGGGCGCGGAGGGCGAAACTGCTAGGGTTAGGGGTGGAATGATCCGGATTGGGAGGTTTGCTTAAATAGGCATAGAGGAGCTAGGAGAGTCCAAATGAGGTGTAGTTTTCGCCCACGATCGTGATCGAACGACGGAGAGCATGGAGGTGACTTAGATGGGTTATTGGGCTGTTTTGAAGGGTGTTGGGCTGCAACTTAAAAGAGGCCTTTGCGAGAGTGCGGTTAACCGTTGGAGTACCAAACGAGCTCCAAATGACCCGAAACTTGACCGGTGGTCTCCGGGTGTTATACCAAGGCCACTAGACAAACCTCGGTCCATTTCGAGACGGTTTAATACCCGCACACGGAAAAACGTAAAAGGGACCGCCGGGGGAGATAGGAGTGCCGGAATGCAAAACGGACAACGGGAAAAATGTTCGGAATCATGAGACGAACACGTATGCAAATGCGATGCACATGATGACATAATATAAAATGCATGACACGGACAAAATGCAAAAATAGGAAAAACCCAACCACGGAGGGAATATCATATATCGATGCCGAAAATGGCAAGAGTTGGAGTTACAAATATGGAAAGTTACTTCCGGGGTGTTACAACACTCCACCACTACAAGAGGATCTCGCCCCGAGATCTAGGACTGAAGAACTCCGGATACTCGAGCGGAGGTGATCCTCGCGCCCCGGTAGCTTCTCGGTCGGAATGGTGTGACCACTTCACTTTCAGGAATTTGATTGACTTGTTGCGAGTCTTGCGCTCGGTTTCTTCAAGAATAGCAACGGGTGCTCATGATAAGAGATCTTCTTGAAGGTCAATCTCTTGAAGTTGATAGTGCGTTCAGAGTCTTGAAGCACTTGCGAAGCTGTGACACGTGAAACACATCGTGCACGTTTGCAAAGTTGGATGGAAGCTCAAGTTGATAGGCGAGATCGCCTCTTTTCCCAATGATCTTGAAAGGACCCACGATCTAGGGGCAAGCTTCCTTTGATACCGGGCGACGAGTGCCTTTCATTGGAGAGACGCGAGGTAGACATGGTCTCCGATTTCAAAAGTCACATCACGGTGCTTATCATCATAATAGCTCTTCCGCGCGATTATGCGGCTTTGAGATTCTCACGAATGACTTGGCACATTTCTTACGCTACGTGATCAAGTCATTGCCAAGAAGTTGGCGTTCACTGTCTCGGACCAATTGAGAGGAGTACGGCACTTTCGCCATAGAGAATTTCGAATGGGGCCTTGCCCGAACTCGCTTGGAAGCTATTGTTGTAAGAGAACTCAGCATAAGGAAGACAATCTTCCCACTTCATACCGAAGGAAATGACACAAGCCCTGAGCATATCTTCAAGGATTTGATTAACTCGCTCGACTTGGCCACTTGTTTGAGGATGGAAAGCTGTGCTGAACCGAATGTTGGTGCCCATGGCCTTCTGAAAAGAATCCCAGAACTTGGAGGTAAAGATGCTGCCACGATCTGAAGAGATCACTTGTGGAATGCCGTGCAAAGAGACAATCCTGGAGGTGTATAGCTCTGCCAACTGAGCTGCAGTGATGGATTCTTTGATAGGAAGAAAATGAGCCACTTTAGTAAGCTTGTCAATGACAACGAAGATAGCATCATTTCCACGCTTGGACTTTGGAAAACCAGTCACGAAGTCCATTTCAATATGATCAAACTTCCATTCAGGAATAGCAAGAGGTTGAAGGAGACCAGCTGGTCTTTGGTGTTCTCGCTTTCACTCTTCTGCAGACATCACACTCATTCACGAATTGAGCAATTTCTCGCTTCATTCGAGTCCACCAATATGACTGCTTGAGATCATGGTACATCTTCGTACTTCCAGGATGAATGGATAGAAGCGAATTGTGAGCCTCGTTCATAATGACTTTTCTCAGATCACCCTTAGGAACCACAATCCGGTCCTCAAAGAACAGAGTGTCTTTGTCATCAACATGGAAGCACTTGTACTTGGAATGCCCTTGTCGATACCACGTTTCACTTTCTTCACCATGGCATCCGAAGTTGAGCCTCACGAATCTGATCTTCCAAAGTAGGAGAGACTATGAGGTTGGCAAGAAAGCCTTGAGGAACAACTTGAAGATTCAGCTTATGGAAAGATTCACAGAGATCCGGTGAAAGGGCTTGAGGATTAGGCATTGCGATAAGCTTTCTGCTCAAAGCGTCTGCAATGACATTGGCTTTGCCCGGAGTATACTCAATACTTGGGTTGTACTCTTGAATCATTTCGACCCATCGAGTCTGCCTGAGGTTGAGGTTGGGCTGAGTGAAGATGTACTTGAGACTCTTGTGATCAGTGAAAATGTCCACTTTCCTTCCCAACAAGAGATGTCTCCACGTAATCAATGCATGGACAACTGCCGCCAACTCAAGATCGTGAGTGGGGTAGTTCTTCTCGTTGGGCTTCAACTGGCGAGAGGTATAAGCCACAACTCTTTTCTCTTGCATTAACACAGCACCGAGACCTTGAAGAGAAGCATCACAGAACACTTCATATGGCTTGGATTCATCAGGAGGAGTCAGAACAGGAGCTGTGACGAGTTTCTCTTTGAGGGTATTGAAAGCAACGTCACACTCGGGAGACCAGACATACTTCACCTGCTTCTGGAGAAGGTTGGAAAGAGGCTTTGCAATCTTGGAGAAGTTCTCAACGAATCTTCGGCAATAGCTTGCAAGACCAAGAAAGCTGCGGAGCTGCTTGACATTCTGAGGAGGTTCCCAATTCACAATTGCGGACACCTTCTCGGGATCAACAGCGATGCCCTTGGCAGAGATGATATGACCAAGATAAAGCACTTCATCAAGCCAGAATTCACATTTGGAGAACTTAGCATAGAATTGATACTCTCTGAGCTTGTCTAGCACCAATCGCAAATGTTTGGCATGATCCTTCTTATTCTTGGAGAAGACCAAAATATCATCAAGATAGACCAAGACGAATTCATTGGTGTAAGGGTTGAATATGAAGTTCATCATCCGAGAGAAAGTTGGAGGAGCATTGACAAGGCGAAAGACATGACAAGTATATTCATAAGAACCAAAGCTTGTTCGAATCTGTCTTGGGGATATCTTGTTCACGAATGCGAATCTGATGATACCCCATCTGAAGGTCAAGCTTAGAGAACACCGTAGCACCTTTGAGTTGCTCGAAAAGCTCATTGATGTTGGGAAGTGGATACTTGTTCTTGATTGTCTTCTTATTCAATGGGCGGTAATCGGCGCAAAGTCGGTCCGTGCCATCCTTCTTCCGGACAAAAGAACACCACAACCCCAAGGAGATGAACTCGGTCCGATCAAACCAGACGCTCTTGTTCATCGAGCTGCTTCTTCAATTCCTCAGCTCATCAGGTCCAAGCTTGTATGGGCGCTTGCAAGCGGGTTGATGCGGGTTCAAGATCGATAACGAACTCAAGCGGCGATGAGGAGGCATACCGGAAGCTCTTACGGAAAGACATCTTGGTACTCACAAGCGATCGAATCGAGAGATGGCATTCAATTCGCCCTTCTCATTGAGAGAAAACAACCGAATAGTTTCATCACGAGAGGCATAGATGATCACATCATTAGAAGAGTGAGTCAATTGAATTTCCCTGGCAGCACAATCAAGTGAGCTTTGTCTTTGAAAGCCGATCCATTCCGAGAATAAGATCAATATCCGAGTCACCAAGAACAATTGGTTTAGAAAGAAATCTATAATCACCCATCTTGATAGAAACATTAGGAACAACCAAACTAGAATTCATAAGCCTTCCGGAGAAACAACTTGCATAACTTTGGAGAGAATCTCGTGTCAACATTGTGCTTGATGCAAAAGGATATGACATGAAAGAATGCGATGCACCAATATCAAATAAGACTTTTGCAGAATATCATTAAGCGAGAGATTACCCATTATCACATCGAAGACTCCTCTGCTTGAGCTGCATTCATCATATTGACCTTGGCATACTTTGGATTATGCTTGACCACTTTGCATTCTTTGGAAGATTTCACGGGAGGAGGAGGCGGAAGGCGCCTCTGGTTGAAGCACTTGTTAGATAGTGACCCTTCTGCGACACTTGTTGCAAGTGACCTCGAGAGAGCGGACGGTGGTAAGGAGCACTTGACCTTGGAGCTTGAGAATTAGACTTGTTACGATAGCTTGGGTTGGGTGGGTGGGAAGATCCACGGCCACCTGAGTTCTTCTTTGGTAAGGCCGACGGAACGGAGGAGGGGGCAGGTAAAACTTCGCTGCTTGGCTGCCACTTGAGAGGACGAGGAGGACTGAACTGCATCCCCTGATTCTCTTCTTAGAAGCCTCGCATTTGAGCTGTGCCGCTTCTTGCTTGAGAGCCATGTTGTAGAAATCATCATACTTATCTGGCTCAAACAGCACAAGAGGTAATTGCAGATCTTCTCTCGGACCACCTCTGAAGCGATAGATCAAACTCCTTTCATCGGTACATCTTGCTTAGCAAAGCGAAGCGAGCCTCGAACTGGATATTGTATTGATAGACAGACATGTTGCCCTGCTTGAGATTGCGGAACTCCTCACGCTTGCTCTCAACAACACTCTTGAATGTGATGAGCTCGAAATCACGGCGGAACTCATCCTGTAATGACACGACCTCCTCTGGAATCTTTGTATTGTGGAACCACTCAGCAGCTTGATCCTTGAGTTGAAGCGATGCAAACTTGACAAAGTCCTCGTGTCCGACATTGCTACGATCAAAGTGCTTGCAGATGTCCACTAACCAATCATCGGCGTCTGTTGCCTCAACACGTAAACCGAAAGACTTGGCTGATTAGCGAGGAACCGATCGAGAGTAGCAAAGTGTGGCTGATTGTTGCCTTGACCTTGATTGCCTTGATTGCCTTGATTGCCTTGCCTCGAGTACGTTCTTGCAAGAGCTGCAAAATCATCGAGCATTGGCATTGGTGGCTGCCATGATAGCTTGCCGTGCCTCGGAGGCGGAGGTGGAGGTGGAGGTGGAGGATTCGGTGATCCCCATCATTGCGATCCGGATTCGACGAGCGTTGGCGGAGCCATCTTGAAGAGGGTGACATCCGTTAGTCCTTTGATAGACAAATGATAAGTAGAATCAACGGATAGAAATTGCAACATATAGTCTTCACAATAAACATTGAACAAGAATGAGCGAATGAATTCCAAAGTTAATCATCACACGTCCAATAAAGTGAGAAGCCACTTAGATAAGGATATGGAAACAACATCATCTTAGAAACAAATCGAATATCCCAACTGAAAACAAAAGGTTGGCTGCTAGAATGAGCGGAACAAACACATGATAGAGATTTACGCCCAAAGTGTTCGTGGTGGGGCCCACACGGACCTGACGTATAGCGGACGTCACGAATGACTAACAAGGCGTCCCGAATCAGCATAGCCAAGGATTCTTTAAGGCGTCTCGCGACCATCGTAAATCGACCGTGAATGGGCGGACCACTAGACGTTGAACCCCAATCTCAAATCATACATCATCGGAAAGAATATCCGTAAGCTACTAGAATTCCCACCTATAAACTCCGAAACTTTCGGTTATGCAATCTGGTGTTGGGGATACAGGGACACAAAATATATCACCCAAACTAACAATACCTAGATCCATTTGTATCCATCCGTCAACACATAACCAAGAAATCCTCGAAATCGTGTACCTCGACCTTGAAAAACATCCGTTGTACAAGTCATGGCAATACTCCCTTTTCGCCACAAGATCTTTGGGCTATCGAGGTTATCTCACCAACAACTGCACAAAAGAGATTTCGATGTCGGCAAAACTCAGGTATTCCAGAACGCAACGATAAAATTGTGACGACAACACCTCGGAGCTCAACTCCCGGGACACCGCCACAACCCCTAAATGTCGAGGCACCAAGAACAATGTTCTCGTCACAAAACCATCGAACGATTCCAAGATACCCACGTGATCCTAAAAATTTTTTAGTGAAATTTGAGAAGAGAAGAGCCAAAACTCTCGTCGGGATACCTCACCGAGCGATTTAAGGGTGGGGAGTAAAAGAATCCTACTCTCCGATATATATAATCCTAAGACTCAAAACATTTTCCATTCTAGACTCAACAACGTCGACAAACAATCAAGTAGGGGCTCCTAAGTCGGGAAGGCTCGATTACCAACATAACGCCCCGATGCGGCTATATCTCCCACGTGTCGAGGCACGACTTAGAGGCATAACCGCATTGAAAGCAATGTCGCAAGTGAGGTAATCTTCACACAACCCATGTAATAATTAAGGAAAGATACATAGTTGGCTTACAATCGCCACTTCAAACAGTACATAAATAAACATACATCATTGAGTACACTCAAGGTCCGACTACGGAACCAAAATAAAGAAGATACCCCAAATGCTAACACAGATCCCGAATCGTCCCAACTGGGCACCACTACGATCATCTGGAAAGCGACACATAGTAACGACCACGTTCCTCGTCGAACTCCCACTTGAGCTCGGTGGAATCACCTGCACCGCCTCATCGGAACCTGCAACTGTTTGGAAGTATCGTGAGTCACGGGACTCAGCAATCTCACACCCGAGATCAAGACTATTTAAGCTTATAGGAAGGACTGAGTAGTAAAGTGGAGCTGCAGCAAGCGACTAGCATTATGGTGGCTACTTCGCAAAAGAGAGCGAGGAGAGAAGCAAAAGCGGTCGTGAAACTAGTAGTGATCAAGAAGTGATCTGAACTACTTACGTCGGACATAACTCCAACATCGTGTTCACTTCCGGACTCCGAGAAGAGACCATCAGTTACACACGCGTTGATGTGTATTTTATTGAGGTCACCTTTGGGTTTTCTACAACCGGACATTAACAAATTCCCATCTGCCTCATAACCATGGGCACGGCTTTGAAAGATATTACCTGCAGGGTGTCCCAACAGCCCATTATAAGCTCTCACGGTCAGCGAAGGATTATTCCTTCTACCGGGAAGACCGATCAATCTCGAATCCCGGACTACAAGACATTTCGACAGCAATAAAACAAGACCAGCAAAGCCGCCCGATTGTGCCGACAAATCCCGATAGGAGCTGCACATATCTCGTTCTCGAGGCACATCCGGATGAGACATCCTCTGAGTAAAACCAAGCCTCGAGTTTCCCGTGGCCCCCCATGATCTACTCGTTTGGCCAGCACTCGAAGGAGCACTGGTCGGGGGGTTAAAATAAAGATGACCCTCGGGCTCGCGAAAACCCGGGAAAAAGGCTTAGGTGGCAAATGGTAAAACCAAAGTTGGGCTTCTTTGGACGAGTCTTATTCAAAGCGAACTGTCAAGGGGTCCCATAAATCACCCAACCGTGTAAGGAGCATAAAAACAAGGAACATAACACGGTATGACGGAAACTAGGGTGGCAAAGTGGAACAAAACACGGGCATAAGGCCGAGCCTTCCACCCTTTACCAAGTATATAGATGTGTTAAACATAGCAGATATATTTATATATATTGTGATATCCCCAACAAGTAAACATGTTCCAACAAGGAACAACAATTCCATGTTCCAACAAGGAACGAACTTCAGCTTCACCTGCAACTAGCAACGCTATAAGAGGGCTGAGCAAAGCGGTAACATAGCCAAACAACGGTTTGCTAGGAAAAGGATGGTTAGGGGCTGACATGGCAATATGGGTGGCATGATATAGCAAGTGGTAGGCATCGCAGCATAGGCATAGCAAAAGAGCGAGCAACTAGCATAGCAAAGATAGAAGTGATTTCGAGGGTATGGTCATCTTGCCTGCAATGTTCTCAGAGTTGTCGAAAGCTTGATCCTCGGCGTTCTCAACAGGCTCCTCGTTCACGAACTCGTCTCCCGACTCTACCCAAAGCAACAACACAAACAAAGGAACCACAATAAATCACGGTGCAATGCACAATCAACATGATGCAAAACATGACATGATATGCATGATGCGATATGCAATGCTTATGTGCGCTCCGGAAGGTAAATGATGAACCAGGCATCAACTTGGCAAACCAAGTATGCCACTGGAAAGATGAGATGATTTCGGTTGAAATCGATATAAAGATCACCGGAATCGGATGCACGGTTTGGAAATGGCAAGCAAAACAAGAATGGCGCAAATCTGCCATTAACAGCATGACGCCACTTAGCAAGCAACAAATAATTAAGCTACTGCACCCAAACGTAACAACAACGCACATGGCAGTGATCTAAACATGATGCTCGACAAAAGATGAGCACTGAGCTACGGCTAGTTCACATCATAACATGTTCAAACAAGCATGGCAAAAATGCTCAAAGTAACAGGCTGGACATGGCAAAAACAGTAACAGGTTGCAATGTTCAGAGCATCAAAACTACATGCTACAGGAACTTAAAATAGCAAAACATGGCATGGCATGAATCTACTCAAAGCCTAGAACAAAAGTCCCTTACTGACCATAAGCCAAAAAGGACTAGAAAATATAGTAACACTCATGGCAATATGGAAAGTCTCGTTAACAGATTCAGCAACTTGACATGTCAAAAACTGATAACGAGATGGCATGTTAACAAGCTCAATGCACTCACTACAGAGCCTCAAATGATAAAATAAGCATACATACATCAAGAAGACATGACATAGAAGACATACATGGCAAGAACACTAACATAGCCTATACGGGTCAACCACAACAAGCTAGGCAAAATTGAATAACACGTATACAATCTGCCAGGAAACATTTGATAGCAAAAGTAGAGCTCGATTGACTCAAGCTATGGCATCCCATAATTGCAAACAAAGGCATGGATGGATAGAGCAAGTCATGCTTTACAAAACACCCTTACTGAAGTATCTCAAAATATGTATAGATCTCTCGGTATCATCAAGCAAACATGGCATCAAAATCAGCTAAAACAGGGCTGAAATCAGCAACATTAGGACACCTACTTTGCATGCTTGTGCTAGTCACCACATAGATTACCAAAATACATGGCATACACCCCTGGAAAGATGACATGGCATTTTACAAAACTCATGTAGGAATCAAATTCATAGGGTGCACATATTAATCATAGCAAAAATAACAAAAGTGCAACTCCTGATAAAAATCAGAAACTATCAGCACATTGCACTCTTCCAACAGCATTTCGGGCATCAAGATGAGCCCAAATGAAAATGATGCAATGGAATGAAATGATCTACTCTTCGAGACGAACATTTTGACATATTATACGCGAAAAATGGACCTACGGATGCGAAGATATAGCATGTTGAAAAATGCACGAAATAACGAAGAACTAGGGACTTAGAGAAAAAGAGAGGGAGAAGAGGTCAACGCGCGGCGCGGCTCCCGAGGTTGGATCGGGCCTCGACCGGATCGGGCGCGGGGCTGCTCGCCGGGGAAGGAGCTCCGGCGGGCTCGGTGGACGCCGTGGCGGGAGGAGGAAGGTCGCCGGGCGGATCCGGTGGGGCGGCCGGGCCAGGCGACGAGGCCGGGCGGAGGCCGGGGCCGGGAGGCCGCCGCCGGAGGGGGCAGCGGCGGCGAAGCTCGCTGGGAAGGCCGGGAGGGCGGCGGGCGGCGGCGCGGCGGCGGCATGGCGGCGGAGGCGGGCGGCGGGCGGCGTTGGCGGCGCACGGGATGCTGGGCCGGATCTGGGCCGAAGCGGGCGCGGCGGGCGGCGATGTGGGGGGCGCTGGTGGTGACGTGGCGCCCACGATTGGCGGCGGCGGCGGGCGGACGCGTCTGCTCGCGCCGGACGTGTCCGGGCGGCGCGAGGGCGAAACTGCTAGGGTTAGGGGTGGAATGATCCGGATTTGGGGAGGTTTGCTTAAATAGGCATAGAGGAGCTAGGAGAGTCCAAATGAGGTGTAGTTTTACCACACGATCGTGATCGAACGACGGATGGCATGGAGGTGACTTAGATGGGTTATTGGGCTGTTTTGAAGGGGTGTTGGGCTGCAACTTAAAAGAGGCCTTTATGAGAGTGCGGTTAACCGTTGGAGTACCAAACGAGCTCCAAATGACCAAACTTGACCGGTGGTCTCCGGTGTTATACCAAGGCCACTAGACAAACCTCGGTCCATTTCGAGACGGTTTAATACCCGCACACGGAAAAACGTAAAAGGACCGCCGGGGAGATAGGAGTGCGGAATGCAAAAGCGGACAACGGAAAAATGTTCGGAATCATGAGGCGAACACGTATGCAAATGCGATGCACATGATGACATAATATAAAATGCATGACACGGACAAAATGCAAAAAGAGGAAAAACCCAACCACGGAGGGAATATCATATATCGATGCCGAAAATGGCAAGAGTTGGAGTTACAAATATGGAAAGTTACTTCCGGGGTGTTACAGACATGTACAAATAGTGTGCCATATACAACATATATATAGTGCCATTAGTAGTTCCCGACCGTTAGCTTATCTCCACAGTTTCCCCATTTCCCCGAAATCCCTACATAGCCTCCAAATTCCCTCGCGTGGCACTGAGATTGGGGGAATGCAGACGAGTGGAGCTGGTGGTTTTGGTGCAGCTGCTCCTGATCGTATCGCCGCCACGACGGCGGTCGCCGCCGAGCACTTGCCTAAGGTCAACAGAAGGCAGGTGTACTACGGATCCGAATCGTCCTGTCAGGTTCCAATCTATCCCGATTTTTTTAGCATGTCCAAAGTATGGCTCCTTGCTGAATCCGTCCTGAATGATCCCCCCTCCTCCCCAGGAAAGCGATCTGCCGCCGGATCCGGAGCTTGAATCCAGACTCCCGCAACACGAGTTCGACTCCGAGTTTTGCCCCATCGAGAAGTACCAAAAGCTGAGTTGTGTGCACGGGCACACTCCCGCTCGACGTGTATGCACGGAGGGATTCGACATTGGCAGGCGGTTTCTCAATTTCCCCTTAGAGGTTAGTGCTAATTAAGTTCATCATTTTACTTCAGTTAATGCCACCGCTCGTCTAGAATACTATTTAACATTGGCAGGGATATGAGGCTTGTGCCTTTGTTAACTAGCTGGATGAAGAATGTCATGGCAGGGCTCGGAGTGTTATCACCAAGCTCGCAGAAGATAACGTAATGCTGAAGAAGAAACTGGTTGATCTGGAATGTACAATCAGTACAATGAAGCAAGAAAGAATCAATCACAGGCAATAGATGAAAGCAAGATACAAGAAGGAACTAGCATGTGTAGTTGTGGTTGTCGCATTAGCCATGTTCTATGCGCTGTTTGCAATGATGATTAGGGGTTTTCTTTGACAGTATTGCTAAAGCACATCTAGATGTGCTCTAAGTAATGCACATCTAGGTCCTATGCCATTGATGTTACGCGAAGATTCGTGCAGATATTTTTCTTTGTCTTTTTTCTTTTCCTTTCTAGTTTGATTATTACTGGCTTTATCAATAAGAAGAGCTCAATGTATTGCTTGCCAACTGTCATACTCCGTTCGTACCGGTACCGGTGCATAATCCCAAAACTTGTTCCTTGTTTTTCTCCTGAAAAAGGAAACCAGCCAAATAGCCGATAGGAGTCCTGCGCAACCCCGGGAATTTGGAGCGACTGGGTACAAATAATTGCGGTCGATTATATCAGCGGTTAGATAATACGTCAACCCCCGCTTCAATCCCCACTTCAATTGGCAGTTCCTCTTCTCTGCATACTCCGCTTAAGTGTCCACCATCTTCATCGTCCCCGGTAGGCCGCGCTACACACTGGCACACACTCTGCAGCCATGTCGAGCGACAGCGAGGATGACAGTTCAGCCAGCAGTCTGGCGCCCGATGATAGGTCAACATCAGAATCATCCCGCTTGTCTTCGGTGAGTCTGGCGTCGAGCCCAGACCTCGATTATATCCGGTTCATGGAAGGGACGCCGCCTCCGGAGTCGTCAGACGACAACCAGACGGACGAGGAGCCTGTCGGTGTCAAAACCGGTGGATCTCGGGTAGGGGGTCCCAAACTGTGCGTCCAAGGTTGATGGTTATAGGAGACAGGGGACACGATGTTTATCCAGGTTCGGGCCCTCTCTATGGATTACCCTACTTCCTGCTTGATTGATCTTGATGAATATGAGTATTACAAGAGTTGATCTACCACGAGATCGTAATGGCTAAACCCTAGAGGCCCAGCCTTTATGACTATGGTAATGAGTCTATCCTTTACGGACTACACCCTCCGGATTATATAGACACCTGGGGGGGATCTAGGGTTACATAGAGTCGGTTACATGAGAAGGAATCTTAATAGTTGGTCGCCAAGCTTGCCTTCCACGCCAAGGAGAGTCCTATCCGGACACGAGTATAGTCTTCGGCCTTCATGTCTTCACAGCCCACCAGTCTGGCCCATGGATAGCAGGCCAGACGCCCGAGGACCCCTTAGTCCAGGACTCCCTCAGTAGCCCCTGAACCTGGGTTCAATGACGAGGAGTCCGGCACGCAGATTGTCTTCGGCATTGCAAGGCGGTTTCCCCTTTCCGAACTCCAAGCTAGTCTTTAGATGTAATGATTCTATCCGGACTTGTATACACAACTGCAGAGGATATAATATTTCACGAGTCCAATCCGCTGACAACTTTTTGGTAATATGACATCATGCCTGCTCGGCCATTATTTTCGAACCGTTAGCTAGCCCGTCGTCCCATGTCTCGAGACGTGGTTTTATTGGCATGTCTTATCCAGGCGGATATCGTGTCTCCCCTTTTTTAAGGGATTCTTATCAACCCAAATGTGGGCAACCCAATCGTCGCTTGGGTACAACTCCTTGAGAATAGGCATGTTTTGAGGCCCAGGAGGAGACGTTCGATATTCGCGGCCTTTATATAGGGGTACAGACCCGTGTTTTTCTTTCACGCTTGCTTCTTCCTCAACACTTGCTACCCCGAGTTCCAACACCTGGGTTTCAATCGCCACAAGCTCCAATCATGTCTAGATCCAGCCGTCAAGGCCGGTGGGTGGCTTCTTCTGTCACGGAGGGAGATATTGCAAAGCTTCGGGCGGTGAGGTATCTGACCGCAGAAATCCTTCATAGGCTTCCTGCCGAGGGGCAGGTTATTCCCATCCCTAGATCCGGCGAAAAGGGTCGTGTTCGTGTCCCACTTCCTCCGCGGGTTAGGGTTTGCACTTAATCCCTTCTTCCGAGGGCTCATGTTCTATCATGGGCTAGATTTTCACGATCTGGCGCCGGACTCTATTCTTCTTATCTCGGCGTTTATCGTCACGTGCGAAGCCTTCCTCCGAACTCCTCCGCACTTTGGCTTGTGGCTCAAGACCTTCGATGTGAAGCCGCAAGTGATAGAGGGAGAGCAGGCAGAGTGCGATGGTGCCACAGTGAGCAAGCTTGCTAGCGCTGTTTGGCTGAAAGGATCCTTTGCCAAACCTTCTGATTTATGGCAGCAGGGGTGGTTCTATATAACCGAGCCCCGTGGCTCCATGTGGGCAGCTGCGCCCGCATTTCGATCCAGCCCCCCAATTCAACTTGCATCGTGGATTAAAAAGGGGTTGGACTGGGGATCAACGGACGAGGTGCGGGCTTTGCAAAGTCGCATCCGAAGCCTCATTGAGAGGGACATCAATATCGTCAACATTGTTAAAGTAATGCTAGTTCGCCGGACCCTGTCGTGCCAGCGATGGCCTCTCCGCATGTGGGAGTTCAATCTAGAAGGGCCGCGGACTCTTCAGCACTTCTTCGGCACTACGCACGAAGGAATGTGGAGATTATTTTTCGGGTAACGAAAGCAATGGCCGGACACCAGCGAAGATATCGGCCTAGACTGTAACCATCCGGACACCCCGGTAAGTACCCATTCGCCGAACACCTCATAATCAGTCACTCAGTGGTAAGGCACTGACCGAATCATCCTTTTTTAGGGCTGGATAAAGAAAGTGGAACGAATTAGGTGTCTGGCTCCCCTTCCCGAAGACTCAGCTAATCCTATGTTAACAAGGATGCTGGCCTCGGCACCATACCAGGCACCGGCAAGGGATGGTAAAGAGGATATTGAGAAGACCCGAGATGACCTTTGTGCCGGAGGTAAGTCGGATACTGAGTCTGGAGAAATCGACCTTTCCTCGCCTGAAGACAGAGGTGAAAGAGGACCCAGTATCCCTTCTCCGAGCAGGAGGAAAAGGGCCACCGCCGAAGGTTGGGAGGGGCGGTCTCCCAAGAGGGGCAAGATGCTGCCGTCGAGTGGCTTGGGTCTGGATAGCGACGCCGTTGAACAGCTCCAACATGGGGACAAGCCCTCGACCAAACCCTAAGTGAATCCGATGTACTTTGATAGTGTTCCGCTCCTTTGCCGTTACCAAAGATATATGTAATGTGTCCATGCATTTTTACAGGTCGACACAGAGTTTTTCTAGGCAATCCTGTTCTTCGGGAGGTCTCCTCCCAGAGATGATGGAGAGCGAGACGCCTCCCCCAACCTCCTCGCCTAATAAGGCAGACGACTTTGAAGTGTCATCGCAGAGGGTTTTTCTTGATCAACAAGCTACGCAGGGGATAAAAGAGGCAGTACCCGAAGGTGGATCTCCTACCGTCCGAGATTTTGGGGCTGATAATAAAGGCCCCAGACTGTCTGGCTCGCAGCTGACGGTGATTCTGAAGACGGGTGAACGGATTCCTTCAAAGGATGGTTGTGCTCCTAGAGCGGCTTCCGGTAACTCGGAGGCTCCGCATATATTGCGAGACATGTTGCGAAAAGAATCTATCTTGGGGGAACAACGTACCTTGATGGGTACAGTGGTTGAGAAGATTTTTTCAGCGAAGAGTGGATTGAATGAAGCCTTCATGAGCCTGCTAAAAGGTTTCGAGGTTTGTGATATAATGTTTTCAGCCATGTTTTATTTGCAAAGATGCACCTGCGTATAGGTAGTAGCCCCTGAGACTCGGGTCGGCTTCCACTAGGAAGCGAACAGAGGATCAAAAAGAATTAGTCAAGGATTGATCTGATGAACTTCCAATGCAGGCTGTTTCCCCCTTAGCTACTTCCCAGACTATGGATATTGCCGAGCTGCAGTGGAGGCTTGATGTAGTAGGGGATGACCTTGCGTTAATCAATATGTGTCTTGACGAGTCGCAAGGTATGTATTCGGGGCAATCCCCATACATTTTTTATGGTACAAGCATGATGCTAAAATCTATATGCTGGAATATGCATGGCTGCAGATGGTGCTGCCGCTGTTGAAGTTCTTCGAGCGGAGCTGGCTGGGGGCAAGGAGCGGGCCTGGTGTAGCCATGCGGCTGCCGAAAAGGCATCGGCTGAGTTAAAAGCCAAACAAGCTGCACGTCGCCAAGACGAGGAGAAGATATCCACGATGGCGCTCGAACTGAAAAATGCTACTGACTGTCGGTGTCAAAACCGGCAAATCTCGGGTAGGGGGTCCCGAACTGTGCGTCTAAGGCGGATGGTAATAGGAAGCAAGGGACACGTTATTTCCTTCTTGATTGATCTTGATGAATATGAGTATTACAAGAGTTGATCTACCACGAGATCGTACAGGCTAAACCCTACAAGCTAGCCTATGGTATGATTGTTGTATATGTCTATCGACTAGCCTGGCCTCGGTTTATATAATGCACCGGGGGCCTAGGATAACAAGAGTCCTAGCCGAATACGCCGGTGGGGAGGAGTCCTTGTCTTGATCGCCAAGTCTTGTGGAATCTTCCTTGTATGCGGCAGCTGTCCAAACTGGCCCATGAGTATACGACCATGGGGGTCCTCGGCCCAATCTAACAGATCGGGAGATGACGTGGCGAGTACCCCCTAGTCCAGGACACCGTCACTAGCCGCTGTGAATTTCTGGAGAAGGAGAATGAAGCCAAAACGGCTGAACTGGACAAGGCCTTACAAGAGGCAAGAGAAGCGCGGTCGGAATCCAGAGCAGCCCGTGAGGAGATCCGGCAAGCTGGGGAGATTGTGGTTGGTAAGCCCTTTCTTCTACAGAGTAAGTTCGGCACTCCGAACTATGCTTAGCTTGACCGAGTGTGGAGTTCTCCGGACGAGTTTTTAGACTTGCCGAAGAGTTCTTCAGATGTGGTGCAGTATTATCAAGCGCGAGAGGGATACGCAACGGAGAAGCTTTTCTGGTCACAGTTTGGTGCATCAAAGTGCCCACTATTGCTGAATGAACAGATGTCCCAATGGGCCGAGCTTCATAGGATATCTGGCGCTGCCATGAAGAACGTCATAATCCGGTTGTGGCCAACCGAGCCTATTCCGAATAGCTACTTTGGCTTGGTGCAAAGGCTTGTTGACGCGTCGCCGCGTATCGACGTTGTGAAGAGGTCGACGTGCATTAAGGGTGCACGGATGGCTTTTGCCCGAGTCAAGACATTCTGGGGGAAGATGAAGGCCATAGATGTTGCGGCGAAGAGTCCACCCAAGGGCAAGGACCGTCCTGAACTGGAGCATTATTTTGAAGATGTCCTAGAGGCCGCCCGCTTGATAGAGGGTCAGTGCTCGGAAGACATAATGTTTGAGTGAGGTGTATGAGAATCGTAAAAGACAATTTTATAGTTAATCTATTTTTATGTTTTGCTCAAAGCTTGTATTCATACGTGCGGCCGCTTTAATATAATCGATAGTTTTCATTCGTCGGCTTGGCCCCTCGTAGGAAATGCGGGGGTGTTCAGAATAGCATTTAATCACTCTTTATCCAACATCTTGCTCCATGAAGGAGGTGATAATGCGGCGAACCAGGCAATCGGACTATAGGGCGTTAACACTTTCACTCAGCCATAGAAGTTTTATGGTGGGGCTATGACATAGCCCCTGGTATGTATGCGGCGTATTATAATATGGTGCCTTACATATTTGATCTGAAAAAGATCCCTCGTGTGACACGGAGAATCGCTAAAGATTCCAATAAGTCGTCAAGTGGTTTACCAGCTCTCGCCGCATCATGGCAGTCAATTTTCGGCTTTCTCTACTAAGGTACTTGACCAGATGAACCGGAAGCACAATAGCAGTAGTTCTCCCTTTACTACCCTAGCCGATGGAGCGGAACATAGGGTAGCAAGCACAGGAGCCGGGCAACCCAACTATTGACCCAAGACAACGATTCAGAGCTGATGCATATAAGGCCTAACTTGCGACACCGAAGTACGCTATAGAGTTGTTCGGACTTGTGCTGGCGACTCATTTGTTCCCATACCGAGCCCCTGGCAGGTTATGCCAAGGTATATCTGTGAAACAACCATAGGAGCCATATTCATTGGCGAAACAACACAGATGATTAATTCGGATACTATTTACTGGGACCTGAGCGGTATGCCAATGATTACTTTATATATATAAAGACCGCAACCCCGGCTATTTGACATGCTCGGGGTCGGAGGCGGAGGAAGACGCATAGTATAGGCTCAAAATAAAGAGTACGGTCTACAAAAAGTTATTTTGGACCTCCTATCACATGTCTGCGCCGCTTGTCCTCGGCGAGGGGAATCCTTGATGGAAGTAGCCCCCTGAACCGGTCTTCAAGTTAGGGACGCTCCTCGATTCTTCTGAACTGTTCTTCATCTTCGGTCGTCGGTATTGAAAACTGGTTCAACAAATCATCTCATCTTCGATCTTGAGGATCGCCGAAGCGCATTCGAAGATTTTGCACGTTGGGTATCCGAGGAGCCCCTTTAAGTTTCCAGCCTTTATCAATGCCTTGTGATTTTTATGCCACGCTTTGGGTTTGAAGTTGTTCCCGGGAGGCAGTGTCCTCTTGCGTCCGAGCTCCAACGCCGGACTGCATTCGAGGTATCCTTTGCAGCCGAGCACCAATGCCGGACTGCTTCCGAGCTCCAACGCCGAAATGTATCCGAGCTCCAACGCCGGACTATGTCCAAGCTCCAGTGTCGGACTGTATCTGGGCTCCAACGCCGGACTATATCCCAGATGTCATAGATCATCTTGGTACAAAAAGGTTGAAGGAGTGAAGCCGAGCTTAATGCCAGAAATGCCCTCTATGGAGCTAGCCGCTGGCGCCGGAGCTTTATGCCGGACTTCCCCCGAGGTGGTGCACCACCCCGACCGCGGGCTGATTTTTGTGAATATCTGTAACTGGTGCAGTTTATTCTCTGCCGAGATGTATAGCCAGTATCCCTCAAGGTGTGTATCAGTCTAAAACCCGAGATGCACCTGAAGGAAAGCATAAAACCTCTTTTCCCAGTAGCCCCTGAGACTCAGGTCGATGCGCGAAATTGGCCTGAGGATCAACTCCTAGCTCGACAGCATACATAGGAATAAAAACGCAGTGTAATATATTAGAGATAATAGTGATCGGCGAACGGGCCCCTGAGAGAGGGTCGTGAGAAGTCGCTGCAATATACTAGCTTGACGCCGGATAGATCCATATGGTACCTATTATTGTCCAAAGACATGTATGCGCATAGTTCGGTCAGGCCGAACATTGAGCACTTTGAATTCTCTGCATTGAATAAGCAATGCAGTAGCCACCGAGACACTAGTCGGGTGGCAACACCAGATCAGGGGATCGATGTGCCCCTTTAATATTTTTAAATAATGAGCGCAAAGCCCAGTAGCCCCCGAGCCTTAATGCGGGCACGGGTCGCCGAATTAAGGATCGATATCCAGAGTAAAATCATAGATTATGTGTAATGATTCTATGTATCCAAGTACTTTACATCATTATTTTGACTCCATTGTGACCTATTATCAGTTGAAAGTGGCCCATCGTCGGCTTCTACGCCTTGGTAGATACTCCACAGGGTGTTTCCGCACTAACAAAGCAACCCTTAGCCGACGTCTCGGTGCCTGAAGGCGGTTGTGTTAGCGGAAACGAGGCAATCAGATATGCGGGCTTTATAACTTTCGCTTAGTCATAGGAGCTTTAAACTGGGGAAGCTAGCTATGAACCCCCGGTTAGTGTTCGGCGACATCCGAGGTCAAGCCGTAAACACTTCGACCAATGTTATGAATGGCCCGTCATTCAACATAGTCATCGGATCGCTGACCAGTTTAGGCCTATTGTGACAGTCTGTTTTCGGCTTTCTCCACTGAGGTGCTTGACCATGCAAGCTGGAAGCACAATCGCAGTGGTTCTCCCTTTGCACACGTAGTCGATCAAAGCGGAACATAGGAGGCAAGCACAGGAGCCGGGCAACCCAACTATTGACCGAAGACACAATTTGAAACCGATGCATATATAGCAATATCCGAGAATGTTTTTGCCAAATCCCTAAAGGTGTCCGGTGCTACACTGCGAGACTAATGCTGGAAACGCGCAAATAGTTTAAAAGTGCCATAGGCTCGAAAAGCCAAAAAACTTATTCAAAAGTTTAATGTCCGAACTAGATCAAGTGTTAGGTGCCAATCCAAAAATTGGACTTTTTTTAAAAGGTGCTTCTGCCGTGCTTTAACATGACACATCCTATATCAAGACTTCAAGCGGGTCAACCTATGGCTTCAATCTCCTTATCCCAAGAGCGGAGTGCTTCTCCGAGGCTAGTTTGGCAAACTGCACTCGAGCGGATTTAGAGAGAAGCAAGGCTATCCGGCAATTGACCACACACTTGCATCGAGAAAGGAGTGATAGGAAAGACTTTGCAAGGACTAATTAGAACAACACTTATTATAAAACAGCTCACATAAATTTAAGAGCCCCCGAGTGACTTGGGTAAAAGAATGATTGTATGGACCCAAGTACTTATATCATATCTATGTTCACCCGAACTTTAAACGCGTCTTAACCGGCCGTCGGCTTCTCCCTCTTCGGTCAAAGACCGAAAAGTGTTATGTACTCCACTTGTCGAGAATATCGACGGTGTTTCCGATAACCAGGCGATCAGGTCATAAGGCTGTAACAGACAAAGCATGCTTAGGGAACTTATGATATATTACTGATAAAGTGTAAGAAGCATCTTCGAAGAAAATAGTACCCCCACCGATACCTTTCTTCGGTTCTCATTATTAATATGAGACTTGTGCAATAGATTTTTTGTACTCATGAGTTCCATTGTGTGCCGACCATTATTGAAAACAGTAAGAGCGCTAGCTTTCGTCTTCACCCAGTCTGAGGTCCGGCTCGGGTGACCCGATCGTGACAATCGCAGAGGTGCTCCCTTTACTCCCTAGCCGAACAATCGGAAACGTAGGGGTAAACACGGGAGCAATGCAACCCAACTTGCAAATCACTTAGGTCAATATGGTGCATATTATGGCGTAATACACGAACAAGGAATGAAGCCGTACAAGTATAATCATATGCAAGAGGAAAAGCTCCAGCAAGGAAGCCCCCAAGTAAACGGGGTATTTGAATTCGTCCGTCACAAACAAAGTTTGGACAAGGAAATTTTTTACAAGCAACTTTTTCCCAAAAAAGTATAATGCTTGATCGAACTGAACACAAGTTAAAAATTTAAAACTTTGAGCATGAAGGCAACTTAGCTGGTTAATGTGTTCGGTATTATTGACGCGGTCCGAGCTTGATGCGGACAAGGTTCCATCCCCCAAGCCGGTCCCGAGGTGGCGGAGCAAAGAGCTCGGCACTCCGAAGTGGTGACATGGCATGGTCAATGCAGGCCAGCAGAGTGATGCCGAAGTCCCCGACATGGGGTAATGAAGTGTTAACGAAGCCCCTCGTCCAGCCGAGGTGACGCCAAAGGACATAGTCCGGCTGGATCAATTTCCTGTGCACAAAAATAGTGCAAACCGGCGGTAATAGTAATAATAATAATTAAGAAAATGTTGCATAATAAATAATTTATGCAAAGTGAGTAATAAAAGAAATATGGCCTGGCGCTGAAGTCAATGTCGATGCAGGGTGTCGTTGATGCGATAAAGGCGTGGCAAAGCCTGAATTCACTGTGTCGGTCCGAGTTCGGATCTGGCGTCAGCGGACTATGTACTGAAACCGACCGAACCACCATGCGACAGTCATTAATGCGGCCACCATTTGATAGACCTGTGTACAGATGATGGACAAACCAGAGTAATAATTCCTTGGGAAAAATAAACCCAAACAAGCAAAAAAAATACTGGGACTAATAGCACCTGGTTTATTTGTTGTAACAATCCGAAGGAAGGTGATTCCCAAAATTGGGACTCAATCCGCACACCCATTGCCTGATGGGCGATAAAGCGACGGCCTGGCAATGCTGCCAAAGGTTGGCTTGCCGAGGCGAAGCACTCGGTCCAGCTAATCATGACGAAGCTGGTCGGCTGGTGACGCCAAAGTAACCGGAGTAGGTTGATGAAGACATGATGAATCCCCCGGTCCAGCCGAGATGCCAAAGCCTCGATGTCAGTCGATGAGTCAAAGTAGGTTGGCATGATGGACACCAACTTGAAGGAGCAATAGTGCAGCCCTGCCGATGCAGGTCGTGACGTGTTCAATGCCGGCTTGATGAAGTGACCGTGCGGCGATGCCCGCTCCGTGTAATCCGTGGGGGGGGGGGGATGTTGGTGATGATTTATCCTTTGCGATGCCGAACTCTTGTTCGGCTTGCCGAGATGATGATCCGAAGAAGTTGAGCTCGACTCCAAAAAGTGACGACGTGTCTAGCGCAGGTCGGCATCCGTGGAGCAATATTGCCGGACTGGTTCGACACCAGCATGATGTTGAAGATAATGTTCAAAGATTTTTAAAGTTAGTGGGATGTGTTCGGGAACAAAACACAATACCCTATACAAAACTTCCTTCAAAAAGGATGTCCGAAATCCTGTTCATAAAAAAGACGAACTCGGGTCAGATTCGTTTTCGCGCAGAAAACAAATCCGAAAAGTGATGCACTAATCGGAAGGTTCCCGGAGTTCGGACGGTCGAATCGAGCTACAATTTTGAGGGGTGGTAGATATAGGAATTCCGTAGCCGATCAACGGTTGGATCTTCCAAAGGATGTCCGGGCTTGAAGCTGGACACCATGCCATAAACTCGTCCAGATTCCTGTCCAGATTTGGCATGGCTCTGGTATATCGTGGATTGCTAGAGATTCCTCCATCGGAATTCGACAAAATTTTCCAGGGTTGTTATATACTCAATTCCGCACAATTCCACCGAAGCAATCGTTAAAACGAAACTTGAGGAGGCGGTGGCGGCGGACACAAGTCCGCTGTCCAGAAAAATAGTACGGTCGCCCGAAGGCAATGTTGACGTTGAGCCCCCGGGCTCCCTGGATGATTCCTCCATGATCTTGATAGAGATCGGAGTTGATGTTGATGAAGGCCCACATCCGAACATGACGATCGGAGGTAGGGCGCAGTCCTTGGTCGAACCAAGGTGACCAGTCGAGCTGGTGCCGAAGATTCTGAAGTCGCAGTTGATCTGCAGGCGAGCCATCGACCTTTTGTCGAACACACAGCGGAACTCCTAATGAAAGCACCAATGTCGGTGTCAAAAACGGCGGATCTCGAGTAGGGGGTCCTGAATAGTGCGTCTAAGGCCGATGGTAACAGGAAGCAAGGGACACAATGTTTACCCAGGTTCGGGCCCTCTCGATGGAGGTAAAACCCCACTTCCTGCTTGATTGATCTTGAGGAATATGAGTATTACAAGAGTTGATCTACCACGAGATCGTAGAGGATAAACCCTAGAAGCTAGCCTATGGTATGATTGTTTTATATATCTATCGACTAGCCTGGCATCGGTTTATATAATGCACCAGGGGCCTAGGATAACAAGAGTCCTAGCCGAATACGCCGGTGGGGAGGAGTCCTTGTCTTGATCGCCAAGTCTTGTGGAATCTTCCTTGTATGCGGCAGCTGTCCGGACTGGCCCATGAGTATACGGCCATGGGGGTCCTCGGCCCAATCTAAAAGATCGGGAGATGATGTGGCGAGTACCCCTAGTCCAGGACACCGTCACTGGCCGCTGTGAATTTCTAGAGAAGGAGAATGAAGCCAAAACGGCTGAACTGGACCAGGCCTTACAAGAGGCGAGAGAAGCGCGGTCGGATTCCAGAGCAACCCGTGAGGAGATCCGGCAAGCTGGGGAGATTGCGGCTGGTAAACCCTTTCTGCTACAGACTAAGTTCGGCAATCCGAACTATGCTCAGCTTGATCGAGTGTGGAGTTCTCCAAACGAGTTTTTGGACTTGCCGAAGAGTTCTTCCGATGCGGCGCAGTATTATCAAGCGCGAGAGGGATACGCAATGGAGAAGCTTTTCTGGTCACAGTTTGGCGCATCAAAGCGCCCTCTATTGCTGAATGAACAGATGTCCCAATGGGCCGAGCTTCATAGGATATCCGGCGCTGCCATGAAGAACGTCATAATCCGGTTGTGGCCAACCAAGCCTGTTCCGAATAGCTACTTCGGTTTGGTGCAAAGGCTTGTTGACGCACTGCCGCGTATCAACGCTGTGAAGCGGTCGACGTGCATTGAGGGTGCACGGATGGCTTTTGCCCGAGTCAAGACATTCTGAGGGAAGATGAAGGCCATCGATGTTGTGGCGAAGAGTCCACCCAATGGCAAGGACCGTCCTGCGGAGCATTATTTTGAAGATGTCCTAGAGGCCGCCTGCTTGATAGAGGGTCAGTGCTCGAAAGACATAATGTTTTAGTGAGGTGTATGAGAATCGTAAAAAACAATTTTATAGTTAATCTATTTTTATGTTTTGCTCGAAAGCTTGTATTCCTTCTGTGCGGCCGTTTTAATATAATCTGAAAATTTTCCAGTTGTCGGCTTCAGCCCCCTCGTAGGAAGTACAGGGGTGTTCAGAAAAGCATTTAATCACTCTTTATCCAACATCTTGATCCATGAAGGAGGTGATAATCCGGCGAACCAGGCAATCGGACTATAGGGCGTTAACACTTTCACTTAGCCATAGGAGTTTTATGGTGGGGCTATGACATAGCCCCTGGTATGTATGCGACATATTATAATATGGTGCCTTACATATTTGATCTGAAAAAGATCCCTTGTGTGACACGGAGAATCGCTAAAGATTCCAATAATTCGTCAAGTGGTTTACCAGCTCTCGCTGCATCATGGCAGTCAGTGTTCGGCTTTCTCTACTAAGGTACTTGACCATATGAACCGGAAGCACAATTTCAATAGTTCTCCCTTTACTACCCTAGCCAATGGAGCGGAACGTAGGGTAGCAAGCACAGGAGCCGGGCAACCCAACTATTGACCAAAGACAATGATTCAAAGCTGATGCATATAAGGACAAACTTGCAACGCCGAAGTACGCTATAGAGCTGTTCGGACTTTTGCTGGCGACTCATTTGTTCCCTTACCGAGCCCATGGCAGGTTATGCCAAGGTATATCTGTGAAACAACCATAGGAGCCATATTCATTTGCGAAACAACACAGATAATTAATTCGGATACTGTTTACTGGGACCTGAGCGGTATGCAAATGATTACTTTATATATATATAAAGACCACAACCCCGGCTATTTGACATGCTCGGGGTCGGAGGCGGAGGAAGAGGCATAGTATAGGCTCGAAATAAGGAATGTGGTCTACAAAAAGTTATTTTGGACCTCCTATCGCACGTCTGCGCTGCCTGTCCTCGGCGAGGGGAATCCTTGATGGAAGTAGCCCCTTAGGTGAGTGTACAGATCCGAACTCCGATAGAGACAGTTTTAGATGTTTGCCCTGTTCATCACCTGTTTTTAAGAGATAGTGAAGGCAGAAATAAAAATAAAATAGATAAAAAGTGATACGGGAATGCTTGCAGGCTTGTCCGTAGTGTGCTTCCACCAATGCCCATAGTATCTTGAGTGCGTAGTGATGTATGCGCGGTACAAATTTTGTAGGCGTACGAGGTGGGCGGCGGAAACCGGATTGCTATTTTCGCTCTGGGAGTAGTCGATCCTCGGGAGGAAATTGCTTCTGACCCTCGGTATTTCGTTGGTGAACCTCTCCGTCGTCGCTGCCGCCTGGCGGCCTCCTCCCCTTGTGTTCGGCGTTGATCTTGCTGGCCTGCTTTAAGACCCAGCAGTTTCTGTTAGTATGTTTAGCTGGTTTATCGGGGTAACTATGAATCTGGCAAGGTTGGTCCAATATCTTGTCTAGGTTGGATGATCCGTCTCGGTTCGCCTTAAATGGCTTCTTCCGTTGACCGGGCTTGGGATTGCTGAATCCGACGCTGACCGTTGTGTCGCTGATCTTTCATTATCATTGTGACTGTTGTGTTTGCTTCGTCATGGCTTGCCGTTGCCGTCTCGTATTTTGGAAGTGCCCGGATCGCTGGTGCTGTTGCTTCTACGAGCGAGCCAGTTGTCTTCTCCCGCGCAAAAGCGGGTCATTAGAGCAGTAAGGGCTGTCATGGATTTAGGTCCTTCTTGACCAAGGTGGCATGCAAGCCATTCGTCCCGGACGCTGTGTCTGAAGGTTGCGAGGGCTTCCGCATCCGAACAGTCGATGATTTGGTTCTTTTTGACTAAGAACCGAGTCCAGATCTTCCTGGCTGACTCTCCGGGCTGCTGGACAATGTGACTTAGGTCATCGGCATCCGGTGGCCGGACATATGTTCCTTGTAAGTTGTCAAGGAAGGCTTCTTCCAAGTCTTCCTAGCTGCCTATGGAATTTTCAGGCAGGCTGTTTAACCAGTGCCGAGCTGGCCCTTTAAGCTTTAGTGGGAGGTATTTAATGGCGTGGAGGTCGTCTCCACGGGCCATATGGATGTGGAGGATAAAATCTTCTATCCATACCACGGGATCAGTTGTTCCGTCGTATGATTCAATATTGACGGGTTTGAATCCTTCGGGGAATTGATGATCCATTACTTCATCAGTGAAGCAAAGAGGGTGTGCGGCGCCTCTATGTAGGGCCACACTACGACGTAACTCCGAAGGAGTCCATTTGCGGTTTTCGGCTCGGGCGTGGCTAGGTTTGTCACGTCCGAATAGGTAGCCATCGTCGCGTGTCGAGGCATGCCCTCGCAATCCATAGATCGATCTTGCGTGTCCTGCTCTACCGTCCAAGTCCCGTCAAAGGTCGTCTCTACAACCATGAGCTGTGTTATTCTTGCCTTTACGCCGAGGTGGGGCGGTCTGGTGTTTTGCTTGAGTTGCCTCTTTATCCGGACAGAGTTGTCGAAGACCTGCCGCATTGTGTGATGATGATACAGGCTCCAACGCCTCTCATCGAACTGAGGTAGCAATCTATGCTTCGGGTAGCTTTTGGTTGGGCCACTAAGGCCGTATTCTTCGGCGGCCAGGAATTCGATCCATCTATCGTTGAGTAGGTCTTGGTCAGCTTGAAGCTGCTGCTGCTTCTTTTTCAGGCTCCTTGCAGTAGCTATTAGCCTGCGGTTGAAGCGCTCCTGCTCGAGGGGTTCTTCGGGTACGATGAAGTCTTCGTCGCCGAGGCTTACCTCATATTCGGAGAGCGGAAGGTAGTTGTCATCCTCCGAATTGTCGCTGGGCAGGGCCTGTTCATTGGGGCTGGCTTGCCCGTTTTCTTGTTCCTCCTGTTCGGATCTTGCTCCAACAGGGTCTTCATTGTTTTCGGCGTCGTCCGGAGTACTATTTTCTCCAGTGCCAGCATTGCTGCGATGTGACTTAGAGCGGCATTTAGGGCGCCGGTACTTAGACTGTGTCTTAGGAGGTTTATTCTCAACTGGATCTTCTTTGTCATCATCGCTAGCTTTTTTAGGTGTATAAACCAAGTACACGTCGTATGAAGAGGTGGTCGTCCCACGTCCCGTGAATGGCGGGTCTTGGCCTTGCTCCTTGTCGGCATCTTCGTCTATACCATCGACGTCTTTGGAGCCATAATCAAGCATGTCGGTTAAGTCCTCGACAGTGGCTATGAAGTGGGTGGCGGGTGGGAAGCGAAATTCTCCATTATCAGCCTCTAGCTCGAACCAGACACAGTTCGGCTGTGAGTCCCCCGCCAAGGACAGGCTTTTTAATGAATTTAGAACGTCGCCCAAGGGCTAGTGTTGGAAGATATCTACGGCGCTGAACACGAAGATTGATAACCGATCCAGCTCTGCGCCCGCAGGCTTGCGTGGTTCGGAACTTATAGCCGGAGACGAGTCGGGAATTTCGTTGACGCAGGCATTGCAAGGTGCTGAGTCCGTGTGCGGCTCCAATGCCGCGGATTCTGGGGTTTCAGATGGCGCAATCTTCTCTGGATCTAAGGCCATAGCAGTTACAGGAACCATCTCCTGAATATGGTCCGATGACAGATTTAAGTCATGTTCATCGGAGCGACGGAGAGCGATCGCCGTGGTCTCAAATCCGTTGAAGATCAGGTCTCCACGGATATCCATGACGTAGTTCAAGCTTCCAAATCTGACCTGGTGGCCAGGGGCGTAGCTATCGATCTGCTCCAGATGGCCGAGTGAGTTGGCCCGCAGTACGAAGCCGCCAAATACAAAAATCTGTCCGGGGAGGAAGGTTTCTCCTTGGACAGTGTCACTATAGACGATCGAAGGGGCCATCGAACCTTTCATTGACGGCACAATGGAACTCTCAATGAAAGCACCAATGTCGGTGTCAAAACCGGCGGATTTCGGTTAGGGGATCCTGAACTGTGTGTCTTAGGTTGATGGTTACAGGAGACGGGGGACACGATGTTTACCCAGGTTCGGTCCCTCTCTATGGAGGTAATGCCCTACTTCCTGCTTGATTGATCTTGATGAATATGAGTATTACAAGAGTTGATCTGCCACGAGATCGTAATGGCTAAACCCTAGAAGCCCAGCCTGTATGACTATGGTAATGAGTCTATCCTTTCCGGACTACACCCTCCGGTTTATATAGACACCGGGGGGATCTAGGGTTACATAGAGTCGGTTACATAAAAAGGAATCTTCATAGTTGGTCGCCAAGCTTGCCTTCCACGCCAAGGAGAGTCCTATCCGGACACGAGTACAGTCTTCAGCCTTCATGTCTTCAGAGCCCACCAGTCCGGCCCAAGGATAACAGGTCGGACGCCCCTGGACCCCTTAGTTCAGGACTCCCTCAGAGCCGTCGGAGGACAAAGAAGAGGATGACGATGATGACGAGGAGGAATGGTCGAACGAGGAGGACGATGATGACGATAGCAACGACGATGACGACGGCGGCAGCGACGAAAAGCCAACGGTCAACGGCAAGAAGCGTCCTCGCCAAGACGATGTCACGGGGCCATCCAAATAGAACAACAACAAGAAGAAGGACTAAATTAAGCATACTGTATATATCTCTGTTTATTCTGTCACTCACATCGCAGACGGTTAGTAATATGTATTCGACAAATATCTTCTACATTATCGCCCACAGATTGGTTCGTTGAACTGTGTGCCCTGACGAGCACACAATTCACAAAAAAAGACCGTATGGGCTGTCTATAATGATCGCACACAATTCTGATTACCGACCTGTTTGTTGGGTATCACACACATCTTGTTACGCCGAATCATTTGTGTTCACCTCACTCATCGCAAACGGTTCATCAGAGTGAACTGTATGCCCTATATCGCACACACCTTGATCTGGCTGCCCGTTTCTGTTGTTCTGTCTCATCGCAAACAGTTCGTACATATCAACCGTATGCCCTTCATCGCACACGCAACTAAAACCTGAACCGTGTTTGATGCATCCGTCATCGCAAACGTTTTATACATTTCTGACGGTTTTCATACAACGCCGTTTGCGATTATTGCATCACACACAGTTTCTCGAAGGGTCTCTGATCGTAGTGTCGTGTTAGCAGCATCCTGCAGTAGTGAAGAAAAACCAGATCATCGACTGTCCGTGCGCCGAAGCCTTGGCCGCTTTCAAGCATTGTGTCAGGGATGAATGGCTCATAAGGCAGCTCGGCCAGGACAAACCACAAAATATGGCAGCCCTTACTTCTCTCATGACCCACTTTTGCGCAGGCAAGGATAGTTTGCTTGCTCATAAAACCACCAATCCCGATACCCCTGGCCCCTCCGAAGCACGGGACGGAAATGGAAAGCCGCAACGCAGCAAGAACAAATGTCGCCACAATGATGGCGAAGGTTAGGATACGGAAGTAAATTCCGGATTCCGAAACCCGAAGTCCGGGCAGCGCAAAAAGACCCCTAAAGGCAATAGTGACGGCCCGTCCAGGCTAGACACAATTTTGGATAGGCCCTGCTAGATCCATGGCACACCCGAAAAGCCTGCCAACCACTCCAACTGAAATTGTTAGGTGATAAAGCAGGCCGGCAAGCTCAACGCCGAAGACTCGGGCAAAAGCCCATGTAGCGAGGACGATGATGAGCCCCGCATGCCGAACAATGGAGGCCAAAAACCCTTCCCTTCCAAAGTCAAAATGGTAAACATGATCTATGCAACCCACATACCGAAGAAGGAGAGGAAGCGAGCGCTGCGGGACGTATAGTCCGTCGAGCCCGTAGCGCAAAAACTAAATCCATGGTCAGCCTGCGCGATCATGTTCGATCGCACGGACAACCCTACCAGCATGCGCCATGGAGGGTCCGCAGCCCTAGTGCTAGACCCCATCATCGATGGATTCCACCTCACTAGAGTCCTAATGGACAGAGGAAGCGGCCTCAATCTAATATACGAAGATACAGTGAGGAAAATGGGGATCGATCCGTCAAGGATCAAACCTGGTAATACCACTTTCAAAGGAGTCATTCCAAGAGTGGAGGCCCGCTGTACGGGCACCGTAACGCTCGAAGTAGTGTTCGGATCCCCGGATAACTTCTGAAACAAGGACTTGATCTTCGACATCGCACCATTTCGCAGCGGCTATCATGCCCTCCTCGGCCGAACAGCTTCGCCAAATTCAATGCCGTACCACACTACGCCTACCTCAAGCTAAAGATGTCGGGTCCCTCAGGCGTCATAACTATCAACGGCAACAAGGATCGCTCACTTCGAACCGAAGAACACACTGCGGCCCTTGGAGCCGAATACAACTCCGGCCCATATAGGCCCGGAGCCCGACCCGCCATAAAGTTCGACGACAATAGCAAACTGGTTAGAACCCGTTCTCCGTCATGGGAACCCTCATGCGTTCGCCGCAAATAGGGATTCATGCCCCACGACACTCCCACCTTCATCATGCTCCATGTGCCTTGTCAGTACAATTTTGCGCACAAAATACCATGGGCGGCCGTGAGGTATTTATTAATCCGAAGTATATGTTTGGCTCAACTAAACTCCGGAGCAACCCCGTCTTCGGACGACCCGGGGACTAACTCTGGATCCCCCCAACATAAAGCTCCATCAACAAGGCCCTTGCCCATCAAGGTCTTATTGCAGGACCCTACCCCCACCTATCAGAAGCAAAGGCACACACATGCAGCAGGGCACAGTGAAGGTTTCCACCCACGCGTCAAGGCCCTGCGTGAACCTTTACTCTGTAGAACTTTCCTTTTTTCTTCTTTTTATCCTACAAGTATTGCCTTCATAGTTCCAATTGTACAGTTAGATGTCCCGAGCTTACGAGAAATGATAAAAATACCCTTTATGGTGTTCGGATATCCGCATCTTGCGACTTGTTTATTCCCTTCCCGATTCTGTCCTCGCTCTTCGAACAGCCTGGCACGAAAAGATATTGATTAGTCAAGAGTTCAATTTATATATTAGCTCAATATCTTCAAGTCCGGCACCTCTTTCCGCTAGGTGTTCGGCGTCTCGGATATTGCACTATATGCATCCGTTCTGAACTATGTCTTGGGTCAATAGTTGGGTTGCCCGGCTCCTGTGCTTGCCCCTTATGTTCCGCACGTTTGGCTCAGAGCGCAAAGGGAGAACCCCTGCGTTTGTACTTCTGGTTTGACCGGTCAAGTACTTCAGGAGGAAAAAGCCGAAAACTGACCGTCATAGTAAGCACGTGTGGGTCTGCGATCCGATGACGAGGTTGGACTCTAGAAATCGCTGGCGATTTCACCGTGTCACACGAAGGGTTCGTCTTAACACAAACCATGTGATAGGAATACACCAGGGGCTAGTTCCCAGCCCCCACCGTCAAGCTCCTAAGGCTAAGTGAAAGCGGTAAAACCGAATAGTATGATTGCCTGGTTTCGCTCCCGCACTACCACCTCCAGGCACTAAGACGTTGGCTAAGGGTAATAATGCGGAGATGAAACACCCCTCGTGACATTCACCTGGGGGCTGATGCCGATGACTGGTAGCATTCCGAATAAACATACGACCATACAGTAGTCAAAAGCAAATTGCGACAAACGTAAACATAAGTCGGGTAGATGCATAATAAAGCATAAGTTCCACTCGACAAAAACTTAATGCAACTACTAAATTGATACATCTTTTCAGCACTGGCCCTCGATCGCCCGCACGTCGTGCATCACCTGCGCAAAGTACTGCTCAGGGCGGCGATGCTCTTTTCCCTTGGGCGGAGGTCCAGTGGCCATGTCCATTGGATTGATCCTTGGCCAGTGCACCATAGTCTTCGCAAAGGCAAGCCTCGCACCCTCAAGGCATGCTGACCGCTTCACGGCGTCAATCCGGAGCGGCGCCTCCCGCAGCTTCTGTACAAGTTTGAAGTAGGTGTTCGGAATGGGCTCAGCCGGCCACAGGCTAACGCAGAGGTCCTTAAATGCCAATCGAATATTCGATGCATCTCCATCAGCTGTTTCATTTGATCGATGAGGAGGTGTGAGCACTCGGAGTCCAGAAACTGCGACCAGAAGAGCCGCTGCGTGGAGTCCTCCTCGAGGGTGGCATAGTGCTTCGCCACGGCCGCCGCATTCTTCGGGAGTTCGCGAAGGCATCTGCGGAGCGCCAGACCCTCGTCAGCAGGGCAAATCTGTTGCCTCTGAATACACTCTGCTGGAGCTCCTCCCGGACACCTCGAGCGTCACTCCTCGCCTCGTGGAGCTCCTTCTCCGCCTTGGATAGACAGGAGGATTGCTCCTCGTGCCCCTTCTCAAGGGCCTCCAGCTTCTTGGCGACATCCTGGAGCTCCACTTGGACTTCGGTGACCCGAGCTTCATGCTGACCAGCAGCAAGCTTGGCCTTTCCGAGCTCGGCCACCGCCTTCTCAGCAGCCGCCTTCTACGCGGCCGCCTTGGCCTCGGCTTTCTTCAAGTCCTCCTTCAAGCCCTCGACCTTAGCGGCGGCCACTTCAAGATCAATATAATAAAGGATCACGTCACAGCCCGGATCGTCCAATATCTGGCACCAAGTAAATTGAACATCTTATCAATAGGCTTACCTTGCGCCTTGTCAAGCCGCTTGTTGACAAGGTCAAGCTCTTTATCAGAAATCTTGAGCTTCCGATCCATTTCCTCCAGCATCGTGGTTTTAGCAGCCGTGGCCACGGAAGATGTCTGCATCAGCCACAAAAAATATCAACATTATCAGTCGGCTTGCCGAATTTGATCCTCTGCAGTTTTCTTTGAAGAACTTGTAGAGCATCGGGGGTTAGTACATACACGGCCTACCCGAACTACCAATTACTACCGCATCATGAGAAAGAAGGCTTACTTGACTTACCTCAAAGCCTGTTAGAAGGCCTTGGACATCGACGTTCAGTCCGGATTGGACGGACTGAACACCCTGCATAACCACACTCATAAGAGTGTGGTGCCCGTTAATGATGGCGGAATTGTCCACCAACTCCTCCAACACCTCTGGCCAGCCGCCGCCCGTGTAGAGGTGTTCGGCGCTGGCGTTGGCCCCCCGGCCCCTTCCCCGCTAGGAGGAGTTTGTGCCATCGTAGGCCTTGGGTGCTCGGGTGCGGTTGGCGGTTGGGGTCCGGTTGGTCCGGACTCCTTTCCCGTGTCATCCACGAGGGACGCTCCCTCTCGGTCATCGGCAACCGAGGTGTTAACCTCGGCCATTATGGCATCGGCCTCCTCCTCCGTTCTCGTAGGAGGAGGAGTCCTTTGGGACCGCACCTCTTCAGCCTCCTCGAGGACCGAAGGAGGCATGGAATGCGGCATTGACACACTATCCGCCAGTTCAGCGGGCGGAGACGTCCCCTCTGAGGTTTGCTCGGCGGGGCGCTCATGTGGGGGACTGCAGTTCGGAGGAGTCAACCTCCAATTAAAAACAAACTACTGAAAGCCTAATAGCTGAAAGTGCAGACACCTTACCTGCTGGCAGGGGGCTTGACCATGGGATCCTTCTTTGGGGGCTCCTCCGATGCCTTGGACTTCTCATCATCCAAGTTGTCAGGAATAACCAGCTTGGGATGGTATCGTCTCTTTGGGGCCGGGGAAGGTTGCACCCGTGTCAGCTTGCTGATCATGGCCCCTTCATAGTCCACGTGCTCGCCGCCGACCACCTTGGGCTTCACATTGAACACCTTTATCCACAAACTGAAGTGTGGCTGGACCCGGAGGAGTGCCTCGCAGACGATGATGAAGGTCGAAATATGAAGGAGGGAGTTGGGGGCTAGGTCATGGAAATCCATCCCATAGTAGAACATCAACCCCCACACAAAGGGATGTAGGAGGAATCCGAGCCCCCTAAGGAAATGGGGGAGAAAAAGTACCCTTTCGCCCGGCTCGGGTGTGGGGATGATCTGGCCCGATGAGCAACATTGGCCGACAAGTAGCCGGCCTCCTTCAGCTTCAGGATGTCTTCGTTGGTGACAGAGGAGGCCTCCCACTTCCCATTGGCACCAGATCCGGCCATGGTCGAAGGAGGTGAAGTTGGATTCGCTGTAAGAGCACAGAGAAAGGGCACTAAAGCTCTGAGAATCTGTGCGAGCGAGAGGTGGAAGAGGACGTGAGGTGCGGACTATAGCAACCCTCCCTTTATAGACTGTGGGTAGGCCAAAAATCCCTTTTTTCACACAGTTGGCCTCTCCACTTCCCGATATCTCCGCAACATTATGAGCGGGGAGGGGAATCGAAATCATTAACCATATCCCCCAAAAAGCCGGACACGATCTCCACCTTGAGGGGACGTGTCAAACGTGGCATCAGCCTCGAGCCGCGCTTCGAGAAATAGTAACTTCTTGGCATTATGATCGGAAGTGACTCTTCGTTGAAGGAGGAAAAGTTGTCAGATAAAGGCACTATTTGCGCTTGAGCGATATTTTTTGTTATTACCTTTGGTGTTAAGTAAAATGGCTATTTTAGACTTCGAACATCACTTGTTACCGAACAAGGGGGAGACTTCGAACATCACTTGTTACCGAACAAGGGGGAGACTTGTAAACACAGTGTTCGTCGTCCCCTGTTATCCATTGATCCTAGATCCACAGCTCGGGACCCCCTACCCCGATGTCTAGGTTTTGAGACCGACAACGGGGTTTGAAAGAACGGGCGGTTTGCACCAACTCTTGAGGTGAGAAAGGGCAATGCACGATACTGAAGAGTCTAGCAAATTGTGCAAGGATTAGAGTGTGTATAATCCATCGACTCACATTAGTCATAAAGAACTCAATACTTATTGTGAAAGTTTATTGGCCTCGAAGCGAAGTACTACTCTCATGCCCCTAGGGAATTGGTTGGTAGGAGTTAACCATCACGCGCATCCGATTATAATGACACTCAAGGATTTGAATCAGAAATGTAATGTTCAAACCTCCCCACCATGCCATGACCAACACTTTGATGACAAGTTAATAACAAGCTTTAATACCTATATTTCTACTAACCAATGATGATGAACCAATATCCTTTCATATTACGACATCCATATAATTAAACCATATGTTTCATATTTAGTGACCTACATGAAAGTTTTTATTATATCCCCCTTGAATACCTATCCTTTTTAGACTAGTCTTATAACATGTGCACATTACCACTTCATATTTGTAGACTCTCAAAAAGATTTAAGTGATGCATGAGAGTGCAATCATTTCTATAAAATATAACCACCACAGTGATATAAGTGAAGCACTAGAGCAACTGCCTAGCTCAAAAGATATAAGTGAAGCTCATAGAGTATTCTAACAAATTATGATAAATGCATGCACCTATAGAAAGGTGTGTCCAACAAAAAAAGATTGTGACAAACTAAAAAGAAAACAAAGCAAAAACTAATATGGCATAAGACGCTCCAAGTAAAGCTCATATCATGTGATGAATAAAAATATAGCTCCAAGTAATATACCGATGGATTGTAAACGGAAGAGGGGTGCCATCCGGGGCATCTCCAAGCTTAGACGCTTGGGTCTTCCTTGAATATTAACTTGGGGTGCTTTGGTCATCCCAAGCTTTGGGTATTGTGGCTCCTTATTCCTTCATCCATCGTGAACTCACCCAAAACTTGAAAACTTCAGCACACAAAACTCAACAGAAACCTCCTGAGATCCGTTAGTATAATAAACATATCATAAACTTTAGGTACTGTTATAAACTCATTCATAATTTATTCTTGCATAATACCTACTTTCTAACTTCTCCATGAGTTATACCCCCCGGTGTAATCCATATAGAATCATTAAAACAAGCACACTATGCTATAAAAACGGAATCTTTCTAAAACAGAACAGTCTGTAATGATCTGAATAAAAATCATTCTTCTGTAACTCCAAAAATTCTGAGAACTTAGGGCAACGTGGTTAATTGGTATATAAATTATGTGTAAAAATTTCGGATCAAAATCACATTCTAGTGAATTTTAGTAATTACTGGACTGAGAAAAAAGTTCTGTTTTTTCACAAAATCAAGTCAACTATCATCCAAATCATCCCAAAGGCTTTACTTGGCATAAACACTAATAAAAGCATAATAACACAATCATTACAGTAGCAAAAATTGTGCAAACAGAGAAGAACAGAAAGTAAAAGCTAAAATTTAAGATAACTATTGTGTTACGTCCAAACAAGCGTTATTGTTTTACGCCCCGAGCTAGGCGTAATGCATACTTTGAAGTATTGTCATCGTCCTCCTTCATCGCCATTACATTTTTATACATCATATCATAATAAGCAAATCTTATTAATTGTCTTCTTTCATAAATAGATTTTCTATTAGGAGAACTCAAGTAATGGAATGGATTATCCGTCATAACTTTTATATATGCTAATTTCAATTTTTGAGGAGTGTGATCATCAAGGGACCTGTCATAATTGACCGTGAATTCATCCTATATAAGAATTTTAGCATTGTCAAAGCAACCTTCTTCAAACCCACTTTTGTTACCCTTAACAATCCAAGAACATTGATGGTTGGTACTATTAAATAGATGCTGGATTAAGTGTAGGTTTGGAACTTCTTTCCTAGCATTTTCGTCAAAAGCATGATAATCCCTAGACATGCATCTCTGCATGAAATCTCTATCATAAGGAATTTCATATATCATTGGGCACTCATAATTCATAACATAATGATAAAAAATTATCTAGCTTCCCGAACTATGTAATCAAATTCATTCATGAGGATAATTGACCAATTTTTTTAGCTCTATGATCATTTATAACGGGTAGCTTGAAGAACAATCTTTGGAAAGTGGGATGAGTACGAGTAAATCTTCTCTAAAGTTTGATAATAAGTGCAGAAAGATTGAGCATAACTATTGGCTCTTTTAAGAATAGGGACATCATTGTTTACCAAAGCTCCCGTACAAGTGAAAAAATCTTGAATAACACTTTTTTTGATAATATTCCCACTTCCCGTCACAAAAAATTTAGTGTCCAGTTTTACGGGAGATTCATTATCACGAGGCTTACTATCCTCACTGTCACTTTTAGCCATCACAAAGTCAGACATGATAGCAACTTCAAGCAAAGCAAGCAAACAAGCAAACGAAGATATTTTTGTGTTTTTCACATTTTATTGAAGTAGAGGGAGGTGAAAAAGAGGGGCAAAGGCAAATAAAATGTAGAACAAGTAATTGTAAATTTGTGTGTAAGAACTTGATAAGAATTTGATGATGCCTCCCAGGCAACGACGGTAGAAATTCTTTCTGCTGCTTGTGAGCTGCATTGGGATTTTCCTCGAAGAGAAATGGTGAAGCAATATAGTGGCGGAGAAGTATTTCCATCAGTGAGAACCAAGGTTATAGAACCAATAGGTGAACCACGTAAATTTCCGTCTTCAGCAGCAACACACAGAGAAGCAAATACCTGCACCCAACGCTAGCAAGAGGGTTGTCACACTACTGGAATCAGCTTCTTTGCCGGCTGCCATGGCAGACGGCAAATGCATAGATCACGGATGGCAAACTTCTTTCCCATCTGCCAGCAGGCGGCAAACTGTCCATCCGAACACGTTCCAGCTAAGGTCTTCTTTGTCGTCCGCTTCTTAGAAATGGACGGCAAAGGATTGTGTCGTCCGCCATCCGAGACCAGCAGACGGCAGTGGGGTGGGTTCAGAGCTGTTAGGGGGTTAAAGGCGCTCTTTGCCGTCCGCTGACAGACGGTAAAGAGCTCAGCTAGGCCAGCACTGGGAAGCTGCCATGTGGCCAGCTTTGCCGTCTGCCAGCAGACGGCAAAGATTCAAAGGTCTTTACCGTCCGCCAGCGGACGACAAAGTGACCAAATAGGAAGGCAGTGTTCCCAGTTTCTACAAGTAGCTGCCACCTGTCCTCTTTGCCGTCCGCTAGCATACGGTAAAGAGGCTATATATCCCTGTTTATATTTATATCCATTTAATTTCACAGGATTTGCCACACAGATATACATATTTTTTTTTCACAGGCACAGCAGACATATGATGTATCCAACACACAGCTCAATCCATGACAACATACATACATAAGAAACAAAGTTCCATCCATACATATTAAAGTAATATCACAATGTTCATCTAGCACGTTGTTCCATGCATCCATATAACAAGTTCCACATTATTCTTCGATACAAACAAAAATACAAACAGGGAAACAAGCACTCCATCCATGCAAGCTTCCATATAGTGAATTAAATCTGCAAAATGGGAAACAAGAAAGTTAGAAGAAGAAGAAGAAAACTAGAATAAGAAGAAGAAGAAGAAGAAGTTCTACTTCTTCTTGTTGTTGTTGTTTTCTTCCTATTCCTTATTTTCTTCCTCTTCCTTGATTTTCTTCATCTTATTATGTCATTTGTGGACTAAATAGGCTAAATTATGTCAAAAATGTACTAAATAGGCTAAATAAGAAGAAAAAATCCATTTTTTGAGCAAACATAGCTAATTATGCCATTTTTTACCTAACTAAGCTTATTGTGTCATTCTAGAAGACAACAAGCTAAGTATATGACATTTATGAGGTTAGCAAGGTTATTATGCCATTTACGAATAAAAACAAGTAAGAGGAGGAAAAGAAGAAGAAGAAGAAGAAGAAGAAGAAGAAGAAGAAGAAGAAGAAGAAGAAGAAGAAGAAGAAGAAGAAGAAGAAGAAGAAGAAGAATTCTCCTTCTTTTCTTCCTATTCCTTCTTTCCTTCCTCTTCTTTGATTTTCTTCATCTTATTATGTTATTTGTGGACTAAATAGGCTAAATTATGTCAAAAATGGTCTAAACAGGCGAAATAAGAAGAAAAATACCGTTATCACGGAGGTGTAAGAATGGTCGGGGCTGCGCTAGTGGCAGACGGAGGTGAAGGACCGGTTGGGGTTCCGGCACTGGCAGATGCAGAAGGATTGGTCGATGCTTGTCGCGAGCCATGCTGCACCAAAGATCATTTCCAATAATCTCTCGTTAGCATGATGCAAACTGAAATGTGAATAGTAGTAACTGAGGACCATTCAAATCAAACTCACCTTGGTCGCCGGAGCAATCTGGGGCATCGACGCCTAGGTCTTCAATCTCTCTTTCTCAACCAATGCCCACAACACACCACTCCTCGTTAGCATTGTAATCATTGACGAACGCACACACAATGTAATGGAGGAAAGGTGAGAGAGTCTGTATAACTAATCGCCATGGCGAGCTCCGCGGGCCGTGCACGAGGCATTATCTTAGGATCAGAGCTACTCAGGCACTTCTTGATCTGCGGGAGAGTCCTAGGATAATGTAGCAGTCCATCACCAATGGCTTGAGAGCCATAGAGCCTCCCGCCACCAGATATCATCACCAGCTCTGTATCAAAAGGATCCTGGCTCGGGTTAAAGTCCTCCCCTTTCCTCGCCTTCCCCTCGTCTCTGTACTTCACAAGCTTGTGCTGGGAGGAGGTGTTGGTGAAGCTCTCAGGATGATCTAGGTCAGACTCCGTGAATGGCTTGGCCTTCTTATACGGTGCCATATGGGCCATGCCATAGAGGTCGAACAGACCTGGCATAGGCTGCTTGTGGTGGTGCGCCTGAGAGAGAGGAACAAAATATTACTTAAGGGCTCAAGCTATCATGAAGAATGATATTACTATGTAAATAGGTCATTTTGGAGCTAATAAAGGTTATTATGTCATTGTCGAGGAAAATAAGCTAAGTTTAGGTCATTTTCAAGGTAACCAAGATTATTATGCCATTTTTTTACCAAAGTATGATAATTATGTCATTATTGAGCTATCCATGGTAGTTATGCCATTTTAACTAACTAAAGCATATTAAGTCATTTTATATAGCTATCTAAGGTTATTATGTCATTTTAGAGCTAATTATGTCATGAATGAACTAGCTAAGATTAGTTTAGGTCGTTATTGCGCTATCGAAGGTAGTTATGCCATTTTTTAACTAACTAAAGCATATTAAGTCATTTTTTAGAGCTATCTAAGGTTATGATGTAATTTTAGAGCTAAATATGTCATAAATGAACTATCCAAGGTAGTTATGCCTTTTTTAACTAACTAAGCATATTAAGTCATTTTGGAAGGGATAAATGCTAGCATGAAGAATGAAATTGCATGAATCATGTAGCAAACCACATACCCAGTTATCCCCGTACTCAAACAGGTTGGAGCTCCCTTGATGGTGTGGCACACATTCCATTTGGTCGCGCTTATCCTTGGCCCTATGGTGTTTGACTAGCCATTGGGGAGAGCACCACGCATCCACCAACGCCTCCCAACGGTCCATCTTATCCACACACCATCTCGGGGGCACCTAAGTGAGTCAAGAGAAATTTCAGTGCTACGCCTACGAATCAAATCAAGAAAACTAAGTTCAAGGCCTTAAGAATAGGTAATTACCTGCATGTACTTCTCCTTACTCAGAAACTTGCCGCGACACTTCTTCTTGCCCCTCCTAATACCCTTCGAGGCATAGTAGTCTCGAACGGCCTGCACCCGAGCCTCGTGCCATATGTTCTGAAGTAGGCGCTTGCACTCGGTTTCGACAACCATAGACGCGGCCTCCTGCTCTCCCTCTGAAACCTTGTAGAAGGTATGCAATCAAACAAGACAACACTTATTAGTACAATCACTAGGTAGTGTTGATTATTAATTCTGTAAGGAGAAATTACCGAAAACTGACGGAAAACAATGTCGGCCACCGTCTCGCACAAGACACCATCGACCCTATCCTCCGGTGAGGCCGGGGCAACCGAGTACTGCTCCCAGTTCAGTGCTAGTTGTGGAGCTTGACCCTCACCGGGCAACGTGACCCACCCAGGGAAGCCCTGCCGGCAAAGCACACCAAGGACCTACTTGGGCCTGCGGACACAACGGGGGTGTACCCAGCCCCTGTAGTATGACAAGGCCAACACATTAGATATTAATTTGAAGGAACATGAAGGCAAAAGGTTAAAAAATAGTAAATGCACTTACTTCAACCCTTTAGGCGCAATCAACCACCTCTGGTCGGGGGTTGTCGGCACGGGCAGGAGCTTTGTACAGCCACGCTTGTAGACCTTCTTGCCCTTCTCAACCAGCTCGTCGTCGTTGTAGCTATCATTTGAAAAGGTGTCCTCACTACCATCAGTAGGGCCACTAGCCTCCGGAGTCTCGTTGGAAGAAGACTGCGGGATCGGAGTCTTCTGGGATGAAGACCCCGTGAGCGTAGTCTTCTGGGACGAAGACTCTGGGACCGGACTCACGTGGGCCGAAGGATCGGCGACACGAGTCTGGTGGGGCGAAGGATCGGCGATCTGAGTCTGGCGGGGCGAAGGATCAGCGACCGGAGGCTCATGGACTGGAGTCCGAGATGGGTCCACGTCAGACGGAGCAGTCTTGTGGTCGAGTGAATCAACTGAGGGTGGTGGCGAGGAAGGCATAGCAGCCTTCCTACCTCTACCGCTGCCACGTCCACCTCTACGAGCCTTCTTTGTCCTCCCCCAACCTCTCCCAGCCGTAGAAGAAGCGCCTGCGGCAGCTGTCTGCATACTGTCTAGCAGCGCTCTCCGGAGGGGTTGGGCTGGAATAATGGAACCACCCCTCCCAGTAGCGCTCGCAGGAGGCTCGGGGCGCTCTGGAACCTTGCCCACCATACTGTCAACACCTGCAATGACAAAAAGTAAACGAAATTAGTACAACATAAAAAATTTGGATACCTGACATGAACATAATAATATGTATATAATTTAAGTGTATCATCATCATGAACATAATAAAAATACGCCTGATCAACACAAATATATATATGATGTTTTGCATAACAAAATCTAAAAATATACAACCTAACTTATAATTAACAAATATATGACCCCGTCGGGGTCGGGGTCGGGCTCGGGGTGTGGTTGTGGTGTCAGGTGTCGGGTCGGGTCGGGTGTCTTTGTCGAGGTGTCGTGGGTCGGGTCGGGGTGGGGGGTCGTGGTGTCGATTGTCGGGGTCTGAGGGTGTCGGGGTGTCGGGGTGTCGGTGGTTGGGGTCGGGGTGTCGGTGGTCGGGTGTCGGTGTCGGGTGTCGGTGGTCGGGTGGGGGTCGTGGTGTGGTGTCAGGGTGTCGGGGTCGGGGTGTCGTGTCGGGGTCGGGGTGTCAGGGTGTCGGGGTCGGGGTCGGGGTGTGGGTCGGGGTGCGGTGTCAGGGTGTCGGGGGTCGAGGGTCGGGGTGGGGGGTCGTGGTGTCGATTGTCGGGGTCTCAGGGTGTCGGGGTGTCGGGGTCGGGGTCAGGGTGTCGGTGGTCAGGGTGTCAGGTGTCGGTAGTCGGGGTGTCGATTTAGTTTTTTTGTTTCTTCTTCTTCTCCTCTCCTCTTTCTTCTTCTTATTTTCTTCTTCTTCTTCTCCTCATCTTCCTCCATCCTCCTCCTACTCCTCCTCTTCTTATTCTTCTTCTTCTTCTTCTTCTTCTTCTTCTTCTTCTTTCTTCTTTCTTATTCTCCCTCCTCCTCTTCCTTCCTTCCCCCTCCTCCTACTCCTTCTACTCTTCTTCTTGTTCTAAATTAAAACTAAAACTAATCTAAAATAAACAAAACGAAAATAAACTAAAACTAAACTATAACTATAACTATAACTAAAACAGAAACTAAACTAAAAGAAACTAAAAAAACTAAACTAAAAAAAGGGAGGAGAACTCACCTGCAGGGACCGCCGATGGAGGAGGCGTGGGGTGGCCGATGGATGGGAGGGCGGCCGCTGGAGGAGGCGGTGGCCCGGTGGATGGTGAGGCAGACGGCATGGCCAGAGACAGTCGGTGATGTGACGCAGGGAGGGGGCAGAGGCGGCTGGGCGGCGCGGTGCGATTGGCCCGACGTGGAAGGGGCGGCGGAGGCGCGGTGGAGGTCGGGCGCCGTAGGGACGGTGCGGGCGGCAAGGTGGCAGCACGACGGACGGGGGTCGGGCGGCGGCACGGAGCAGGATAGCGACACTGGGGAGGCGGTGGGCGGGCCGGCGTGGAAGGCGGCGGGGCGCGATGGAAGTCGGGCGCCGGAGGGGAGGGGTGCAGGGCGCCTGGGCGGCCGGCTACGGCGGATGGGGTCGGCGGCGGCGGCGCGGGTGTGGTCGATTGGGAAGGAGACAGAGAGAGAAGATAGAGAGGATGGGGGTGGGATGGCCGTTTACGTACCCATCTCTTTGCCGTCCGCTGGCAGACGGCAAAGATGTGGGGCTGTTGGGTCGTTACGGTTTAGACCTCCACTGGACCCCACCCACCTCTTTGCTGTCCACGAGCTGACGACAAAGAAACTTTGTTGTCAGCTGGCGGACGGCAAAGAACTAGCTGATGGCGAAGGACCTCTTTGTTGTACGCTGACTCTTTGCCGTCCGCTTCCTCAAAGCGGACGGCAAATGACCTCTTTGCCGTCAGCTGGCAGACGGCAAAGAGGTGGCGGACGACAAAATGCTAGATTCCAGTAGTGTCAATCCCCTTGAACTTGTTACTTGTAATGATTGATTCAGATAGTGATAGATAGATAGATAAAAAAGAAAAAGAAAATAAAAATAATAAAATTGCAGCAAGGTATTTTTGGTTTTGTAATATGATTAAATACACCCCGGGGCCATAGCTTTCACAAGAGGCTTCTGTGTCGAAACAATAACATACGGTGGGTAAACAAATTACTGTTGGGCAATTGATAAAAAAGCACATAGTTATGATGTTATTCATGGTAATGATCATATATATAGGCATCACATCCGAGACAAGTAGACCGACTCCTGCCTGCATCTACTACTATTATTCCACCAATCGACCACTATCCAACATAAATCTATGGTATTAAGTTAATAACAAATAGAGTAACACCTTAAGCAAGATGACATGATGTAGACAAAGTAAACTCAATCGATATGAATAAACCCCATCGTTTTACCCTTAATAGCAACAACACTAATATGTGCCTCGCTACCCTTTATGTCACTGGGTGAGGACACCGCAAGATTGTACCCATTACAAAGCACCTCTCCCACTGAAGATAAATCAATCTAGTTGGCCAAACCAAACGGATAGATCAGAGAGAAATACAAAGCTATCATAATCATGCATAATAAAGTTCAGAAAAGACTCAATTACTTTTGATGAATAATATGATCATAAACCCAGAATTCATTAGATCCCAACAAACAGACTGGAAAAGAATATTACATAGGATAGAACTCCAAGAAGATCGGGGAGAACATGGTACTGAAGATCAAAGAGAAAGAAGAGGCCATCTAGCTACTAGCTATGGACCAGTAGGTCAGTGGTGAACTGCTCACGCATCATCGGTAGGGCAGCAAGGTTGATGTAGAGATCCTCCGTGATCGATCTCCCCTCCGGCAGAGTACCTGAAAAGGCCTCCAGATGGGATCACGGAAGAACAAAAGCTCGCGCGAGCGGGAAAAGTGTTTCTGGTGGCTCTCTGTTGGTTTGGGATTATTTGAAAAATTATATAGGTGGATGATGTCTACTAGAACTACGTGGTATTTCCCCAAGAGGAAGGGATGATGCAGCACATCAACGGTAGGTATTTCCATCAGTGATGAGACCAAGGTTATTGAAGCAGTAGGAGAACCACACAACACTATGTGAACGGCACCTGGACACAAATAACAAATACTCGCAACCCGGCATATTAAAGGGGTTGTCAATCCCTTTCGGGCAACGGCGCCAGAAATTGGCAAACAGGCGTGAGAAAGTAGTAATAAATTGATAGATCGAACGCCAAATAAAATAAAGTGCACCAAGGTATTTTTGTATTTTTGGTTTAGTAGATCTGAAAATAAAAGCAAAGGAAAATAGATCGCAAAGGCAAATATATTATAGAAGAGACCCAGGGGCCGTAGGTTTCACTAGTGGCTTCTCTTGAGAAAAATAGAAAATGATGGGTGAGCAAATTACTATTGGGCAATTGATAGAACTTCAAATAATCATGATGGTATCCAGGAAATGATCATTATATAGGCATCACGTCCAAGATTAGTAGACCTACTCCTGCCTGCATCTACTACTATTACTCCACACGTCAACTGCTATCCAGCATGCATCTAGTGTATTAAGTTCATGGAGAAACGGAGTAACGCATTAAGAACGATGACATAATCTAGACAAGATCTACTTATGTAGAAATAGACCCCATCTTTGTATCCTTAATGTCAACGATACATACGTGTCAGTTCCCTTTCTGTCACTGGGATGAAGATCCTTTAGATCGAACCCATCACAAAACACCTCTTCCCATTGCAAGATAAATAGATCAAGTTGGCCAAACAAAACCCAAATATCGGAGAAGAAATCATGCATATAAGAGATGAAAGAAGACTCAAATCACTTTCATGGATAAAAAGATAGATCTGATCATAAACTCAAAGTTCATTGGATCCCAACAAACACACCGCAAAAAGAGGTACATCATATGGATCTCCAGAGACCATTGTATTGAGAATCAAATGAGAGAGAGGAAGCCATCTAGGTACTAACTGTGGACCCGTAGGTTTACAAAGAACTACTCACGCATCATCGGAGAGGCACCAATGGGCATGATGAACCCCTCTGTGATGGTGTCTAGATTGGATCTGGTGGCTATGCAACTTGCGGTGGATGGAATTGATTTTCGTCGCCTCCCCTAGGGTTTCTGGAATATTTGGGTATTTATAGAGTAAAGAGGCGGTTCGGAAGGTAACCGAGGTGGGCACAACCCACTGATAATCCCCAAGTGCAGGGAATCATCATAGCAATTCCCAATGATGGAAGTGATAAGTATGGAGTGTCGAACCCACAAGGAGCTAAAGGTAAAATCAATATTCTCTCAAGTCCAATCTGCCACTGATACGACTGTACATACACCGAACGTTTGCTCCAACTAGAAACGACAAATAAAACTACGTTATGGGTATGAAGATGATAACTTTGCATGATATCGGAGAGCTAAAACATAAAAGTATGTGATGTTATCATACAGTTAGAATATATTACTAAATATTATAAATAGCGAGTGTGGAATAATGATGGGTCGGTGTGCGGAATTATCCTAGGCAATTGTTAACAAGACCGGTAGTCGTCATTGCAATTTCATATGAGGGAGAGGCATAAGCAAACATACTTTCTCTTCTTGGATCATATGCACATATGATTGGAACTCTACAAGCATCCGCAACTACTAAAGTTTATTAAGGTAAAACCCAACCATAGCATTAAAGCATCAAGTCCCCTTTATCCCATACGCAACAACCCCCTTACTCGGGTTTATGCTTTTGTCACTCAAGCAACCCACTATAAGCGAATCATGAACGTATTGCAACACCCTACATCGGGAATCCCTCATGCTTGCGTGACACGGAGGGCACGATAGGACAACACCAAAATAAAACATACGACTTGTACCAATCTAGATCATCTATCAACCTAAAGACAAAAGATATCTACTCAAAACATCATAAGATGGCAACACATCACTGGATCAAAATATGTGGCATAAAACACCATGTTCAAGTAGGGATTACAGCGGAGTGCGGGAGAGTGGACCGCGTAAAATAGATGAGGATGGTGATGATGATGGTGATGTTGATGAAGACGATCACTGCGGCGATGATTCTCCTGCCGATGGCACTCCGGCGCCACCGAGAGAGAGAGGAGGAGAGGTTCTTCCCCTTGTGCTTCCTCCTCCATGGCCTCCCCCCTATATGGGGAGAGGTTCTCGCTCTGCATCTTGGCCTTCATGGCGATGATGGCCCCTCCGGGATCCTTCCCCATGGCCTCTGGTGATGATGGCCCCCTTCGGCAGGGTGCCAGAGAGGGCCTAGATTGATTTCTCGTGGCTACTGAGGCTTGCGGTGGCGGAACTTCCTATCTAAGTTATTTTCTGGGGGTTTCTGTATTCATAGGAATTTTTGGCATCTGTTTCACGTCAGGGGGGTCTCTGATTCATCCACGAGATAGGGGGGCCCGTCCAGGGGGTAGGGCGCGCTCTCCACCCTCGTGGATGGCTCGGGACTCTTCTGGTCCATCTCCGATGCTCCGTGGGCTTCTTCTGGTCTACAAAAAATCGTCGAAAATTGGCACATCTATTGGCTCCGTTTGGTATTCCTTTTCTGTAAAACTCAAAAAGAAGGAAAAAAACAGAAACTGACACTGGGCTCTAGGTTAATAGGTTAGTCCCAAAAATCATATAGAATAGCATATAAATGCATATAAAACATCTAAGATGGATAATATAATAGAATGAATACTTCATAAATTATAGGTACGTTGGAGACGTATTAGCATCCCCAAGCTTAGTTCCTGCTCGTCCTCGTGTAGGTAAATGATAAAAGAAATAATTTATGAAGTGTGAATGCTAGCAGGTGCACAAGTTTTATCAATGATAATTTCAATCACCTTTTCTAGCATCATTATATATCAGAACAGTAGCTCAACTCATAAAACTTCTCATGATGAAGTAACAAGCTATTCATATGTTAAAGTATATATCATAAAATTCCTTGAAAACTAACAAACCGTGCTCTTAGTCATCAAACAATTGCAATTCATCTTATTTTCAGGAAGGGTCTATGTAAGAGCTTCGATTCAGCAAACTCCACATACTCAACTATCATTTAATCTTTCACAATTGCTAACACTCATGTGATATTTATGGGTTCAAAGTTCTAATCGGACACAGAGAAAGATAGGGGCTTATAGTTTCGCCTCCCAACCTTTTACCTCAAGGGTAATGTCAACAATAATAATTTATGAAAACCTACATCCAAGTGGATATATATATCCGGATCGCTCCAACACAAAGTGCTTGCCAAAGGAAAAAGTGTAAAAAGGAAAGGTGATGATCACCATGACTCTTGTATAAGGGTAGAAGATAAAAGTAAAAGATAGGCCCTTCGTAGAGGGAAGCAGAGGTTGTCATGTGCTTTTATGGTTGGATGCACAAAATCTTAATGCAAAAGAATGTCACTTTATATTGCCGCTTGTGATAAAGACCTTTATTATGCAGTCCGTCGCTTTTATTTCTTCCCTATCACAAGTTCGTATAAAGCTAATTTTCTTCGCACTAATAGATTATACATATTTAGAGAGCAATTTTTATTGCATGCACCGATGACAACTTACTTGAAGGATCTTACTCAATCCATGGCAAGACTGGTTTAAGGGATGTTTGGAAGCACAAGTAGTATTTCTACTTGGTGCAAAGAACTTGGCTAGCATGAGAGGGAAAGGCAAGCTCAATATGTTGGATTATCCAAGACAATATAACGTTTGGGATATAGGAAAACATAACCCATTAAGTTGTCTTGCTTGTCCAACATCAACCTTTTAGCATGTCATATTTTAATGAGTGCTCACAATTACAAAAGATGTCCAAGATAGTGTATTTATATGTGAAATCTCTCTTCCTTTAATATTCTTTCATGAATTGTTCAACTGACCAATTCTATGTTTGCTTACTTTCAATAATTTACCACATATACTTATTATGTGTGAAGTCATTACTCCCCATGGTATAAGCATACGAAACATATAAAAATTCAGATTTATGATATTCAGTTCATTCAACCATTTACTCATAGGATATATGTGAAGCACATGAGTAAATGACAAACTACTCCAAAAAGGTATAAGTGAAGAACACTGAGTAGTCAAAGAATTAACTAGCCATGGGAGGATTCTTTTTCATTAAAGATTTCATATCCAATGATTTTATTCAAACAGCAAGTAAAATTGAAAATACGCTCCAAGCAAAACACATATCATGTGACGAATAAAAATATAGCTTCTAGTAAGGTATACCGATAGTTTTGAAGACGAAAGAGGGGATGCCTTCTGGGGCATCCCCAAGCTTAGGCGCTATAGAACATGATTACTACAGTATCTTAATCATATAAACACACAAAAAAAGTACGGGTAAATATTGGGTTGTCTCCCAACAAGCGCTTTTCTTTAATGCCTTTTAGCTAGGCATGATGATTTCAATGATGCTCACATAAAAGATAAGAGTTGAAACATAAAGAGAGCATCATGAAGAATATAACTAGCACATTTAAATCTAACCCACTTCCTATGCCTAGGGATTTTGTGAGCACACAATTTATACGAATAAGGATCAACTAGCATAGGAAGGCAAAACAAATATAACCTCAAAACTTTAAGCACATAGAGAGGAAACTTGATATTATTGCAACCCCTACAAGAATGTATTCCTCCCTCATAATAATTTTCAGTAGCATCATGAATGAGTTCAACAATATAACCATCACATAAAGCATCCTTTTCATGATCTACAAGCATAGAAATTTTACTACTCTCCACATAAGCAAAATTCTTCTCATTCGGAATAGTGGGATCACTAATTCCTAAAGTTGACACTCTTCCAAACCCTCTTTAGATGATAATATTATTCATACTCCAAAAGATATAAGTGAAGTTCATGCAGCATTCTACAATTAATATAGACTAACCAATATCCAAGCTAAAAATATATAAGTGAAGCACACGAAGCCTTCTATAAAATCATACTCAAAAGATATAAGTGAAGCACATGAAGTATTCTATAAATTAATGAAGGGCTAACTCATACTAGCATGGTTCTTAAAGTAAAAAACAAAAACACAAAGGATACAAATCATGTGAACAAAACAAAAACCGAGGTATACGGATAATTGTTGAAGAAGAAAGATGGGATGCCAACTGGGGCATCCCCAAGCTTAGATGCTTGAGTGTCCTTGGAATATTTACTTCGGGTGCCTTGGGCATCCCCAAGCTTGAACTCTTGCCTCTCTTTATTCTTCTCACATCGGTAACTCCTCGTTCTTCGAACACTTCATCCACAAAAACTTAATAAAATCTTTGTGAGATCCGTTAGTATACTAAAGCAAATCACTACCTTTAGGTACTGTTGCAAACTCATTCCAATTTCACATTAGCACTTTATCTACTGTATTCCAACTTCACCATGGTTCATACCCCCCGATACTACCCATAGATTCATCAAAATAAGCGATCAACACATAGAAAACAGAATCTGTCAAAAACAGGACAGTCTGTAGTAATCTGGAAGTTTAGTAAACTTCTGTAACTCCAAAAAATTCTATAAAAAATATGAAAATTTTAAAAATTTGTACATAAGTAATGTGCAAAAAGTTTCAGACCCATTTGAATTTCCAGTAAAAAATGTAAATTCACGCGCTATAGCCAAAGTTTCTGTTTTTGTACTGCACAAAGTAAACAAGCAATCTAATCATCCTAAAACCAAAGCTTGGCACATTATTTTTATAATACAATGGATATATACAAGGGTATAATTATTTTCAGAGAAGCTTCCATGAAATTTTTTACATTTTTTCCATGAGCATGAACACAAGTGCTCAAGGTCGACCCTCACTTCTTCAATGCATAATCTTCCAATCACTTCTCTTATTGAAAAACTTTTTAGGCATGAGAGGCAAGTAATTTTTTTTTGTATTTTCATTCTCTGAATTTTTTTTGTATGTTTCACATACAACTAAACAGAAACAAAAAGGTAAAACAAAATCTACTTAGTGAAGAAAGCAAACAAGCACACATGAGAATATCAACCCGACGCTATTGCTCCCCGGCAACGGCACCAGAAAAGAGCTTGATAATCCCCAAGTGCAGGGAATCATCGTAGCAATTCCCAATGATGGAAGTGATAAGTATGGAGTTTCGAACCAACAAGGAGCTAAACGTAAGATCAATATTCTCTCAAGTCCTATCTACCACTGATACGAATCTACGTACACCGAACATTTACTCCAACTAGAAACGAGAAATAAAACTACGTTGTGGGTATGAAGAGGATAACTTTGCAGGATATCAGAGAGCTAAAACATAAAAGTAGGTGTTGTTATCATACAGTTAGAATATATTAATAAACATTATAAATAGCGAGTGTGGAATAATGATGGGTCGGTGCGCAGGATTATCCTAGGCAATTGTTAACAAGACAGATGTCGTCATTGCAATTTCATATGAGGGAGAGGCATAAACTAACATACTTTATCTTCTTGGATCATATGCACTTATCATTGGAACTCTAGCAAGCATCCGCAACTAGTAAAAAATCATTAAGATAAAACCCAACCATAGCATTAAAGCATCAAGTCCCCTTTATCCCATACGCAACAACCCCCTTACTCGGGTTTGTGCTTTTGTCACTCAAGCAACCCACTATAAGCGAATCATGAACGTATTGCACCACCCTACAACGGGAATCCTTCATGCTTGCGCGACACAGAGGGCATGATAGGACAGCACCAAAATAAAACATACAACTCATACCAATCTAGATCATTAATCAACCCAAAGACAAAAGATATCTACTCAAAACATCATAAGATGGCAACACATCATTGGATCATAATATGTGGCATAAAGCACCATGTTCAACTAGGGATTACAGCGGGGTGCGGGAGAGTGGACCGCGTAAAATAGATGAGGATGGTGATGTTGATCGTGATGTTGATGAAGATGGTCACCGCGGCGATGATTCCCCTCCCGATGGCACTCCGGCGCCACCGAGAGAGAGAGGAGGACAGGTTCTCCCCCTTGTGCTTCCTCCTCAATGGCCTCCCCCCTGATGGAGAGAGGTTCTCACTCTGGATCTTGGCATTCATGGAGATGATGGCCCCTCCGGGATCCTTCCCCAAGGCCTCAGGTGCTGATGGCCCCCTCGGGCAGGGTGCCAGAGAGGGCCTTGATTGATTTCTCTTGGCTACAGAGGCTTGCGGCGGTGGAACTTCCGATCTAGGTTATTTTCTGGGGGTTTCTGTATATATAGGAATTTTTGGCGTTGGTTTCACGTCAGGGGGTCTCCGAGTTGTCCACGAGATAGGGGGCGCGCCCTCCGCCCTCGTGGACGGCTCAGGACTCTTCTGGTCCATCTCCGATGCTCTGTGGGCTTCTTCTGGTCCATAAAAAATGGTCAAAATTGGCATGTCAATTGGACTCCGTTTGGTATTCCTTTTCTGGAAAACTCAAAAACAAGGAAACAATAGAAACTGGCACCGGGATCTAGGTTAATAGGTTAGTCCCAAATATCATATAACTGCATATAAAACATCTAAGATGGATAACATAATAGCATGAATACTTCCTAAATTATAGATACGTTGGAGACGTATCACCCACCAGGGTGTGCCAGGGCCTCCAGGCGCGCCCTTGTGGGTTGTGCTCTCCTCGGAGCTCCCCCCAGGTGCTTCTCCGTCCCACTGGATGTCTTCTGGTCCAAAAAAAATCCACAAAAAGTTACGCTGCATTTGGTATTGATTTCTCGCGATGTAAAAAACATGCAGAAAACAACAACTGGCACTTGGCACTATGTCAATACGTTAGTACCAAAAAATGATATAAAATGATTGTTAAATATCCAAGAATGATAATATAAGAGCATTGAACAATCAAAAATTATACATACGTTGGAGACGTATCAGCATCCCCAAGCTTAATTCCTGCTCGTCCTCGAGTAGGTAAATGATAAAAAAAATAATTTTGGATGTGGAATGCTGCCTAACATGTTCATCACATATTCTTTTCTTTGTAGCACGGACATTTGGACTTTTATATGGTTCAAAGCAATAGTCTAGTTTTGACAAGAGACTTAAATACTCAAGCTTATGAATAAGCAACCATGTCTTTCAAAATATCAACGCTAAAATGAGTTAACCCTAGCCCATCATGCTCAATCATTGATCCATTCATGAAACACACTCACATATTAGCTACACCCAATGCTCAAGTACGATCAAAGTGCCCCCTAGTTGGTGCTTTATAAGAGAAGATGGAGACTCAAATTTAAAATAAAAATTGCAAAAAGTAAAAGAAAGGTCCTTCGTGGAGGGAAGTAGGGATTTGTAGAGGTGCCAGAGCTCAAAGCGAAAAACATAGAGATAAAATCATTTTGGGAGGCATGCTTTTCCTGTCAAAGAGAACGATCGAGAAGTTCCCAATACTTTCCATGCTAGATATACCATAGGCGGTTCCCAAACAGAAATTAAAGTTTATTCCTTTTTCAACCATACTTTCACTTTCCATGGCTAACCGTATCCACGGGTGCCCTCCATACCAACACTTTCCAAGGAATTTATTATTTGACAACATAAAGTAAATTTATTTTATATTTCGGGACTAGGCATCACTAATACCTTTGCCTTAATATTGTGCAATGACAAGTGAATAAACACTCATCATGGGAATAACATATCTAGCATGGAAATATATTAGCCAACCCCTACCATTTCATGAGCCGTACAAGCACACAAAAGAGAAATTTATTTTGAAAATTAGAGATGGCACATACAAATTTGCTTAGAACGGCGCGGAAATACCTCATATAGGTAGGTATGGTGGACTCATGTGGAAAAACTAGTTTAAAGGATTTTGGATGCACAAGTAGTGATCATACTTAGTGCAAAATGAAGGCTGGCAAAAGATTGAGAAGCGACCAACCAAGAAACGAATAATCTCATAAGCGAGCATTGAGCATAATTAACACTGAATAATGCACCACAAGTAGGATGTAATTTATGTGCATAACTATTGACTTTCGTGCTTGCATAGGGAATCACAAACCTTAACACCAATATTCTTACTAAAGCATAATTACTCAACAACATAACTCACATATCACATCATCATATCTCAAAACTATTACAAGGAATCAAGTTTATTTTTTCCAATGATCTTCAGGAAAGTTTTTATTATATACTCCTTGGATATCTATCACGTTGCAACTAATTTTCATGTGTTCCTTTTGATAAGCTCAAACAAATATAAGTGAAGATCATGAGCATAATATTTCTTTCTCTCAAAATAATTTAAGTGAAGCAAGAGAGAATTTCTTAAAAAAATTACTAACTCCCGAATAAATCTAAATGAAGAATGAGAGCATTTCTTCAAACATAAGAAATCACACCATGCTCAAAAAGATATAAGTGAAGTACTAGAGCAATTCCATAGCTCATAAAGATTTAAGTGAAGAAAAGAGAGCAATTCTAACAAGTCATGGCATAATTTTGGCTCTCTCAAATAGGTGTGTCCAGCAAGTATTCAAGACTTAAAACAAAAAGCAAAACAAGGAAAGACTCATATCAAACAAGACGCTCCAAGAAAAACTCATAGTCTGTGATGAATAAAAATATAGTTCCGAGTAAAATACCGATGGTCGTTAGAAGAAAGAAGGGATGCCACTCGGGCATCCCCAAGATTAGTTGCTTGCTTATCTTTGGATAATATATTGGGATGCCATGGGCATCCCCAAGCTTAGTCTCTTCTTACTCCTTATTCCTTCATCCATCATAACATCATCCAAAACTTGAAAACTTCAATCACACAAAACTCAACAAAATCTTCATGAGATCCGTTAGTATAAGAAAACAAATCACTACTATAAGTACTGTTGCAAACCAATTCATATTCTATTCTTGCATTATATCTACTGTATTCCTACTTTTCTATGGCAAAAACTCTTCAAAGAAAACCATAGAATCATCAAAACAAGCACACAACGCAAAGAAAACAGAATCTTTCAAAAACAGAACAATCTGTAGCAATCTGGATATTTCGAATACTTCTGGAACTCCAAAAATTCTGTAAAATTAGTACCACGTGAGAAATTTTTATGTTAATCTTCTGAAAAAATAATTGGTACTTTATCACACTCCTTTTAAAAATTAAAATTATTTTCGTGAGCGCAAAAGTTTATGTTTTTCAACAAGATCAAATCAACTATCACCCAACATAATCCTAAAGGCTTTACTTGACACAAACACTAATTAGAACACAAAATACACAATCATAACAGTAGCATAATTGTGCAAACACTCAAGAACATAAATCAAAAGGCAAAAACAAATTTTATTCATTGGGTTGCCTCCCAAGAAGTGCTATCGTTTTACGCCCCTAGCTAGGCATAAAGCCAAGATCTAAGTATTGTCATCTTTGTTTCTAGATCCATGGGATGCCCTCATGATTGATTCATATGGTGGCCTAATTCTTGTTCTAGGGAAGTGTTCCATACCCTTCTGTAGTGGAAATTGAAATTTAATGTTGCCTTCTTTCATATCAATCACGGCACCAATGGCGCGTAAAAACGGTCTACCAAGAATAATTGGACAAGATGGATTGCAATCAATATCAAGAACAATAAAATCTATGGGCACATAATTCCTATTTGCAAGAATAAGAACATCACTAATTCTTCGCATAGGATTTTAAATAGTAGAATCCGCCAAGTGCAAATTCAAAGAGCATTCTTCAATATCGGTAAGACCAAGCACATCGCATAAAGATTTCGGAATTGTAGAAACACTAGCAGCCAAGTCACATAAAGCAAAACACTCATAATTTTTAATCTTGACTTCTATAGTAGGTTCCCACTCATCATGCAATTTCCTAGGAATTGAAACTTTTAATTACAAATTTTCTTCCAAAGCCTTCATCAAGGCATCAACAATATATCTAGTAAAAGCTTTATTTTGTTCTTAAGCATGGGGTGAATTCATCATGGATTAAACAAAGAAATACAATCAATCAAAGAGCAACTATCATAATTAAAGTCTTTGTAATCCAAAAGAGTGGCACATCACTAGTAAAATTTTGACCTCTTCAAACCCACTTTTATCAATTTTTTCAACAAGGTTTTCACCCTCCGAATTATCTGGACGCCTTCTAGCTAAAGTTGACTCTTCTCCAATCCCTTTTTCATCAACCTTAATTTTACTAAACAAGGAATCAATATAAGAAACACAAATCATTTTAATATCCTTATCACTTTTATGAAAGCAATCACTAGAAAACACTTTTTCTAAAAATTCTCTTCTAGCTCTAAGCATAGCGGTTCTTTTCTTACTTTCATCCATAGAAACATAAAGAGATTTAATTGATACCTCAACCTTGGGCACAAAAATTTTCATCTTGAGATTTTCTACATCATGAGAAATTCTATCAACACTTCTAGACAAATTATCAATCTTATTCTAATTTTCTTCCATTGTAGCATTAAAAACTTTTTGAGTGTTGATAAATTCTTTAATATTATTCTCAAGATCGGAGGGGTTCCTATTATTATTATGAGAGGGACTACCATAGGAATTACCATAATTATTAGAGGAATTACTAGGAAAAGGCCTAGGATTAAAATTACCTCTATAAGCATTGTTATTGAAATTATTTCACGAGATAAAATTCACATCTATGGCATCACTATTTTGCTCAATCAAAGTAGACAAAGGCACATCATTAAAATAAATAGGAGCATTTTTATTAGCAACCAATTGCATAAGAGCATCAACTTTTTCACTCAAAGAAGAAATTTCTTCAATCGAATTAACTTTTTTTACTAGTAGCAGCTCTTTCGGTATGCCATTGCGAATAATTTGCCATAATATTATCAAGCAATTTGGTGGCTTCACCCAAAGTAATTTCCATAAAAGTACCACCTGCGGCGGAATCTAAAAGATTACGAGAAACAAAATTCAACCCCGCATAAAAATCATCCAAAGATTTAACCTATGAGTTGGGCAATTCCTTAGCATCATTTTCATCCTTTCCCAAGATTGTGCAACATGCTCATGTTCAAGTTGTTTGAAATTCATGATTTGGGTTCTAAGGGAAATAATTTTTGCGGGCGGAAAATACTTAGCAATAAAATAGTCTTTGCACTTATTCCAAGAATCAATACTATTGCGAGGCAAAGAGGAAAACCAATTTTTTTGCATGATCTCGCAAAAAACGGAAATAATTTCATCTTCACAACATCATTGTCCACATCTTTTTTTCTTTTGCATATCGCATAATTCCACGAATGTGTTAAGATGGGACGCGGCATCCTCATTAGGAGTACAGGAAAATTGATCTTTCACGAACAGATTCAGCAAAGCAGTATTAATATCACAAGACTCCGCACTAGTGGTGGGAGGAGCAATCGGAGTGCCAATAAAATCATTGTTGTTGGCATTGGAGAAATCACACAATTTGGTATTCTCTTGAGTCATTGTGAGTACACAACAAGATTGCACTCAAAACAGATCCGGCAAGAAAACAGCGAACGAAAAAGAGGGCGAATAAAACGGCAATTTTTTGTGAAGTCAGGGAGAGGAAAACGAGAGGCAAATGGAAAATAATGTAAATTGCGAGGAGATGAGATTTGAGATTAGGAACCTGGTAGATGTTGATGATGTTTCTCCGGCAACGGCACCAGAAATTCCTTTTGATGTCTGCTAGAACTACGTCGGTATTTCAACAAAGAGTAAGGGATGATGCAGCACAGCAACGGTAGGTATTTCCATCAGTGATGAGACCAAGGTTATTGAACTAGTAGGAGAACCACACAACACTACGTGAACGGCACCTGCACACAAATAACAAATACTCATAACCCGACGTATTAAAGGGACTGTCAATCCCTTTTGGGCACCGATGCCCGAAATTGGCAAACGGACGTGAGAGAGTTGTAATAAATTGATAGATCGAACACCAAATAAAATAAAAGTGCAGCAAGGTATTTTTGTATTTTTTTAGTAGATATGAAAATTAAAGCAAAGGAAAATAGATCGCAAAGGCAAATATAATAAACAAGAGACGTCCGGGGGGTCGTAGGTTTCACTAGTGGCTTCTCTCGAGAAAGATAGCAAACGGTGGGTGAAGAAATTACTGTTGGGCAATTGATAGAACTTCAAATAATCATTACGATATCTAGGCAATGATCATTACATAGGCATCACGTCCAAGATTAGTAGACCGACTTCTGCCTACATCTACTACTATTACTCCACACATCGACCGCTATCTAGCATGCATCTAGTGTATTAAGTTCATGGAGAAATGGAGTAATGCAATAAGAACGATGACATGATGTAGAAAAGATCTATTTATGTAGAAATAGACCCCATCTTGTTATCCTTAATGGCAATGATACATACGTGTCGGTTCCGTTACATCACTTTGGGATCGAGCAACCGTGAAGATCGAACACATCACAAAGCACCTCTTCCCATTGCAAGATAAATAGATCAAGTTGGCCAAACAAAACCCAAATATCGGAGAAGAAATACGAGGCTATAAGCAATCATGCATACAAGAGATCAAAGAAAACACAAATAACTTTCATGGATAAAACGATAGATCTGATCATAAACCCAAAGTTCATCGGATCCCAACAAACACACCACAAAAAGAGTTTCATCATATGGATCTCTAAGAGTCCATTGTATTTAGAATCAAATGATAGAGAGGAAGCCATTTAGCTACTAACTATGGACCCGTAGGTCTACAAAGAACTACTCACGCATCATCGGATAGGCACCAATGGGCATGATGAACCCCTCCATGATGGTGTCTAGATTGGATCTGGTGATTCTGGAACTTGCGGCGGCTGGAATTGATTTTCGTCGACTCCCCTAGGGTTTCTGTAATATTGGGGTATTTATAGAGTAAAGAGGCGGTTCGGGAGGCAACCGAGGTGGGCACAACCCACCAGGGCGCGCCTGGGCCTCCAAGCGCGGCCTAGTGGGTTGTGCTCCCCTCGGAGCACCCCCCCCCCCAGGTGCTTCTCCGGCCCACTGGATGGCTTCTTGTCCAAAAAAATCCACAAAGAGTTTCGCTGCGTTTGAACTCCATTTGATATTGATTTCCTGCGATGTTAAAAAAACATGCAGAAAACAACAACTGGCACTTTGCACTATGTCAATAGGTTAGTACCAAAAAATGATATAAAATTACTATAAAATGATTGTAAACATCCAAGAATGATAACATAACAGCATGGAACAATCAAAAATTAGAGATACGTTGGAGATGTATCAGTGGACTTAGTTCAAAAGGAGCTGCGTGAGAGTCACGAGCTCAGGGGTGCGCCTACCCCCCCTGGGGCGTGCCCTGTGAGCTTGTGGCTCTCCCATACGTCTTATAGCCTCCCCTCGAACCTTCTAGGGCCCCTTCTACTCCATAAAAAAGCACAGTATTGTTTCATCGTGTTTGGACTTCTTTTGGCACCGATTTTCTGAAAAGCCAAAAACAAGAAAAAAAACAGGAACCGGCACTAGGCATAAGGTTAATAGGCTAGTCCTAGAAATGATATAAAATAGCATATAAAGGCATATAAAGCATCCAAGATTGATAATATAATAGCATGAAATAATCAAAAAAAATGGAGACGTATCAGCCACTAACGAGGTTCTTCTTGATGGCGGGGAGATGCTGCACGTTCTTCATCTGCACAACCCATCTAGAGGTAAAATATAGATCGATCGGGCCAACACCATGAACAAAAGCACTCACGCCATTCCCCATTAATTCAGACGCGTGGCCTGTGACCTGGTAAGAAGAAAACAATGAAATGTCAGCACACACATGAATATTTGCACTTGTGTCCACCCACCAATCCGTGGACTGAAAATATAGTAAATAAATTACCGTACCCAAATGCACCATTCTCATTGTTGCCCACAATCATGTTGGCAGACTTGGAGTCCTCCCTCGCTTCTTATACTTATTTTGGTACTTGTTGTCGCAATGTTCCTATGAACCAAAAGTGAAGTAGTCATCTCCCTTCTTGTTCTTCACGAAGGTCTTCTTACCCTTCTTCTTAAACCCGGTATTCTGTTGGACACCGTTCTTTCCCTTGGGCTTTTGGGAATTCAATTTCCTCTGATGCACCATATTGGTGTCAGAAGTTCCTTTGGTCCCTTTTCCATGCAAGTCCTTTGCTCTCGAGTTCTGATCAACACTCAGATGGCCGATAACATCCTATACTAAGAATACACGCCTTTGATGTTTCAGAGTGGTAGCAAAGTTTCTCCACGAATTAGGGAGCTTAGCGACTATGCATCCCGCAACAAATTTGCCAGGAAAATAACACTTAAGAAGCTCAAACTCCTTAGTGATGCATATTAAGGTTCTCAACCATTTTGTAATCGTGGAACTGATCAATGACATACATCTCGCTCCCAGCATCAGTGGCGCCGAATTTAGATTCGAGCACCTCCCACAAGTCCTTGACAACCCGCATATGTAAATATGCATCAACCAAATTATCTCCGATCACGCTCAGAACTACTCCAAGAAATACTATGATGGCCTCCCTAAGTGCCTTCTCCTTTTTAGGAGTGATCGTTCCTGTGGGAGTAGCACTGACGACCCAGAACACATTCATCGTCGTGAGCCATATGTGGTTTTGGTCTGCCAACATTTAAAGTATGTACGAGTAAACTTATCCGGTTTAAGTGCAGCAGCAAAACCATAATTCTAAAAATGCCTACACATATTAGGTTTTTGGATTGCTGAGTAAATAGACAATTTTTTTATTAAATTAATCCAAGGATAAATCATGAGCATGACATAAATAGCAGTCAGCACATACTGATACTTGATCATATTATCGTGTCCTAGACAAATAGTAGAAACATCTAAGCAAATGATACGTCTCCAACGTACCTGTAATTTTCCATGGTGTTATATTATCATTTCTGGATGTTTTATATTCATTTTATAGCAACTTTATATCATTTTTTGGGAGTGACCTATTGATTTAGTGCCCAGTGTCAGTTGTTGTTTTTTGCTAGTTTTTTACTTTGCAGAATATCCATATCAAACGGAGTCCAAATGCAGCGAAACTTTTGGAGATTTTTTTGGACCAGAATACACCTTGGGGACCAAGAAAGCACCTGGGGGAGGCCCGTGGGGACCACAACCCACTATTTCTATGGATGAAAGTAAGAAAAGAACCGCTATGCTTAGAGCTAAAAGAGAATTTTTAGAAAAAGCGTTTTCTAGTGATTGCTTTCATAAAAATGATGAAGATCTTAAAGTGATTGGTGTTTCTTCTATTCATTACTTGTCAAGTAAAATTAAAATTGATGATAAAGGGACTGAAGAAGAGAATTTAGCTAGAAGGCGTCCTGACAATTCGGAGGGTGAAAATCTTGATGAAAAATTTGATAAAAGTGGGTTTGGAGAGGTCAAAACTTTAACTAGTGATGGGCCCACTCTTTTGGATTATAAAGACTTTAACTATGATAATTGCTCTTTGATTGAATGTATTTCTTTCTTGCAATGCATGATAAATTTACCTCATGCCAATGGACAAAATAAAGCTTTTACTAAACATATCGTAGATGCTATGATGAAAGCTTTAGAAGAAAATTGGAACTAGAGATTGTAATCCCTAGAAAATTACATGATGAATGTGTACCTACCATTAAAGTCAAGATTAAAAATTATGAGTGCTTTTTTTTATGTTATTTGGGTCCTAGTGTTTCCACGATTCCAAAATCTTTATGTGATGTGCTTGGTCTTACCGATATTGAAGAATGTTCTCTTAATTTGCACTTGGCGGATTCTACTATTAAAAACTTTTGGGAAGAATTAATGATGTTCTTATTCTTGCAAATAGGAATTATGTGCCCATAGATTTTATTGTTCTTGATACTGATTGCAATCCTCCTTGTCCTATTATACTTTTTTAAAGGAATAACAGGTGTATTCCACTTAATCATGGTGCCCCATATCGGAGATCACCAACCCTGATACAAAGTCTGGGGCATCAGTTGCCCACATGAATAGAGGGTCCAGAGCGCCCCAAGCATACTGCGCCAAAGAGTGTGCAACAATATTACATTCCCGTTGCCAAAAGAGAAAATCTGAGAATTCAAAGGAAGAGCGACACAAGCTCCTAGCCTCTCTGAACAGGACTCCAAGCTCCGCAGCATCATAGGCTCGCCCTTTCAGTGCCGTGACCATGTTCAGGAAGTCAGATTCAAAGACAATGAGTTGTGCCCCTAATTCAGAAGCGCCCTCAATTTCTTTCATACAGGCAATCATCTTGGCCTGAAGAGGGCTGCGCACATGTTGCATCTTGCCAGCCGCCGCCACCAGAAAGTGACCTGCTCATCACGAGCAACAAAACCCCATGCCCCTGCTTCTGTATCTTCATGAAACGCCACATCTGTGTTTATTTTTATGAGTCCCGCAGCCGGAGGCGTCCATGAATATTTGCCTGTAGATGTAGGAGGAGATTTGGTTGCAGACACGCAAAATCCATCAGGTGTTTGGTGATGAAAGCACTGACCTCACCCGTCGATCGCTGCTTTTCGTCCGCGTAAGTTTTGTTCCTTGTCGTCCACCAGTCCCAAAAGAGGACACATGCCCGTAGCTTACTCTCAGTCGGAAGCGAGCAAATATGCCTCATAACATCAAAAGCATCAGGGTGCTCACATAACGCCACACGAACATCCTCCAAATTCTATTCCCTCCAAATCGCCTTCACTTTTTTACATTTCAAGAACAAATGACCACCATCTTCATCCAGCCTTTGGCACATGGGACATCTAGTATCCAACTCAATGTGTTTCCTTTTGATATTGAGCAGACTAGGCAGGCTGTTGTGTGTTAGTCTCCACAGGAACATGCGAACCTTACCTGGGAGTTGAAGCTTCCAAATATGCTGCCACTTGTCCAGGGACTTACCTTGCTCACTGGAGGGACCAGAGTTTTGTTGCTTATTAGCTTCCTTCAGGTTCACTCCCAGTTGGTAGGCAAACTTCACTGAAAAAACCCCTTCTTGTCAAAATGCCAAGAGACTGCATCTTCCATGTCCGATTTCAATGGTATGGCCAGAATAATCCGAGCATCGTCCTGGGTAAATAGCTCCCTCACAAGCTCCTCATCCCAGTTTTTAGTAATTGGATTGATCACCTCATACACCTTCGAAACAATGGACCTCCCTTGGTAAGCAACCGGTCTCCTTGTCACCCCCTCGGCAGCCACGGATCCGTCCAGCAGTTTACTTGAGTGCCATCCCCAATTCGCCAAACAATGCCCTCCTTAAGCAGGTCATGGCCTCGAAGAATGCTGCGCCAGGTGTAGGACATATCCCTGTGCTCACCGGCCTCTAGAATTGAGCAATCAGGGTGGTACTTCGCCTTCAACACCACCTCGCATAGTGATTCAGGGTTTTGGATCAACCTCCAGCTTTGACGAGCGAGCATGGCCATGTTAAAGATATGAAGGTTACCGAAACCCAGCCCACCGTCCTTCTTCGCCTTCGTGAGTCTTTCCCACCTGATCCAGTGACACTTATGCTGCCCGCCTTGCTGACTCCACCAGTAACGACAAATCATTGAGCTAATTTCTTCACACAAGCTCTTGGTTAGGTCAAAACAGGACATTGCATAGGTTGGGATAGCCTGTGCCATGGCTTTTATCAGAGTCTCCTTCCCCATCTTGGACAAGAGTTTCTCAATCCAACCCTGGATTCTCCTCCAAATGCTTTCCTTGATGTACTCGAACTCCTTACTTTTTGCTGCTCCTAGATGTACCGATAGACCAACATAGCGATCATTTTGTGTTTCAGTACAGATACCAAAGACCTGCAGAACTTGTAGCTTGTTATGATTGCTCGTTTTCTTGCTGAAGAAAGCGGAGGACTTGTCCCTATTGATTTTCTGGCCAGACTATTTTTCATAGACATCCAGAATCTCTTGCAGTCGAGTTGCACTTTTCACTAGTAGCCTTCATAATAATCAAGGAATCGTCCGCGAAGAAAATATGGTTGATACTAGGAGCCCCTAGACAGATTTGAACCCCCTCAATGGAGCGATCTAGCTCAGCTCGATGCAGCAAGATGGAGAAAGCTTCCGCACAAAGGATGAAAAATATGGCGATAATGGGTCACCTTGCCCCAAGCCTCTCCGGGGAAGGACAACCTCAGTCAGTGTTCGGTTAAAGTTGACATGATAGGAAACAGATCTTACACACTTCATGATCAAACTCACCCAACCGGCAATGAAGCCCATCTTATGCATCAACTTCTCCAAGAAGTCCCACTCAACTCGATCATACGCCTTGCTCATGTCAACCTTAACTGCAACGAGCCCTTGCCTGCCTCCCTTCCTCTTGTGCATCAGATGAGTGATCTCATAGTCTAGGAGCACATTATTAGTGATCATCCGGCCAGGTATAAAGGCTGACTACATTGGAGAAATCAAATCCGGGAGAATTATTTTGAGCCGGTTAGCAATAACCTTTGATATGAGTTTATAAGCACATTGCAAAGGCTGATTGGACGGTACTGTGATAGGAACTCTGGGTGTTTTACCTTGGGGATTAACACAATGGTTGTCTCATTCCACCCCTCCTGGATCTCACCACCGTTGAGCACTCTCAGGACCTCCTCCAGAATCTTAGGCCCCACCATGAGCTAGAATGTTTTGTAAAAAATTGCCGGCATACCGTCCGGTCCCAGCGCCTTCAAATCACCAAGAGAATCAAGGGCTTCCTTAATTTCTTCCCTAGTAAAACCCTTGGTCAGCATCTCATTCATCTCCGGAGTGACCAAGGAAGGAACATGACGGAAGATGTCATCGTTTAGTGGGCCTGCAGAGGATAAGAACAAACTTTTCTAGTAGTTAGTGATAAAAGGCCCTATCTCTTCCTCCCCCTCCACTACACTTCCATCCTCCCTCTTTAAGCTCCTAATCATACTAATTCTCCTCCTCTCCGATGCTTGAGCATGAAAGAACTTCGTGTTTCGGTCCCCTTTCTGGAGCCAATTTACATGTGCGCGCTGCTGCCAGTACAAGTTATATTGATCCTCGAGTCAGTTCAGTTTGTATCTCAAAAGTTGCTCCCTTGAAATCTGCTCTTGGCTGATCCCTCCTCTCCTACACCTATCAAGGTATCTCTTAGCAATATTAATTTTGTGTTTAAGCTCCCCTAGCACTTCTCTATCCCACCTCAGCAAACTCCCTTCCACCCTCCTGATCGCCTCCCCCACCGAGCCTCCCCCATCCACAAAAGCTGCATTCCACTCCCCTCAACTACCTCTTCACACCCGTCCTCCTGCAGCCAGCGCGCCTCAAACCGGAAACAACTTGGCCCCTTACCATCGCCCATTAGCCTACTCTGCCCATTCAACTCTGCAATAACTGGGCGGTGATCGGAATGTCTAGGATCTCCATTAATGATTTTCTGTAGTGGGAACATGCACCTCCAGTTGGCATTCGCCACGGCTCGGTCCCGTCGCTCTCGGGTATACCCAGCCACCATTTGCCAATTATTTCGCCAAGTGAATGGGTCCCCCACAAAACCCAATTCCTCCAACTTGCATTGCTCCAAACACCCCCGAAAGGCATCCATACATCCCTCAGCCCGAGCTGGCCCACCCTCCTTCTCACCAGCAAAGAGGATCTCATTAAAATCCGCCCCCCCCACACAATCACGGGAGATCCGACTGGCCATAAAGTGTGCGGAGCAGCCTCCAAGTGTTCTCTTTCTTGCCCACTTTAGATTCACCATACACTCCCGTCAATCTCCATCTTGTACCATTGTATTACACCACCTCGGCATCGATATGGTACCTCCCTTTCCATCTTAGATTCACCTCAACTCCCTTTCTCCAGAAAAGAGCCAGACCGCCACTCCGCCCTTCACAGTCTCTTGCCACCATATTTACCATATTCATCCGCCACCTTAAGAAATCAAACTCCTTTTCCTTCATCTTTGTGTCTGAAAGGAAAAGGATGTCGGGCTCTTCCACCCTCTGGAGGTCCAGAAGGCTCCGAACTACCGATGGGTTCCCAAGCCCCCGGCAGTTCCAGGCTATTACCTTCATTGATGCTCGCGGGGCTGTTCCTCAAATGTGAGCATCCTCCTCCGCTCTGTCTCCCTTCCCAGATCCTCATCCCCACTAATCCCCTCCTGCGCCCGTGATTGAGCATTTTGTTTCTTAAGAGGGCTTGTGACCTCCTCCTCCCTAGTCCCATTTTCTACTGACTGTTGCCCTGACCCGGTTTTCTCCTTCCTCCAACTGTCGCTGTCGCTGCCTGACCTACCTTTAGAAGTACGCAGACTAAGGCTTCTTCCACTCCCATAGCTTCACCCTCGAGAATTGTTCTGGCCCTCATTCCAGCTGCCTCTGTTATTTTCACCCGTGGATTTTGGTATAAAGGCCTTTAGCCAAGAGCCGAACTGCTTCTCCCCCCACCCCTCTTCAGCCTGATAGAGAAGCCATTCTCAACATGATCAAGCCTGCCACAAATGTAGCAGAAATCGGGCAAGAACTCATATTCGAACCAACGCCAATTTTCCTGCTCCCACTTTCTCCTTGCTTCTTTTGTTAAGTTCTTCTCCTCTGTTTCCTTCTCATCATCAGCATCTAGCATGAAACCCCTCATGATGGGCTTTGTAATATCCATACGGACCTTGATCCTCAAGTATTTTTCCCACTACCATACCGTCCGCACCGGCATTTACTTCAAGGGCTTCTCCTATTATTTCCCCTATGGCCCATATCGGGATCGTTGTGAACTTGTAGTCCTTGATACCCTTTCTCGGATCAAAATCTTGCATCACCAGTAGAGACTTCCCAAACATCCAGGGTCTGTCATCGAGGGCTTTCCTTTTTCCTGACTGCTGATGGAAAGTAAGCATAAAAATTTTGTCGCCCAGATCTTTGCACCTTAGTCCCCTCAAGGGACACAAGACCTTCCCCAGCGCATTTTGCACCCCATCTGCAAAAGCCGTTTTGTCCGACATCAGTTTCATGAGTGCTTGCGGTTCCACGATCCCCCCTTTTCCTCCTCCACTCCAGGCTATCTTTCGCCCCTTACTCTCCAGATCAGAAAACTTTAGATTCCTCATCAACACGATCCATCCTCGACCCAGACCAGGAATCCCCCAAAACACAAAGGACAGAGGAAAGCTAGGGTTACAGGTGGTGTACGACAGCGCGCCCTAGCAACGCACCGAAGGCCTTGTGGTGGATGGGCGGGTTAGGGGGAGCCAGGAAAGATTGGGGGGAGGGGTTCCCGCCGGACGGGAAGAGGCCCGGGGAGAAAGCCGACGGGGACGGCGGCGCACCCACCAGACGCCGGAAGGGGATCGCCTGGGATTCGCCTAAGCGGTCGCCACAGGCAGAGACCTACTGCCACTCACCGTTTTTACGCACTATTGGTGTCGTGATTGATATGAAGGAAGGCAATATTAAATTTCAATTTCCACTAAGAAAGGGTATGGAACACTTCACTAGAAAAAGAATTAAGCCACCATATGAATCAATCATGAGGGCATCTTATGGTTCAAAAACTAAATATTACAACACTTGAATCTATGCATTATGCCTAGCAAGAGGCGTAAAATGATAGCACGTGTTGGGAGGCAACCCAATGATTAAATTTATTTTTGACTTTTTCTTTCTGTTCTTGAGTGTTTGCAAAATTATGATACTATTATGATTGTGTTTTTATATTTAATTAGTTTTTGTGCCAAGTAAATCCTTTGGGATCATGTTTGATGATAGTTGATTTGATCTTGTTGAAAAACAGAAACTTTTGCATGCAGTAGCAGAATTGTTAAAAATCATAGAAGCGTGACAAAATTTTGAAATTTTACACAAGATTTATATACAAATTGCCTACATTGTCCAAAAGTTTCTGAATTTTTGGAGTTACAGAAGTATGGACATAGTCCAGATTACTACAGACTATTCTATTTTTGACAGATTCTGTTTTCTTTGCATTGTGTGATTATTTTGATGAATCTATGGATTGTATCGGGGGTATAAGCCATGGTAAAGTTGGAATACATTAGGTATAATGAAAAATATAAAATATGAATGGGTTTGCAATAGTACTTACAGTAGTGATTTGCTTTATTATACTAACGGATCTCACAAAGGTTTTGTTAAGTTTTGTGTGATTGAAGTTTTCAAGTTTTGGGTGAGATCGGGATGGATGAAGGAATAAGGAGTGAAAAGAGCCTAAGCTTGAGGATGCCCATGGCACCCCAAGGTAATATTTAAGGAGAACCAAGCAACTAAGCTTGGGGATGCCCTGGAAGGCATCCTCTCTTTCTTCTAACGACCATCGGTAATTTTACTTGGAGCTATATTTTTATTCATCACATATGATGAGTTTTTCTTGGAGCATCTTGTATTATATGAGTCTTTGCTTGTTTTGATTTTTAGTTTGTGTCATCTATCCTTGCTTGGGTGGCCAATATTTTCCATGCTACATGTGTTATTCTCAAGATGAGTGTTTATTCACTTGTCATTGCACGAGACTACGGCGGTAATAGGGATGCCCAGTCCCGAAATGAAAAAGAAATTTACTTTATGTTGTCGAATAATAAATTCCTTGGAAAGTGTAGGTATGGAAGGCACCCGTGCATACGGCTAGCCATGGATTGTGAAAGAATGGTGGAAAAAGGAATAAACTTTGTTTGTTTGGAAACCGCCTATGATATATCTAGCATGGAAAGTGTTGGGAATTACTCGGTCGTTTTCGTTGACGGCAAAGGATGCCTGTCGAAAAAATTATATCTCAATTTTTGCTTTGAGCTCTGGCACCTCTACAAATCTCTGCTTCCCTCTGCGAAGGGCCTATCTATTTACTTTATGCAATTTTTATTTTTATTTGAGTCTCCATCTTCTCTTATAAAGCACCAACTAGGTAGCACTATGATCACACTTGAGCATTGGATGTAGCTAATATGCGAGTGTGTTTTGTGAATGGATCAATGATCGAGCATGATGGGCTAGGGATAAATTTCTTTAGTGTTGATATTTTGAAAGACATGGTATATGCTTGAGCATTGAAATCTTCATGTCAAAACTAGACTATTGCCTTGAACCATCTAAAAGTCCAAATGTCCATGCTACAAAAGAAAAGAATATCTGATGAAATGTTAGGTAGCATTCCACATCAAATATTCTGTTTTTATCATTTACCTACTCGAGGAGGAGCAGGAATTAAGCTTGGGGATGCTAATACGTCTCCCACGTATCTATAATTTTTTTATTGTTCCAAGCTATTATATTATAATTCTTGGATGTTCTATATTCATTTTATAGCAACTTTATATCAGTTTTTGGGACTAACCTATTGCATTAGTGCCCAGAGCCAGTTGTTGTTTTTTGCTTGTTGTTTACTTCGCAGAATATCCATATCAAACGGAGTCCAAATGCAGCAAAACATTTTGGAGATTTTTTTGGACCAGAAGACACCTCGGGGGCCAAGAAAGCACCTAGGGGAGGCCCGTGGGTACCACAACCCACCAAGGCGCGCCTAGGAGCCCAGGTGTGCCCAAGGGGGTTGTGGGGCCCATAGTGGTCTCCTCCACTACCTCTTCGCACAATAAAATCCCAGATATTCCAGAAACCCTAGGGGAGTCGAGGAAATACAATTCCAGCCACCGCACGTTCCAGAACCGCGACATCCAATCTAACACCATCACGGAGGGGTTCATCATCCTCATTGGTGCCTCTCCGATGATGCGTGAGTAGTCCACCATAGACCTACAGGTCAGTAAGAAGTAGCTAGATGGCTTCCTCTCTCTCTTTGGATTCTCAATACAATGGTCTCTTGGAGATCTATTTGATGTAACTCTTTTTTGCGGTGTGTTTGTTGGGATCCGATGAAGTTTAAGTTTATGATCAGATCTATATCCATGAATATTATTTGAGTCTTCTTTGATCTCTTATATGAATAATTATTTATAGCCTCGTATTTCTTCTTCAAATCTTTGGTTTAGTTAGGCCAACTAGATCGATTTTTCTTGCCGTGGGAAGAGGTGCTTTGTGATGGGTTCGATCTTGCGGTGTTCTTTCCCAACGACAGAAGGGGCAGCAAGGCACGCATGTATCGTTGCTATTAAGGACAACAAATTGCAGGCTATTCCTACTTGAATAGATCTCGTCTACATCATGTCATCGTCCTTATTGCATTACTCTGTTTATCCATGCACTTAATACACTAGATGCATGCTGGATAGCAAAGTGAAGGCTAGCAAAAAGATTGAGAAGCGACCAACCAAGATACAAATAATCTCATACGCAAGCATTAAGCATAGTTAACACCGAATAATGCACCACAAGTAGGATATAATTTTCATTTCATGATTATTGACTTTCGTGCATGCATAGGGAATCACAAACATTAACACCAATATTCTTACTAGAGCACAATTACTCATCAACATTACTCACATATCACATCATCATATCTCAAAACTATTACTAAGAATCAAGTTTATTTTGTCCAATGATCTTCATGACATTTTTTCTTTATCCTTCTTGGATACCTATCACTTTGGGACTAATTTTCATGTGTTGCTTTTCATAAGCTCGAACAAATATAAGTGAAGATTATGAGCATAACAAATTTCTTCCTCTCAAAATAATTTAAGTGAAGCAAGAGAGAATTTCTTCAAAAAAAATTTAACTCTCAAATAAATCTAAGTGAAGCAAGAGAGCATTTCTTCAAAAATACTAAGCACACCGTGCTCAAAAAGATATAAGTGAAGCACTAGAGAAAGTCCTAGCTCATAAAAGATTTAAGTGAAGCATAGAGAGCAATTATAACAAGTCATGATATATTTTTGGCTCTCTCAAATAGGTGTGTCCAGCAAGGATTGATGACTTAAAACAGAAAATAAAACAAGCAAAGACACATATCATACAAGATGCTCCAAGCAAAACACATATCATGTGACGAATAAAAATATAGCCTCGAGTAAAATACCGATAGTTGTTGGAAGAAAGCAGGGATGCCACTCGGGTGCATCCCCAAGCTTAGTTGGTTGCTCATTTTTGGATAATAGCTTGGGATGCCGGGGCATCCCCAAGCTTAGTCTCTTGCATCCTTCCTTCATCCATCGTAAGATAACTCAAAACTTGAAAACTTCAATCACACAAAACTCAACAAAACCTTCATGAGATCCATTAGTGTAAGAAAATAAATCACTACTATAAGTGATGTATCAAACCAATTCTTGTTTTGTTTTTGTATTATATCTACAGTATTTCAACTTTTCTATGGCAAAAACTCATCAAAGAAAACCATAGAGCCATCAAAATAAGCACACAACACAAAGAAAACAGAATCTGTCAAAACAGAACAGTCTGTAGTAATCTGACTTTTGCGAATACTAATGGAACTCAAAGAATTCTACAAAATTAGGAAGATCAGGGTAATTTGTATATTAATCTTCTGCAAAAAGAATAAGAGAAAAAGCTATTTTATGTGATTTATGAAAATTATTTTCGTGAGCACAAAGTTTCTATCTTTTCAGCAAGATCAAACAACTATCACCCAAGAGGATCCTAAAGGCTTTACTTGGCACAAACACTAATTAAAACACAAAAACACAATTATAACAGTAGCATAATTGTGCTAACACTCAATAACATAAAGAAAAAAGAAAAAATAAAATGTATTCGTTGGGTTGCCTGCCAACAAGCACTATAGCTTTACGCCCTTAGCTAGGCATAAAGCAAGGATCTAAGTTTTGTCATCCTTCTTCTTCTTAGTTTTCTTAGAGGTGTTTTCATCATGGGGTTATGTAAACACAACATAAAACATATTATCCATATAAACTTTAGCGTTCCTTAATTGGTTTTCATCATAACCCCTTTGATTTCCCGCAAGAATCCAAGAGTAGTGTTGATTGACATTATTAAAAACTTGTTAGATTATTTCTAAAACGGGGACCTCCTTTCTAAGATTATCATAAAAGATCTTATTATCCCCAAGCAAATGCCTTAGTGCATAGTCACTATTGTAAAGAATTTCATCTATCACGGGTTTTTCACGATCCATACCATAACAGTCAAAGATTTCCCTAGCTTCCCTTATTATGTAGTCAAACTCATTCATAAGAACGAGAGTGGCTAAATTTTTAGCCCTAGGATTCTTTATATCGGAGAGCTCAAAAAACAATCTTTGCAAAGTAGGATGCGTACAAATAAATTTACTTTCAAGTTTCAGAACTAGTGCTGAAATAGCATCCGCATAAGATCTAGTAGTTTTAAGTATAGGAGCATCATCAAGGCTCAGATTTCCAACACAATTGAAAAATTCTTGGATACGTTCTTTTCCCATAATGTTCCCTTACCCCAAGATAAAAGTTTTAGCATCCAGATTGCCTGTACGTCCAATCTTAGGAGTCAGGCCATCATTTGTTGGTGCCATACCAAAATCACTCATGATTGCAAGCAAAGAATAGATCTGACGAGAAAGTGGCGAATGGAAAAAAGAGACGAATAAAACGGCAAATATTTGTGAAGTGGTGGAGAGGAAAATGAGAGGTAAATGGAAAATAATGTAAATTGCCAGGAGATGATATTTTTGATTATGAACCTGGTTATGTTGAAGATCTTCCCCGGCAACGACACCAGAAATTCATTTTGATGTCGCTTGAAGCTACGTCGGTAATTCCCCAAAGAGGAAGGGATGACGAAGCACAGCGGCGGTAGGTATTTACCTCAAAAATGAAACCAAGGTTATCGAACCAGAAGGAGAACCAAGCAACACAACATAAACAGACCCTACACACAAATAACAACGCCTCGCAACCCGATGTGTTAAAGGGGTTGTCAATCCCTTTCGGGTAACGGTGCCAGAAATTGCGTGTTGACGGGAGAAGGTTGTAATAGATTGAATAAATAGATCACAAATAAAATAAACTGCAGAAAAGTATTTTTGTATTTTTGGTTTAGTAGATCTGAATAAGACTGCAAATAAAATTGATCGCAAAGAAAATATATGAGAAAGAAGACTCGGGGCCCGTAGATTTCACTAGTGGCTTCTCTCGAGAAAGATAGCAACCGGTGGGTAAACAAATGACTGTTGGGAAATTCATAGAACCTCAAATAATTATGACGATTACCAGGCAATGATCATTACATAGGCATTACGTCCAAGATTAGTAGACCGACTCCTGCCTGCATCTACTACTATTACTCCACACATCGACCACTATCCAGCATGCATCTAGTGTATTAAGTTCATGGAAAAATAGAGTAATGCAATAAGAACGATGACATGATGTAGACAAGACCCGTTTATCTTTGGCGGTAGATATAGATCCCATATGTTTATCCTTAGTAGCAACAATACATACGTGTCAGTTCCCTTTCTGTCACTGGGATCAAGCACCGTAATATCGAACCCACTACCGGGCACCTCTTCCCATTGCAAGATAAATAGATCAAGTTGGCCAAACAAAACCCAAATATCGGAGAAGAAATACGAGGCTATGAGAGATCATGCATATAAGAGATCAAAGAAACTCAAATAACTTTCATGGATATAAAAAGATATGACTGATCATTGTCGGCGTTCTGGGAACGGGGGTCCCCGGACTTGCCTGCCTGCGGCATGGCTCAAAGGAGGCCCAGGACAACCCATCTTCATCAACGCAAGCTCAAGACCCTCGCGAGGGGCCAAGCCTCGCGGGGCGGACGACAAGGAGCTTCCTCAGGCACGGCCTCGTCAGGCTGGCTCATGAGGAGGCGGAGAGTTCAAGGTAGGGTACCTCGCGAGGTGCCCACGACGCAAGCCATGACGACCAGGGGCGTCAGTCGGGCGCCAGCCCGTGCAGCGTCCTCCTTTCCTCTTTGGTGCAAAGGGAGCAAGCGCAGGCGAGAGCATTGACACGCCCAATATGCAACCCTATCCAAAAGGAACTCGACGGTCCCACCAAGGATAGACCCGCATATTGGAACGCTTTTGCAAGGTGGATATCATTACATCAACATTACATAATAGTGGGATACATCCAATACATACAATGTCACATGAATACAACAATACAACATACAAGATCAACATCCGACTACGGATGAATCACAAACAGAAACTCAAACAATATCCACCCTGCTATCCCAGGCTGCCGACCTGGAACCTATCCCCTGATCGAAGAAGCAGAAGAACTCCAACACAAGTAAACATCGCTCTCACGTCATGATCATCGCATAACCTGTACCTGCAACTGGTGGTGTAGTAATCTGTGAGCCACGAGGACTCAGCAATCCCATTACCATGGGTGTCAAGACTAGCAAAGCTTAATGGGTAAGGAAGGAGTAAAGTGGTGAGGTTGCAGCAGCGGCTAAGCATATATGGTGGCTAACATACGCAAATGAGAGCGAGAAGAGAAACAAAGGAACGGTCGTCAACTAGTAATGATCAAGAAGTGATCCTGAACTCCTACTTACGTCAGACATAACCCAGAAACCGTGTTCTCCTCTCGATCAACCCCGAAAAGAGACACTCACGTTACGCATTACGGTTGGTGTATTTTAGAAGAGTTTGCTTCAAGTTTACTACAACCAGATATTAACAAATTCCCATCTGCCACATAACCGCAGGCACGGCTATCGAAAGTTTATACCCTGCAGGGGTGTCCCAACTTAGCCCATGATAAGCTCTCGGGATCAATGAAGGATAATCCTTCTCCCCGGGAAGACCCGATCAGTCTCGGAATCCCGGCTACAAGACATTTCGACAGCAATAAAACAAGACCAGCAAAGCCTCCCGGCTTGCCGACATCCTGATAGTAGCCGCGCGTATCTCGTCTCAGGCCACGACCGGATGAGCACTACGTACAACTAGAACCAGCCCTCAAGTTTCCCGAGGTGGCACCGCAAGTGGTTTCTAGTTTGGACCAACACTTAGACAAGCATTGGCCCGGGGGGGCTAAAATAAAGATGACCCTTGGGATGCGCGACTCCCAAGGGAAAAAGGTGATAGGTCAGGCAAATGGTAAAACCAATGTTGGGCCTTCTTTGGAAAAGTCTTATTCAAAGCGAACTGTCAAGGGGTCCCATAAATCACCCGACGCGTTAGGGACGCAAAACCCGGGAACATAATACCGTTATGACGGAAACTAGGGCGGCAAGAGTGGAACAAAACACCAGGCATAAGGCCGAGCCTTCCACCCTATACCAAGTATATAGATGCATTAATTAAACAATAGATATATTGTGATATCCCAACAAGTAAACATGTTCCAACAAGGAACAACATCTCCATGTTCCAACAAGGAACAAACTTCATCTTCACCTGCAACTAACAACGCTATAAGAGGGGCTGAGCAAAGCGGTAACATAGCCAAACAACGGTTTGCTAGGAAGGGTGACAAAGGTTAGAGGTTCATGGCAATTTGGGAGGCTTGAGCAGCAAGTGTTAGGTAGCGCAGCATAGCGAAAGAACGAAGCAACTAGCATAGCAATGATAGTAGTGAGATCCAGGGTGACGGTCATCTTGCCTGAAATCCCGCAAGGAATAAGAACGAGTCCATGAAGAAGACGAACGGATGAAGCCGAACCAAGCGTAGACGAATGAATCCTCACGATCGCAACGAAACGGGAACTAACAAGAAGAAGCACACAACATAGTAAACACACCACACATAGACAAGACATGATGCACAACCAAGCATGATGCATGACAAGACTACATGAAGCTACTCATGGCAAGAGATGATGCAACCAAGAACAACACATCAAAGCAAGTTTAAATGAGGCCGGAAACAACACAGAACAATTCCGGTAAGTCCTCATATGCAAATTTCGAAATTGGTCCAGATCTGAATAAACCTTATGTTCAGGTTGTTAAACAGAAATTTAAGATGCACCACAATGATCTACACGAAATTTTAGTCAAGTTACATATAAAGTTCATTAGATTCGGAGCTACGGCCTAGAAGATATGAGCAAAACAAGATAAACATGGCATTGATGCAAAATGCACCCAAACATCAAGCAAACACCTCAAAACAAGGATGCAACATGATAATATGATACTACGTGCAAAATCAAGCAAGTTTCATATAGATCACACTCAAAACGGAGCAACGGATCAACACATACACATGAAACAAGTCATGACAACAAACTGTCCAAAACAGCAACTAGGCATGTTGCAAGCACCAAAACAACATGCTACAGCACCTTCACATGATAACAAAAGGCATGGGCATTACGTACAGGTAAATCATGACAAAACATGAACACTGATCTATCTCCAGAAGTCACTAGAACATGCTCAAACACACATGGCAAGATTGCAAATAATAACAGTTTCAGACTTATCAGGAAATAACATCAGGTTGCAATGTTTAGAGCTATCAAACGACATGCTACAGGAACTTATCATGGCAAACAAAGGCATGGCATGATACTACTAAATGCATAGAACAAATGTCCCTTACTGACCATGAGCCAAAAAGGATCAGAAAATATCATGGCACCCATGTAAACATGGCAAGTTATATTACAGATTCATACATGGCAGGAACAACAATAAGTAGGCATGTTGGTGAGCTTGAACCACTCACCAAAGAGCAATCCATGGCATGGAAAGGAAACTCACAGTAAGAAGACATTGCATAGAAGCTATACATGGCAATAACAACAACATAGCATGCAAGGATCAACTACAACCACCTTGGCAAAATTGAATAACATGTAAACAATCTGCCTGGAAACATTTTATAGCAAAAGTAGAGCTCTATTTACTCAAGCTATGGCACTCCATAATTGCAAACAAGGGCATGGATGGATAGAGAATAACCATATGTCCAAAACATCCTTACTGAAGTATCTCAAAATAAGCATGGAACTCTCTGTAGCATCAAGTTAACATGGCATAAAAATATCAGCAAAACAGGGACTGAAATCAGCAACATCATGAAGCCTAGTTTGCATGCTTGTGATAGTCCCCACAGAGATCAAAAAAATACATGGCATACACCCCTGTAAAGATGGCATGGCATATTACAAAACACATGTAGGACTCATGCCCATAGGAGGCACACATCAATCATGGCAAAAATGACAAAAGTGCATGTTCTGATAAGAATCTGAAACTAACATCACATAGCCCTCTTCTAACAGCATTTAGGGCATCAAGATGAGCTCAAATGTAAATGATGCAATGAGATGAAATGATGTACTCGTCGAGACAAACAATTTGACATATTACACGCACGAAACGGAGCAATATGAAGAGAGTTATGACATGATAATGTCAAAAACTTCGGGGACTTAGTGAAAAAAACAACCTCCGGGAGAAAGTCAACGGGACGAGGACGTGCGGGACGAGGAGATCCGGGCGGGGCACGCGGCCGTTTGGATCACGGGACGGGTGGATCTCATCCACCCGCCCGGATCTGACCGCAGACGGACTCTGGCGGGCGGCGGCTCGGCCGGGCGGCTTGGCGGCGGCCGGGCGAGAACAGGGCCGCCGACGAGGGAAGGGCGGCAGAGGCGGGGCGCGCTGGGCGGTGCTTCGCGGCGGAGGCGCCGAGGCGGCGGGCGGCGGCGCTGAGGGAGGGCGCGCAGGGCGCACGGCGGGCGGCAGGCGAGCAGCGGGGCGCGCCAAGAAGAGGAGGCGGCGCTCTGGATGGAGGCGGGCGCGATGGATGGAGCGGGAGGGCGGCCGGGCGGCGGGCCTCGGCTCGCTGGCGGCGGGCGGAGCCGCCACGTGGCAGCGTCTGGTTAGGCGAGAACGGCGGCGGACGTGTCCGCTGCGCCGGACGTGTCCGGCTGCGGCCGGACGTGTCCGGCTGCGGCGGGGAAGTTTCTAGGGTTTCATCTGCGCGAAAAATCCGGGAGGGACACATATTTATAGGTAGAGGGAGCTAGGAGACTCCAAATGAGGTGCGGTTTTCGCCCACACGATCGTGATCGAACGACCGAGAGCATGGAGGGGAGTTTGCTGGGTTTTGGGCCACTTTGGAAGGGGTGTTGGGCTGCAAAGAGAAGGAGGATTTTGCGGTTACCCGGTTAACCGTTGGAGTATCAAACGACCTCCAAATGATCCGAAACTTGACAGGCGGTCTACCGGTGCTATACCAAGGCCGCTTGACAAACCTCGCTCCATTTCAAGAACGTTTAACACCCGCACACGAAAAGAGACAAAAGGGGGCGCCGGGAGACATAGGAGTGCCGGATTGGAAAACGGACAACGGGGAAATTGCTCGGATGCATGAGATGAACACGTATGCAAATGCGATGCACATGATGACACGATATGAAATGCAGATGATGACATGGCAAAGTGCAACACGCAAGCAAATGACATGGCAAAGACGGCGAATAACTGGCGGACACCTGGCGCATCGAATCCGGGGCGTTACAACACTCCTCCACTAACAAGAGATCTCGTCCCGAGATCTTAGGACCGAGACGGAAGAGAAAAAAGGAAGAGATGAAGCAAGAATTGAAGAGAAGAAGCAAAGAATCGAGAGCACTCGAGAATAAGAAAGGAACGACGAGAATGACGAGAATCGAAAACTCACGGAATCAGATAGACTATGAAAGCACTCGTTCTAACTGGAGTGGTTTGACTGAGAAAAGAAACGAATAAGACTGAAAGGATTTAGGTAGCACTCCGGCTGAAAATGGAAGGATTAGAACTTGAACTTCACAAGATGGGATGAAACTTGACGAGATGAACAAAACAATGCCTCCGGAAGAATTGGAAGAATTGAAAAGAACTTAGAAGGAAGGATTGAATGGAGTTGTTGAGAAAATCAACAACGAAAGAATAAGCTTGATGTGGACTTATGGATAACATCTCAAAATTATGAGCTGATAACCAACCACAACCGGAAACGATTGGGTAGCTTAGAAGAACGAACAAATGCAAAACTCCACTTCAAAAGAAAACGGAGAATTAATTGCACTTCGAGATACGAGAAGAAAAGATACTTGAACTCCACCAACAAAATCTTGATGAACTCTTGAAGAACGAAATAAATCATGAAGAACCACCATGAAGAACTCCGGTAACAAAATGACGATAAGATAGAATAAAGGATGGAAAGAATAAGATGAGCCTTGAGATGATTTAGACGGAAGTTCCGACGAAATGGCTGAGGAAATTTGAACTCCGGAAAAGAAAAGATGAAAACACTTGGAACTAGAATTTATTCATCAAGAACTAACTCCGAAGAAAGGGATTACTCACTTTGATGAAATAAGAATAAGATTTATTGTATGCTTATCCTCATCCAATATAATTGATGACAACCGGATTTGGCATAATACTTATTCTCGTTGAAAAAGGATTGAGAAGTGACATATCGCAAACTTGAGAAGGTCTTCATGAATCACCGGTAGGTTGAAAAGAACGAATGGATTAATATGATAAACAAGGAAAATCATCTTGAACGAACCACCGCAAGAAATGACAATGAACGAAGAAAAGAGAAAGAATCGCCGGGAAGAATTAGAAAAGCACGAAGATACTTGAGGGAATTAAAATGCAAGAGAACGAAGAGATCGCGAACTGATTGAAGAATACTTGAACGAAGCACCGGAAGAATATTGAGATGAACGAAGCTGAAAACTTGGAGCGAAGAAATATTCCAAAAAGATGACCTTCGGATGATTGAGACGGAAAGTAACTCCTGAAATACTCCGGATGGATGAAAAAAATTGCACGACTGGAAACAATTAGATAGGATAACATCGAGCTAGCACCATGAATCTCCGAGAGAACGGACAAGATTTAACAGGAACTCTTCTTCGATCTTCGAATGACGACGAGAAAACACCACCAAAATTACTGAGATACTCCGGAGGAACGAAAAGCGAAGAGGTTGAGCCAACAATGAAATGATTTGAAATTGATCTTGGAAAAGGCATGTGACTGATGGAATCCATTCTTACGTCATACTTGAAAAAAAATTATGAATGGCTCCGGGGGAATTAGAAGAGTCAGGTAAGATCCTGGGAAAAGACCTGTGGGTTAGGGCCCACTAAAAGAAAACACCGTTGAAAAAGGATTCTTGAACAGATAGATGATGCACCGGAACAATCGAAATATTTGAATGAGGTGACAACCTCGAATTAATTCAAACATAGACGAATCTCCTGAGATGTCTTGAGCACTCCGGAAGGATAAACTGGCAAGAGGAGAACGAGCAGGGAAAACACTTGATCCAAGGAAAAGAATGTAATCACTATCGAAAAACTTGAATTGAAACCACCGAAAAAAGAAAGGGATGAAGAATCTCAAAAAAAGAGAATTCACCGGTTGAAATGATTGAGGGAAGACTGAAGAGGCTCCACACGAATGAAATAGATGGTCGGAAGAAACTCGAACTCCGGGAATAATAGGGTGGGATGGCGGGGAAACAAAGACAACTTGGAAGGGGAAACCGACGAATATGTTGAAGAGAAAACACCAGTTGAAATCATTGAGGAAAGAAAGCAAAGACTCCGCACAAGCAGAAGGATACTCAATTACGGACTCCGGTTCCGAGAAGAAGAAGGGTGGGCGGGTGGGAAAAGAAAACAACTGAGGATTGGACTCAAAGATGAAGATGGTCGAGTCGACTTGACGAGAAATGCACCGGATGAAAAGAGCTGAGGGCCAACGATCGGAAAACCAACTGCGTGATCCTAAAGAAAATTTGAAAGGGAACAGGAGTAATTCAAAACACCTACGTCAAGATTCCTTACCAGAGCGACGAAGGGGCTGAGGAGTAAAAAGAATTCCTACTCTCCGATATAACTAGACTCCGAAAACAATTTTATTCTACACTCAACTGCGGCCAAACTACACGATAAATCAAGGGGGCTCCTAAGGTCGGTCGAGGCTCTGATACCAACTTGTCACGCCCAATATGAGACCCTATCCAAAAGGAACTCGACGGTCCCACCAAGGGTAGACCCGCATATTGGAACGCTTTTGCAAGGTGGATATCATTACATCAACATTACATAATAGTGGGATACATCCAATACATACAATGTCACATGAATACAACAATAAAACATACAAGATCAACATCCGACTACGGATGAATCACAAACAGAAACTCAAACAATATCCACCCTGCTATCCCAGGCTGCCGACCTGGAACCTATCCCCTGATCGAAGAAGCAGAAGAACTCCAACACAAGTAAACATCACTCTCACGTCATGGTCATCGCATAACCTGTACCTGCAACTGGTGGTGTAGTAATCTGTGAGCCACGAGGACTCAGCAATCCCATTACCATGGGTATCAAGACTAGCAAAGCTTAATGGGTAAGGAAGGAGAAGTGGTGAGGTTGCAGCAGCGGCTAAGCATATATGGTGGATAACATACGCAAATGAGAGCGAAAAGAGAAACAAAGGAACGGTCGTCAACTAGTAATGATCAAGAAGTGATCCTGAACTCCTAATTACGTCAGACATAACCCAGAAACCGTGTTCTCCTCTCGATCAACCCCAAAAGAGACACTCACGGTTACGCTACGGTTGGTGTATTTTAGAAGAGTTAGCTTCAAGTTTACTACAACCGGATATTAACAAATTCCATCTGCCATATAACCGGGCACGGCTCTCGAAAGTTTATACCTGCGGGGTGTCCCAACTTAGCCCATGATAAGCTCTCGCGATCAACGAAGGATAATCCTTCTCCCCGGGAAGACCCGATCAGTCTCGGAATCCCGGCTACAAGACATTTTGACAGCAATAAAACAAGACCAGCAAAGCCTCCCGCGTGCGCATCGCATCCCCGATAGTAGCCGCAGCAGTATCTCGTCTCGAGCCACGACCGGATGAGCACTACGTACAACTAGAACCAGCCCTCAAGTTTCCCCGAGGTGGCGCTGCAAGTGGCTCTAGTTTGGACCAACACTTAGACAAGCATTGACCCGGGGGGGCTAAAATAAAGATGACCCTTGGGATGCGTGACTCCCAAGGGAAAAAGGTGATAGGTCAGGCAAATGGTAAAACCAATGTTGGGCCTTGCTGGATAAGTCTTATTCAAAGCGAACTGTCAAGGGGGTCCCATAAATCACCCGACCGCGTTAGGGACGCAAAATCCGGGAACATAATACCGATATGACGGAAACTAGGGCGGCAAGAGTGGAACAAAACACCAGGCATAAGGCCGAGCCTTCCACCCTTTACCAAGTATATAGATGCATTAATTAAACAATAGATATATTGTGATATCCCAACAAGTAAACATGTTCCAACAAGGAACAACATCTCCATGTTCCAACAAGGAACAAACTTCATCTTCACCTGCAACTAACAACGCTATAAGAGGGGCTGAGCAAAGCGGTAACATAGCCAAACAACGGTTTGCTAGGAAGGGTGACAAAGGTTAGAGGTTCATGGCAATTTGGGAGGCTTGAGCAGCAAGTGTTAGGTAGCGCAGCATAGCGAAAGAACGAAGCAACTAGCATAGCAATGATAGTAGTGAGATCCAGGGTGACGGTCATCTTGCCTGAAATCCCGCAAGGAAGAAGAACGAGTCCATGAAGAAGACGAACGGATGAAGCCGATCCAAGCGTAGACGAACGAATCCTCACGATCGCAACGAAACGGGAACTAACAAGAAGAAGCACACAACATAGTAAACACACCACACATAGACAAGACATGATGCACAACCAAGCGTGATGCATGACAAGACTACATGAAGCTACTCATGGCAAGAGATGATGCAACCAAGAACAACACATCAAAGCAAGTTTAAATGAGGCCGGAAACAACATAGAACAATTCCGGCAAGTCCTCATATGCAAATTTCGAAATTGGTCCAGATCTGAATAAACCTTATGTTCAGGTTGTTAAACATAAAGTTAAGATGCACCAATGATCTACACGAAATTCTAGTCAAGTTACATATCAAGTTCATTAGATTCGGAGCTACGGCCTAGAAGATATGAGCAAAACAAGATAAACATGGCATTGATGCAAAATGCACCCAAACATCAAGCAAACACCTCAAAACAATGATGCAACATGATAATATGACACTACGTGCAAAATCAAGCAAGTTTCATATAGAGCACACTCAAAACGGAGCAACGGTTCAACACATACACATGAAACAAGTCATGACAATAAACTGTCCAAAACAGCAACTAGGCATATTGCAAGAACCAAAACAACATGCTACAGCACCTTAGCATAATAACTGAAGGCATGGGCATGACGTACAGGTAAAGCATGACAAAACATGAACACTGATCTATCTCCATAAGTCACAAGAACATGCTCAAAAACACATGGCAAGATTGCAAATAATAACAGTTTCAGACTTATCAGGAAATAACATCAGGTTGCAATGTTTAGAGCTATCAAACAACATGCTACAGGAACTTATTATGGCAAAAAAAGGCATGGCATGATACTACTAAATGCATAGAACAAATGTCCCTTACTGACCATGAGCCAAAAAGGATCAGAAAATATCATGGCACCCATGTAAACATGGCAAGTTATATTACAGATTCATACATGGCAGGAACAACAATAAGTAGGCATGTTGGTGAGCTTGAACCACTCACCACAGAGCAATACATGGCATGGCAAGGCAACTCACAGTAACAAGACATGGCATAGAAGCTATACATGGCAAGAACAACAACATAGCATGCAACGATCAACTACAACCACCTTGGCAAAATTGAATAACATGTAAACAATCTGCCAGAAAACATTTTATAGCAAAAGTAGAGCTCTATTTACTCAAGCTATGGCACTCCATAATTGCAAACAAGGGCATGGATGGATAGAGAATAACCATATGTCCAAAACATCCTTACTGAAGTATGTCAAAATAAGCATGGAACTCTCTGTAGCATCAAGTTAACATGGCATAAAAATATCAGCAAAACAGGGACTGAAATCAGCAACATCATGAAGCCTAGTTTGCATGCTTGTGATAGTCACCACAGAGATCAAAAAAATACATGGCATACGCCCCTGTAAAGATGGCATGGCATATTACAAAACACATGTAGGACTCATGCCCATAGGAGGCACACATCAATCATGGCAAAAATGACAAAAGTGCATGTTCTGATAAGAATCTGAAACTAACATCACATAGCCCTCTTCTAACACCATTTCGGGCATCAAGATGAGCTCAAATGTAAATGATGCAATGAGATGAAATGATGTACTCGTCGAGACAAACAATTTGACATATTACACGCACGAAACGGAGCAATATGAAGAGAGTTATGGCATGATAATGTCAAAAACTTCGGGGACTTTGTGAAAAAAACAACCTCCGGGAGAAAGTCAACGGGACGAGGACGTGCGGGACGAGGAGATCCGGGCGGGGCACGCAGCCGTTTGGATCACGGGACGGGTGGATCTCATCCACCCGCCCGGATCTGACCGGAGACGGACTCCGGCGGGGCGGCGCGGCGCCGGCCGGCGGAAGCAAGGGGCCGCCGATGAGGAAGGGCGGCGCGGAGGCGAGGCGCGGCGGGCGGCGCCAGGAGGAGGCGCCGGGCGGGGGCAGGGAAGACGGTGGCGGGCGGCACCGGCAAGAGGAGGCGGCGGCGCTCGAGGAGCGGGCGCCGCCCGGATGGAGCGGGAGGGGCGGCTTGGGCCGGCGGGCCTCGGCGGCGGGCGGCGGGCGGGAGCCGCCACGTGGCAGCGTCTGGTTGGGCGAGGAACGGCGGCGGACGTGTCCGGCTGCGGCCGGACGTGTCCGGCTGCGGCGGGGAAGTTTGCTAGGGTTTCATCTGCGCGAAAAATTCGGGAGGGACACATATTTATAGGTAGAGGGAGCTAGGAGACTCCAAATGAGGTGCGGTTTTCGCCCACACGATCGTGATCGAACGACCGAGAGCATGGAGGGGAGTTTGCTGGGTTTTGGGCCACTTTGGAAGGGGTGTTGGGCTGCAAAGAGAACGAGGCTTTTGCGGTTACCCGGTTAACCGTTGGAGTATCAAACGACCTCCAAATGATCTGAAACTTGACAGGAGGTCTACCGGTGCTATACCAAGGCCGCTTGACAAACCTCGGTCCATTCCGAGAACGTTTAACACCCGCACACGAAAAGAGACAAAAGGGGGCGCCGGGAGACATAGGAGTGCCGGATTGGAAAACGGACAACGGGGAAATTGCTCGGATGCATGAGACGAACACGTATGCAAATGCGATGCACATGATGACATGATATGAAATGCAGATGATGACATGGCAAAGTGCAACACGCAAGCAAATGACATGGCAAAGACGGCGAATAACTGGCGGACACCTGGCGCATTGAATCCGGGGCGTTACAAGCATCAAACAAAGGCACCCGTTTCGGTGCAACAAGACCAAGACCAGCCCCAACGGCTGGAAGGGAGTCATCGTGGAGCCCAAGCAGGCGTCATCACCAGAGCCTTTGGCGCGCGCGACCAACTTTAGTCGGGATAAGTGTACCCGTTGTTCCCCTTCAAAATGGCCAATTCTTGGCGCCCTTCCCGCTCAATATTTGGGAAGAGGCCCAGGGCCTTCGCCTATAAATAGGAGTAGCCACACTCAGATAGAGATGGCAATGGGTACCCATTACCCGCGTACCCTGTGGGTAAAAACCCTATTAGGGCAAGGGTATAGGTAAAAAAAATACCCATGGGTAAATAAATAGGAAAATTTCATACCCATCGGGTATAGTGGGTACGGGTATGGTTTAGTATAACCCATACCCATGTAACCATATACCCGCATATATTCTGACAAAATAGGACTTATATATATTTTATTCAGATATTAACCATATTATATGTACATAAATCCCACAGTCCTATAAAGACCTGATCATGCATTTATGTTAGGCCGCTGCACCACAATAGCTAGCGCATGAACGAGTATGCGTTGTTGTTTATAAATTTTATTATAAGTTGTTGCTAAAGGCTATGTAATGCTCAAATTGATGTGTTGGAAATCTGGGTAATTTTACCCGCAGGTACCCATTTACCCTGATGGGTGACGGGTATGGAAAAAAATTATACCCATCAACGGGTATGGGTACGGGTGATGGGTAAGGATTGGGATGGCGGATAAGGGTATGGGGTGGCTCCACCCGTACCCGAACCCTGCGGGTGCCATCCCTACACTCAGAGAGAGGACGATCCACATCCAGATCTAAGAGAGATCGGCCCCCCGGTATGAGATCGGAATCCTCACCAAGGAACCAGTAGCTAGAGCAACGAAAAACCACCTAGCAGTTCATCACACTCACCAAGAACAGACCCTCGCGAGGCTGTTCTTCCCTGTACTGTTCCTCATCAGCCCAAGAGGCAATCCACCACACCACAAACTAGAGTAGGGTATTACACCACAACGGTGGCCCGAACTAGTATAAATCTCGTGTCTCTTGTGTTGTTCTGTTTAGTAGTTTAGGTCCCTACGATTCGGTGAAGTGCGGGAGGGTGGAGGGTTGGATCTCCGCGTGCACCCCAGTGTTCGAACCTCAAGGGTCTGCCGGAACCCGAAATACGACATTTGGCGCGCCAGGTAGGTGCGCCGGAATCGCTTCGTCGCCTCGTTCTTCCCCGACCACCGCAACCATGTCTAACGCTCGTCAGGCCAGCGCCGCAGCTCAGGCCGCCTCGCCTCCCACGCCGCCCAGACAGCTCCGCCGGCGGGCGCCCTTGTCATTCCTCGTCACCTGCCGTTAACGCCGCCATCGCCCGGCGGGAACGAGCAGCAAGCGCCGTCCCCAAAGACACGCCCATGAGGCGGGGCCGCACCGCCACGCACGCCGCCACCCCGCTGGTTCTTTCGCCGCGCGCCTCGCGCGCGCCATGGAGGCCCGAGATGCACTCATCGCGCTAACGAGCTCTGCGCTACCGCCCGCCGACGACGTCTACGAAGAATGGCTCGACCGAAGTCGCCGAGCTCGTCCGCGCTGCCGAGGCGACCCGCGCCGTCGTCGCCACACCGCACCCGCCTCGCTGGGCGATGAGGTTCTGGGCGCCTCAGCCGCCTCCCCAAGAAGGCGCCTGCCCCAAAGCGCGCGGTCCTGGCGGAACCCGTTCCGCCAGCGCCAGCAGCAAGAGCAGAGTTGTCAAGAAGTTCTCGCCCGCAAGAAGCTGCTGGCGCTCCCGCTCCAAGACGTCAAGACCCTGCGCTGCCCCCAGCCAGCGGCGCAGAGGCCCACAAGACCAAGCTCTCTGTCATCCGAGGGCCCCAGCGCCACGGCGGGCTGCCGCGCTTTCACCTCCGAAGGCGCAGCGGCGTGCGGGCCCGCCAAGTTCAAGCGGACCTGCCTCCTCGCCACGACGCACAGCTGACCCTACGGAGTTCCTCCAGCTCACGAGCTGGGCATCGAGGCTGCCAACGGGATGAAAAGGTCATGGCGAATTGGTTTCCCATGGCGCCAAGGACGGAGCCCGCACTGCTCTCGAATCGGCCCCATGCACGATCTCTTCTGGCCGAGATGCGCACCCGCTTCATCGCCAACTTCAAGGTACTCGCGACCGCCACCCGCCGTGAGGGACATGCGCCGAATCAGCAGCAGCTGGGGAACCCCGCAAAGTACACCCAACGCTTCAACAACGCGCCTCAAGATCCCTGTGGTAACGGAGGAGGCCATCATCTCGCTTTCTCCGACGGCATGCGCGACGTCAAGATGAAGGAGGAGCTAGCGATGCATGAAGATCTGTGCACCTCCTTGAGCTGTTCAACTTGGCGACCAAGCGCGCCAGGCTGAGGAGGCGCTCTCCCTCGCCGAGCTGCCTGTCAGGATCCCAAGAGAAGAAGTCCAAGGCCAAGGACGTGAAGTGCAAGGGGCTGCCGTACTCATGGCCGAACAGCATAACAAGCGAGGCAGAGATCAGCCCGAGTCCTCCAAGGGCAGCCGGTACTGCGTGTACCACGACCTCCACACCCACAACACCAATGAATGCCAAGAACTCCGAGCCGTACGTGAAGGAAGGGTCGGCAGACGCCTGAAAGAGCGACCGGGCTACTGCCGAGGGGAGGAAGGAATGCAGTGAAGCTGGGAAGACCGGGCCCGCGCCAAGGGTGGCGCGACCAACTCGCGAGGACACTGGCAAGACCCACCTCGCGAGGGCTGGAGGGATCAGCCTCGCGAGGATCGGCCGCAGGGAACGCAGGCCTCCCTCTGCCGCCGCCGCCAAGGAGAATTGAAGACCGTCATCGGGGCCGAGGGGCTGGGGCTTTCAGAAGCGCGGCGATCGCTGCATCCCGGGCGGAGCTCAAGCCCCAGCCTCTCAGCAAGATCTTCGCAGTTCGCGCCGAAGTGAATGCAGTCCTCCCAAGCTCGAAGCCACGCGCCTCTCTCGTGGTCGGCGTGCGCCATCACGCTCGGCTCAGCGGATCAGCTCAAGTGCGCAGCCACAGCCGGAGTTCTCCCGATGCTTTGCTCCCTAATCGCCGAGAACGTGCTGGTCACCAAGACCCTCATCGACGGTGGGGCAGGGCTTAATGTCCCGTCTGTGGAAACATTCAACAATCTTCGCGCCTCATACGGTCAGCCAACCAAGCCCTTCTCCGAGTCACAGACGGCTCCACGGTCCCGATCGGGCAGGTCCGCCTTCCTGTCACCTTCGGGCTTGCGATAACTACCACACCGAGCTCATCGACTTCAACGTCGCCCACATTCGCTGCCGACAACGCCATCCTCGGGTACCCAGCGTTGCACAAATTCATGGCCAGAACTCCACCATGGCTACAACGCCCTCAAGATGCCGTGAAGCGGCGGGTCATCACGGTGCCCTCGCGAAGAGAGAGACGCAGCAGGTTCATGGAGCGAGCCTTTCAGCCGCATCATTTGGAAGACCTGACCACAAGAGCAGGAGGCCTCCCGAGGCCGCACTCCAAGAAGAAGAAGACATCGACCGCCCGGCTCCTCAAGAGACAGCCCCTCGTGGCCCGTGACCGGCTAGGGGAGCCTCCTTCCATCGCAGATAGGAAAGCGCGCCGGCTCCCTCCTCAGTGGCTCGGGCTCTCCCTGGAGGGCGCCGACCTCGCCAAGGTCTCGAGGGAGGCGCTTGGGCACCACGTGGAGGCGTGTTTCGAAGCACATTTCCCACAAGAAGGAGCAAGGCCAAAAGGGCAGAACCCTCAAGAGTTCGTCAGCAAGGCCATTCAAGAGCTATAGGAGTCAAGGGTCATGAGGGCAGCCCGCCTGCCACTGTGCCCCCCATCCAGCGAGGATGGTGGGCTGCTGCCTCTGATCGACATACCAGGCTCAACCGAGCCGCATCTCAAGAGCGCCTGCCCTCGCGAGTGGGACGCTGCAGGGTCCGCCCCAGCCTACGTGACGCATGCCTTATGGCCTGCCAAACGTGGCTGCTGCGCCAGCGCCTCATGAGGACCATCCCGAGGCTCAAGAGGTTAGGCACGCCACAGCCCCGGGCGGAGATGGAGATGGCTGCCAGGAGCCGCCGGCGCCCCGGAGCCTCCCGAGGCCCCGGGCCTGGGGCTCGTGAGGATCGGCTCCCGCAGCCCACCGAGTCTGCTACACCAACACCCTTCATCCCCAACATCACCAGTGACATCTTTCGCTTTTATTTCCGGTGGGAGCACCTTCAGGTCAGATTATTCCCAGCCGCGTGGGTCCGCCCCTCTGCATGTATCCCTTTACTTCATGTCATTAGCTTAACTCTTGGGGCGCCTCGGCTGCATTATCCCAAGCCGCTCGGGCCGATCCCGGTGGCATGTACCCTTCCTACCTTTTCCTTAGGATTATGCTCTCGCCCACCATGCTTGTTATTTGGTGCCTTTTCTGGGTGGTGGAAGCTGCGCGTTAAAGGGGGTGCCCGAGCATCGCGACTGGGGCTCCTACCGCCTCCGTCCCTCACTCTCTGGTCTTGTCCATGGCATCGCGACTGGCTTGCTGCCGACGGCCGAGACCAGCCCGAGAGCCGGGACCCGAGGACGTAGAGTTTCGTCATCTAACCCAGCTTGCGCGTTAAAGGGGGTGCCCGAGCATCGCGACTCGTGGGCTCCTACCGCTCTCCGCCCTCACCCTCTGGTCTTGTCCATGGCATCGCGACCGGCTTGCCAGCCGACGGCCGAGACCAGCCCGAGAGCGGACCCGAGGACGAGTTGTTGCATCCGACCTAGCTTGCGCTGCTAAAGGGGGTGCCCGAGCATCGCGACTCGTGGCTCCTACCGCTCTCCGCCCTCACCTCGGGTCTTGTCCATGGCATCGCAACCTGGCTTGCCGGTGACGGCCGAGACCAGCCCGAGAGCCGGACACGAGGACGAGAGTTTCGTCATCTAACACAGCTTATGCTAGCGTTAAGGGGGGTGCCCGAGCATCACGACTCAGGGGCTCCTACCGGCTCTCCGCCCTCACCCTCCGGTCTTGTCCATGGCATCGCGACCGGCTTGCCAGCCGACGGCCGAGACCAGCCCGAGAGCCGGACCCAAAGACGAGAGCACCGCATTTGGCCAAATTGCAGGAACACACTCAAGATGAGGCCAGAGCCAGCACAACCTGCCTTGAGGTAGGGCCCGTGAGTCCCGCTGCTTGCTCACGGGTGCCCGACACACCTCGTCCAGCCCTACCGTGCCAGCCACGTGTCGTGGTGGGGCAGACACGCCGGGGCTCCTCCCGGACGGAGCCCCTCCCACGCTCCAAAGGAAGCACCATGCTCCGCTGGCCGACGACATCGCCGAGGAGAGGCTATGCCCAGACGCATGCGGAAGCGCTTATGCTCACGGTGATAAACAACCGAGGGCGGCCTCCGGTCGTGATCAACCTCGTGGAGCCCAGAGCTCGTTGTTCGGCCTCGTCGCAACGCCCCTCGAGCGCCCGCCGAGGGGGCTAGGCACGGGCTGTGCCCGGTCACGCCAGACGATGTTATCCAGCCAGCCCCTTGGGCCTGGTTCGTCGCGACGCCACTCCCGAGCGGAGCCAAGGTACGAATTCCGCTTGAGCGTTAAGGGGACTCTGAGCATCGCGACTCAGAGCCTAACTGGTCAAGTAGCCCTCACCCCTTAGTTCCAAAGGTTAACGGCGGTTGAGGTATGCGCGGGCCGGGCTCGCAGACGAGAACGGTGGATCCGCCTGCCTCACCTCCTTACTTGCTATTCGCGGCGCTTAAGGGGACTCTCGAGCATCGCGATCAGAGCCTAACTTGTCACGAGCCCCTCACTCCTTGGTCCCGCCCTGGTTTCGGCCGGGGCTAACGGCGGCGAGGTAGAGGCAAGGGCGGCACGCAGAGAACACAAGCAAGTAGGAAGCACAAATTTCAAGGAATTCAAAAGCAAATATTACAGTCCACACTGTTATCGCAATACCAAACGCAGTTTAAACGCTCCACGAGGCATGATACATGTGCAGGAATTAAAAGCAAGACAGAGCCATAACATAGTGACTTGTCACGGTGGAGCAGCTGAGCGGCTCGCCTCAGGAAGCAGCAGGGTCGGCAGCGCTCGCTCGCTTGGTGTCAAGGCCCGAACTTCCCCAACAGAGCCTCCACATGACCCTTCACAGCCTCGGCAGCGGCAGCTGCATGCTCGCCGCTGCTGGCTCCAAAGAGCTGTCCATGTCGACGCTGGGATCGCTAAGATAGATGTGGGTGAGGATCCGCCGCTGCCATGAAGACAGACACGCGCTCGGCCTCGGCCGTGGGGCCAAGACCAAGGGAGACATCTTCAAGAGCACGAATCAGAAGGATGCAGCTTGGCGGGCCGTCCCCGCCGCCAAGGCTCTCCAGCCGCTATCGAAGCTCCTCAAGAAGGCGTGAGCCTTCACCTCCATATCCATGAAGGCCACGCGATCTTCAAGAAGAACTCGCGCTTTGTCGCCCAGCTCGACCTTCCTCGCCTCCAGCCTCCGCCCAGGCGCCTAGGCGGTCACGACGCTTCTTCAGCTTGGCCTCCTGTCCTTGACAGCCGCCCATGAGCCTTCATGCTTTCCTCCTGCTCTGGCGGAGGCGAGCCTCCTCGAAGCTGGTTCGCAGGCCTTCACCGCCCTCCAGCTGTCTCACAACGACTTTGATGTCTGGCTGCCTCCCCAGGCAGCATCGCAGCTACCTTCACCACGAACAGCCTGCTTCTCCTCATCGCAGCCGCCGAGGCCTGGACCAGCGCTGCTCGAATCAAAGCGTCGGCGCGAATCCAGCCAGAGGCCAGCCCAAGCGCCCGCCACCAAGCGAGGGTCGGCGCCAGAAGATCCCCGCCCAGCCGGTCCAATTCAGCGGCAAGACGATCCGGGACAAAGGAGGAGTCGGAGAGACAGAAGTTGGTGGAGTAGGAGGAGATGGCGGCGGCAGAACCATCGCGCCTTGAGGCGGAACCAGCAGCGCCACGGCAACAAAGGAGGCAAGGCTACAAGGCCATCTCGGAGTCGTCTGGGTCAAGGGGCTGAGCTCAGCCGGGCTCACCAGCTCATGAGGACACCCGGCAGGAGAGGCCCGGGCGCGGGATCATCTTCTTTTGGGCAGAGGCACCGCCACGGATGGGGCCTCAGAGCCCCTTCAGCTTCTTCGCCATGGCACCAACCTGGTCAAGAACATAAACATTAGATATCGCCGACAGAGCAATGAGCAAGACGGAAGCGTGCACTTACTTGTGTCGTCATTTGGTGGATCGAGCAGCCTCCGCCATACTTGAAGCCCGAGAGCCGGCTGCAGGGATCAGCTTCAAGGGGATCAGGAGCAGGAGGGCGCTGCGGATCGCCTGGGCTGGCGGACCTGCTGGGACCAGCCCAGTCCGTCCTTCTTCGATCGGGGCAGGCTTCGCCTCCCCGCCACCCTCATCCTCGCTCGCCGCTACTCGGGAGGCGGAGAACGCTGGGCTGCGCCTGCAGGGAGGAGCCTTGACTCGCCTCAATCAACCCCTCTCCTAGCTCTTTCCTCCACCTCTTCGCTGAGTCGGAAGAGGACACGCCCACCAAGTCCTCCGGAGCTCCACGGCACGGGCCCGCCCCCATTGAAGACGGGCATGGGCCCCACAACCTGCCCCAATCCTCGCTGAAGGAACAGGGCGCTGGGCGCCCGTCTCGCCACATCGCCTCTAACCAAGGACTGGAGGACCATCGCCAGATCTCGCTGGCCGTGGCCACGGGGCTCGAGTGAGGCCTCCACATCGAAGTTTAGCATCGACGGCGGAGCCATTGGTGCTCCAAGAACTCCCTCAAAGCCGACGCACTGTCAAGCCGCCGCGCTGCCGGCTTCGATCCGTGATCCATCTTCTCCAAAGACTAGCCTGGGCTGGGATCCCAAGTCTCCGCCGGGACCTACCATCGGAGCTCTCGGTGGCCTGTGGGGCAGGATCAGCCGAGGGTGGATGCGCCCAAGATCCACCATGACCCACTTGCTCCTCAAGCCCTCAATCCACTTCCTGTGGTTTGAATGGCGATGGCTCCGGCCAGAGGCGATGAAGTCACAAGACGCGGAGGCGGAACCACGGGAGGTTCGGAGGAAAAAGTAGTGGCGCAGCAAGGCCACCGAGGGGCTTCACCCCAACATGGGCCTCGCAATAGTAGGCGAAGATTGCCAGAAGAAGGACAGAGTTGGGATGGAGGTGCAGAGCTAGAATGTTGTAATGGCGGAGGACGGAGAAGAAGAACTCGTAAAAGGAGGCACTGCATCAGCAATGATGGCGCCACGAAGAACGGGTAGAAGGTACTCCCCGACCTCGTGGGCGGCGGAGCGGCCTTGAACGCCTCTGGCCTGCTGACGCCAAGGCGCCGCCATCCGGGCGCACAGTAGGCAGGCTCGCCACGACACATTTGGCGGGTCCAGGCAGGAGAGTACCAGTGCTCCGGCCGGGTTTGGCGAGGAGCCATGATCTGGCTAGGGCACGCAGCGGAGTGGATCTAAAGATCTTGGAAGCAGAGGAGAGGCGCAAGAAAGGGATCCGAGCAGCAATCGGCGAAAGTAAAGGAGGCAAGGAAGATGCCACTCATATCAACCCACGCTGTTGCAGAGGCGACGCGCTCAATCAACCGCCACGCTGGCGCCTAAGGTCAAGAAGTGTTAGGGCTCCACGACGCTCGACTTGCCCTTTCGCCTCTCTCGCTAGGCTGTTCGGGCGCCAGGGTCTGGGCTATCTGTCGGCGCTCGGGAACGGGGTCCCTGACTTGCTTGCTCGCATGCCTCTGGGGCGTGGCTCAAAGGAGGCCCAGGACAGCCCATCTTCATCAACGCAGCTCAAGTCCTCGCGAGGGGCCAAGCCTCGTGGGGCGGACGACAAGGAGCTTCTCGTGCACGGCCTCGTCAGCCTGGCTCATGAGGAGGCGGAGAGTTCAAGGCAGGTACTCATGAGGTGCCCATGACGCAAGCCATGATTTACCAGGGCGCCGCCGGGCGCCAGCCCGCGGCAGCGCCCTCCTTTCCTCTTTGGTGCAATGGGAGCAAGCGCGGCGAGAGCATCAATAAAGGCACCTGTTTCGTGCAACAAGATTCAAGACCAGCCCCAACGGCTGGAAGGGAGTCATCGTGGAGCCCAAGCAAAGGCCATCACAGAGCCTTTGGCAAAGCGAGGACCAACTTTAGTCAGATAAGTGTACCTGTTGTTCCCTTCAAATGGCTAATTGTTGGCGCCTTCCCCGCCAATATTTGGGAAGGGGCCCAGGCCTTCGCCTTATAAATAGGAGTAGCCACACTCAGAGAGAGGACGATCCGCATCCAGATCTGAGAGAGATCGGCCCCCCGGTATGATATCGGAATCCTCACCAAGGAACCAGTAGCTAGAGCAACGCAAAACCACCTAGCAGTTCATCACACTCACCAAGAACAGACCCTCGCGAGGCTGTTCTTCCCTCAGATTGTTCTCATCTCGCCCAAGAGGCAATCCACCACACCACAAACTAGAGTAGGGTATTACACCACAACGGTGGCCCGAACTAGTATAAATCTCGTGTCTCTTGTGTTGTTTTGTTTAGTAGTTTAGGTCCCTGCGATTCGGGGAAGTGCGAGACGGTGGAGGGTTGGATCTCCGCGCGCACCCCAGTGTTCGAACCTCAAGGGTCTGCCGGAACCCGAAATCCGACAATCATAAACTCAAAGTTCATTAGATCCCAACAAACACACTGCAAAAAGTGTTACATCATATGGATCTCCAAGAAACCATTGTATTGAGAATTCAACGAGAGAGAGGAAACCATGTAGCTACTAACTACGGTCCCGAAGGTCTACAAGGAACTACTCACGCATCATCGAAGAGGCACCAATGGAGGTGGTGAACCCCATCCGAGATGGTGTCTAGATTGGATCTGGTGGTTCTGGACTCTACGGCGGATGGATGAATATTTCGTCGATGCTTCTAGGGTTCTGGTATTTTTGGGGCATTTATAGAGCAAAGAGGCAGTCCGGCGGGCACCCGAGGTGGGCACAACCCACCAGGGCGCGCCTGGGCCTCCTGGCGTGCCCTGGTGGGTTGTCCCCTCCTCGGGACTCCCCCAGCTGCAACCAGGGCCCAACATCTTCCATCTGGCCCATAAAAAATCATCATGGAGTTTCGTGGCATTTGGACTCCGTCTGATATTGATTTCATGTGATGTAAAAACATGGAAAAAATAGCAAGTGGTACTTGGCACTATGTCAATAGGTTAGTACCAAAGAATGATATAAAATGATTATAAAACATCCAAGATTGATAATAAAATAGCATGGAACAATCAAAAATTATAGATACGTTGGAGACGTATCAGTCAGTATCTTCTGTTTAACTTTGTAGGCCTTGGATTCTTGTGTAGTGTCCTTGGGTAGGTCGTTTAGGTCAGGCCTAAGACCCTACCCTAGGTACGTAACATCGTCATTATCCCCCTAATGGATTGAGGACCGAGTGAAGAAGGGTTGAAGTTGATTCTGACCCCATGCAATGTCCCGGAGACACTTTAGGGGTCCGGAAGTATACCAGCTATTTTATCCCTTCGTCAGTCGCCTCGATCAATTCTGGCTTCTGGAATTGCTGACTGAAGTATGTATCATATTATTGAGCAGATTGGATTTGGACATCTCCGATGTAATCGACTGCTTTGCTGGATCAGGATTTCACGGGATTCAAAATTTGGAGAAGCGCGCGGGTCGAAGCGCGGCGCAGTAAGCAGAGAAAGTGGAGAGGGACTCCTCGATCTACGCACCATCTTTTTCACCATGTATCAAGCGAGCGCCAGTTGTGGGATGCGCTAAGATTGCGCAGACCCACAAGGCAGTCACTCAGATGCGAGGCCATTTAAGGTGATGCTGCCGGTCCGGGGTACTATTCCTATCATTCCCCTCTTTCTCCTCTGCCACTCCGCCTCGTCTTCCCTAGTGCCACGCTCCTCTGCCCACTCCTCTCGAGCTCCGCAGCTATGACGAAGGACAAGAGCGCGGCTCTGGAGCGCGTGAAGAAGTTGAAGGTGAAGGGCAAGAAGGTGGTGAAGGGTCGACTCGGGTCCCGGGCCGCCTGGTTGATCCAGGGATTGATCCGCCCCCGCCACGGAGGAGGATCTCGAGAATTGCCGCCGGCGGCTTGATTGGCGCAGGGTCTTGGAGGTTGCCAGAGGGGGAGATCGAGCCCGAGCCGCGTGAGGGCGAGCGCGTTCTCCTCATGACACACGTCAATCGAGGTTTCTCTTTGCCCTCTCACCCGTTCTTTCGAGGTTTCTTGAACTCCTTCGGTGCTCAGATCCACCATTTTCCTCCCAACACCATCTCTTATCTTGCTACATTCGTTTCGATGTGTGAAAACTTCCTGGGGTGCCACCCACACTGGGGATTGTTTAAGCACATCTTCACTTGCCGATCTCAGTCGGTGAAGAAAGCTAATCCGATTGATGAGAAGACGCATGTGATCTAGATGTGTGGGGGGGCTAGGGATCCAGATAAGAGGTAGGAGCTCTTTCCCTCCTATGACCTTTCCTGAATCAGTTAGGCGATGGCAGTCAACCTGGTTTTATTGCAAAGATGTTCCGACTCCGGATCAGTCGACTGGCCTTCCCCCTTTCTCCCTGGAGATACTCTGCACTCTTCGTTCGCTGACTGTAGATGAGGAGGAGAAGGGTGAGGTATCCATCTTGGTGGACGCGATCAATGCGCTGGTTCGGGGTGGAGTGACATGCATGGATCTTTTGGAGGTGTTCCTCAGTCGACACATCCAACCCTTGCAAGCTCGTGACCACCTGATGTGGCTGTACTCTGGCCCAGAAGACACTGCTCGGACTCACCCGTAGGAGGTCTCAGAGGAAACGGTGGTGCTATGGCTTCGGAGCATCGCCGAGAACAAGGACAACCCGCGCGGAGCAAAACAGATCCTGCCATTCGACGCCGAGCACCCTCCAGGAGAGGTTTGAGATGACTTTTTTTTGACAGAAAGACTGTAAGGGAACCCCTTATAGTATAATTGGTGCAACAACCCCAAATTGCAAGTACCATGCCTTGAACCTGGGTGGGTGGGAAGGCATCAGCTCCTTCCCACCACTAGGCTATGCCTTAGTCTGCAGGTTTGAGATGACTTGTCGAGTGTTTCGCCTTTTTACTTTTCAATATGCAACAGTACTGGAGTCCGACTGACTTTTGTAACTTGTGCTCTGCAGGTTTTCACGAAGATGTACTCGCCCGTGCCAGACGGAGAGTAGCACCTCGGTGGGGTAGAGAGCGAAGGCGGGAGCGCCGATATTGACTGTGCAGACGATAGTGATGACGACAGCAAAGACTCTGACAACAGCGGGGAGGTCGAGTCACCACCACGGTCCGAGCGATGCTCCAAGCAATCACAAGACCCTTCAGGCGGCCGTGGCAAGACAGTGGCGTCGAGTGCGAGGATTCCAAAGTGCAGTCGAACCTCAACTCCAGAGCCAACTGAGAAGACCGCGGAGCAAGCCAAAGTCGCTCCACCCAAACCCCAGAAGTCTTTGCCTAGGATCAAGGTGGTTGTGTCCGTCGCTTCGACGCTAGTGTTTCTTTTCCCTTTCCTTCATTGATGTTGTGGACCTTCTTGTTTGTTTGATCGAATGAGATTTGGGACCTCCAGGGCCGCTACTTCCGGGACATCCTAGATGGACATCGATGATGAGCAGGACGACGCGGACACCGCAGACATGGCCACTTTTCGAGCAGGTACGACAATGTAGATACGCTTACACCTTATCAATTGCCTTGATGGTCGAATTGAATCTCACTGCCGAGTGATTATAGTGCCAACAGATGTTATCCAGCTTCCAGATGATGATGAGGATGAGCCTCCAGGAAGGGCCTCGACCACCTCGCGTGGCCCAAGTAAGAGAGCGCCTTCAAGCCGGATGTTTCACCCGCCTACCAAACTCGTTGTACAAGAACTCGGTGGCTCATCACGAGCTGGTATTTCCTTTGTTGTCCCTCTGTCGACTGCCCAGCCTCCAATGTCGACTGATCAAGCTACCAGTCCGACTGGGCAGTCTCAAACGCTGGTCCCACTAGCTGCATCCTCGACTCCTGCGTCGACTGAATTCACTCTACATCATGTCCTGGAGGACAAAATAGGAGCTGCCAAGGAGGCTATGATGCAATCTGGACTGATGATGGAGTGACTGAAGGTGGTGTATGTGTCCAGTAAGGCTGCTTATGACGCCAGTTCTGCCCTTCAGACCAATGTCCGAGTAAGTACTATTGTGTGTTGATTTTCGATTGGCTTTTCTTCAGCTCAAACCTTGCTCTGCTAGGATATGCTATCTAAAAACTACTACTTTGTTATTCGTAAGATGTCCGTGGATGAGCGTTTTGGAACCTTTAATGTGAATTTATAATGAGTTTGTGCCTTGCATCTGTACACCCACTGCGTGTTTTCTTTTGCTATGTATTTCTTCCACTCGAGTCAGTCAGGTCATGTCGAGTGGGTACCTAGTCCAGTGTGGGCACGCTCAGTGCACCCACTGGGTGTAGTTCCCGAGACCGTCTTCGAATGTTTGATTCGGCTTGGGTCTTTAGAATAAGTTTGTTTGTAGCTCTTCACTCGGGCCGGTCGGGCCGTGCCGAGTGAGTACATGGTCCAGTGGGGGCACGCTGAGTGCATTCCATCGGGTGTAGTCCCTAAGATCATTGCCGATCGCGGCAATGACGGGGGCCCAAGAACAAGGGATTTTTCTCTTCTTCTTTTTATCTCTCTCCACTGCCGGGCAGGCCGCATCAAGTGGAATCGAACCGCTGGGGGCACGCTGAGTGCACCCACTGGTGAAACTTGAGACCACCGTCGAATGTTTGATTCGGCGGTGGTCTTAGAGCTCCTTTAATAATAGCAATCTGAACTTGCTTTTCTTTACTCGAAAGTAAAGGGTCTTTGTTTTTGTCGACTGAATTGTCTTCTTTGTTCATTGCGGAAATCTTGTGAACCTGGGACTCAGTATGCTGCCCTAGAGAAGGAGAAGATCCAACTCCAACTTGATCTGGAACTTGCAAAGAAAAATCCGAAGAATGCTCAGGATGAAGTAGCGATAATGGGAGGTAACACCGCCGATCAGATTATGTGATATTTCTCGCTTTCATCCTTTGAGCCGAAAGTGACTTAACTTGACAGATGTGCGAGTGAAACCACAACCCAAGCACGATTGAAGAATGTTATTTCTGTAGACACCATGAAGCAGGCATTGGAAAAGAAGGACGCTAATCTTGCGGGGGCGCAAAAGGTGGCGCGTGAGAAGACTGAACTAGCTGAGAGAAAGCTAGCTTCAGTCTGCAAACTGGAAGAGAAAAATGCCAATCTGAAGACTGTTGTCGACGAGGCAAAGAAAGAAGATGCACAGCTGAAAGAAGAGAAGGTGGCCCTGGCTGACAAGGTGGATGAGCTCACTCGGAAGAGGGACGAGCTGGAGGTTTACTTGGGTGGTCTTGCCAAGAAGTAGTATGTCATGCTTGAAGGAACCTTTCTCCACCCGAGTGAATCCAAGAAGCTTTTATATAATTTATCTGTCGACTCTTCTTTCTCCCTCATGTACTGTCAGGATTTTGAGCAGGAGACCGAGCGGATTGAATCAGGCTTGGACCCCACAAAGTCACTCGTCAAAGATGAAGCTGCGATGAATGTAATGCGACTTGAAGCTCGTCTTGACAGTGTCTTGGGGTACATTGCTCGACTAAAGGTTGCGTTGTCCAAGATAGACCAAGAGTTGTGGCCGGAGGACAGACTTCAGAAAGACCTCAAGTCGCTGATGGTTCGGCTCAATGAAATTCCTAGTCGAGTACAGGCGTGGAAGAAGTCAGCTGCTCGCTGTGGAGCTGACATGGCCCTCTCACTCGTCGGAGTCCACTGTAAGGATACCAAGGAGGAAAAACTGAAGGCTCTCCAAGTGGCGAACACGAAGAAACTCCAATTCCAATCCTTCATGGAGACCTTTATTGAAGCAACCATTCGCATAGCTGATGGCATCGACTTGGACACCTTCGTCGAGCCAACGAGTCCTCCTCCTATCGAGTGAAGAAAAAACATTAATGATCCAAACTTATTTGCCTCGGAATGCTGAGTGATCGTGTAACCATTAAACACTTTCGGGTCTGTCATCCGAGTACTTTTGCTTGTGGTTTTGAAACTTGCCGGATTTATCCGAACTTGGTGGTTTTACCCGAATATTGCTTTCTTGCTTCCAGAATGTTTTGAGTGATCGGATTTTTTGACTTAGGTGAATCTGGTTCGCGCCTAAGCCCTCCGAGTTGAGGATTGCTCTTCACTCGGAGTAGTTTTTACCTTAGGCAAGTACAATGTCGCAGCTAAGCCCCTGAGTGGGAGGATCGCTCTCCACTCGGAGTAGTTTGGAAACTTAGGCCAAACAGGTTCGCAGCTAAGCCCCCGAGTGGGAGGATCGCTCTCCACTCGGAGTAGTTTTTAAGTTAGGCGAGTACGGGGTCACAGATAAGCCCCCGAGTGGGAGGATTGCTCTCCACCCGGAGTAGTTCTTAACTTAGGAGAGTACGGGGTCACAGCTAAGCCCCCGAGTGGGAGGATTGCTCTTCACTCAGAGTGATTTTGTAACTTAGGCGAAGCTGGTTCACGGCTAAGCCCCCGAGTGGGAGGATCGCTCTCCACTCAGAGTAGTTTTTAACTTAGACGAGTACGGGGTCGCAGTTAAGTCCCTAAGTGAGAGGATCGCTCTCCACTCGGAGTAGTTTTCAACTTAGGCGAGTACGGGGTCGCAGCTAAACCCCCAAGTGGGAGGATTGCTCTTCGCTCGGAGTGATTTTGTAACTTAGGCGAAGCTGGTTCGTGGCGTGGGAGGATCGCTCTCCACTCGGTGTAGTTTTTAACTTAGACAAGTACGGGGTCGCAGCTAAGTCCCCGAGTGAGAGGATCGCTCTCCACTCGGAGTAGTTTTTAACTAAGGCGAGTACGGGGTCGCAGCTAAGCCCCCAAGTGGGAGGATCGCTCTCCACTCGGAGTAGTTTTGAAACTTAGGAGAAACAGGCTCGCAGCTAAGCCCCCGAGTGGGAGGATCACTCTCCACTCGGAGTAGTTTTTAACTTAGGCGGGTACGGGGTCACACCTAGGCCCTCGACTGGGAGGATCGCTCTCCACTCGGAGTAGTTTTGAAACTTAGGCGAAACAGGTTCGCAACTAAGCCCCCGAGTGGGAGCATCGCTCTCCACTTGGAGAATTTTTTAACTTAGGTGAGTACGGGGTGGCAACTAAGCCCCCGAGTGGGAGGATCGCTCTCCACTCGGAGTAGTTTTTAACTTAGGCGAGGCTGGTTCACGGCTAAGCCCCTGAGTGGGAGGATCGCTCTCCACTCGGAGTAGTTTTTAACTTAGAAGAGTACGGGGTCGCAGCTAAGCCACCCACTGGGGGATTTGAACACATGTTTATGCGAGAACAATCATTAAGAGACTGCAGGAATCATGTCTTGATAAAAGACTTAACAAGTACTCTTATTATATCTTGGCAATCTGACTACCAAGTATAAAAACGACGAAGAAGATCTGCGTTCCAGGAGTGCGGCTCGTCTTTCTTCTGAGCTAGGTTGTAAAGGTGATATGCCCCATTGTGAAGCACTTTGGTGACGATGAAAGGGCATTCCCATGCAGGGGCGACCTTTTGAGGCCGTTGCTGATCCACTCGAAGCACAAGGTCTCCTTCTTGAAATGCTCGACCTATGAAGTTTCTAGCATGGAATAGACAAAGGTGTTGCTGATAAATAGTCGACCGAATCAAAGCCATCTCTCGCTCTTCCTCCAGAAGATATACAACATCTTGACATGCCTGTTCTGCCTCAGCTTCTGAGAAAAGTTCCACTCGGGGTGCATTGTGAAGCAGGACGCTAGGAAGCATGACTACAGCTCCGTACACCATGAAGAAAGGGGTTTGTATAGTGGATCAGTTGGGAGTTGTCCTCAACGCCCACAAAATAGATGTCAACTCAGTTACCCAAGCTCCAGCTGCATGCTTAAGGTCGCGCATCAGTCAGGGTTTTAGCCCTTGGAGGATCAGACCGTTGGCTCTTCCAGCTTGACCATTCGACTGCGGGTGCGGAACGGATGTGTAATCCACCCGAGTGCCTTGGGAAGCACATAACGCTCTAAACTCTTCTGAATCAAAGTTTGAGCCGTTGTCTATGATGATGCTGTGCGGAACTCCGTATCGGAATATCAGCTATCTTATGAAACTGATGGCTATGTTCGAGTCTAAGTTCTTGATAGGCTTGGCCTCAATCCACTTAGTGAACTTGTCGACTGCCACAAGTAGATGAGTGAAACCACCTCTGCCGGTCCTTAGCGGCCCAATCATGTCCAACCTCCACGCAGCAAATTGCCAGATGAGTGGAATAGTCTTCAAGGCAGATGCGGGCTTGTGGGACATGTTTGAGTAAAACTCACAACCTTCACACTTCTCAATGATCTCTTTTGCAACTTCATTAGCTCGTGGCCAGTAGAATCCTGCTTGGTATCCTTTGGCAACGATCATCCGAGAGGACGCATGGTGACCACAGGTCCCTGAGTGGATCTCAACCAATATCAGTCGACCCTCTTATAGAGAGATACATCACTGAGCTATGCCAGTAACACTTTCTCTGTAGAGCTGCCCGCCTATTACTGTGAAGGCTTTGGACATGAGGATGGTCTGACGTGCTTCAACCTCATCTTCTGGAAGCTCTTGCCTAAGCAGATATGCAATATATGGCACTGTCCAGTCGGGGGTGATTACCAAAATCTCCATAATCAGATCGATAACTGCTGGCACCTCGACTTTAGTCGGATTGGTAGGACTTATTAGCTGGGGAGGTTCTTCAGTAAAGGGATCTTCTTGTACTGACGGGGAATGGAGATGCTCAAGGAACACATTGTTGGGGATAGGCTTCCGAGTGGAACCTATTTTTGCCAGGTCGTCAGCTGCTTGGTTCTTGATTCGGGGAATGTGGTGGAGCTCCAATCCTTCAAACTTCTTTCACAACTTCCTCACTGCATTGCAGTATCCTGTCATGGCGGGGTTCCTGACATCCCACTCCTTCATCACCTGATTAACTACCAAATATGAGTTGCCGTAGACCATCAGCTGACGGACGCCGAGTGAGATGGCCATACGTAACCTGTATAGAAGTGCTTCGTACTCAGCTTCATTATTGGAGTAATCAAAGTGAATATGGAGGACATAATTAGTCGGTAAAGAGGCAATATTATGTCGCTTGAAGCTACGTCGGTATTTCCCCAAAGAGGAGGGGATGATGCAGCACAGCGACGTTAGGTATTTCCCTCAGATATGAAACCAAGGTTATCGAACCAGTAGGAGAACCAAGCAACACAATGTAAACAGCCCCTCGCACACGATAATGTGATCCTCGCAACCCGACGTGTTAAAGGGTTGTCAATCCTTCCGGTACGGCTACCAAGATAGGCAAATAGACGTGAGGTAAATTGTAGTAGATTGATAGATCGAACGCCAAATAAAATAAATAGAAATAAAACACAGCAAGGTATTTTTGTATTTTTGGTTTAGTAGATCTGAAAATAAATGCAAGGAAAAATTAGATCGCACAGGAAAATATATTAAAAAGAAGACCCGGGGGCCGTAGGTTTCAGTAGTGGCTCTCTCGAGAAAAATAGCAAATGGTGGGTGAACAAATTACTGTTGGGCAATTAACAGAACTTCAAATAATCATGATGATATCCAGGCAATGATCATTATATAGGCATCACGTCCAAGATTTGTAAACCGACTCCTGCCTGCATCAACTACTATTACTCCACACATCGACCGCTATCCAGCATGCATCTAGTGTATTAAGTTCGAGGAAAAACGGAGTAGTGCAATAAGAACAATGACATGATGTAGACAAGATCTATCTATGTAGAGATAGACCCCGTCGTTTTATCCTTAGTAGCAACGATACATACGTGTCGGTTCCCCTTCTATCACTGGGATCAAGCACTGTAAGATTGAACCCACTACAAAGCACCTCTTCCCATTGCAAGATAAGTAGATCAAGTTGGCCAAACAAAACCCAAATATCGGAGAATAAATACGAGGCTATGAGCAATCATGCATATAAGAGATCAAAGAAACTCAAATAACTTTCATGGATATAAAAAGATAGATCTGATCATAAACTCAAAATTCATCGATCCCAACAAACACACCGCAAAAGAGTTACATCATACGGATCTCCAAGAGACCATTGTATTGAGAATTCAGCGAGAGAGAGGAAGCCATCTAGCTACAAACTACGGACCCGAAGGTGATGCGGAGCATCCCTCGGCTACCCACACCGACACTCCATCACCACTTCAAGCACCGAGAGGACCAATGACAAGAGCACGTGCACGCGCCATCGAGAACGAGGTTGATTCTCTCCTCTTCGAGTTTCGTTCCGATTCGCGTGAGAATTGGGTTCTACCTCATAAAGACATGTTATGCATTCTAGGATACCAAGGAGCTGATCGTGAAAAGGAGAAGGTGAAGATTCGAGCATCCATGGAGCTGTCGGATCACGAGTTCCAGCAAAACCCTCAAGGTTCGAACACTGGGGTGCACACGAAGATTTCCTCCCTACCGATCTACGCCCTAGCTCGCTAAGATCTCGCGGACAAACTCGACGAACTCACAACACAGAGACACAAGATTTATACTGGTTTGGGCCATAATTGTGGTGTAATACCCTACTCCAGTATGGTGGTGGTGGATTGCCGCTCGGGCTGATGATGAACAGTACAAGGGGAAGAACAACCTCCTGAGGTTGAGGTGTTCTTGTGCTCTGCAAGATCGTGGATGTGAGGATGGGAGGTGGAATCGATCCCCTTCCAGGTGGTGGCTAGTTCTACTTATATAGGCCCTGTTCCTCTCACCAAATATTGAGCGGGAAAGGAGCCAACAACGCCAAATTTGAAAGGGGACAGCTAGTACAGCTTATCCTGACAAAAGCGGTCTTCGCCTGCGAAAGGCTCTGGTGATGACACCGTCTTGGGCTCCATGGAGACCTCCGTCCTGCCGTCCTGCCGGTCTTGGTCTCGTTGCACTGATATGGAAACCTTTGCTTGATGTCTCCGTACTCTACGCCTGCGCTTGCCTCCTAAGCACCAAAGAGGAAACAAGGACGCTGCGCGCACTGGCGCCTGCCTGGCGCCCGCTTGATATTGATCGTCACGGCTCACATCACGAGAGCCTCGCGAGGTTTGCCTTGCCTTGATTTCTCCGCTCCTCGCGAGGCAGCCTGGTGAGGCCGCTCCTGAGGAGGCCTTGCGCCGTCCGCCTCGCGAGGCTTGGCCCCTTGCGAGGGTCTAGAATGCCTTGTTGACGAAGATGGGCCGTACAGGCCTGCAACACAGCCACGCCGTGGGCCGCAGGCAGGCAAGTCTGGGGACCCCCATTCCTAGAACGCCGATAGTAGCCCCGGTCCCTGCGCGCTGGCTTGGCTTTGAGGCGGCCAAAGGTCAGCTGGAGGGCCATGGCCCCAAAGCCTCGCGGCGTTGGTCGATACGTGGTGGTTGATTGTACGTGGGCGCCTCCGCTTCCCCATGCTGCCTCGGCAAGTGCTCGACTTGACAAGTCCCTGCGACATGCAAGGAAAACCATCATTACCTGTGATTGTGGGAGGCGCCAGTTGGCCTTCTTCCGCTATAAATAGGGAGGGGCAGAGCCCCCATCACCCATCTCTTCACGGTTCGCCTGCTTCCTCCTCCTTGCTCCTCTCTTTAGCAGCAATGGCGTCGTCGAAGAGGTTCTCCGCTACGGAGAAGGGCAAGGCCCCTCGGGAAGGGCCCACTCCCCGGCGCCCAAGCGCGGCTGTGGCCATCCCCGCAAGCACGTCGCGACCCCCGCCATGGCCCGTGGCTCCTGGGGTGGCGCCGCTGCATGGGGCAGGAGTTGCTCTGGTCGCGACAGCCCAGTTGACGAAAGGAGACGCACCATGGTTGAGCGGCCTCCCCGGCCGCGGTTCCACGCGTCAGAGGTGTTGCCGGAGTTCATTGTCTGGTCGGAGGATCCGGCTGGCAGCTGGCTCCAACTTCCTCGCTTCTTTGCCGACGAGCTGTCGGCCTCCGGTCCAGGCGGGCTCTGGCTGTAGGCAGAAGGTTGCTGCAGCCGGGCTTCTTGGGTTGCGGTCGAGGTCTCCGTCACGGGCAACATAGCTCGCCCACACCGGCAGACGCCGCTCGCGGCTGCTCGGCAAAGCGGTGCACCCTCCCCATCAAGTTTGACGGCGACGCGACCCTCTACGTGAGGGTGTTCGGGGAAGACGGTCGCCGCGTCGGATGCTGCACCGAGGTGAACGATGGCGAGGAGGTGCTCGCCTTGGCGATGTTCGACGAGGAGGAGGGCGACCGCCGGCCGCCGCTGTCAAAGCAAAGTGGCTCCTCTCTTGGCGATAGTTCCAGCAGTGGCGGCTACGACCAGCCGCCACGTTGCCGCGCCCGCTTCGAAGGTGGTAGCGGGTCATCTCGTCGCCGCTCATCCGTGAAGCGTGAGGAGGGGTCCGACTAAGCTCGGGGCGTCGCCAAGGGCCTGCTCCTGAGGACTGCTGCAGGGGCGAGCGCCGCTTTTGTTTTGTTTCTCTTTTCCTTCCTGCACCAAAATGAAACCAGTATGGGCCCGGAGGGGTGTGTATCGAACTATGACTTCTTAATCATTATGCTACGCTTGTTATTTCCGTGATGTGTTGTTATTTTGTGCTGAGATAACTTAGCTTGGTGCGTTCGGCGCGTCCTCCTCCTTACGAGGCATTTGTTTCCTTGTGCCCGTCTTGACCTAGTGGTCTGTGATTGCTCAGGAACTGCAAAAAAATCGTTAGGAAGCTTGCTAGGAGGCTTATCGTTCACCCAAGCCTTGACCCGGCGCTTCATATCGCGGTACCCGAGGGGCACGGATTAGGAGAGATGCGCCAGCTTGTGGGCTCGAACGAGGGTGGCTCGCAAGAAGGCAGAGAGAAAGAAAAACGCTCGCGAGGGCGCCTGCCTAGCCCCCTTCGCGAGATATGTGACAGAGAGAACACAAGTGAACCAAAGTCGGAAAAGGCGGCAAAAGGCGAAGGAACCAAATCAGCAACGAACACCAGAAGCAAACTTTGATTAAGAGAAGGCGAGCCAACTACGGAAAGCAAATGAAAAGCCGCGTCCGGCACCTAATCTAGTCTTCAGTCTTCTCACCAGCGTGGAGCTAAGTGCTGCCACTAGGCATGGGAGGGAGCCCCCGAGGCCCGAGGGCGGCACACCTGTGACTCCGGGGCGTGTACAGCCCCACTCATTATTACGTGAGAGTGTCACGGGCGGCGATTCCTCACAGGCACCGGGCCTTCTTCACAGGCACTGGGCCTTTCTTCACATGTACTGGGCCTTGCTTCATGGGTAGAACTTCCGGAGGTGCTCGGATGCCCAGCATTCTAGATGGGTACCTGCCCCGCATCTCCAGCACGCGCGCCAGTTCGAGACATGGACGACCTCAACAGCCCTCCCACATAGGTGAGAGCCAGCAGCCCTTCCCGGAGAGGACCCGCCAGACGCAGGCCGCCTGCCGAAGGCCCCGGAGTGGATGTTGCGGCAGTGATATCACCGCAGCGCCTGCTGGTACCATGCCCCCTTAGTGCGGCTTCGCGATGACGTTCCTCCCCCAACACGAGGTCCATCCTCCGCGTGGCATCCTGCTGCGTTTCATCAAACGCCAGGACCCGTGTGGAGCGATGCTTGACCTCGTGAGGAAGGACCGCTTCAGCTCCATAGACAAGGAAGAATGGGGTCTCGCCTGTTGGCTTGGTGGCGGTGGTACGGATGGAATACAAAACGGACTGGAGCTCGTCATGCCAGCTCCTGCCGCAGGCCTCGAGCTTCTTCTTGAAGGTCCTGGTCTTGAGGCCCCTCAGGACCTCTGCGTTGGCGTGTTCGGTCTAACCATTGCTCCTGGGGTGTACCGAAGCGTAGCAAATCTGCATTCCAAGGTTAGCACAGTAGGTTTTGAAGAGGTTACTAGTGAATTGCGAGCCGTTATCTGTGATGATGCGGTTGGGAACCCCGAAGCGGCTCACGAGGCCCTTGATGAACTTGACAGCAGAGCCAGCTGGGATGGTGCAGACGGCTTCCACTTCTGCCCACTTGGTGAACTTATCGATGGCGACGTAGAGGTATCAGTAGCCCCCAGGCGCTCGAGGGAACGGGTCCAAGATGTCCAGCCCCCAAACCGCGAACGGCCACATGAGTGGGATGTTCTGGAGACCTTGAGCTGGCTGTTGGATCTGCTTGGCGTGGAACTGGAAGGCTTCGCAGGACTTCACCAGCTCGGCCGCGTCGTTGAGCGCCGTGGGCCAGTAGAATCCGCTACGGAATACCTTGCCGACGAGGTTCCATGATGACGAATGGTGCCCGACGTCCTCGCCATGTATGTCAATTAGCAACTCGTTCCCCTGGTCTCTGGAAATGCAACGCAGTGAAACATCATTTGGCCGCTTCCTGTACAACTCACCGTCCCGGATGCAGTATGACGTGGCTTGTCGGGCCATGCGCTCTGCGTCCTCCTCTTTCTTCGGTAGTGTAACGCCCCGGATTCGATGCGCCAGGTGTCCGCCAGTTATTCGCCCTCGTTGCCATGTCATTTGCTTGCGTGTTGCACTTTGCCATGTCATCATCTGCATTTCATATCATGTCATCATGTGCATTTCATTTTGCATACGTGTTCGCCTCATGCATCCGAGCATTTTCCCCATTGTCCGCTTTTGCAATCCGGGCGCCCTATGCCCTCCGGGCGCCTCTTTCCTCTCCTATTGTGAGTGGGTGTTAAACGTTCTCGGAATGGACCGAGGCTTGTCAAGTGGCCTTGGTATAGCACAGGTAGACCGCCTGTCAAGTTTCGAGCCATTTGGAGGTCGTTTGGTACTCCAACGTTAACCGGTAACCGCAAAAGCCTCTTTGTGTGCAGCCCAACACCCTTTCAAAGTGGCCCAAAACCCAGCAAACTCCCTCCATGCTCTCTGTCGCTCGATCACGATCAAGTGGTCAAAACCGCACCTCATTTGGACTCTCCTAGCTCCCTCTACCTATATAAACACCTCCTCCAAATTCATGATGATTTCTCACCCCAAACCCTAAAATTCCCTCTCCACGCCGGACATGTCCGCCCGCCACCGACGCCGTCTGCCGCCGCCGCCAATCCCACAGGCCACACGTGGCCTCCTCTGCCGCTTCACACAGAGTCTGCGAGGGCCTGGTCGGCCCGCCCCAGTTCAAGGCCTGGCCTGAAGCCTCGCTGGCCACCGGGCTGCTTTCATTGTCATGCCGCTTGACGCCACGCCCGGCGAAAGCACTCGCCGCGCCCCACAGCGCCTCGAGTCTGCGCCCGGGGTCCTCCACGGCCGGTCCTCGCCGCCAACGCCACCTCTCGCTGCCCGGTGGCTGCGCTTACTCGCTGCCGGGTTCGCTGCCGAAGGCTGAAGGCCGCTTTTGCCGGGCCAAGGCCGCTTGAAGCTCCCTTCGCCTCAAGGCTGTCTCGCCGGATCCGGCCGATCCGCGAGGAGCGCCAGATCCGCCCGATCCGCCCTCCCGACCTCTCCCGCAGCTCCGGTGCCTTCCTGCCTACTCCGCCGCTCTCCAAACAAGATTCCGCGAAGTTGACTTTTTTTCCTCGAGGTCCATTTCTCCACCAAGTCCCGAAGTTATTTAGTATTTTCTGCTATATTCATCATGCCATAACTCTCTGCATGTTGCTCCGCTTGCGTATGTAATATGTCAAATTGTTCACTCGACGAGTACATCATTTCATCTCATTGCATCATTTTCATTTGAGCTCATCTTGATGCCCGAAATGCTGGTAGAAGAGGGCTATGTGATGTTAGTTTCAAATTCTTATCAGAACATGCACTTTTATCATTTTTGCCATGATTGATGTGTGCACCCTATGAACTTGAGTCCTACATGTGTTTTGTAATATGCCATGCCATATTTACAGGGGTGTATGCCATGTATTTTTGTGATCAATGTGGTGACTAGCACAAGCATGCAAACTAGGCTTCATGATGTTGCTGATTTCGGCCCCTGTTCTGCTGATACTTTTATGCCATGTAAACTTGATGCTACCGAGAGATCCATGCTTATGTTGAGATACTTCTGTAAGTATGTTTTGAAGATATGATTATTCTCTATCCATCGATGCCCTTGTTTCCAATTATGGAGTGCCATAGCTTGAGCCAGTCGAGCTCTACTTTTGCTATAAAATGTTTCCTGGCAGGTTGTTTACATGTTATTCAATTTTGCCAAGGTTGTTGTAGTTGATCCATGTATGCTATGATGTTGTTCTTGCCATGTATAGCTTCTATAACATGTCTTCTTACTGTTGGTTGCCTTGCCATGCCATGTATTGCTCTGTGGTGAGTGGTTCAAGCTCACCAACATGCCTACTTATTGTTATTCCTGCCATGTATGAATCTGTAATATAACTTGCCATGTTTACATGGGCGCCATCATATTTTCTGATCCTTTTTGGCTTATGGTCAGTAAAGGACTTTTGTTCTATGCATTTAGTAGTATCATGCCATGCATTTGTCTGCCATGATAAGTTCCTGTAACATGTTGTTTGATAGCTCTAAACATTGCAACCTGATGTTATTTCTGCTAAAGTCTGAAACTGTTATTATTTGCAATCTTCCCATGTCTTTTCGAGCATGTTCTAGTGATTTCTGGAGATATCTCAGTGTTCATGATTTGTCATGCTTTACCTGTACATCAGGACCATGCCTTTTGTTTTTATGTTAAGGTGATGTAGCTTGTTGTTTTGATGCTTGCAATATGTCTAGTTGCTGTTTTGGACAGATTGTTGTCATGACTTGTTTCATGTATATGTGTTGAACCGTTGCTCCGTTTTGAGTGTGCTCTATATGAAACTTGCTTGATTTTGCATGTAGCTTCATATTATCATGTTGCATCCTTGTTTTGATGTGATTGCTTGATGTTTGTATGCATTTTGCATCAATGCCATGCTTATCTTGTTTTGCTCATATCTTCTAGGCCGAGTCTCAATCTAATGAACTTTATATGTAACTTGACTAGAATTTCGTAGATCATCATGGTGCATCTTAACTTGCTGTTTAACAACTTGAACTTAAGGTTTATTCAGATCTGGACCAATTTCGAAATTTGCATATGAGGACTTACCGGAATTGTTATATGTTGTTTCCGGCCTCATTTAAACTTGCCTTGATGTGTTGCTCTTGTTTGCATCATCTCTTGCCATGAGTAGCCTCATCTAGATTTGTCATGCATCATGCTTGTTGTGCATCATGTCTTTTTCATGTGTGGGGTGTTTACTATGTCGTGTGCTTCTTCTTGTTAGTTCCTCGCTTCGCTGCGATCGTGAGGATTCGCTCGCTCACGCTTTGTTCGGCTTCATCCGCTCGCCTTCTTCATGGACTCGTTTCTTCTTCCTTGCGGGATTTCAGGCAAGATGACCGCTACCCTGGATCTCACTACTATCATTGCTATGCTAGTTGCTTCGTTCTTTCGCTATGCTGCGCTACCTATCACTTGTTCCTCAAGCCTCTAACCTTTTGCACCCTTCCTAGCAAACCGTTGTTTGGCTATGTTACCACTTTGCTCAGCCCCTCTTATAGCATTGCTAGTTGCAGGTGAAGATGAAGTTTGTTCCTTGTTGGAACATGGAGATGTTGTTCCTTGTTGGAACATGTTTACTTGTTGGGATATCACAATATATCTTATTTTAATTAATGCATCTATATACTTGGTAAAGGGTGGAAGGCTCGGCCTTATGCCCTGGTGTTTTGTTCCACTCTTGCCGCCCTAGTTTCCGTCATATCGGTATTATGTTCCCGATTTTGCGCCCCTAACGCGGTCGGGTGATTTATGGGACCCCTTGACATTCGCTTTGAATAAGACTTTTCCAAAGAAGGCCCAACATTGGTTTTACATTTGCCGCACTCTAGCCTTTTTTCCCTTGGGAGTCGCGATCCCGAGGGTCATCTTTATTTACCCCCGGACAGTGCTTGTCTAAGCGCTGGTCCAAACTAGAGCACCGTATGGGACCATCCCTTGGCAACTTGGGTTACGCCGGTACCTGACGCTTAGCTTATCCGGTCGTGGCTCGAGACGAGATATGCGCAGCTACTATCGTGATGTCGCCACGCCGGAGGTCTTGCTGGTCTTGTTTTATTGCTGTCGAATGTCTTGTAGCCGGATTCCGAGACTGATCGGGTCTTCCCGGGAGAAGGAATATCCTTCGTTGATCGCGAGAGCTTATCATGGGCTGTTGGGACACCCGCAGGTATAAACTTTCGAGAGCCGTGCCAGCTGTTATGTGGCGATGGTAATTTGTTAATATCCGTTGTAGTAACTTGAAGCAAACTCTTCTAAAATACACCAACCGTAGCGTAAATCGTGAGTGTCTCTTTTCGGGTTGATCGAGAGGAGAACACGGTTTCGGGTTATGTCCGACGAAGTAGGAGTTCAGGATCACTTCTTGATCATTACTAGTTGACGCACTGCCTTTGTTTCTCTTCTCGCCTCATTTGCGTTGGTTAGCCACCATATATGCTTAGCCGCTGCTGCAACCTCACCACTTTGCCCCTTCCTTTCCCATTAAGCTTTGCTAGTCTTGATACCCATCGTAATGGGATTGCTGAGTCCTCGTGGCTCACAGATTACTACACCACCAGTTGCAGGTACAGGTTTATGCGATGATCATGACGCGAGAGCGATGTGTGCTTGTGTTGGAGTTCTTCTTCTGCTTCTTCTTCGATCAGGGGATAGGTTCCAGGTCGGCAGCCTGGGCTAGCAGGGTGGATGTCGTTTGAGTTTCTGTTTGTGTTCCATCCGTAGTTGGATGTTGATCTCTTGTATATGATGTTGATGTATTCTGGTGGCATTTGTGCCTTATGTATGTATCCCCATCTATTATGTAATGTTGATGTAATGATATCCACCTTGCAAAAGCGTTTCAATATGCGGGTCTATCCTTGGTGGGACCTTCGAGTTCCGTTTGGATAGGGTCGCATATTGGGCGTGACAGGTAGCTCCCCTTGCATCAGATATTCCTTGAATTCTTTTGTCCAACATCCCTCCTGAGGCTCCAGAGCCAAGAGCAGCCGAGCTCCTCAGGTCGGGCCGCAGGCTGGGGCTCCAGTGGCAGGCGGTTGTGGGAGCTCCTCCCAACGCTGAGTTGTGCTTGAAAGTGGTGGCATTACTACGGCTTGAAGAGCTGCCCCTCGAAGACGCCGGGCTCTTGGGGCTTCCGCTTGGACGCCCTCCTGGCAATGTCGTCGGCTTCCTTCTTGGTGCCATGGGGCACATGCTGCAACTCAAAGTCCAGGAACTACTATACCATCTTACGCACTTCCGCGAGATATGCCTCCATGTGCTCGTCCTTTGGCTCGTACACTTTGTTGGAGAAATTGACGAGGAGCTGTGAGTCGCCCCTAACGGTGAGACGCTTCACCCCCAGAGCTGCGGCGGCCTTAAAGCCGGCTATGAGGCCTTCATATTATGCAATGTTGTTGGAGACCTTCTCGCTCTACTGAAAGCAGAGCTGCACTGCATATTGGAGCTTGTTCTGAGTGGGCGAGATGAGTAACGCCCAGCCCTCAAGGCTCGACAAGCGCCAAGGCGCCATCAAGCACGTGACTCCAACCATCCGGGCGCCGCTTCTGGTGAGGTGGACCAGTCTTCGCCTACTTCAAGTGTCGGGGCATCCGTCCACTCTGCCACAAAGTCAGTGAGCGCGGCTCCCTTGAAGACCCTGGTAGTGCTGAACTCTAACTGGGATGCTTGCAGCTCGATGTTCCACTCGGCGATCCTTCCAGCAGAGTTGGGGCTCCTGAGCACCCTCTCCAATGGGTAGGCTGAGACGACCTTGATGGGGTGGCCCTGGAATTAGTGCCGCAGCTTGCGCGAGACCACCAAGAGCGCGAGCAGGAGCTTCTGAGGCATGGGGTATCTTGCCCTCGCGTCCCGCAACACTGTGCTGACAAAATACACTGGGTGTTCGACGAGGGCTGGCGCGCTGTTGAGGCTCGTGTCTTGCGAGAGTTGAGACGTCTCCTGAGGTGGTGGGACTCCTGATGCCTGATCGCTTGCGGGAATCTCGGTGACGTCGTCATGCCGAGCTTGGTCTTTTGTTGACGCCGCTAAGGCTCTCACGGCGCCTTCCTGATCTTAAGGCCATTTCAGCTTAGAAGCTTGGCACAAGACGCCTTGGCTTGGTACTCCTGAACCGCCACCAGCGGCGCACCGTGGCACGGGTAGCGGCAAGGTAGAGCACTTGGGGCTCGAGAGGTAGTGGCGCCACCATCACGGGTGGGCTGGTCAGGTATTTCTTGAGGTCTTGAAAAGCTCGATCGGCCTCCGGAGTCCACTCGAATGGGCCATTCTTCTTCATCAGCTTGAAGATGGGTAGGGCGCGCTCTCCTAGCTTGGAGATGAAGGGTCCCAACGCAGTTACTCGACCAGCCAGCTTCTGCATTTCCTTAAGGGTCTGTGGTGGGCTCATGTCCTCAATGGCCTTGATCTTCTCTGGGTTCGCCTCGATCCCTCTGTGGGACATGAGGAAGCCCAGCAGCTTGCCGGAAGGGACACCGAACACGTACTTCTGTGGGTTAAGCCGCAAGTTCACCTGGTGCAGGCTCGTGAAGGTCTCCTCCAGGTCTTGAATCAAGGTCCTTGCCTCCCGAGACTTCACCACAATGTCGTCAACGTAGGCCTCTGTGTTTCTCCTGAGTTTCCGCCACAAGGCGATGTGCATCAGCCGCTGAAAGGTTGCGCCCGCGTTGCGCAGTTCGAAGGGCATGCAGGTGTAGCAGTACACCCCACACGGGATCAGGAAGGCAGTCTTCTCTACATCTTCTACATCCATCTTGATATGGTGATACCCAGAGAATGCATCCAGGAAGCACAGCTGGTCGCACTCGGCGGTGGAGTCGACGATCTGATCGATGCGTGGGAGTGGGAACGGATCTTGGGGGCAGGCCATGTTGAGGTTGGTGAAGTTGACGCACATCCGCTCCTTCCCGCCTTTCTTCGGCACTACGACGGGGTTCGCCAACCATTCAGGGTACCGAACCTCGCGAATAGCACCCGCCGCCTCCAACTTGCGGGACTCTTGGACGATGAAGGCCTGCTTCTCCGTGGACTGCCGTCTCGCCCGCTACTTCACAGGGCGCATATTGGGGCATACCCTTAACTGATGTTGAATAACTTCTCTCGGGACTCCCACCAGCTGATTGGGCTCCCATGCGAATATATCCTTGTTTGTGCGCAGGAACTGCACCAATGCTTCCTCTTGGCTTGGGTCGAGGCTGGCACCTATGGTAAAGGTGGCTCCTGAGGACATGTCCTCATTGACTGTCACCTGCTTGGTTTCCGCCTTGTCTTGTGTGAACAACTGCTTCTTCTTGGTTGGTGTGGCTCCCTTGGGCTCGGAGGTGCCCGCGTCGGCAGGCTGCGCTGCCGCAGCGGTCTTGAGGGTGAGCTTGAGCGCCGCCATGGCCTCCTTGGCATTCCCCCTGATAGTGAGGACGCCTTTGCTTCAAGGCATCTTCATGAGGTTGTAGGCCGGATGAGTTGCCGCCATAAACCGGGCCAGAGCTGGGTACCCGAGAATGGCGTTGTACGGGAGGCCGATGCGGGCGAGGTCAAAGCTGACCAGCTTGGTGCGGTAGTTGTCACGCATGCCGAAGGTTACGGGGAGGCGGATGAGCCCCAGGGAGCGGGCGTTGCCGGCTCCGACTCCTGAGAAAGGCTTGCTGAGGCTGAGCCGCTCGAGCGGCACATGAAGAAGGTTGAAGGCCTCCACGAAAAGCAAGTTAAGGCCGGCACCGCCGTCGATGAGGGTCTTGGTGATGGCCACGTTGCAGATGGTGGGCGTGCAGACCATCATAAGCATGCCTGAGCCGGCGGTGGTAACGGGGTGGTCCTCTGAGCTGAAGGTGAGGTCGGCCTCGGGCGCAGCCCAACCCGGTGGAGCCCTCGAGCACTTGGAAGCAGCACCAATCTGGCGGAGGAACGGCTTGATGTGGCGACCGTTGTGGAGTAATACCCAACTCCAGTGTGGTGGTGGTGGATTGCCTCCTCGGGCTGATGATGAACAGTACAAGGGGAAGAACAACCTCCTGAGGTTGAGGTGTTCTTGTGCTCTGCGAGCTCGTGGATGTGAGGATGGGAGGTGGAATCGATCCCCTTCCCGGTGCTGGCTAGTTCTACTTATATAGGCCCTGGTCCTCTCACCAAATATTGAGCGGGAAGGGAGCCAACAACGGAAAATTTGAAAGGGGGCAGCTAGTACAGCTTATCCTGACAAAAGCGGTCTTCGCCTGCGAAAGGCTCTGGTGATGACGCCGTGTTGGGCTTCATGGTGACCTCCGTCCTGCCGGTCTTGGTCTTGTTGCACTGATATGGAAAGCTTGGCTTGATGCCTCGGTACTCTGCGCCTGCACTTGTCTCCTTAGCACCAAAGAGGAAACAAGGACACTGCGCGCACTGGCGCCCGCCTGATCTTGATCGCCACAGCTCATGTCACGAGAGCCTCATGAGGTTTGCCTTGCCTTGATTTCTCCGCTCCTCACAAGGCAACCTGGTGAGGCCGCTCCTGAGGAGGTCTTGCACCATCCGCCTCGCGAGGCTTGGCCCCTCGCGAGGGTATTGAATGCCTTGTCGACAAAGATGGGTCAGACAGCTCGCAAAATGACAGACACGCCATGGGCCGCAGTGCAAGTCTGGGACCCCTGCTCCTGCAACAACCGACAAGAGCAAGAGAAGGAAGGTGAGGTCAAAAAGAATGAAGGAGAGAAGCTCCTGGACACCCTGGGTGCCCGTACGGAAGGACCCCGGGTGCCCGGACTCGAAGAAGCGGGGAGGGACAAACCCCCTGGACACCCTGGGTGACCGGCCATCTCGGCCCCGGGTGCCCCGCCGCCGCCTGGGCCTTGCCCCAGCCCCACCAGGGCGCCCGTCCCCCTAGCACCGGGTGCCCGACCACCTCCCTGGGCTGCGCCCATCCCACCACCGGGTGTCCTGGACCTAAATCTGGGTGCCCGGCCTGCCCCACCCAGCCACAAGTGGCCTCCCCGGGTGCCCGGTCCTCCTCCCTCCGGAGCCCCTGGCCGGTCCGGGTGCCTAGCTGGTTCTACCCCGGGTGCCCGGACTCCTCCTCCATGGCTACGCATTTTAGGGATATTTTGGTCCTTTGTGCCCCTCTTTCTTCATGTTTTGTCCCTAGCCTTTATATACTCTTTGCCTAGCTCTTTGGTAAGGACAACAAAGTATTTAGAACACAAAGAGAGAGCTTTGCTCCTTGTATCCCCTCCTCTTGGAGATCAAGCCCCCACCTAGGGAAGATTCCTTTGAATTGTCAAGGCCTCCTCTTGGAGAAGATCAAGATCAAGACCTCACCTAGTGGGAAGAACATACCTAGAGCTAATTTTCTTGAATTGTTCATGTAATCTTGTGGATCTCATGTGTGCTACTCTATTGGATGTGATGTTTGGGTTTGTTTGAGTGATTTGTTCCTTGTGTTCTTGAGTGCTCTTCCTCTTTTCACCCTCCAAGTATGAAAAGATCCCCTCTAGGGTTTCACCCAACAACATCTTGGTATCATGAGCAAGTTTGATTCACATCTTGGAGTCCCATCCCCCCATTTGCTAGCTTGATTTTGTTGTTTTTCGTCCAGTTTTGAAAATTCCCCACAAAAATAGCCCCAAAAAACTTTCTTGCAATTTGCTGGATCTTGTGAGATTTGGTTGTTTTGGTCCATGGATTTGATGTTTGGCACGTGGATCTAGCGCCTACCCAACAATCCCGACCCTTCCCACCACGAAATCCTCGCGATTTTGCATTTCCACCAAATTTTCCGCTCAAATCGGAGACCACTAGGTGCCCGCAGGCCAACCACCGGCACCCGCACTTCGGCCATTTCCTCGACCACCCCGGCACCGCACCTCCACCGGTGCCCGCACTTCGAGGGAGTCTTGATTAGGGGTGTCCGGATAGTCAACTATCACCGCTGGCCGGACTCGACTATGAAGATACAAGATTGAAGACTCGCCCCGTGTCCGGATAGGACTTTCCTTGGCGTGGAAGGCAAGCTTGGCGATAAGGATATGTAGATCTCCTACCATTGTAACTAACTCTCGTAACCCTAACCCTATTCGTGTCTATATAACCGAAGGGTTTTAGTCCGAGGATCTAACAACAATCATACCATAGGCTAGCTTCTAGGTTTAGCCTCTCCGCTCTCGTGGTAGATCTACTCTTGTACTACCCATATCATCAATATCAATCAAGCAGGAGTAGGGTATTACCTCCATCGAGAGGGCCCGAACCTGGGTAAAAACATCGTGTCCCTTGTCTCCTGCTGCCATCCGCCTAGACGCACGCTCGACCCCTACCCGAGATCCGCCGGTTTTGACAATCGACATTGGTGCTTTCATTGAGAGTTCCTCGTGTCGCCACCTATAGGCCCGATGGCTCCTTCAATCATCAATAACGACGCGTCCAGTGGTGACACTTTTCTCCCGGACAAATCTTCAGATTCGGGCGGCTTTGCACCGCGGGCCAATTCACTTGGCCATCCGACCAGATCGAAGCTACGCCCGCCATCGTCAGATTTGGGAGTTTGAACTACACGGCCGACATCCGCGGAGACTTGATCTTCGACGGATTCGAGCCACAGCCAAGCGCGCCGCCAGACTGCCTTGATGGGCACGATCTAGCTTTGCCGCCAACAAGGGCCTCGAGGCCGCACCGCGCCCGCCCGACCCTTAGCTTGGAGCCAACTCCCTCGATCGAGGACGAGTGGTTGGACACCGCCTCGGGGGCTACGATCTCAACGGCGATTGAGCCGAACTCCATCCCTGTCCTTTGCGAAGACCATGACTCAAGGCGCCGGACTCCTCTCCGACTCCAACCCTCGCGCTACCGCCAATCGAATCCGATTGAGCGCCGTCACGGAGTTCACTGCACAGACATCTTTCAAGACTCGCCTTTGGCGACATCCTGAATTCACTAAAGTCTCTCTTTATCGCGAGCCCTCGCCGGATCATGTTAGGAAGGTTGGGATGCGACGATGAAGAAATTCAACGCCCACCCACCACCCACTTTGTAGCCACTGCCGATGATTTAACCGACATGCTCGACTTCGACCAAGACATCGACGGTATGGACGACGATGCCGAGACGACCAAGAACCAGCGCCAGTGGCACCGAAGGCCACCCGCACATACGACATATACATGGTGGACATCCCAAAAGATGGGAACGGCGATGGAGGAGGATGAGCCCTCCAAGAAACAGCCAAGCTGCCGGGCGCGCCGGGCGCCGCTCTAAATCCTGCCACAAGAAAACGGTGATTCCGCACGGAGATAATAACACCCCTGACAAGGCCGAAGACAACCCTCCAAAGAGGATTCAGCACAGGAGGAGGGAGAAGCCAACCTCATGATAGAGCGGCAGACAGGAGGTGGAGAACGATAATTATATGCCTCCTCCAAGATGAGGCAAGCCTCGACGACGATTTAATTTGTCGGCTCGAGGATCCCGCCGAACAGAGCGTTTCAAGCGCAGGCTTATGGCCACGGAAAGCAGCCTCAAGAAGCAGCAGCAGCTTAGAGCTGACCAAGACTTGCTAGCTAACAGATGGACTGAAGTCCTTGCAGCCGAAGAGTATGAACTCGAACGCCCCTCCAAGAGATACCCCAAACGCAGGCTGCTACCCCAATTAGAGGAAGCAGCACCCAAACCTACATCACCAACGCATGATGCGGCCGACCGGCCACCCCGTGGTCGCGACAGAGAGGCCTCTAGACCCTCCATTCAAGCCGCAGTCCGGCGTCGCTCGAAAAGTACCAAGGCACGGGGAAATTCGCCAGACCTGCAAGGCATATTGGAGGACAAGGCAAGGCAAACAAGATCGATCTACGGATCGCGTGGGCGCCCCACGACACGTGACGATAACAGTCACGCCGGATACAGCTATTCCGGCCGGGCCGAACACAGTAGACAAAGTTCATATGAGCCACGTCGTGATATAGCCCACATGTAGGCGCCAAGACACCCACTATGCTTCACAGATGAAGTAATGGATCATCAAATCCCTGAGGGCTTCAAACCCGTAAACATCGAAACATACGATGGCACAACAGATCCTGTGGTTTGGATCGAGGACTACCTCCTCCATATCCACATGGCCCGCGGCGATGATCTACACGCCATCAAATACCTCCCACTCAAGCTTAAAGGACCAGCTCGGCATTGGCTTAACAGCTTGCCAGCAGAATCAATTGGTTGTTGGGAGGACCTGGAAGCCGCATTCCTTGATAACTTCTGTGGCACATACGCGGCGACCACCAGACGCCGATGACCTCAGCCACATAATTCAGCAGCCAGAAGAATCGGCCAAACAATTCTGGACACGGTCCCTAACCAAGAAAAATCAAATTGTTGACTGTCCGGATGCAGAGGCCCTTGCAGCCATTAAACATAACATCCGCGACGAGTGGCTTGCCCGCACCTAGGACAGGAAAAGCCAAATCCATGGCAGCCCTCATAACGCCATGACCCGCTTATGGGAGAGGACAGCTGGCTAGCTCAGAGCAACAAGTTGACCAAAACCCCGGTAGTTCGGATACCAAGGACAACAATGGCAGGTCGCGGCAACAAGAACAAGCGCCGATTAACGGTGATAATGCTGAAGATACGACAAGAATGCCGGATTCAGAGGCTCTAAACCCGCCAGCGGAAGAAGACATTCAAAAGAAATACCCAGGCCCTGGCCCAACTTGGACCGAATACTGATCACAGCGATACATGGCACCTTCAAAAACCAGCCAACCACACCAACAGGGATTGTTGGGTCTTCAAACAGCAGCAAGTTAAATGCCAACACAATGACAAGGGGCTGTATAGCGATGACGAGGAGGAGCCCCGCCGCCGAACAATAGAGGATGTAAGGTTTCCCCACAAGTGCGGACGGTGAACATGATATACGCAACCCATATACCCAAAAGGGAGCGGAAGCGTGTGCTAAGGGACGATATGCGATGGAGCCACGCCGAAGTTCAACCCATGGTCCTCCCGCCCGATCACCTTTGATCAAGGGACCACCCCACTAGCATCCGCCACGGCGGATTCGCTGCATTGGTTCTTGACCCAATCATTGATGGATTTCACCTCACTAGAGTCCTGATGGACGGCGGCAGCAGCCTGAACCTGCTCTATCAGGATACAGTGCGCAAAATGGGTGTCGGTGTCAAAACCGGCGGATCTCGGGTAGGGGGTCCCGAACTGTGCGTCTAGGCGGATGGTAACAGGAGACAAGGGACACGATGTTTTACCCAGGTTCGGCCCTCTAGATGGAGGTAAAACCCACGCCCCGCTTGATTAATATTGATGATGTGTGTTACAAGAGTGGATCTACCACGAGATCAAAGAGGCTAAACCCTAGAAGCTAGCCTATGGTATGATTGTTGTTCTTTCTATGGACTAAAGCCATCCGGTTTATATAGACACCGGAGAGGGCTAGGGTTACACCGAGTCGGTTACAATGGTAGGAGATCTACATATCCAGACGCCAAGCTTGCCTTCCACGCCAAGGAAAGTCCCATCCGGACACGGACGAAGTCTTCAATCTTGTATCTTCATAGTCTTGGAGTCCGCCGATGATGATAGTTCGCTATCCGGACACCCCTAGTCCGAACTCCCTCAAGAGTCCCTGAACCAGGCTTCAATGACGACGAGTCCGGCGCGCTGATTGTCTTTGGCATTGCAGGCGGGTTCCTCCTCCAATACTTCATAGAAGGTTTTGAACACAAGGATAGTGTCCGCTCGCAAAACAAGTTCCACATAACACCGTGAGAGAGAATAATTTTTGCACAGATCTGATGACGATTCCGCGGGCGTGACATCACACCACGGCCGGCCTTTATATGAATCGCTTTTTATTGTCCCACCTCAGCGTGTTTAGCGAGGCAATTTCCTTGGCACGCCTTATCAAAGCGTAGATCGTGCCCCTTATTCCGGATTCTCATCAATATGGACGGGTAACCCAACCATGCCCGCTGGCTTGCCTCTCTATCGGCGAAGTCCTAATCGACCACGGGTGGGCTCTTGGTATTGAAGCTCTTTATGATGAGAACAAGGCCCTCTTCTTCTTTACACCTCCATCGAAGTTCGCCTCGCGCTTCGAAGTTCCAACACCCAAAGCTTCAGATTCAGCGCTTCGGACTTTCGACGATGTCCGCCCGACCAGCACGGCCGATGGATGTCTTCCTCCATCACGAGAAGAAGATGTGCTAAAGCTGCGAGACGCCAGTATCTAACCGGCGAGATCTCGATAGGCTGCCCGCCTGTGGCAGGTCATTCCCACTCCCGAGCCCAGCGAGAACGTGGTGTTCGTGTCCCACTTCCTTCGGGGTTTAGGCTTCCCGACGGACCCCTTTGTGCGGGGGCTCATGTTTTATTATGAGCTTGATTTTCATGACTTGAAAACGGAGTCCATCCTCCATATCTTGTCATTCATTGTCGTATGTGAGGCCTTCCTCCATATTACCCCCCACTTTGGATTGTGGCTGAAGACCTTCAAGGTGGAGCCAAAGATAATCAAGGGGCAGCAAGCGGAGCGCGGAGGGGAGGTCATAAGCAAATGTGCTGATGCTCCGTGGCCCGAGGGCTCTTTTCAAGAGGAGCTTGGTTGGCAACAGGAGTGGTTTTATATCACCGCTCCCAGGGGCACCAAATGGGCGGCGCTCCCTGCCTTCCGCTCAGGTCCACCACAGCGGCTGGCATCATGGGTCAACAAGGGGCTCGACTGGGGGCCGTCCAAGGACGCTCCCCTGCTGCAGGGCCGTATTCGAGATCTCCAGGAAAGAGGGATCAATCTGGTTGCAGTGGCACAGGTTATGGTGATCCGGCGCCTTCAGCGCTGCAAACGTCGCCCCCTCCGCCTGTGGGAATTCAATCCGGAGGGACCACGATCTCTTCAAAATTTTATGGGCACGACGCCCGTAGAGATGCATAAACTGTTCTTCGGATCACAAGAGAAGTGTCTGGACTTGACCGAGGACGCAGGACTAAGCTGCAATCACCCAGATACTCAAATAAGTAGTCCTGTAACCGGTCAAGCTGTTCATTCATTTATTTCATATATATATGCCCTTTAAAGGAGCCGTTTCTTGAACAGGAGTGGATAGCCAAGGCAAAGTTAATAAGGTGTCCGGCTCCCCTCCCAGAGACCACGCCGGATCCCATGTTGACCAAGATGTTGAAGGTCGCGCCTTTTGAAGAAGGCGAAGGGGGGAGCGGGGAAGCAACCGCCTCTGCGAAGGAGGATATCAAGGAAGGAGGGATTAAGAGTCCCACCTTCCGAGGAGAGAAGAGGACCGCTTCAGAAGATCCGGAGGTCAAGGCCTCAAAGAGGGGGAAGGAATCTTCGGCAGAGAGTCCGGCGCTGGGAAGTAACCCAGCCGCATTATTTCCCCAAGGGGATCAGCCCTCCAGCCAGCCGTAAGTAAAAAAGAATGGGTCTTGTAAATAAGGAACATCCCTGTATTTATTCATGAGGATAACCGAAATTGTACCTCGTAGTTCGGACTTCAGCCCTTCTCAGCAGAGCTCGTCTTCGGGGGATCTTCTTCCGGAGATGATGGAGAGCGAAACGCCTCCACCTGTCGCACCCTCATGTGAGGCGGACGACCCGGAGGTGTCGTCGCGGAGGGTTCCCCCAAGTCCGGCGCCAAGTGGCGTGCGGTCGGAGGAGCTGAAGGATCTGCTCGGACGAGCGGCTATTTCAGAGGATCACCGTGCTCTAATGGGTACGGTGATTGAAAGAATTGCATCCGCGAAGAGCGGATTGCATGAAGCCGTCAGAAGCTTACTGACGGGGTTTGAGGTACGCGAAAATGATGTACCTTCTGACAGTTATGCATATAAGATGCGCCCTGTATAGATAGTAGCCCCTGAGACTTGGTATGTTGTCAAAATTGACAATGTGCCGAGGATCAAATTCTCAGTTATAACATATCGCCGCTCCTGAACAGGTGGCGGGGCGTCCGGAGGCCAGCCGGACTGCTGAATATGCTGAACTAAAGCGGCAACTTGACGAGGCGGATGCGGACATCGCGCTAGTCAATAAACGGTTTGACGAGTCACAAGGTATGCGACCTCTATGCGGACACCTTGTAAGGGAGCTTGACGCCCATGTCTTACTGTATGTATGCTTAATGCAGATGGTGCCGCTGCCGTGGAGGAGCTGCGGGCAGAACTCGCCCGAGCGAAAGAGCAAGCCAGAATTAGTAATGCGGCCGCTGTAAAAGGCGTCAAGAGCTAGAAGCTGAACGGGCTGCTCCTCGCCAAGAAGAGGAGATGGCCGATATGGCCAAAAGTTAAGGAATACTACCGATCGCTGTGCGGTTCTTGAAAAGGAACGCAAAGCGGAACAAGAGGGCCTAAAGAAGGCCGCCCGAATCCAAGAATGCCCAATCGGCTTTGAGAGCTGCCAAGGAGGAGCTGAGTCGGGCCGGGCAATTGCGCTGGGAAACCGTTTCGCTGGAGGAAATATACAGATCCAAAGTATGCTCGCTGGATAAATTGTGGAGTTCAGAGGATGCTTATCCGACTTGGTGGCGAAGCGCTGTGGACGCGGTTGAGCACTTCCGGGCCGAAGGGGCATGTGAAGGAAGAGATATATTGGTCGCAATTCCATAGTCCGGAGCGTCCTCTGCCGCTGACCGATCGGTTCGGCGAATGGGCCGAGCTGAATCGATTGTCCGGATTTGCCATGAAGCATGTCTTGACTCACTTGTGGCCGGATGGAAACCAGCCGAAGAGCTATTTTGGTTTGGTGCAGAAGTTTCTTGGTGCGGTGCAGCGACGACGCAATGAAGCGATCGATGTGTATTGAGGGGCGCGGATGGCTCTTGCCGTGTCAAGACATACCGGGCAGAGATGAAGGCCATGACGTTGCATCCCGTGATTCGGACAGAGGCGAGTACCGCCGAGCACTACTTTGAAGAAGTCCTCCGGGCGCTCGCTTAATAGAGACGCAGATGCTCAAGGATATTATGTTTAAATGACATGTATGATTTGTGAAAACAATGTTTCAATGTAATATAAGTGCTTTTTATACTTGTGCGCTCAAGTAGTAAACTACTCCCGTGCGGCCGCTTATGTATATGTGTATATAACCTGAAAGATGGCAGTCCTTGGCTTCAGCCCCCACGCACATAGTGCGGGGGTGTTTGCAAAAAAAAGTGCTTTTTCACACTTAATCCAACGTCTTGGTCCTGTTAAGGAGGTGATAGCGTAGCAAACCAGGCAACCGGACTATAATGCTTTATCACTTTCACTTAGCCATAGGAGTTCGAGGTGGGGCTACTATATAGCCTTTGGGGCACCGCACTCTCCCGAATTCAAGTGCGATGTGCTCGACGAAACCGTCCTTCGTTAATGCGGAGGAATCCTAAACATTCCTGTGAGTCATCGAGTGGTTGACCAGTCTCTCGCTATAACATGACAGTCAGTTTTTGACTTTCTCTACTGAGGTGCTCGCCAGGCCGAACCGGGGCACAATCGCAGTAGTTCTCCAGGTGCCACGTTAGCCGTGAAAACGGAACGTAAGGCAGCAAAACACAGGAGCCGGGCAACCCAACATTTGACCAAAGACATGATTCGGAGCTGATGCATATAAGGCCTAACTCGAGACGCCGAATACTCCCTAAGGTATTCGGTCTTTATGAAAATGGGCAGAATAATGCCCTAAGCCCCCGTGTCTAGGTACGCACAAAAATTCTGGTGCGGCCAATGCCAAAGCACCAGCCTCCTCCTTGGTTATATTAAGGAACCGGGGATGTATATCAACAAGAGGCAGTGAAAAAAGGTTTACAGGGTCTTAATCTGAAAAGAATCCTTGCAACGGGTCCCTCTCGCACGCCTGCACTGTGTCTCCGTTATGCCGTATCACGGACGGGTGTCGACGTTGTTCATCTGTAAAAGAGAGGAACTTAGTTTGAAAGAAAAGGGTCGTCTGTAAAGGTGTACTTAATATTAAATAAACAGGGTACAGTTCGAAGAATTAAATAAAATTGAGCTTTATTGTCTCTTGTTATACATGTATGCGGCCCCTCGTATGGGGGTATGCCGCTAGTAGGCGCCTAACTCGTCTAACCGTGTCCGGGGTTTGAATGGCCGATTCAGGTTCTTCTCCTAGCAGAGCCGGAAAGCTGTGGGGCTGTCAAGGTAGTCTCCCGTTCTTCCGTGCTCAAGTGACACTTAATACTTCCTTTTAACGAGATGATGCCGCGTGGACCGGGCATTTTAAGTGTTAGAGATGCATAATGCGGTATTGCGTTAAAGCGGGCGAAAGCTGTATGCCTCAGTAGTGCTTAAGGGCTACTGCTGAATGGGGCGATGGGGAGTGAGCTTTCCGCGACGGGGGTTGTCGGATGAACAGAACACAACCTCTAGTGGTACAGAGCCTGTATAATAAAGAAGGCCTGGCGTCATTCCTTTGAAGGAACTGCTGCTATAGCGAATTTTGGTAGGTTCTATCCCCATTATGCGGACGGTGTCCTGGTATGGCAGGTGACGCGCTGTGTGTTATCACATGAAGTGAGTCCACTGTTTTGACTTCTAGTGGGAAAGTCTTTTGTTTTCCGGAGTGCTGCTTTTGGGTTTCGTCACTTTCACTTGGTGTGTCGAGCCCCTTGTGTTCGGCGTTAAGTCGGCCGGACTGCTTGAAGACCCAACAATCTCTGTGGGTATGGTTTGCAGGCTTCCCGGAGGTACCATGTATTTGACACAGTCTATCCAGAATCTTGTTTAGGTTGGATAGCTCGTCACTGTTGTCCTTTAGGGACAATGTTTTGTTGTTCGGCCGAGAGCTTTTGAATCCGGCGTTGACCGCCGTACTATTTGGGCCATTTTCCTTATTCCGACGCTGATATTTTCTGCGTCGTGATTTCCCATTTCCATCCCTGATTTCGGATGTACTCGGGTCGCTGGTGCTGCATCTAGCCAGCCAGCTATCTTCCCCTGCGCAAAAGCGGGTCATGAGGCTTGTTAATGTGGCCATTGTTCTTGGCTTTTCTTGGCCGAGGTGTCTGGCGAGCCATTCGTCTCGGGCGTTGTGTTTGAAAGCTGCTAAGGCTTCGGCGTCCGGACAGTCGACTATTTGGTTCTTTTAGTAAGGAACCTGTTCCAGAATTTCCGGGCTGACTCTCCGGGCTGTTGAGTTATGTGACTTAGATCGTCTGCGTCCGGAGGGCGGACGTAGGTCCCCTGAAAATTTGCCCGAAATACATCCTCGAGCTCTTCCCAGCTTCCAATGGTATTTTCGGGGAGGATCTTAAGCCAATGCCGAGCTGGCCCTTTGAGTTTAATGGGTAAGTATTTAATGGCGTGGAGATCATCTCCTCTAGCCATGTGTATGTGGAGGATGTAATCCTCAATCCAGACTCTAGAGTCTGTTGTTCCGTCGTATGCCTCTATGTTTACGGGTTTGAATCCCGCTGGAAATTCATGATCCAGCACCTCATCGGTGAAACATAGGGGGTGTGCGGCGCCCCTATATTTGGGTGTGCCGTGGTTTTCGGAATTTTGGCGTGTTGCATTGCTTTGTGAGCGTGCTTTCTTGGCCCATAGATGGACCTAAGCTGGGCCATCTTTTGATGTGAATCCTTAGGCGGATCGCATATTGGCTTGTGTGCGGCACCATTCGCTGCTCTCTTTTTGCCGTGAGGTCGTCCATCCGACCGGGTGGCCTTCTTGCTTTTTAATTGTGGGTGCTCTAAGGCCTCCTCGTCGAATTCGGGCAGTAGCTTTCTTTTGGGTAGTCTTTGTTCGGCGATCGCCGCCGCACTTATCTCATGTGGTGAATACTTTGCTCCATCTAATCCTGAGTGCATCTTCCGCTGTTTTGAGCTTCCACTTCTGCTTTTTCAGGCAACGCGCCGTGGCGACGAGCCTTTTCTGGAGGTCATTTTGCTCCAATGGTTTGTCCGGCGTGAGATCGTCCGGACTGTTGTCTTCGCCGGGGACAGATTGTTTATCCAAGTTGTCTTGTTCGGACAATTGCTCGATAGCTTGTTCGTTGTCCACCGGTTCGCCCTGCTCTATGGCTGGGTCTTTGTTGAGGCGGGACTTTGTTCGGCGTTTATGTTGCCGTTTTGACAGCTTTTCGAGGGATTTATCCTTCGTGGCGTCCCGTTGTTCCTCGTCTTCATTTCCTTTAGGTGTATCCACCATGTATACATCATGGGATGAGGTTGTCCTGCGTCCTATAGGTGCTGGTTCATTGTTGTCTCCTACATCATCGTCCATACCATCGATGTCTTCGGAGTCGAAATCGAGCACGTCGTGTAAGCTTTCGACAGTGGCTATGAAGTGGGTGGTGGGTGGGCATTGACTTTCTTCATCGTCCGCATCCCAACCTTCCTGTTCGTAGTCCGTCCAGGGCTCTCCGGATAAAGAGAGAGACTTTAGTGAATTCAGGATGTCGCCAAAGGGCGAGTGCTGAAAGATGTCCGCGGCCGTGAACTCCATAACGGGCGCCCAATCGGATTCGATTGGCAAGGGCGCGGAGGTTTCGGTGTCCGGAGAGGAGTCCGGCACCCTGGAGTCGAGGTCTTCGCAAAGGACAGGGATGGAGTTCGGCTCGATCGCCATAGAGATTAAAGCCTCCGAGGCGGTGTCCAACCACTCGTCCTCGATCGGGAATCCGCCCGGATTAAGGGTCGAGCGGATTCGAGTGCGGCCTCGAGGCATCGCTCGGCCGAGAGCTAGATCATGCCCATCGAGACAAGGCGGCGGCTGGCTGCGGCTCGAATCCTTTGAAGATCAAGTCTCCGTGGATATCAGCCGATAGTTTAAACTTCCAAATCTGACCGACGGCGTGGGCGAAGCTTCGATCTGCTCCGGATGGCTGCTTAATTGGCCCAAGATGCAAAGCCGCCGAACACGAATATCTGTCCGGGGAGAAAAGTCTCACCCTGGACCGCGTCGTTTTTGATGATCAAAGGAGCCATCGGGCCTGTTGGTGACGACAAAGAGGAACTCTCAATGCAAGCACCAATGTCGGTGTCAAAACCGGCGGATCTCGGGTAGGGGGTCCCGAACTGTGCGTCTAGGCGGATGGTAACAGGAGACAAGGGACACGATGTTCTACCCAGGTTCGGGCCCTCTTGATGGAGGTAAAACCCTACGTCTTGCTTGATTAATATTGATGATGTGTGTTACAAGAGTGGATCTACCACGAGATTAAAGAGGCTAAACCCTAGAAGCTAGCCTATGGTATGATTGTTGTTCTTTCTATGGACCTAAGCCATCCAGTTTATATAGACACCGGAGAGGGCTAGGGTTACACAGAGTCGGTTACAATGGTAGGAGATCTACATATCCGTATCGCCAAGCTTGCCTTCCACGCCAAGGAAAGTCCCATACGGACACGGGATGAAGTCTTCAATCTTGTATCTTCATAGTCTTGGAGTCTGGCCGATGATGATAGTTCGGCTATCCGGACACCGCCTAGTCCGGAACTCCATCAATGGGCATAGACCCCTCAAGGATTAAACCCACAAAGACGACCTTTAAAGGTGTCATACCGGGTGTAGAGGCCAATTGTATAGGCTCAGTTACACTCGAAGTGGTCTTCGGATCCCCGGATAACTTCTGAAGCAAAGAGTTAATCTTCGACATAGTCCCGTTCAGCAGCGGCTATCACGCACTGCTCGGACGAACCGCATTTGCAAAGTTCAATGCGGTGCCGCACTACGCATACCTCAAGCTCAAGATGCCATGCCCTCGAGGAGTAATCACGGTCTATGGAAACACCAAACACTCTCTCCGAACGGAGGAGCACATGGCGGCCCTCGCGGCGGAGGTGCAAAGCAGCCTCTCACAGCAATTCCTGAGTCCGGCCACTAAACGTCCGGACACTGTCAAGCGCGCCCGGAGTAACCTACAACAAGACCGCCTGGCACGATCCAAGCATCGCAGAGTAATCCGCCCCAACCCCAGCCCTCGCGAAATTGCGAAGATTACGCGTACATAACTACGCTGGAGATACCATGGGCATAAGGGAGGGCACGACCACGGCACGCCTGCACGCGCTCAACCGCACTGGGGCCCCGATTGTGTCATTCTTTTCTTTTTTTCTTTTTCTTACTTTCGGGACTCCGTTTTCCGAAGTCCTGTCGGCACTAGAATTGCCGAACTCACGATGCAACAGCCAGGGAAGCGTAGTTACGCCGAGTATTGGTGGTCTCTACTACGAGCATTATACCTGTTTTACATACCATCCCACAGCTTACCCCTAGAGGGGGACATGTTAAATAGTCCCATCCCTTGCTTATCGTGACTATTTGTATCGCTCGCTTTCATTGCAAAGTACCTTTTTAATAAACAATACATAGCTTTTGCCTATTATTGCACTCCTTTCTTTATCTATATATATGTTCATTTCATGACATGTTGCACCTGTACACTTTGGTACGGCCAATACACCAGGGCTTAAGTACCCCATAAGTATGGTGTGATAAGTCCGAACACTTTCACAAGTGCGGCACCCGAACTTATAGCATTATATGCATCGGCTCGAATCATGTCTTGGGTCAATAGTTGGGTTTGCCCGGCTCCCATGTTTTGGTACCTTACGCCCGTTATATCGGCTAAGGTAGCGCTGGGAGAACCACTGCGATTGTGCCCGGTTGAGCTGGGTTGAGCACCTCGGAGAAAGCTAAACTGACCGTCATGATAGGGCGAGAGCCGGTCGTTGTTCGAGAGGTTTTTCGGTCCCTAAAGACTTATGCCGCTTAGAGCGACGAGTCGGCATTGTCCGGCCAAGGCGTGGATAGCGCCCCGAACTCGGTCTTCCGAATACTAGGGGCTTCGCCGAAATTTAAAATTATAGAATTCTATGGCTAAGTGAGAGTGTTCAAGCACTATAAGTCCGGTTGCCTTGTTCGCGTTGCTGAGCTCCTCGACGAACCCAAGAATGGGAACAAGAGCGCTCAAGTTTATCCCAACACCCAAAGACTGTGGCATGGGGGCTGAAGCCAACGACTTGCTATCTCTCAAAATTGATAAACGGCCGCATCAAGGTAATATTTTAAATTAACAAGCGTTGCTTAGCGATATGAACAAGTTTTCGATTATACAGGATAACAAATGCGAGTCTATTCAAAATTACATCTTTGGAGCACTTATCCGCTATCTGGCGGGCACCCTTCAGACGCCTCATAGTACATTTCGGGCTTGCGATGCTCCTTGCCCTTCGGTGGCCCGTCCGTCACAAGCTTCTCCGCATCCAGCTTGCCACAGTGCACTTTAGCACGGGCAAGGGCCCGACGGGCACCTTCAATGCAGACGGAGCGCTTGATGACTTCAATCCATGGACGATCGTCCTCCGGCCGCTGCACTAGCCCAAGTAGCTCCTGTGCATGGCCTCCAATGGCCACAATGAACTATGAGGCCCTTTATGGCCTGTTCGGCGACCTTAGGAGCTCGACCAGCTGCTTCAGCTGGTCGCTCAGGGCACCAGACGCTCGCCTCAAAGATCTCGAGACCAGAACACCTTCTCCGCCGAGCTCCCCTCCTTGGCGCGGTAGAGCGGCAGCATCGGTATACACTACGGGCAGATCTGCGAATGCTCCGGAGAGCTCGAATCCGGGTAAGTAATAGGTAATTCACTTTCACATGCTTGCTTTGCATAAAGAATGCCTTACACGCCGCTATCTTCTTTAATGATTCAATTTCATGGAGGGCTTTTTGGGCTTCGGCCTTAGCGGCTTTCGCACTCTCAAGAGCCGAGGCAAGCTCGGACTCTCGAGTCTTCGAGTCACGCTCCAAACTCTCGTGTTTTTCACGAGAGCCTGGAGCTCTTGCCGCACCTCCGCCACCCGCTCCTCCTGCTTCTCTCGCTCGGTACGCTACGCGGCCGCTTTGCTTTCGTCCGTGGACACCGCTTCCTTCAGGGTCGCCACCTCGTTCGTGGCCCCTACAATACCCACGTTATTCCTGTTATTTTTTGCAACCGAATCCTTTCTATAAGGTATTTCTTTAATAAGGTATTGCTTACCTTCCCTGTCCTCGAGCTGCTTCTTGGCATGGTCGAGCTCGTTCTCGGACCGCCGAGGCTCGCTTCAATGCATTGACCTCCGCAATCGGTCGGCAGAGGTCAAGAACGCAGCCTCGCAATCGCATATTGACATACTAATGTTAGACTCCTGCGTATATCTTTTTAGATCCTTAGTCCGGCTTTTCTTTCCGAACACCGAACTAAGCATCAGGGGCTACTGTCTATGCTTCATCAAAGTTCTGCTGCGGATATAATTATTGCCCGATATTAATCGATCATCTTGCAGCTGATTCCACCATGTAAGAGCATAACCAGAGAACTCCATAACAGCAAGATCAACTCTCTTGGCTTCAAAAAACCATGGATGCGAAAGATTTGGCCACACTTATCTTCCCACTCAATATATGCATCCGGGTCCTCTTTTCCCGTGAATGATGGCACGTGTAGCTTCACTCTCGCTTGGCTTTCATGGTCATCCCGATCACGACGGTCATAATGATGACCATTGCAACCAAAAACAGCACCACAGCGAGGCGGGGAGTAGGATTCATAGTCCCCCATGCCTTCATCTTCGTCACAATGCTCGGAGAGATCTTCAAGGAAGATGGCATCATCATCATGTACCGCTCGTCGCGGTGATCAGCAGCAAACCCGCGGGGTTCATGGCCTCGCCTGTGAGCTTCTCCTCCATGCAGCCCACCCTCACAGGGGGCAGCAAAGTCGCCACGCCTCCGTTCAGCACCAACAGCAGGGGCGCCGTGGGCAGCAGCTCCTGCCGCTCTTCCACGACCAACATGGCGATCGTTGTTTCCATGACATTGCCGGTTGTCAACGGCCAGCGAGGAAGCGGGGATGTGTTGATGTTGATCCCCATTACCCGCGATAGGAAGACGACCACCGAACATCCTGCGCATAGCTGCAACTATACACTCCTTAATCATATCACCAAGTGTTGCGCGAGTTTTTGGGAGATGTTCTTCCACATGTTGATGTCCATGTACACTTGAGTTGGATCCTGTCATGTTAACTCTTGGAAACAAGTGGACAAAAGAAAAATATATGTGGAAAACACTCAGCTCACCTTCTTGCTTACCCAAATTCTAATGATTCCTTGGTGGTTGTGCGGAAGTAGCAAATCAGGAGTCGACGGGCGAATGAAAGGAAGGAAGCGGACAGTTTCTAGGTGGATCTGGGTGGGGTAAAAAGGGAGGGCTAGTGCTGAGATCCAACCGATACAAAACAAATGAACAAGAAAAAAATTTGTAGATCCTTGCACCACGTTTGAGCTGCAACACTTGCCACTTCAAATTCTGAAATTTCTCACCAAACTGATTATGATTGCACAGTTGCTCAACACTTTCTATTCTCTTTTTTGTTTGCTCTTTTTTTCACTCTTTTTTTCTCGTTTTTTCGCTCTTTTTTCTGCAGCACAATAGATCCAACAACAAGACTCAAAGAAAAACAGCAGCAACTTTGGATAGAACTTGGTGCAAACACAAAGTGGAAAGCAAACAACTAGATCTCAGCAAACAAAGGCTTGGATTTTTTTGTGGCTTTTTGGCATTGGACTCTAGGATGGGGAAAACAAAACTAAAAGTATAGATCTAGCAACAAAGATACAAATCCTACCGTGTAAACCTTGCTCTGATACCAGATGATGCGACGCCGTCTTCGGAGAAGAGGGAGTACAAGGGGTGGTCCGATCTTCATGGCGTAGGATCAATAAATGGTAGGGGATAACTAGCTGCAAGCAGCCGGAAAACAGAAAATAAGAGATTATGACCCGACGAGGAGGAGGCTCACAGAAGCTTGCAATCCGAACATTCGCCGATCCACAACCCGCAATACTACCCCACACAACCACGCTCAAGTCGTGGAGCATGGGATAGGTGCAATCCGCAAGGGAAACCATGAACTCTAACCCACACAAAACGATCTAGTAGTGGAGCACGAAATAGGAGAAATTTCTCAAGGAATCACAAGAATAAGGATAACAAGATCTCTCCAATCTCAGGAGGAGTCTATGTCTTTGGTCTTTAATAGAAAATGGCGAAAGTACCCAACGAAAGGCTAGAGCTAGCCTATTTATAATCGGGACAACCCCCCTAGATAGGTGTGAAAGAGAACTAGCTTCTAGAACCAGCTTAGGTGTAAAAGTGAACCAGCTTTGTTTGACTAAATGGCTTCAAGACTTAATGGGGTAGCTTCTAGAAAACTCTCGTTGGAGGTGGTTGGCAGTTGCCGACCAAACATTGTTCACTGGGGTCGAACAATGTTTCCTTTAGCAGAAAATTCGAGTTCTGGAAACCTTTCGCAAGTTGGGATACCCAAACTCGTGCAAAACATTGTTTTGTCAAAATCGGAACAATGTTTCTTTAGCAGACAACTGATTTCTTCATGAACTCCTAACTTTGTTTCGTGGCCATAAAACATTGTTTTGCACGGACTGAAATGTGTTTGGCCTTCTCCGATATTGCACCTGAGTTCAACCAACAACAAAGGAGAGGAAAGTGCAGCCATGTGTTCAAGATTATAGAATAAACTTAAGTTAGTGTTCACCTGGCAATGTGTACGTTCGACACAAAATATTATGGTTTCTCCTTTGATGACCAAGGATGTATAAATGGTTGTCATGTCCTCAGCATCCTCCCCCTCTTGAAAAGGAGTCATCCTCGACTCTAAGGGTTTAATGATTTTCATGTCCTCATCAATGATCAATGTTGGTGAGCCACTTGGAGTGGTATATCTCATGGATGAACTCAGCTACCAGGAGCCGAGCCACTTCCTCGCAATCACCTTCCTATTTTCCACGGTAGACCGACGGAGATGCACTTTGACTGGTTTGCCTTTGGAGTCGACCCGCAAATGGTGCTCAGCCAGTCCCTGGGTACACCTGGCATGTCTGAAGGTTTCCATGCGAAGATGTCCCAGTTCTCATGGAGGAACTGGATGAGCGTGGCTTCCTATTTGTAGTCGAGTGTCATTGAGATATGGGTCAGAGAAGCCGTGGGATCTTCCGGGTGAATGTGAACTGGCTTCGTCTCGCCGACCGACTAAAATGCGGATTCATAAGCGGGCTTCTTGGCTCGGAGCAGATCACTCGGATCAGCGTTCTTCTTGTATTCCTCAAGTTCCACCACTGCCATTTGCTCGTCAGCGATCTTGGACCCCTTCTGGAGGCATTCCTCTGCTCTCTGCCTGTTCCCAGTGACCGTGATCACACCCTTGGGTCCGGGCATCTTCAGCTTAAGATACGCGTAACATGGACGGGCCATGAAATGAGCATATGCCGGTCTGCCCAGAACAGCATGATAGGCACTATGGAAATCCACTACCTCAAACGTCAACTTCTCCTTACAAAAATTCTTGGAATCACCAAAAAACACATCTAGAGCAATGTACCTGAGTGAATTTGCCTTCTTCCCTGGGATGACCCTGTGGAATTGCATGTTGCTTTCACTGAGTTGGGACATCGGAATGCCCATCCCCTGGAGAGTCTCAGCATACAGAATGTTCACACCATTGCCACCATCCATGAGAACTTTAGTCAGTCGGGTGCCCCCAATGACTGGTTCGACCACCAAAGCTTGCCACCCGAGGGTAGCAACGTGAGCTGGGTGATCAGATTAGTCAAATGTAATGGGAGTCTTTGACCACTTCAGGTACGTCGTAGTTGCCGGAGCAACCATGTTCACTTCTCTGTTTATGACTTTCAGTCGACTTTTGCTCTCAACATCAGCAAAAATCACCAAGGTAGCATTGACCTTTGGGTAACCATCGTCCTTTTCCTCATCTTCGTCCTTATCAGAGTCCTTCTCACTGGGCTGACCCTCTCGGAACTGCTGAATCAGGAGTCTGCACTGTCGAATGGTATGCTTGGGAAGAATCAAATTACCCTCTTCATCCTTCTTCGTGTGAATGTGACACGGCAAATACAGGACGTCCTGGCCGGACTAATCCTTCAACTTTTTGGGCACCCACGGCCCCTTGGGTTTCTTTTAAATTTTCCTTGGGTTTCACCACTGCTACTTCAGCCTGTCCAGTGGCTTCGGCTTTGCGTTTCTATTTCCGATTGGAGTTTCCACCCCCGATGTCCTGGTCAACTATCTTCCCTTTGCCATTGCAGAGTCGGTCTTCCTCTGTGCCATTCGCATACCGAGTGGCTATTTCCATCATTCGATTCAGAGCTATGGCCCCGGAGCGACCAAATTTCAGTGTGAGCTCTCTGTACCGAACGCCTTCCTTGAAAGCACAGACGGCTTGGTGCTCTGAAACATTCTCCACCAGATGATGAAGTGTGGTCCACCGCTGGATGTAATCTCTCAAAGTTTCATTCGGCTTCTGGACACAATGCTGCAACTCAGACGGCCCAGCGAGGCGCTTGCAAGTGCCTTCGAATGTCTTGATAAACACTCGGGCCAAATCCTCCCAACAGAATATGCTTCTAGGGGCCAACTGGTTCAACCAAGCCCTGGCCGAACCTTCAAGCATCAAGGGGAGGTGCTTCATGGTGATACGTCTCCAACGTATCTATAATTTTTTTATTGTTCCATGCTATTATATTATCTGTTTTGGATGTTTAATGGGCTTTTATATGCTCTTTTATATTATTTTTTGGAACTAACCTATTAACCGGAGGCCCAGTGCCAGATTCGGGTTTTTTTTGCCTATTTTAGAGTTTCACAGAAAAGGAATACCAAACGGAGTCCAAACGGAATGAAACCTTCGCGATGATCTTTCTTGGACCGAAAGCAAACTAGAAGACTTGGAGTTGAAGTCTGAAACGGCACGAGGCAGGAGAGCGCGCCCAGGGGGGTAGGCGCGCCCCCACCCTCATGGGCCCCTCGTAGCTCCACCGACGTACTTTCGCCTATATATACTCTTATACCCTAGATCGATCAGAGAGAGCCACGAAACAACTTTTCCACCGCTGCAACCTTTTGTACCCGTGAGATCCCATCTTGGGGCCTTTTCCGGCGATCTTCCGGAGGGGGAATCGATCACGGAGGGCATCTACATCAACACCATTGCCTCTCCGATGAAGCGTGAGTAGTTTACCACAGACCTTCGGGTCCATAGTTATTAGGTAGATGGCTTCTTCTCTCTCTTTGATTCTCAATACAAAGTTCTCCTCGATGTTCTTGGAGATCTATTCGATGTAATACTCTTATGCGGTGTGTTTGCCGAGATCCGATGAATTGTGGATTTATGAACAAGATTGTCTATGAATATTATTTGGTTCTTCTCTGAATTCTTATATGCATGATTTGATATCTTTGCAAGTCTCTTTGAATTATCGGTTTAGTTTGGCCTACTAGATTGATCTTTCTTGCAATGGGAGAAGTGCTTAGCTTTGGGTTCAATCTTGCGGTGTCCTTTCCCAATGACAGTAGGGGCAGCAAGGCACGTATTGTATTGTTGCCATTGAGGATAAAAAGATGAGTTTTATATCATATTGCTTGAGTTTATCCCTCTACATCATGTCATCTTGCTTAATGCGTTACTCTGCTCTTATCTATACCTATTATTAAAGGGGTGATTGCTTCTTACTCCCAAACTTTCGTCTGTTTCGTCTGTTCGTCATACTAATAATTTTTGTACATGCAGCTCACTCGCCCGCATGATCGCTTGAGGCCTCTCCCTGTGCGCCCGCTCCCTGTGCCTAAGTGGGCCTCAAAGCAACAAATTGGCCCAACTATTTTTTCCTCAAGAACGTAAATTGGCCCAGCTATTTTCATATGTCTTTTCCTCTCCTACATGCACACATCGTTCCCAACCTCCAGTCCGGCCCCAACAGGAGAAACCAACTAAGCTAGCTTACACAACTTTGATGAGCTTTAGGTTCTTCACCAAATTAAATAGTACCATATCACTTACCTATACCAAGTCCAACCAGTTTTTATAGGTCCGCAAATTGACTGTAAAGGAAGCTACATTGAGAAAAGAAAAGGAGGAGTCGGGTTGCCTGAGGCCATCGGGAATCAGTAATAAGTGAGAAATATATAATGAAGGAAGAAGGACCATGACAAAGAGATTATAATAAGAAAAGAAAAATAAAGGCACTCCTTGCCCGCTCCAAGGATGAGTGGCATGTACACGGATTATTATGGGGAGGAAATATGAAGGCATATGAAAGGAGCGGCATCTACTACACGGGTTATTGGAAGCAAACAAAATGGAGAATACGTGTCATGCTTCAATAGAGAAGGAGTGGACTGTTAATTATGTGGTGGGATCCATAACATTAATGGGTTGGCTAATTAACGTGTGCTGCCTACCTCTAAGAGAAAAACTGAAAGAGATTGGTTATGTGTGCTGTCACCGAATAGAGAAACAGAGAGAGACTGATATGAGTGGTAAATTGTTTTTTTAGTTTTCTACAAAAACACATATGTTTGCATGTAACACACATATTCTTAATGATATGTCTCTACTTAATCCTTCCTAAATTATGAACGGTTTTGTGCAACTTGGTTGTACTCACCAAAACCAAATGCCTAATGTTTCAGTTTGTGATGTTAAGGTTCACAAAAGATGAATATACGAGTATATCATATTTAGAAGGATGTGTCATTGGCGGTGGGATCCACCATGCCTCCATGGCCATACGAAGAAGAGTGGTTTAAAAAAATCCACAATATTATGTGTTGTGCATATGGATACTAAAATTGTATGTTTACAACATTGATGTTAACAGCTAATATATTTATGCACCCGTTGCAACGCACGAGCCCTTTCCTAGTGAACTTATTACTCTAGATGCATGCTGTATAGCGGTCAATGTGTGGAGTAATAGTAGTAAATGCAGAATCCTTTCGGTCTACTTACACGGACGTGATGCCTATATTCATGATCATTGCCTTAGATGTTCTCATAACTATGCGCTTTTCTATCAATTGCTCGGCAGTAATTTGTTCACCCACCGTAATACATGCTATCTTGAGAGAAGCCACTAGTGAAACCTATGGCCCCCGGGTCTCTTTCTTATTATATTGCATCTCTTATATTTACATCGCATCTCGTTTACTATTTTGCAATCTTTACTTTCCAATCTATACAACAAAAATACAAAAAAATTACTTTAGTATCTTTCTTAGATCTCACTTTTATGAGTGACCGTGAAGGGATTGACAACCCCTTTATCGCGTTGGTTGCAAGGTTCTTGATTGTTTGTGCAGGTACTAGGTGACATGTGTGTTGTCTCCTACTGGATTGATACCTTGGTTCTCAAAACTGAGGGAAATACTTATGCTACTTTGCTGCATCACCCTTTCCTCTTCAAGGGAAAACCAACGCATGCTCAAGAGGTAGCAAGAAGGATTTATGGCACCGTTGCTGGGGAGATCAACGCCAAGTCAAGACATACCAAGTACCCATCATAAACTCTTCTCCCTCGCATTACATTATTTGCCATTCGCCTCTCATTTTCCTCTCCCCCACTTCTAAAACGATTTTTGAAAACCTTTGCCTTTTCTTTGCCCCTCTTCCGTTCGTCCTTCTGTTTGCTGGTGTTACCATGTGCCTTCTATTTGCTTGCATCTTCGCTTGCTAAAAATCTATTGTTATGGATCTTCATCCTCTTGCTAATTTTTTTAAAAGATCCAATTATGATGAACCAATTGCTAGTGAGTTGTGTGCACTAGATTATCTTTATGAGGTTTTGCCCCGTGAATATGAAAATTGTGATGAAGTACTTTATGAAGTGATTCATGGCAAATCTTTGAATGAAAAGCATGATTGCAATGATGTTATTATAAATTCTATTAGTGTCAATTGTGCTAATGATATGCAAAACCCCAAGCTTGGGGATGCTAGTTTTGCTATGTCTACTACTTGTTGCAACGATCATGATTGGGGTGATTCTTGTTATGATCTTGAAAAATTATTTAAGCCCCATGATGAATATGAGATTGATAATAATGTTTGCAATAATACTGAAAGTGGGTTCGGAAGAGTGTCAACTTTAGATCCCACATATTTGGATAATGTTCAATCTGATGAAGTTTTTGATAAAAGTGGCTTCGAAGAGGTCATGACTTTATTTTATGATAATCCCACTATTTCGGAAGAGTGTCAACTTTGCATGCATGTGGATCATGAAGAGAAAATTTTATGTGATTGTTATATTGTTGAAATCGATTATGATCCTACATGTAATTATTATGAGAGAGGGAAATATGGTTGTAGAAATTTTCATGTTGCTAAATTACCTCTCGTTATGTTGAGATTGCTATTGTTTCTTTCCTCTTCCTTGCATATGCTAGTTTTTGCTTGCTATGATAATATGTTTGCCTATAAGATGCCTATGTATAGGAAATATGTTAGACTTAGATGTGTTTTTCACATGCTATATGATGCTCTCTTTGTGTTTCAATTGCTATGTTTCATGTGAGCATCATTAAAATTATCAATGCCTAGCTAGGGGCGTTAAACGATAGCGCTTGTTGGGAGGCAACCCAATTTTATTTTTTTTCTTCGCTTTTTGTTACTGTTTAGTAATAAATAATTCATCTAGATTCTGTTTAGATGTGGTTTTATGTGTTAATTAGTGTTTGTGCCAAGTAGAACCTTTAGGAAGACTTGGGGGAAGACGAGATTAGATGTCATTTTTTACTGGAGAGTGATTTTAGGTTTATTCTTTTTGAAGATGATTAATAGACAAATTACTCACATCCACCAATCTATTTCAGAATTTTTGGAGTTACAGAAGTATTCGAACAAATCAGATTGCTACAGACTGTTCTGTTTTGGCAGATTCTGTTTTCCGTGTGTTGTTTGGTTATTTTGATGAATCTATGAGTAGTATCGGGGGGTATGAACCATAGAGAAGTTGCAATACAGTAGGTTTAACACCAATGTAAATAAAGAATTAGTTCATTACAGTACCTGAAAGTGGTGATTTATTTTTTTATACTAACGGAGCTCATGAGATTTTCTGTTGAAAGTTTTGTGTTGTGAAGTTTACAAGGTTTAGGGTAAAGATTTGATGGATTTTGGAATAAGGAGTGGCAAGAGCCTAAGCTTGGGGATGCCCAAGGCAGCCCAAGGTAAAATTCAAGGACAACCAAAAGCCTAAGCTTGGGGATGCCCCGGAAGGCATCCCCTCTTTCGTCTCCGTCTATCAGTAACTTTACTTGAGGCTATATTTTTATTCACCACATGATTTGAGTCTTTGATTTTTAGTTTACCACAATCATCCTTGCTGTACACACCTTTTGGGAGAGACAAGCATGAATTGGAATTTATTAGAATACTCTATGTGCTCCACTTATATCTTTTGAGCTAGATAATTTTGCTCTATTGCTTCACTTATATCTATTTAGAGCACGGTGGTGGTTTTATTTTATAGAAATTATTGATATCATGCTTCACTTATATTATTTTGAGAGTCTTTTAGAACAGCATGGTAATTTGCTTTGGTTATAAAGCTAGTCCTAGTATGATAGGCATCCAAGATGGGTATAATAAAACCTTTCATACAAAGTGCATTGAATACTATGAGAAGTTCGATTCTTGATGATTGTTTTGAGATATGAGGATGGTGATATTAGAGTCGTGCTAGTAGAGTAGTTGTGAATTTAATAAAAACTTGTGTTCAGGTTTGTGAGTCCCGTAGCATGCACGTATGGTGAACCGTTATGTAACGAAGTTGGAGCATGAGATATTTTTTGATTGTCTTCCTTATGAGTGGCGGTCGGGGACGAGCGATGGTCTTTTCCTACCAATCTATCCCCCTAGGAGCTGAAGGAATATGCCCTAGAGGCAATAATAAAGTTATTACTTATTTCCTTATTTCATGATAAATGTTTATTATTCATGCTAGAACTGTATTAACCGGAAACTAGATACATGTATGAATACATAGACAAAACAGTGTGTCACTAGTATGCCTCTACTTGACTAGCTCGTTGAATCAAAGATGGTTAAGTTTCCTAGCCATATACATGAGTTGTCATTTGATTAACGGGATCACATCATTAGAAAATGATGTGATTGACTTGACCCATTTTGTTATCTTAGCACTTGATTGTTTAGTATGTTGCTATTGCTTTCTTCATGACTTATACATGTTCCTATGACGAGATTATGCAACTCCTGTTTACCAGGGGAACACTTTGTGTGCTACCAAACGTCACAATGTAAATGGGTGATTATAAAGGTGCTCTACAGGTGTCTCCAAAGGTACTTGTTGAGTTGGCGTATATCGAGATTAGGATTTGTCACTCCAATTGTCGGAGAGGTATCTCTAGGCCCACTCGGTAATACACATCACTATAAGCCTTGCAAGCATTGTAACTAATGAGTTAGCTAAGGGATGATGTATTACGGAACGAGTAAAGAGACTTGTCGGTAACGAGATTGAACTAGGTATTGAGATACCGACGATCGAATCTCGGGGAAGTAACATACCGATGACAAAGGGAACAACATATATTGTTATGCGATTTGACCGATAAAGATCTTCTTAGAATATGTAGGAGCCAATATGAGCATCCAGGTTCCGCTATTGGTTATTGACCGGAGACGTGTCTCGGTCATGTCTACATAGTTCTCGAACCCGTAGGGTCCGCACACTTAACGTTCGGTGACAATTTATATTATGAGTTTATGTGTTTTGATGTACCAAAGGTAGTTCGGAGTCCCGGATGAGATCGGGGACATGATGAGGAGTCTCGAAATGGTCGAGACGTAAAGATTTGGACGACTATATTCGGACATCGGAAAGGTTCCGAGTGATTCGGGTATTTTTCGGAGTACCGGTGGAATTACGGGAATACGGGAGTACATATGGGCCTTAGTGGGATTTATGGGAAAAAGAGGAGAAGCCACGAGGGCTGGCCGTACGTCAACCCCAAGCTTATGCTCTTGCCACTCCTTATTCCATAGTCCATCGAATCTTTACCCAAAACTTGAAAACTTAACAACACAAAACTTAACAGAAAACTCGTAAGCTCCGTTAGCGAAAGAAAACAAAACACCACTTCAAGGTACTGTAATGAACTTATTCTTTATTTGTACTGGTGTTAAAACTACTGTATTCCAACTTCTCTATGGTTTGTAAACTATTTTACTAGCCATAGATTCATCAAAATAAGCAAACAACACACGAAAAACAGAATCTGTCAAAAACAGAACAGTCTGTAGTAATCTGTATCAAACGTATATTCTGGAACTCCAAAAATTCTAAAATAAATTGGTGGACCTGAGGGATTTGTCTAGTAATCATCTTCAAAAATAATCAACTAAATATCACTCTCCAGTAAAAAGTTCTAGCTAATCTCGTGAGCGCTAAAGTTTCTGTTTTTTTACAGCATGATCATAAAGACTTCACCCAAGTCTTCCCAAAGGTTCTACTTGGCACAAACACTAATTAAAACACAAAACCACATCTAAACAGAAGCTAGATGGATTATTTATTTCTAAACAGAAACAAAAAGTAAGAAACTAAAATAAAATTGGGTTGCCTCCCAACAAGCGCTATCGTTTAACGCCCCTAGCTAGGCATGATGATTTCAATGATGCTCACATAAAAGATAAGAATTGAAACATAAGAAGAGCATCATGAAGAATATGAATAACACATTTAAGTCTAACCCACTTCCTATGCATAGGGATTTTGTGAGAAAACAACTTATGGGAACAATAATCAACTAGCATAGGAAGGCAAAACAAGCATAACTTTAAAATTTTAAGCACATAGAGAGGAAACTTGACATTATTGCAATTCCTACAAGCATATATTCCTCCCTCATAATAATTTTCAGTAGCATCATGAATAAATTAAACAATATAACTAGCACCTAAATCATTATTTTCATGATCTACAAGCATAGAAATTTTATTACTCTCCACATAAGCAAAATTCTTGTCATTCGGAATAGTGGGAGTAAACTCAACAAAATAACTATCATGTGATTGAAAATTAAGATCAAGATGACAAGTTTCATGGTTATCATTATTCTTTATGGCATACGTGTCATCACAATAATAATCATAGATAGTAGGCATGCTTTCATCATAATAAATTTGCTCATCAAAACTTGGGGGACAAAAAAAATCATCTTCATCAAACATAGCTTCCCCAAGCTTGTGGCTTTGCATATCATTAGCATCATGGATATTCATAGAATTCATACTAACAACATTGCAATCTTGCTCATCATACAAAGATTTAGTGCCAAACATTCTATGTAATTCTTCTTTTAACACTTCGGCACAATTTTCCTTTACATCATACTCACGAAAGATATTAAAAAGATGAAGCGTATGAGACAAACTCAATTCCATTTTTTTGTAGTTTTCTTTTATAAACTAAACTAGTGATAAAACAAGAAACAAAAAGATTTGATTGCAAGATCTAAAGATATACCTTCAAGCACTCACCTCCCCGGCAACGGCGCCAGAAAAGAGCTTAGTTGGCAGGGTGTGAGTGCCGCTTACCTAGCCTCCCCGGCAACGGCGCTAGAAAAGAGCTTGATGTCTACTAGACAACCTTCTTCTTGTAGACGTTGTTGGACCTGCAAGTGCACAGGTTTGTAGGACAGTAGCAAATTTCCCTCAAGTGGATGACCTAGGGTTTATCAATCCGTAGGAGGCGTACGTTGAAGATGGTCTCTCTCAAGCAACCCTGCAACCAAATAACAAAGAGTCTCTTGTGTCTGAGGGAGTCCTGGATTAGGGGGTGTCCGGATAGCCGGACTACCATCAACAGCCGAACTATCATCTGCCGGACTATCATCATCGACCGGACTCCAAGACTATGAAGATACAAGATTGAAGACTTCGCCCCGTGTCCGGATGGGACTTTCCTTGGCGTGGAAGGCAAGCTTGGCGATACGGATATGTAGATCTCCTACCATTGTAACCGACTCTATGTACCCCTAGCCCTCTCCGGTGTCTATATAAACCGGATGGCTCTAGTCCGTAGGACCATCAGAAGAACAACAACCCTTACAATCATACCATAGGCTAGCTTCTAGGGTTTAGCCTCCTTGATCTCGTGGTAGATCCACTCTTGTAAACATCCACAATATCAATATCAATCGAGCAGGACGTAGGGTTTTACCTCCATCAAGAGGGCCCGAACACAGGTAAAACATCGTGTCCCTCGTCTCCTGTTACCATCCGCCTAGACGCACAGTTCGGGACCCCCTACCGAGATCCGCCGGTTTTGACACCGACATTGGTGCTTTCATTGAGAGTTCCTCGTAGCCGTCGCCACCGATAGGCTTGATGGCCTCTTCAATCAACCACAACGCAGTCCTGGGTGAGACTTTTCTCCCGGACAGATCTTCAGATTCGGCGACCTCGCCGCTGGGCCAACTCACTTGGCCATCGGAGCAGATCGAAGCTACGCCCGCCATCGGTCAGGTTTGAAGCCTAAACTTCACGGCCGATATCCGCGGGGACTTGATCTTCGATGGATCTGAGCCACACCCGGCGTGCTGCTGCTGTCACGATGGGCATGACCTAACTCTACCGCGGACAGCACCTTGGAGGCCACACGAATCCGCTCCGACCCATAGTCCGGAGCCGATCGCTCGGATCGAGGGCGGATGGCTGGACACCGCGAGAGCTGCAAATTCTACGGCGATGGAGCTGAACACTTACCTTGTCCGCATAAAGCTCATGACTCGAGGTGCGGACTCTGCGGACTCCGAACCTCCTGCGCCCCTACGGTCGAATCCGATTGGCGCCGATCATGGAATTCATCGCTGCGGACATCTTTCAGCACTCGCCCTTGGCGATATCATAAATTCACTGAAGCATCTCTCGCTATCCGCAGAGCCCTGGCCGAACTACGGCCAGGATGGTTGGGACGCGGACGACGAAGAAATTCAGAGCCCACCCACCACCCACTTCGTAGCCACCATCAACGATTTAACCGACGTACTCGACTACGACTCCGAAGACATCGACGGTATGGACGACGATGCCGGAGACTACCAAGAACCAGTAACAACAGGACACTGGAAAACCACCTCGTCATACGACATATACATGGTGGACACCCCAAAGGGAAGCAATAACGAGGAACAACGGGACGCGGCATAGGATGATCCCGCCGATAAACAACCAAAACGGCGACGTAGATGCCGCCCTAAGTCCCGCCTCGATCAAAGCAGCCTTCCTAACGACCCAGCGATAGAGCAGGGCAAACCAGCGGACGACAAACAGGATGAGCCGGATAATCAACCCCTTCACGGAGCAATCAACAGTCCGGGCACAACACCGAAGCATAAGAACATACACAAAAAACTCGTCGCCACTGCAAGAAGTTTGAAGAAAGCGAAACGGAAGCTCAAAACAGCAGAAGACATGCTCAGAATGAAGTGGAGCAAAGTATTCAAGACTGCAGACAAATATCGCAATGGCCATCAAACTAAGAGCTACCCGAAGCACAAGTTGCTGCCAGAATTTGACGAGGAAGCCATAGAGCCTTCACTGTCAAAAAATAAAGAGGCCGCCTGGCCGGATGGACGGCCAGATGACAGGCCCAAAGCGACAAGCGGGGCTGCACACAAGCCGAATTATAATCCTTGGAAAACGGACGGCCCAACTAGGTCCATCTACGGGCCAAAAAAGAGGACCCCAGGAAGTAACACAACACGATAAGTGTTCGAAGACAGCAGCACACCCAAATACAGGGGCGCCGCACACCCGCTATGTTTTATCGATGAGGTGCTGGATCATGAATTTCCGGCAGGGTTCAAACCCATAAACATAGAGGCATACGACGGCACAACAGACCCCGGAGTCTGGATAAAAGATTACATACTACACATACACATGGCTAGAGGAGATGATCTCCACGCCATAAAATACCTACCCCTCAAGCTCAAAGGGTCAGCTCGGCATTGGCTCAAAAGCCTCCCAGAAAACACTGTTGGAAGTTGGGAAGAGCTTGAGGACGCGTTTAGAGCAAATTTTCAAGGGACTTATGTCCGCCCTCCGGATGTAGACGATCTGAGTCATATAACCCAACAGCCCGGAGAGTCAGCGCGCAAATTCTGGAACAGGTTCCTTACCAAAAAGAACCAAATAGTCGACTGTCCGGACGCGGAAGCCCTAGCAGCTTTTAAACACAACGTCCGAGACGAATGGCTCGCCAGACACCTCGGCCAAGAGAAGCCAAGAACAATGGCCACGCTAACAAGCCTCATGACGCGCTTTTGCGCAGGAGAAGACAGCTGGCTAGCAAGATGCAGCACCAGCGACCCGAGTACATCCGAGATCGAGATGGAAGCGGAAGTCACGGCGCAGAAAGACCAGCGCCGGAATAAAGAAAAAAGCCCAAAGGGCACGGCGGTCAACGCCGGATTCAAAAGCTCGCGGCCAAACATTAAAACACGGCCTCTTAAGGACAACAGAGACGAGCTATCAAATTTAAAAAAAAAATTAGATGGGATATGTCAAATCCACAGTACCCCCGGAAGGCCTGCAAACCATACCAACTGAAATTGTTGGGTTTTTAAATAGTCCGGCAGACTCAACGCCGGACACAAAGAACTCGATCAAGCGAGGACGATGACGAACCCCACCAGCAGAGCACCGGAAGTCAAAAGACTTTCCCACAAGAAGTCAAAACAGTAAACTCGCTTCACGTGATAGTACGGAAAGCAAACACGGCACTCGCTAAAACAAGTGTCGCACGATCCACCCCAGTGGACCGAGATTGGATGTCAAAACCAATCACTTTCGACCATCTGGATTAGTCCGTATATCCGAACGCAGGATAGACTGTACGATATTGGATCCCATAATAGACGGACTGCAATTAACGCAGGTTTTGATGGACGACGGCAGTGACTTGAACCTGCTATATCCGGACACAATCCGCAAGTTGGGATAGACCCTACTACAATTCGCATAGCCGCACTTCCTTCAAAGGAGTGGCGCCAGCCCTTACGCCAGTGCAGTTTCATTATTACTAGAAGTTGTGTCAGGGTCACCGACAACTTCCGACGAGAAAAGCTAAAATTTCATGTCGCCCCATTTAAAAGTAGCTATCAAGCATCACTGGGACGGGAAGCTCTCGTCCGCTTCAATGCAATACCACATTACGCGTCTCTTACGCTTAAAATGCCCGGTCCACGTGGCATCATTTCATTAAAAGGTCGTTTTAGACCCCCGGACACGGCTGGACGAGTCCGGAATAAATAAGCTAGGGGCTACCTAGCCGCACATCCCTTCACACCGGTTGGCACATATAATCCATAATGAGCTAGCATAGGCTCAGCTTTCTTAATCTATATTTCAATTTGTTTATTTGTTTATGCACTTTCTCGCACGATTTCTTTTCCAACCAAATTCCTCTCTTTTTACAGATGAACAGCGTGCAGACCCGTCCAGGATACGGCACAACGGAGACACAAGCGCAGACGTGCAGTAGGGACCCGTTGCAAGGACTCTTTTCAGACTAAGACCCTCGTAAACCTTTCTTACTGTCTCTTGTTGCTATAATCCCTGGTTTATCATTATAACCAGAGTGGAGACTGGCGTTTTGGCATCGGGGCGCGCTGTAAGAACCTGCCGTGCACGGACACAAGGGGCTTAGGGCTTTGTTTTGCCCGCTATTATAATAGACCGAACACCTTCGGGAGTGTTGGCGTCTCGAGTTAGGCCTTATATGCATCAGCTCGAATCATGTCTTTGGTCAAATGTTGGGTTTTCCGGCTCCGTGTTTTGCTGCCTTACGTTCCGTATCATCGGCTAACGCGGCTCGGAGAACTCTGCGATTGTGCCCCAGTTCGCCGGGCGAGCACCTCAAGATGAAAGCTGAAAACTGACTGTCATGATCTGATGAGAGACTGGTCAACCACTCGATCGACTATGGGAATGTTTAGGATTCCTCCGCTTTGTGAAGGGCCGTTTCGGCCAGCACATACGCGCCCGAATTCGGAGGCGGTGTGCCCCACGGGCTATGTCGTAGCCCCACCCTCGAACTCCATGGCTAAGTGAAAGTGATAAAGCATTATAGTCCGGTTGCCTCGTTTGCTACGCTACCACCTCCTTTACAGGACCGAGGCGCCGGATTAAGTGTGAAAACGCGCTATTTTTGCGAACACCCCGCACCTTGTGCGTGGGGGCTGAAAGCCGACGATCGCAATCTTTCAGGTTATACACGTATACATGAGCGGCCGCATAGGAGATATTCTATTACTTGAACGCACAAGTATAAAAGGCGCTTACATCATACATATCGTTTTACATCATATAAGCGTTCATTGAGCGTAACATTTTTGAGCACTGCGACTCTATTACACGAGCACCACGCAGACTTCGCCAAAATAGTGCTCGGCGGGTAACCGGTTATCATCCGAACCCGGGTCGCAACAGCGGTGGCATCCATCTCTGTCCAATGTGTCTTCACATGGGCGAGCGCCATCCGCACACCCTCAATGCAGGCCGACCGCTTCATCGCCTTGATATGCGGCACCGCCCCAAGAAATTGCTGCAATAAACCAAAATAACTCTTCGGCTGGGGCCTATCCGGCCGGATGGGTCAATATATCCGTCATAGCAAGCCCGGACAACCTATTTAGCTCATCCCACTCGGCCAAACGGTCGGTCAGCGGAAGTGAACGCTCCGGACTATGGAATTGAGACAAAAACAGCTCTTCCATCTTGTGATCCTTCGGTTTCGAAAAACTGTGGCATCGCCACTTTTCGCTGCTAAGTCCATATAAGGGTCCTCTGAACCCCACAGTTGGCCCAGCTGAGCATATTTTGGATCCGTAAACCTTGGCGCAGCGTAAAAGGCTTACCAGCTACAATATCTCCGACTGGCGCAGCTCTTCCTTTATAGCCCGCATTGCAGAGCGGGCATCTTTAACCGGCGGTGGCCTTCCGCAGGTCTTCTTGCCCGCTAGGAGCTCCTTCCCAAAACCTCATTGCGGTCGGTAGCATCTTTTAACTTCACGGCCATTTCGCTATCTCTTCCTGCTTCGGCGGTCGCGACCCTTTCGCCGCCAACTCCTCGGCCGCCCTCGAGGCCATCAGATTACTCCTTCGGCCTGCTCCTTGGCTTGAGCAAGTTCGGCCCGAAGGCTCTCCACGGCAGCGGCACTATCTCGCATTTCACGCACATGTTGTAAGGAGATGGCTTGGCTCCCTTACCAAGTGACCGCAAGATAACACTTACCTTGCGACTCATCAAGTCGCTGTTGACCAGCGTGATGTCGCATCCGCAACATCGAGTTGCCGCTTTAGTTCAGCAACTCCATCAGTCCGGCTGGCCCCGGACGACCCGCCACCTGCATCGGCACGACGGAATTTAAACCTGCGATTTTGATCCTCGACGCTATCGATTTCGACAACCTACCGAGTCTCAGGGGCTACTATCTATACAGGGCGCATTCTATATGCAAAACTGTTAAAAGGAGTGTCATCTTTACGTACCTCAAACCCCGCTTGACAAACTCCCCGGCGGCATCGTGCAACCGCCTTGGCGGACGAAATCTTTTCAATCACCATGCTCATCAATGTGTGGTGATCTTACGAGATAAACGCCTTCTCAAGCAGATCCTTCACCGTACACCGATTGGCGCCGAACTATCCGGCTTTGCCAAACCGGGGCTCCCTCCGTGGCGACACTTCAGGCTCGTCCACCCTATCCGACGGGCGCCCGGACGGAGGCGTCTCACCTCTATCATCTCCGGACGAAGGTCCACCAAGACGAGCTCATTTGCGAAGGGCGGAGATCCGAACTACAAGGTAAAAACTTTAGTTATCCTCAGAAGCACAAATAGGGATGTCCCTTATTATAATACTCCTTTCTTTTTACTTACGGCTCGTTGGAGGGCTGACTCTTTAAGGGAGATTGTGCGGCCGGGGCCTCCCCGGACGCAGGACCCTCTGGCGAAGATTTCTTCCCCCGTTTAGAGGCTTTTGCCCCTGGGTCCTCGGAGGCAGTCCTCTTCTCCCCTTGGGGGGAGGGATTCTCAAACCCCCCTCTTTCAAGAGCCTCCTTAGGCGAGGCAGTAGCTTCCTTGTTTTCCCCTTCGTCTTCCTCTGAAGGCGCAACCTCAAGCATCCGGACCAGCACGGGATCCGGCGCGGTCTCGGGGAGGGGGGCCGGAAACCATATCAATTTTGCTTCCGCTATCCACTCCTGTGTAGAAGGAAGTTGGTCATAAGGCGAATCATCGAAAGGCAAACAAACGGTAAGTCCGAACTCGGAACTACTTACTTGAGTATCCGGGCGATTGCAGCTTAGGCCGGCATCCTCGGTCAATTCCAGACGCATCTCTTGCGATCCGAAGAATAATTTGTACATCTCCAGGGGTGTCATACCCATGAAGTGTTAAAGAATCCGTGGGCCCTCGGATTAAACTCCCATAGCCGGAGAGGCGGCGTTTGCGAGGCGGAGGCGCCTAATCAGCATAACCTGCATCACCACCACCATATCGACCTCCCTCGTTTGGAGATCTCGAATCCGGCCCTGCGGTAGGGGCACATCCTTTGACGGCCCCAGTTGAGCCCTTGGTTGACCCACGACATCAACCGTCGTGGAGGTCCCGGCGGAATAGGGCGGCAGCTTTGTCTGCGGCCCCTCGGAGCGGTAATATAGAACCACTCTTGCTGCCACGGGCCGAGCTCCTCTTGGAAGGAGCCCGCGGGCCACGGGGCATCGGCTCTCCTACTTATGGCCGCCCCGCCGCACTCCGCTTGACGCCCCCCGATCATCTTCGGCTCCACATTGAAGGTCTTCAGCCACATGCCGAAGTGAGGGGTGACGCGGAGGAAGGTTTCGCAGACGATAGTAAATGCGGAGATATGGAGGATGGACTCCGGAGCCAAATCATGGAATTCCAACCCATAGTAAAACATGAGCCCTCTCACAAAAGGATCCATCGGGAAGCCTAAACCCCAACGGAGGTGGGATATAAAAACGACATACTCGCCGGGCTCGGGGGTGGGGATGGCCTGCCCTTCGGCAGGCAACCTGTGCGAAATCTCATAAGCCAGGTACTTGGCCTCCTACAGCTTTAGCACGTCCTCCTCCGTGACGGAGGAGGGCATCCACCGGCCCTGAAGGTCGGAACCGGACATCGTTGAAAGTCCGAAGCGCTCGAATCTTGAGCTCTAGGTGCTGGAGCTTGGAGCGGGGAGAGGATTCGATGAAGGATTGAAGAAAAGAAACGAGCCTTGGTCCCATTATAAAGAGGGAGAATACCAAGAGCCGTCTCTGTGACCGTTTGGGACTCGCCTTCGATAGAGGGGGCGTGGCGAACGGGCGCGGTTGGGTTACCCACGTCCGTATTGATGAGAATCCGGATTAAGGGGAAACACGATCTACGCTCGACAAGGCGTGCCATGAAACCGCTTCGCTAAATGCGCTGAGGTGGTAAAGTAAAAAACAATTCGAGTAATGGCTTGGTAGTGGTGTGACGTCATGCCGCAGAAAACGTCAGCAGATTGAACTTGTGTATATATTATTCTCTCTACGGTGGAATGTGGAATTTATTTTGCGAGCGGACACTATCTGGTGTTCACAATCTTCATCATTCGAGGAGGAACCCGCCTTGCAATGCCAAGCAACATACACGCCGGACTTATCGTCATTGAAGCCTGGTTCGAGACTCTTGAGGAGTCTGGATTAGGAGGTGTCCGGATAGCGGACTACCATCAACAACCGAACTATCATCTGCGGACTATCATCATCGACGGACTCCAAGACTATGAAGATACAAGATTGAAGACTTCGCCCCGTGTCCGGATGGGACTTTCCTTGGCGTGGAAGGCAAGCTTGGCGATACGGATTCTTAGATCTCCTACCATTGTAACCGACTCTATGTAACCCTAGCCCTCTCCGGTGTCTATATAAACCGGATGGCTCTAGTCCGTAGGACCATCAGAAGAACAACAACCCTTACAATCATACCATAGGCTAGCTTCTAGGGTTTAGCCTCCTTGATCTCGTGGTAGATCCACTCTTGTAAACATCCAAAATATCAATATCAATCGAGCAGGACGTAGGGTTTTACCTCCATCAAGAGGGCCCGAACCTGGGTAAAACATCGTGTCCCTCGTCTCCTGTTACCATCCGCCTAGACGCACAGTTCGGGACCCCCTACCCGAGATCCGCCGGTTTTGACACCGACAGTATCCTCAACACACCCAATACAATGGTAAATTGTATAGGTGCACTAGTTCGGCGAAGAGATGGTGATACACGTGCAATATGGATGGTAGATATAGGTTTTTGTAATCTGAAAATATAAAAACAGCAAGGTAACAAGTGGTAAAAGTGAGCGTAAACGGTATTGCAATGCTAGGAAACAAGGCCTAGGGTTCATACTTTCACTAGTGCAAGTTCTCTCAACAATAATAACATAATTGGATCATATAACTATCCCTCAACATGCAATAAAGAGTCACTCCAAAGTCACTAATAGTGGAGAACAAACGAAGAGATTATGGTAGGGTACGAAACCACCTCAAAGTTATTATTTCCAATCAATCCGTTGGGCTATTCCTATAAGTGTCACAAACAGCCCTAGAGTTCTGTAACATCCCAAATTTTCAATTTGGAATGTTATACATTAAGTCATCATGCATATCATATTTTCTTGCATTTTCCGATCCTAGAAAATTTCATGCAACTCAAGGACCTCGGAGAGAGTTGGAGATTTCATTTTTTTCATATTTGGGTTTTTCCAAAATTTTGAAAATAGGATCATTTAGATTTATTTATTTATCTTCATATATTTTTTCTAATAAAAAAATTACGAGAGGGAATAATATGACTTTCCCAACATTTAGGAAAAATGAAGATTTAATAAATAACTCAGATTTTGGTTTTTCGAAGTTTATTTGCTTTAGGGAAAAAAATGAGTATTTTAAAAAAATATGCATTTTTGCCCCGTATTAAAGTTCGTTTTGTTCGACTCATTTTTAGGAGTCGGGGAAAATTAATTTTGTTAAATTTGGAGTTCGTTTGGATTTATTTTAAATTCGTTTCGTTTTGTTTTTAAAAAAAATAGCGTCGCGCCCATACAGGCCAAGGGCCAAGGGCCCACTGCCCAAGTCCCTCGCCCACTGGCCCCAGCACACACACAAGCCGCCGCCGCCGGCGAGTCCGAGGAGGACTCCTCCTCCTCCTCCCTTGCTTGCCCCCTCCCCCAAGCAACCCCCCCTCCTTTATATACCCCTCACACCCCCCCCTCTCCTCCCCAACCCGCGCCGCCGCCGCCTAACCCGAGCCGCCGCCGCCGCCTGTCGCCGACCCGCCACCCGCCGACCCGCTGGAGCCCGAGCCCCTTGGCGACCTCGCGGAGGTAGCCACCGCCACCCCGGTCGGTTTTGTTTCTAAAACCGTCCGGTTTTCTTTCGTTGTTCGGTTTTTTTTTAAAAAAACCCTAGATTGGTTTATTTTTTTTAGTCGGTTTTGTTAATTAGTGAACGTTCACCGATCCGTTCGTTTTAACGAACGTGTTCGTCGGTTAGTTTCTGTTAACGAACGTCCGTTCGTTTAACCGTTCGTCGTTTTCTTTTAAATCGGATTCAATCCGTTATTTTTCCGATTCGATTTCCGATCCAATCTTCAAATCAGTTTATTTACTCGCTCGTTTATCGGAATCAGGTGATTCAAGCGCCTGGAGTTTCGTTTCGAAACCGCCGTTTCGACTAATCCATTTAAACAAGGTTTTGCTACTGTAAAATTTGACCTAGTTTCAAATTGCTAAAACCGAGTTGTTTTCTTTCGTCATTCGACTTTCATTGCTTTATTTGATTCGATTCTTTTACAACCAGGGTTCTTAAGTTGAACTTTCTGGTTAGATCTTTTATTCGACATTTACCCGTGCATTAGATGAGTACTTATTGTATGCTTGTTGTTTGTCTGCGTTAGATCACCCGGAGTGCGCCGCTTGTTACTTCGAGTCTCTAGGTTTCGCGGATCATCAGCAAGGCAAGTAACACTTGATCATACCTTTTACTACTACCCAGTTTTATGCATTAGATCTATTCCTCAAACACTTGCATGATTAGGATCTAATTAAATTGTGGGATGGGAAGTAGATTGAGGTAGTACCTATTACCTGTTTTACTTATGAAACCTTGGGAGTTACTTCTACGTTTGCTTATTTTGCCATGCTATGCCAGTAGACGTGGGATTGGGTGAGTGAATATCCATGACAGATGTGAGATTGTAAATTTATGGTTTATCTAAGGTGGCAACTTAAACACGCATCTGGGTGGATTGAGGCACCTGGTTTCTATCAGGACCTGCCTGTATTTCTTCGGACCGCCACCCAGGCTCTAAGGGATCATGAGATTATTTAAAATAGAAACTTCCGTGTGCATCCACAAGCCAATATGGGCTCTGGCATAGTTGAGTAAGTTGTGCGAACTCTTACGGGTAGGCTAGCTGATGTAGGGGATGTAGGTTGGTACGGTCTACCCACATGTAAGGTGCTAGTGCTTCTGAAAGAATGTGTCTCGGTCATCCGTCTCTCAAACACCATGTAGTGCGAGAACCAAACGGAGGCGGTCGAGTCTTGTGGGGAAAAGTGCGCAAACCTCTGCAGAGTGTATAAACTAATCATGATTAGCCGTGTCCCCGGTTATGGACGTATTGAGTATCTAGTACTTGAATATCATGTGAATCTCAACACGTTACTTCTAATTAATGTTATTGGGTTTTAATGAGTACTTTCTTTTAATTGGGATTGAGGATGCTGTCAACCATTCTCAATGTTTAACAACCACCATGATAGTTAAATAAAATTATTCCTTTGAAGTAGGGAAAATTTAGCTTTATGCAAAACTGTAACCGTAGAGCTTTTCCACCAGCCATATATGCATGTAGTATAGGCTTATTTCCTTCATTTTCTCTCTATGTGTTACCTTGCCAGCATATTCCATGTGCTGACCCGTTTCGGGCTGCAACTTTCATGTTGCAGACTTTTTAGACGACGAGTAAGGTGTTAGGTCGTGGTTCTATACTCAGTGCTGCCGATGGAGTTGATGGACTCACTTATCTTCCAAGCCTTCCGCTGTTATTATTAGATGGCCTTAAGCCATATTATTGTAATAAGTTCCCTTGTGGACAACGCTGTAATGAGTGTGTGATTGCTACTCTGCTATAAATCCTTCAATCTTGTGTGGTGTCGGCATTCTTGATCCGAGGATGACACCGAGCACGAGACTTGATCCATTCGGTTCGGTCGCTCTGAGAGATGGTATCGAGCACACGTTGTGAGGACACGACCACTAAGTTAAAGCCATAGATCACTACTCTCTTCCCATTTTCTAACTCCTCATCTTTTCTACTCTTTTAGGATGAAGGACGCCAAGGTCAAGTACGCCCAACCAGATGAAGGCACACCTTTTGGATTTCACTTGAAGGAATTCACCAAGTACCTGAACATTGGACTACCCAGTTTCACTGGGACTTTCAACGCCACTCTGCCTGAAGAGGAGCGCTGGAAGATTCAAGCTCATGTACCAGGAAGGACTTTCGCCCCAATCACCAAGCCTATAGATAGTGTTTTCAGTGCACCAACATGGAGTCTGGGAAAGAGCATGGCAGCTCATATCACCATGGGACGCATTGGAGAAATTTATCAAGAAGACCTCAAGGACACTATCTACCAGATTTGCGGACGCCGAGATGAACAATGGGAGATAGTCAGCACCAAGAAGGATAGATCCATTGCAGCTTTCATCCAGGAGTTAAACCAGCACATTCGACGCCAGGAGAACCAGATGTGCAATGATATGTTAGAGTTGAAGAATGCAAAGGGAAGGATCATCGAACTTGAAGAAGCACTAAAGACTACACGCAAGGACTACATGGACGAGATCGTAGCTCTAGCAAGACACAATAACGATCTTAAGTACGAGATCGAAGAACTCAAGAAGAAGTTGGTGCTCAAGAATGAAGACAAGCACGTCGGCTGTCCAAGCAACTACATCATCATCGACGACACCGATTCGGATCCAAGTGAACCCGACTTTGAAGACGAAGCTGGAGCAGACATCATGGAGTCTTCCACCGGTTCAAATTAGTAGAAGTTCCCCGCATATTAGTAGTATTACCTCCATGTAAACATTCTAGTACACGCACTTTTGCGATAGTTAGATCGTTGTAAGCCCTTTGTTTGATTGAATGAAGTGATTTTGTGTGCATTTGCTCATGTGCATTTGGGTAGTGTTTCCCCCTTAGACCTCATTCTATTCTTAATTTCTCGTCTTTTCTAAACCCATCAGATGCCTCCGAGACGCGACCCCGGGTTTGTTTTCCCGCCGGAGATCACCCAGTTGATTCAGCAGCAGAACACTTTGATTCAAACATTGGTGCAGAACCAAGGCAACAACAACAACAACAACAACAACCCACCACCACCACCTGCGGATCACTTGACTCGTTTCCTTAGACTGAATCCGCCGGTGTATTCCAGTAGCACCGAGCCGATAGTAGCAGATGATTGGCTCCGCAAGATAGGAAGGGAGTTGACCACTGCAGGATGCATAGATGGAGAAAAAGTGAAGTTTGCTGCACACCAGCTTGAAGGACCCGCAGCAGCATGGTGGGAAAATTTCACAGCCACTTACCCTGTAGACACTGTCACATGGGATCAGTTTCAGCAAGCTTTCCGCACTGCCCATGTTTCAGCAGGAGCTATGGCCATGAAGAAGCGTGAGTTTCGCAACCTACGCCAAGGAGGAAGGACTGTTGGCCAATACGTGGATGATTTTAGTAAGTTAGCACGTTATCCCCGGATAGCGTTGCTACAGATCTTGACTAAGCGTGAGAAGTTTCGGAAGGACTGAATGATGAGTTCAACATGCAATTGATGGTAGCAAGCTTCAATAACTACCAGGAGTTGGTAGACCGAGCCCTCATGATTGAAGGAAGCAGCAGCAAATTGAGAACCGCAAGAGGAAGTATGGACAGGAAAGTATAACTCGGAGCTCGTGAAGCCTCGTTACACCCCTAAACAAGGAATTCAGTTTCAGCATACCCATGGAGGAGGTAATTCGACAACCATAATGGCACCAAGAATGGGAGCGGAATGGAGGAAGCAATGGACAGAACCGCACCAACCCGTCAACACCATCCAAGGTAGACTGAGTCACATCACTTGCTTTAAGTGCCGCAAGATGGACATTATGCAAATGACTGTCCGAGAAGGCGAATGGAAATGGTAATGGAAGCTCGAAATAAGCCAAACCCTTTCAACAGGGGACGGGTGAACCACATTGATGTGGAGGAGGTTGAAGATCAGCCCGATGCAAGAATCGGTAAGTTTTTGGTTAAGTCATTTATCGCAGTTGTTCTTTTCGACATTGGTGCATCGCATTCATACATATCAAGGGATTTGTGGATAAGTACAAATTACCGACCCAAGCCCTTAGGTCACCCATGCTAGTAACCTCACCCGGAGCAGAATACATGGCTAGTAAATGGTGTGATCGACTGCCATTAAGGATTGGACACTATGTTTTCCCATCAGACCTAATAGTTCTGGAATCCCAAGGATTGGATGTGATATTAGGTATGGATTGGTTATCGAAGTATGGAGGGAACATAGATTGCACCACTAAGTCAATTTTGCTCACCACTCCAGAAGGAAGAAGGATCAAGTACGTATCACGGCACGAGCCGAGGAGAGCGCGAGCAAATTGCTTATCAGGAGTTGTGCAGGAAGAAGTACCAGTGGTGAAGGATTTTCCTGATGTATTTCCGGAAGAGTTGCCAGGAATGCCACCGGATAGAGACATTGAGTTTTTGATCGAACTTTTGCCAGGAACAGGACCAATATCAAAGCGACCATACAGGATGCCCGCACAGGATTTGGCGGAAATCAAGACGCAGATTAAGGAACTATTGGATAAAGGTTTTATACGCCCAAGTTCTTCACCTTGGGGATCACCCGTACTCTTAGTGGAGAAGAAGGATGGATCGTTAAGGATGGTAGTTGATTATCGTGGATTGAATGAAGTAACAATCAAGAACAAGTACCCACTACCAATGATAAATGATCTGTTTGATCGTTTGCAAGGAGCTAAAGTGTTTTCCAAGATCGACTTACGATCAGGGTACCATCAGTTGAAGATTCGGGAACAGGACATACCTAAGACAGCGTTTACCACGAGGTATGGACTGTATGAGTATACCGTTATGTCATTTGGATGACTAACGCACCAGCCTATTTCATGAACCGATGAACAAAGTGTTTATGGAGTTTTGGATAAGTTCATCGTGGTGTTCATTGATGATATTTTGATTTTCTCAAGAATGAAGAGGAACATAAGGAACATTTGCGATTGGTTTTGGAGAAACTAAGGGAACACCAGTTATATGCCAAGTTCAGCAAGTGTGAGTTTTGGCTAAAGGAAGTTGGATTTCTTGGACATGTTATATCCGGAGAAGGAATAGCAGTTGACCCCACGAAGGTTGAGACCGTAACCAAATGGGAAGCACCAACGACAGTTGGAGAGATTCGGAGTTTCCTTGGACTCGCAGGATACTACCGAAGATTCATTGAGAATTTCTCAAGAATTGCAAAGCCTATGACAGAATTGTTGAAGAAGGATACCAAATTCATATGGACTGAGGACTGCGAGGCAAGTTTTCAGGAGTTGAAGAAAAGATTGGTTACCTCACCAGTATTAATATTGCCGGATCAGACCAAGGATTATGAGGTGTATTGCGACGCTTCACGTCGAGGACTTGGAGCAGTGCTTATGCAGGAAGGAAGAGTTGTTTCGTATGCTTCACGACAACTTAAGCCTCACGAGTTGAATTATGCCACACATGATTTGGAGTTAGCAGCCGTTGTGCATGCATTGAAGACATGGAGACATTTTCTCATAGGAAATCATTGTGAAGTGTACACGGATCACAAGAGTTTGAAGTACATCTTCACACGGAAGGAATTAAATCTCAGACAGAGGATATGGTTAGAGCTTATCAAGGATTATGATATGAGATTGCATTATCACCCCGGAAAGGCTAACGTTGTAGAAGACGCATTGAGCCGTAAGAGCCACGTCAATACCCTAATGATGGGAGGAATACCCAAGGAATTAGCCAAGGACCTTCGAGAGCTATGTTTGGAAATAGTTCCGAGAGGCTATGTAGCAGCATTGGAGATTCAGTCTACACTAATGGACAAAATCAGAGAAGCCCAAAAGGCAGATAAGGAAGTTGCCTCTATAAAGGAGAAAATGAGCAAAGGAAAAGCTAAAGGATTTCGTGAGGATGAGCACGATACCCTATGGTTTGAGGACCGTGTTTATGTGCCAAATAACCCAGAGATCAGGAAGTTGATTTTGCAAGAAGCCCATGATTCACCCTATTCGATTCACCCAGGAAATACCAAGATGTATTTGGATTTGAAGAATACTTTCTGGTGGACCGGAATGAAGAAGGATATTGCGGAATATGTAGCAATTTGCGATGTATGTTAGAGAGTAAAGGCAGAACATCAGAAGCCAGCAGGATTGTTACAACCATTGCCGATACCCGAATGGAAGTGGGATAAACTAGGCATGGATTTCATCACAGGGTTGCCAAAGACTCGTTCAGGATATGACTCGATTTGGGTTATAGTCGACCGCTTGACGAAGGTAGCTCATTTCATTCCAGTCAAGACTACCTATAGCAGTGCTAAGTTGGCAAATATATACATGACCATAATTGTGTGTTTACACGGAGTTCCGAGGAGTATCGTATCGGATAGAGGAACCCAATTTACCTCAAAGTTTTGGAACCAGTTGCACGAAACATTGGGAACCAGGCTGGAATTCAGTACAGCTTTCCACCCACAGACCGATGGACAGACTGAGAGAGTCAATCAGATTTTGGAGGATATGTTGAGAGCTTGTGTACTAGATTATGGATCTAGTTGGGAGGATAATTTGCCGTATGCAGAATTTTCTTATAACAACATTACCAAACCAGCTTGAAGATGGCACCTTCGAGGCTCAGATGGAAGGAGATGTAGAACACCGTTGACATGGGACTAAACTGGAGATCGCGTCATTGTTTGGACCAGATTTGATTAAGGAGTCCGAAAGAAGGTTAAACTGATTCGAGATAGGCTCAAGGTAGCCCAGTCTGCATGTAAGAGCTATGCGGATTCAAACGCAAGGCGATAGAATATGAAGTTGGAGACAGAGTATATCTTAGAGTATCCCCGCTTCGAGGAGTTAAGCGTTTTGGAGTTAAAGGAAAATTAGCACCACGTTTCGTTGGACCGTATAAGATTTTGCAACGCATGGGAGAAGTTGCTTATAAACTGGAATTGCCAGAGGGACTGTCAGGAGTTCATGATGCATTCCATGTTTCTCAGCTGAAGAAATGTCACTCCGAGATAGCAGAGACACCGCTAAGAGACACAGTGCCACTGGAAGCAATTCAGTTAAAGGATGATTTAACATATGAGGAAAAACCAGTCAAGATTCTCGATTATGCCAGCAGAGTTACTCGCAGCAAGGTTATCAAGTTTTTCAAGGTTCAGTGGAGCCACCACATCAAGATGAAGCCACCGGGAAAGAGAGGAAGATTTGCTCAAGGACCACGCTCACCTATTTTCTAGTTAACCCGAATCTCGAGGGCTAGATTCATCTTAAGGGGTAGGTTTGTAACATCCCAAATTTTCAATTTGGAATGTTATACATTAAGTCATCATGCATATCATATTTTCTTGCATTTTCCGATCCTAGAAAATTTCACGCAACTCAAGGACCTCGGAGAGAGTTGGACATTTCATTTTTTTCATATTTGGGTTTTTCCCAAATTTTGAAAATAGGATCATTTAGATTTATTTATTTATCTTCATATATTTTTTCCAATAAAAAAATTACGAGAGGGAATAATATGACTTTCCCAACATTTAGGAAAAATGAAGATTTAATAAATAACTCAGATTTTGGTTTTTCGAAGTTTATTTGCTTTAGGGGAAAAATGAGTATTTTTAAAAAATATGCATTTTTGCCCCGTATTAAAGTTCGTTTTGTTCGACTCATTTTTAGGAGTCGGGGAAAATTAATTTTGTTAAATTTGGAGTTCGTTTGGATTTATTTTAAATTCGTTTCGTTTTGTTTAAAAAAGCGCGCGCCCCTGCCTGGGCCAAGGGCCCACCATTAAGCCGCCGCCCAGCCCCCCCCTCGCCCGCCAAGCCACAAGAAGCCGCCCGCCCCCTTGGCGAGTCCGAGGAGGACTCCTCCTCCTCCTCCACTTGCTTGCCCCCTCCCCAAGCCCCCCCCTCCTTTATATACCCCGCACCCCCTCTCCTCCCCAACTCAGCGCCGCCGCCGCCGAGCCGCCGCCGTCACCCGTCGCCGACCCGCCACCCGCCGACCCGCCGCCGCCCGCCGAGCCCAGAGCCCGCCGGCGACCTCCGGAGGTAGCCACCGCGCCACCCCGGTCCGTTTTGTTTCTAAAACCGTCCGGTTTTCTTCGTTGTTCGGTTTTTTTTTAAAACCCTAGATTGGTTTTTGTTTAGTCGGTTTTGTTAATTAGTGAACGTTCACCGATCCGTTCGTTTTAACGAACGTGTTCGTCGGTTAGTTTCTGTTAAGGAACGTCCGTTCGTTTAACCGTTCGTCGTTTTCTTTTAAATCGGATTCAATCCGTTATTTTTCCGATTCGATTTTCGATCCAATCTTCAAATCAGTTTATTTTCTCGCTCGTTTATCGGAATCAGGTGATTCAAGCGCCTGGAGTTTCGTTTCGAAACCGCCGTTCCGACTAATCCATTTAAACAAGGTTTTGCTACTATAAAATTTGACCTAGTTTCAAATTTCTAAAACCGAGTTGTTTTCTTTCGTCATTCGACTTTCGTTGCTTTATTTGATTCGATTCTTTTGCAACCAGGGTTCTTAAGTTGAACTTTCTGGTTAGATCTTTTATTCGAGATTTACCCGTGCATTAGATGAGTACTTATTGTATGCTTGTTGTTTGTCTGAGTTAGATCACCCGGAGTGCGCCGCTTGTTACTTCGAGTCTCTAGGTTTCGCGGATCATCAGCAAGGCAAGTAACACTTGATCATACCTTTTTCTACTACCCAGTTTTATGCATTAGATCTATTCCTCAAACACTTGCATGATTAGGATCTAATTAAATTGTGGGATGGGAAGTAGATTGAGGTAGTACCTATTACCTGTTTTACTTATGAAACCTTGGGAGTTACTTCTACGTTTGCTTATTTTGCCATGCTATGCCAGTAGACGTGGATTGGGTGAGTGAATATCCATGACAGATGTGAGTTGTAAATTTATGGTTTATATAAGGTGGCAACTTAAACACACATCTGGGTGGATTGAGGCACCTGGTTTCTATCAGGACCTGCCTGTATTTCTTCGGACCGCCACCCAGGCTCTAAGGGATCATGAGATTATTTAAAATAGAAACTTCCGTGTGCATCCACAAGCCAATATGGGCTCGCATAGTTGAGTAAGTTGTGCGAACTCTTACGGGTAGGCTAGCTGATGTAGGGGATGTAGGTTTGTACGGTCTACCCACATGTAAGGTGCTAGTGCTTCGAAAGGCGTGTCTCGGCCATCCGTCTCTCAAACACCATGTAGTCACGAGAACCAAACGGAGGCGATCGAGTCTTGTGGGGAAAAGTGCGCAAACCTCTGCAGAGTGTATAAACTAATCATGATTAGCCGTGTCCCCGGTTATGGACGTATTGAGTATCTAGTACTTGAATATCATGTGAATCTCAACACATTACTTCTAATTAATGTTATTGGGTTTTAATGAGTACTTTCTTTTAATTGGGATTGAGGATGCTGTCAACCATTCTCAATGTTTAACAACCACCATGATAGTTAAATAAAATTATTCCTTTGAAGTAGGGAAAATTTAGCTTTATGCAAAACTCAGAATCAGAGAGCTTTTCCACCAGCCATATATGCATGTAGTATAGGCTTATTTCCTTCATTTTCTCTCTATGTGTTACCTTGCCAGCATATTCCATGTGCTGACCCGTTTCGGGCTGCAACTTTCATGTTGCAGACTTTTTAGACGACGAGTAAGGTGTTAGGTCGTGGTTCTATACTCAGTGCTGCCGATGGAGTTGATGGACTCACTTATCTTCCAAGCCTTCCGCTGTTATTATTAGATGGCCTTAAGCCATATTATTGTAATAAGTTCCCTTGTGGACAACGCTGTAATGAGTGTGTGATTGCTACTCTGCTATAAATCCTTCAATCTTGTGTGGTGTCAAGATTCTCGATCCAGGATGACATCGAGCACAGAGACTTGATCCATTCGGGTCGGGTCGCTACAAGTTCGTACTAGAATAACACCTTAAGACACAAATCAACCAAAACCCTAATGTCACCTAGATACTCCAATGTCACCTCAAGTATCCGTGGGTATGATTATATGATATGCATCACACAATCTCAGATTCATCTATTCAACCAACACATAGAACCTCAAAGAGTGCCCCAAAGTTTCTACCGCAGAATCACGATGAAAACGTGTACCAACCCCTATGCATAGGTTCATGGGCGGAACCCGCAAGTTGATCACCAAAACATACATCAAGTGAATCACGTGATATCCCATTGTCACCACAGATACGCACGGCAAGACATACATCAAGTGTTCTCAAATCATTAAAGGCTCAATCCGATAAGATTACTTCAAAGGGAAAAATCAATCCATTACAAGAGAGTAGAGGGGGAGAAGAAACATAAGATCCAACTATAATAGCAAAGCTCGCGATACATCAAGATCGTGCCAAATCAAGAACACGAGAGAGAGAGAGAGATCAAACACATAGCTACTGGTACATACCCTCAGCCCCGAGGGTGAACTACTCCCTCCTCGTCATGGAGAGCGGCGGGATGATGAAGATGGCCACCGGTGAGGGTTCCCCCCTCCGGCAGGGTTGCTGGAACAGGGTCCCGATTAGGTTTTGGTGGCTACAGAGGCTTGCGGCGGCGGAACTCCAGATCTATTCTCTGTTCTGGAAGTTTTAGGATACATAGGTATATATGGGTGAAAGAAGTACGTCGGTGGACCGAAGGGGGGGGCACGAGGTAGGGGGCGCACCCTAGGGGGCGCGCCCTCGACCCTCGTGCACACCTCCCTTCTTTCCTGATGTGCACTCCAAGCTTTTCCGGTAGCTTTCCTTCCAAAAATAACTTCTCCAGTTGATTTCGTTCCGTTTCGACTCCGTTTGATATTCCTTTTCTTCAAAACACTGAAATAGGCAAAAAACAGCAATTCTGGGCTGGGCCTCTGGTTAATAGGTTAGTCCCAAAAGTAACATAAAAGTGGAAAATAAAGCCCAATATTGCCCAAAACAGTAGATAATATAGCATGGAGCAATCAAAAATTATAGATACGTTTGAGACGTATCAAGGGCATGTTGTGATGTGATATGGTCAAGGCATGATGCTATATTTTATTGTATGAGATGATCATGTTTTGTAACCTAGTTATCGGCAACTGGCAGGAGCCATATGGTTGTCGCTTTATTGTATACAATGCAATCGCCCTGTTGCTTTGCTTTATCACTAAGCGGTAGCGATAGTCGTAGAAGCAATAGTTGGCGAGACAACAATGATGCTACGATGGAGATCAAGGTGTCACGCCGGTGACGATGGTGATCACGACCGTGCTTCGGAGATGGAGATCACAAGCACAAGATGATGATGGCCATATCATATCACTTATATTGATTACATGTGATGTTTATCTTTTATGCATCTTATTTTGCTTAGATCGACGGTAGCATTATAAGATGATCTCTCGCTAAATTTCAAGGTATAAGTGTTCTCCCTGAGTATGCACCGTTGCGAAAGTTCTTCGTGCTGAGACACCACGTGATGATCGGGTGTGATAAGCTCTACTTCAAATACAACGGGTACAAGACAGTTTGGCACATGCGGAATACTCAGGTTAAACTTGACGAGCCTAGCATATGCAGATATGGCCTCGGAACACTGAGACCTAAAGGTCAAGCGTGAATCATATAGAAGATATGATCAACATAGTGATGTTCACCATTGAAAACTACTCCATCTCACATGATGATCAGACAAGGTTTAGTTGATATGGATCACGTGATCACTTAGAAGATTAGAGGGATGTCTATCTAAGTGGGAGTTCTTTAATAATTTGATTAACTAAACTTTAATTTATCATGTACTTAGTCCTGGTAGTATTAGCATATCTATGTTGTAGATCAATAGCTTGCGTTTAGCTCCCCTGTTTTATTTTTTTATACGTTCCTAGAGAAAAACTATATTGAAAGATGATAGTAGCAATGATGTGGACTAGGTCCGTGATCTGAGGATTATCCTCGTTGCTGCACAGAAGAATTATGTCCTTCATGCACCGCTAGGTGACAGACCAATTGCAGAAGCAGATGCAGACGTTATGAATGTTTGGCAAGCTTGATATGATGACTACTTGATAGTTTAGTGCACCATGCTTTACGGCTTAGAATCGGGGCTTCAAAGACGTTTTGAACGCCACGGAGCATATAAGATGTTCCAAGAGTTGAAATTGGTATTTCATACTCATGCTCGTGTCGAGAGGTATGAGACTTCTGACAGTACTTTTCCTACAAGATTGAGGAGAATAGCTCAACCAGTGAGCATGTGCTCAGATTGTCTGAGTACTACAATTACTTGAATCAAGTGGGAGTTAATCTTCCAGATAAGATAGTGATTGACAGAGTTCTCTAGTCCCTATCACCAAGTTACTAGAACTTCGTGATGAACTATAATATGCAAGGGATAACATAAATGATTCCCAAGCTCTTCGTGATGCTGGAATCGATGAAGGTAAAAATCAAGAAAAACATCAAGTGTTGATGGTTAACAAGACCACTAGTTTCAAGAAAAGGGCAAAGGGAAGAAGGGGAACTTCAAGAAGAACGGCAAGGAAGTTGCTACTCAAGTGAAGAAGCCCAAGTCTGGACCTAAGCCTGAGACTAAGTGCTTTTACTACAAAAGGACTGGTCAATGGAAGTGGAACTACCCTAGATACTTGGCGGATAAGAAGGATGGCAAGGTGAACAAAGGTATATTGGATATACATGTTATTAATGTGTACTTTACTAGTGTTTATAGCAAACCCTCAGTATTTGATACTGGTTCAGTTGCTAAGAGTAGTAACTCGAAACGGGAGTTGCAGAATGAACAGAGACTAGTTAAGGGTGAAGTGACGATGTGTGTTGGAAGTGGTTCCAAGATTGATATGATCATCATCGCACACTCCCTATACTTTCGGGATTAGTGTTGAACCTAAATAAGTGTTATTTGGTGTTTGCGTTGAGCATGAATATGATTTGATCATGTTTATTGCAATACAGTTATTCATTTAAGTTAGAGAATAATTGTTGTTCTGTTTGCATGAATAAAACCTTCTATGGTCATACACCCAATGAAAATGTTTGTTGGATCTCAATCGTAGTGATACACATATTCACAATATTGAAGCCAAAAGATGCAAAGTTAATAACGATAGTGCAACTTATTTGTGGCACTGCTGTCGGTGTCAAAAACGGCGGATCTCGGGTAGGGGGTCCCGAACTGTGCGTCTAGGCGGATGGTAACAGGAGACAAGGGACACGATGTTTTACCCAGGTTCGGGCCCTCTTGATGGAGGTAAAACCCTACGTCCTGCTTGATTAATATTGATGATGTGTGTTACAAGAGTGGATCTACCACGAGATCAAAGAGGCTAAACCCTAGAAGCTAGCCTATGGTATGATTGTTGTTCCTCCTATGGACTACAGCCGTCCGGTTTATATAGACACCGGAGAGGGCTAGGGTTACATAGAGTCGGTTACAATGGTAGGAGATCTACATATCCGTATCGCCAAGCTTACCTTCCACGCCAAGGAAAGTCCCATCCGGACACGGGACGAAGTCTTCAATCTTGTATCTTCATAGTCTTGGAGTCCGGCCATGACGATAGTCCGCTATCCAGACACCCCTAGTCCGGGACTCCTCAAGAGTCCCTGAACCAGGCTTCAATGACGATAAGTCCGCGCGTTGATTGTCTTCGCATTGCGAGGCGGGTTCCTCCTCCGAATACTTCATAGAAGGTTTTGAACACAAGGATAGTGTCCGCTCGCAAAACAAGTTCCACATATCACCGTAGAGAGAATAATTTTTGCACAGATCTGCTGACGTATTCGCGGCGTGACATCACACCACGGCCAGGCCTTTATATGAATCGTTTTTATTGTTCCACCTCAACGTGTTTAGCGAGGCGGTTTCCTTGGCACGTCTTATCAAAGCGTAGATCGTGCCCCTTATTCCGGGATTCTCATCAATACGGACGTGGGTAACCCAACCATGCCCGTTGGCCTGCCTTCTCTATCGAAGGCGAGTCCTAATCGACCACGGGGTGGGCTCTTGGTATTCAAGCTCTTTATGATGAGACCAAGGCCCTCTTCTTCTTTACACCCTCCATCGAGTTCGCCTCGCGCTTCGAGTTCCAACACCCAAAGCTTCAGATTCAGGCGCTTCGGACTTTCGACGATGTCCGGCTCCGACCAGCACGGCCGATGGATGTCTTCCTCTCACGAAGAAGATGTGCTAAAGCTGCGAGACGCCGGTATCTAACCGGCGAGATCTCGATAGGCTGCCTGCTCCTGGTAGGTCATTCCCACTCCTGAGCCCGGCGAGAACGTGGTGCTCGTGTCCCACTTCCTTCGGGGTTTAGGCTTCCAGACGGACCCCTTTGTGCGGGGCCTCATGTTTTATTATGGGCTTGATTTCCATGACTTGAATCCGGAGTCCATCCTCCATATCTCGTCATTCATTGTCGTATGTGAGGCCTTCCTCCATATTACCCCCCACTTTGGATTGTGGCTCAAGACCTTCAAGGTGGAGCCAAAGATGATCAAGGGGCAGCAAGTGGAGTGCGGAGGAGCGGTCATAAGCAAATGTGCTGATGCTCCGTGGCCCGAGGGCTCTTTTCGAGAGGAGCTTGGTTGGCAACAGGAGTGTTTTATATCACCGCTCCCAGGGGCACCAAATGGGCGGCGCCCCGCCTTCCGCCAGTCCACCACAATGGCTGGCATCATGGGTCAACAAGGCTCGTGGGGGCCGCCCAAGGACGCCCCTGCTGCAGGGCCGATTCGAGATCTCCGTGAAAGAGGGATCAATCTGGTTGTAGTGGCGCAGGTTATGGTGATCCGCGCCTTCAGCCCTGCAGAACGCCGCCTCCGCCTGTGGGAATTCAACCGAGGGACCACGAGCTCTCCAAAATTTTATGGGAACGACGCCTGTGGAGATGTATAAACTGTTCTTCGGATCACAAGAGAAGTGTCCGGACTTGACCGAGGACGCAGGACTAAGCTGCAATCGCCCAGATACTCAAGTAAGTAGTCCCAGAACGGACAAGCTGTTCATTCGCTTATATATATATGCCCTTTAAAGGAGTCGCTTGAACAGGAGTGGATAGCCAAGGCAAAGTTAATAAGGTGTCCGCCCTCCCAGAGACCACGCCGGATCCCATGTTGACCAAGATGTTGAAGGTCGCGCTTTTGAAGAAGGCGAAGGGGGGAGCGGGGAAGCAACCGCCTCTGCGAAGGAGGATATCAAGGAAGGAGGGATTAAGAGTACCACCTTCCGAGGAGAGAAGAGGACCGCTTCGGAAGATCCGGACGTCAAGGCCTCAAAGAGGGGGAAGGAATCTTCGGCAGAGAGTCCGGCGCTGGGAAGTAACCCAGCCGCATTATTTCCCCAAGGGGATCAGCCCTCCAGCCAGCCGTAAGTAAAAAGAAGGGGCCTTGTAAATAAGGAACATCCCTGTATTTATTCATGAGGATAACCGAAATTGTACCTTGGAGTTCGGACTTCAACCCTTCTCAGCAGAGCTCGTCTTCGGGGGATCTTCTTCCGGAGATGATGGAGAGCGAACGCCTCCACTGTCGCACCCTCATAGGAGGCGGACGACCCGGAGGTGTCGTCGCGAGGGTTCTCCCAAGTCCGCGGGCCGGAAGGTCCGCGCCAAGTGGCGTCTTGGTCGGAGGAGCTGAAGGATCTGCTCGGGCGAGCGGCTATTTCAGAGGATCGCCGTGCTCTAATGGGTACGGTGATTGAAAGAATTGCATCCGCGGAGAGCGGATTGCGTGAAGCCGTCAGAAGCTTACTGACGGGGTTTGAGGTACGCAAAAATGATGTACCTTCTGAAAGTTATGCATATAAAATGCGCCCTGTATAGATAGTAGCCCCTGAGACTTGGTATGTTGTCAAAATTGACAATGTGTCGAGGATCAAATTCTTAGTTATAACATATCGCCGCTCCTGAACAGGTGGCGAGGCGTCCGGAGGCCAGCCGGACTGCTGAATATGCCGAACTAAAGCGGCAACTTGACGAGGCGGATGCGGACATCGCGCTGGTCAATAAACGGTTTGACGAGTCACAAGGTATGCGACCTCTATGCGGACACCTTGTAAGGGAGCTTGACGCCCATGTCTTACTGTTTGTATGCTTAATGCAGATGGTGCCGCTGCCGTGGAGGAGCTGCGGCAGAACTCGCCGAGCGAAAGAGCAAGCCAGAATTAGTAATGCGGTTGTCAGAAGGCGGCCAAGAGCTAGAAGCTGAACGGGCTGCTCATCGCCAAGAAGAGGAGATGGCCGATATGGCCAAAAGTTAAGGAATACTACCGATCGATGCGCGGTTCTTGAAAAGGAACGCAAAGCGGAACAAGAGGGCTTAAAGAAGGCCGCCCGAATCCAAGAATGCCCAATCGGCTTTGAGAGCTGCCAAGGAGGAGCTGAGTCGGGCCGGGCAATTGCGGCTAGAAAACTGTTTCGCTGCAGAGGAAATATACAGATCCAAAGTATGCTCGCTGGATAAATTGTGGAGTTTAGAGGATGCTTATCCGACTTGGCGGCGAAGCCTTGTGGACGCGTTGAGCACTTCCGGGGCGGAAGGGGGCCTGAAGGGAAGAGCTATATTGGTCACAATTCCATAGTCGGAGCGCCCTCTCGCCGCTGACCGATCGGTTGGCCGAATGGGCTGAGCTGAATCGATTGTCCGGATTTGCCATGAAGCATGTCTTGACTCACTTGTGGCCGGACGGACCCCACCAAGAGCTATTTTGGTTTAGTGCAGCAGTTTCTTGGTGCGGTGCAGCAGACGACGCAATGAAGCGATCGGCGTGTATTGAGGAGCGCGGATGGCTCTTGCCCGTGTCAAGACATACTTGGCGAGATGAAGGCCACCGATGTTGCATCCCGTGATTCGGACAGAGGTCGAGTACCGCCGAGCACTACTTTGAAGAAGTTCCGCCGGGCGCTTCGCTTAATAGAGACGCAGTGCTCAAGGATATTATGTTTAAATGATATGTATGATTTGTGAAAACAATGTTTCAATGTAATATAACTGCTTTTTATACTTGTGCGCTCAAGTAGTAAACTACTCCTGGCGGCCGCTTATGTACATGTGTATATAACTTTGAAAGATGGCAGTCCTTGGCTTTCAGCCCCACGCACATAGTGCGGGGTGTTTGCAAAAAAGCGCTTTTCCACACTTAATCCAACGCCTTGGTCCTGTTAAGGAGGTGATAGCGTAGCAAACCGGCAACCGGACTATAATGCTTTATCACTTTCACTTAGCCATAGTAGTTCGAGGGTGGGGCTACTATATAGCCCTCGGGGCACCGCACTCTCGCTAATTCAGTGGTGCGATGTGCCCGACCGAAAACCGTCCTTCGTTAATGCGGAGGAATCCTAAACATTCTGTGAGTCATCGAGTGGTTGACCAGTCTCTCGCTATATCATGACATCGGTTTTCGGCTTTCATCGAGGTGCTCGCCCGGCCGAACCGGGGCACAATCGCAGTAGTTCTCCTGGTGCCGCGTTAGCCGTGAAAACGGAATGTAAGGCAGCAAAACACAGGAGCCGGGCAACCCAACATTTGACCAAAGACATGATTCGGAGCTGATGCATATAAGGCCTAACTCGAGACGCCGAATACTCCCTAAGGTATTCGGTCTTTATGAAAATGGGCAGAATAATGCCCTAAGCCCCTGGTGTCTAGGTACGCGCAAAAATTCTGGTGCGGCCAATGCCAAAGCACCAGCCTCCTCCTCCGTTATATTAAGGAACCGGGGATGTATATCAATAAGAGACAGTGGAAAAAGGTTTACGCAGGTCTTAATCAAAAGAATCCTTGCAACGGGTCCCTACCGCACGCCTGCGCTGTGGTTCCATTGTGCCGTATCACGGGACGGGTGTCGCACGTTGTTCATCTGTAAAGAGAGGAACTTAGTTTGAAAGAAAAAGGGTCGTCTGAAAGGTGTACTTAATATTAAATAAACAGAGTACGGTTCAAGAATTAAATAAAATTGAGCTTTATTGTCTCTTGTTATACATGTATGCGGCCCTCGATGGGGGTATGCCGCTAGTAGGCGCTGACTTGCCTAACCATGTCCGGGTCCGAATGACCGATTCGTGTTCTTTGCCTAGCAGAGCCGGATAGCTGTGGGGCTGTCAAGGCAGTCTCCGTTCTTCCGTGCTCAAGTGACACTTAATACTTCCTTTAACGAGCTGATGCCGCGTGGACCGGCATTTTAAGTGTTAGAGATGCATAATGCGGTATTGCGTTAAAGCGGCGAAGTTGTACGCCCAAGAGTGCTTAAGGGCTACCGCTGAATGGGGCGATGGGGAGTGAGCTGTCCGTGACGGGGTTGTTTGATGAACCAAACACAACCTCTAGTGGTACAGAGCCTGTATAATAAAGAAGGCTCAAGGCCATTCCTTTGAAGGAAGTGCTGCTATAGCTAATTTTGGTAGGTTCTATCTCATTATGCGGACGGTGTCCTGGTATGGCAGGTGCCGCGCTGTGTGTTATCATATGAAGTGAGTTCACTATTTTGACTTCTAGTGGGAAAGTCTTTTGTTTTCCGGAGTGCTGCTTTTGGGTTTCGTCACTTTCACTTGGTATGTCGAGCCCCTTGTGTTCGGGCGTTAAGTCGGCCGGACTGCTTGAAGACCCAACAATCTCTGTGGGTATGGTTTGCGTGCTTCGGAGGTACCATGTATTTGACATGCCTATCCGTAATCTTGTTTAGGTTGGATAGCTCGTCACCGTTATCCTTTAGGGCAGTGTTTTGTTGTTTGGCCGAGAGCTTTTGAATCTGGCGTTGACCGCCTACTATTTGGGCCATTTTCCTTATTCCGGCGCTGATCTTTTCTGCGTCGTGATTTCCCATTTCCATCCCTGATTTCGGATGTACTCGGGTCGCTGGTGCTACATCTAGCCAGCCAGCTGTCTTCCCCCCGCAAAGCGGTCATGAGGTTTGTTAATGCGCCATTGTTCTTGGCTTTTCTTGGCCGAGGTGTCGGCGATCCATTCGTCTCGAACGTTGTGTTTGAAAGCTGCTAAGGCTTCGCGTCCGGACAATCGACTATATGGTTCTTTTTAGTAAGGAACCTGTTCCAGAATTTCCGGGCTGACTCTCCGGGCTGTTGAGTTATGTGACTTAGATCGTCTGCGTCCGGAGGGCGGACGTAGGTCCCCTGAAAATTTGCCTGAAATGCATCCTCGGCTCTTCCCAGCTTCCAATGGTATTTTGGGGAGGCTCTTAAGCCAATGCCGAGCTGGCCTTTGAGTTTAAGGGTAAGTATTTTATGGCATGGAAATCATCTCCTCTAGCCATGTGTATGTGGAGGATGTAATCCTCAATCCAGACTGTGGTCTGTTGTTCCGTCAGATGCCTCTATGTTTACGGGTTTGAACTCACTGGAAATTCATGATCCAAAGACCTCATCGGTGAAACATAGGGGTGTGCGCGCCTCTATATTTGGGTGTGCCGTGGTTTTCGTAATTTTGGCGTGTTGCATTGCTTTGACGGCGTGCTTTCTTGGCCCATAGATGGACCTAATCTGGGTCATCCTTTTGATGTGAATCCTTAGGCGGATCGCATATTGGCTTGTGTGCGGCACCATTCGCGCTCTCTTTTTGCCGTGAGGTCGCCCATCCGACCGGTGGCCTTCTTGCTTTTTAATTGTGGGGCTCTAAGGCCTCCTCGTCAATTCGGCAGTAGCTTTCTTTTCGGTAGCTCTTTGTTCGGCGATCGTCGCAGCACTTATCTGCAGTGCTGAATACCTTGCTCCATCTAATCCTGAGTGCATCTTCCGCTGTTTTGAGCTTCCGCTTCTGCTTTTTCAGGCTACACGCAGTGGTGACGAGCCTTTTTTGGAGGTCATTTTGCTCCAATGGTTTGTCCGGCGTGAGATCGTCCGGACTGTTGTCTTCGTCGGGGACAGATTGTTTATCCAAGTTGTCTTGTTCGGACGATTGCTCGATAGCTTGTTCGTTGTCCACCGGTTCGCCCTGCTCTATGGCTGGGTCTTTGTTAAGGCGGGACTTTGTTCGGCGTTTACGTTGCCGTTTTGACTGCTTTTCGAGGGATTTATCCTTCATGGAGTCCCGTTGTTCCTCGTCTTCATTTCCTTTAGGTGTATCCACTATGTATACATCATGGGATGAGGTTGTCCAGCATCCTATAGGTGCTGGTTCATTGTTGTCTCCTACATCGTCGTCCATACCGTCGATGTCTTGAGTCGAAATCGAGCACGCCGTGTAAGCTTTCGGCGATGGCTATGAAGTGAGTGGTGGGTGGGCATTGACTTTCTTCATCGCCCACATCCCAACCTTCCTGCTCGTAGTCCGCCAGGCTCTCCGGATAAAGAGAGACTTTAGTGAATTCAGGATGTCGCCAAAGGGCGAGTGCTTTGAAAGATGTCCGCGCCATGAACTCCATAACGGGCGCCCAATCGGATTCGATTGGCAAGGGCGCTGGAGGGTTCGAGTCGGAGAGGAGTCCGCACCGAGTCGAGGTCTTCGCAGCGAAAGGGATGGAGTTCGCTCGATCGCCGAGAGATTAAAGCCCCGAGGCGGTCTCCAACCACTCGTCCTCGATCGGGGAATCCGCCCGGATTAAGGGTCGGAGCGGATTCTAGTGCGCCTGTGGCATTGCTCAGCCGCAGAGCTAGATCATGCCCATCGAGACAAGGCGACGCTGCTTATTGCGGCTCGAATCCGTCAAGATCAAGTCTCCACGGATATCGGCCGATAGTTTAAACTTCCAAATCTGACTCGACGGCTGGGGCGTAGCTTTCGATCTGCTCCAGATGGCTGCTTAATTGGCTCAGCAGCAAAGCCGCCAACATGAAGATCTGTCCGGGAGAAAAGTCTCACCCTGGATCGCGTCGTTGTTGATGATCAAAGGAGCCATCGGGCCTGTTGGTGACGCATACGCAGGAACTCTCAATGAAAGCACCAATGTCGGTGTCAAACCGCGGATCTCGGTAGGGGGTCCCGAACTGTGCGTCTAGGCAGATGGTAACAGGAGACAAGGGACACGATGTTTTACCCAAGTTTGGGCCCTCTTGATGGAGGTAAAACCCTACGTCCTGCTTGATTAATATTGATGATGTGTGTTACAAGAGTGGATCTACCACGAGATCAAAGAGGCTAAACCCTAGAAGCTAGCCTATGGTATGATTGTTGTTCCTCCTATGGACTAGAGCCTTCAGGTTTATAACACCGGAGAGGGCTAGGGTTACACAGAGTCGTTTACAATGGTAGGAGATCTACATATCCGTATCGCCAAGCTTGCCTTCCACGCCAAGGAAAGTCCCATCCGAACACGGGAAGAAGTCTTCAATCTTGTATCTTCATAGTCTTGGAGTCCGGCCATGACGATAGTCCGGCTATCCGGACACCCCCTAGTCCGGGACTCCCTCAACTGCCGTTTAGGTCATATTGGTGTAAAGCGCATGAAGAAACTCCATGCTGATGGACTTCTGGAATCACTTGATTATGAATCACGTGGTACTTGCAAACCATGCCTCATGGGCAAGATGACTAAAACACCGTTCTCCGGAACAATGGAGCGAGCAACGGATTTATTGGAAATCATACATACTGATGTATGCGGTCCGATGAATATTGAGGCTCGCGGCGGGTATCGTTATTTTCTCACCTTCACAGATGATTTGAGCAGATATGGGTATATCTACTTGATGAAACATAAATCTGAAACATTTGAAAAGTTCAAATAATTTCAGAGTGAAGTGGAAAATCATCGTAACAAGAAAGTAAAGTTTCTATGATCTGATCATGGAGGAGAATATTTGAGTTACGAGTTTGGTCTTCATTTGAAACAATGCGGAATAGTTCCGCAACTCACGCCACCTGGAACACCACAGCATAATGGTGTGTCCAAACATCGTAACCATACTTTATTAGATATGGTGCACTATATGATGTCTCTTACCGATTTACCACTATCGTTTTGGGTTTATGCATTAGAGACAATTGCATTCACGTTAAATAGGGCACCATCTAAATCCGTTGAGACGACACTATATGAACTGTGGTTTGGCAAGAAACCAAAGTTGTCGTTTCTTAAAGTTTGGGGTTGCGATGCTTATGTGAAAAAGTTTCATCCTGATAAGCTCAAACCCAATCGGAGAAATGTGTCTTCATAGGATACCCAAAGGAAACTGTTGGGTACACCTTCTATCACAGATCCGAAGGCAAGACATTTGTTGCTAAGAACGGATCCTTTCTAGAGAAGGAGTTTCTCTCGAAAGAAGTGAGTGGGAGGAAAGTATAACTTGATGAGGTAACTGTACCTGCTCCCTTATTGGAAATTAGTTCATCACAGAAACCAGTTCCTGTGACACCTACACCAATTAGTGAGGAAGCTAATGATGATGATCATATAACTTCAGATCAAGTTACTACTGAACCTCGTAGGTCAACTAGAGTAAGATCCGCACCAGAGTGGTACGGTAATCCTATTCTGGAGGTCATGTTACTTGACCATGACGAACCTACGAACTATGAGGAAGCGATGATGAGCCCAGATTCCGCAAAATGGCTTGAGACAATGAAATCTGAGATGGGATCCATGTATGAGAACAAAGTGTGGACTTTGCTTGACTTGCACGATGATCGGCAAGCCGTCGAGAATAAATGGATCTTCAAGAAGAAGACTGACGCTGACGGTAATGTTACTATCTACAAAGCTCGACTTGTTGCAAAAGGTTTTCGACAAGTTCAAGGAGTTGACTACGATTAGACCTTCTCACCCGTAGCGATGCTTAAGTCTGTCCGAATCATGTTAGCAATTGCCGCATTTTATGAAATCTGGCAAATGGATAAACAAAATTGCATTCCTCAATCGACTTATTAAAGAAGAGTTGTATATGATGCAACCAGAAGGTTTTGTCGATCCTAAAGGTGCTAACAAAATGTGCAAGCTCCAGCGATCCATCTATGGACTGGTGCAAGCATCTTGGAGTTGGAATATACGCTTTGATGAGTTGATCAAAGCATATAGTTTTATACAGACATGTGGTGAAGCCTGTATTTACAAGAAAGTGAGTGGGAGCACTACATCATTTCTGATAAATATATGTGAATGACATATTGTTGATCGGAAATAATGTAGAATTATTCTGCAAAGCATAAAGGAGTGTTTGAAAGGAGTTTTTTTCAAAGAAAGACCTCGCTGAAGCTGCTTACATATTGAGCATCAATATCTATAGAGATAGATCAAGACGCTTGATAAGTTTTTTCAATGAGTACATACCTTGACAAGTTTTTGAAGTAGTTCAAAATAGAATAGTCAAAGAAAGAGTTTCTTGCCTGTGGTACAAGGTGTGCAATTGAGTAAGACTCAAAACCCAACCACGGCAGAAAATAGAAAGAGGATGAAAAGTCATTCACTATGCCTTAGTCATAGGTTATATAAAGTATGTTATGTTGTGTACCAGACCTATTGTGTACCTCACCAAGAGTTAGGCAAGAGGGTACAATAGTGATCTAGGAATAGATCACTGGACAGCGGTCAAAATTATCCTTAGTGGAATAAGGATATGTTTCTTGATTATGGAGGTGACAAAAGATTCATCGTAAAGGGTTACGTCGATGCAAGTTTTTGACACTGATCCAGATGACTCTAAGTCTCAATCTGGATACATATTGAAAGTGGGAGCTATTAGCTAGAGTAGCTCCGTCAGAGCATTGTAGACATAGGAATTTGCAAAATACTTACGGATCTGAATGTGATGTAACCTGCTGACTAAAATTATCTCACAAGCAAAACATGATCACACCTTAGTACTCTTTGGGTGTTAATCACATAGCGATGTGAACTAGATTACTGACTCTAGTAAACCCTTTGGGTGTTGGTCACATATCGATGTGAACTTGGGTGTTAACCACATAAAGATGTGAACTGTTGATGTTAAATCACATGGAGATGTGAACTAGATTATTGACTCTAGTGAAAGTGGGAGACTAAAGGAAATATGCCCTAGAGGCAATAATAAAGTTATTATTTATTTCCTTATTTCATGATAAATGTTTATTATTCATGCTAGAATTGTATTAACCGGAAACTTGATACATGTGTGAATACATAGACAAAACAATGTGTCACTAGTATGCCTCTACTTGACTAGCTCGTTGAATCAAAGATGGTTAAGTTTCCTAGCCATAGACATGAGTTGTCATTTGATTAATGGGATCACATCATTACAGAATGATGTGATTGACTTGACCCATTCCGTTAGCTTAGCACTTGATCGTTTAGTATGTTGCTATTGCTTTCTTCATGACTTATACATGTTCCTATGACTATGGGATTATGCAACTCCCGTTTACCAGAGGAACACTTTGTGTGCTACCAAACGTCACAAGTAAATGGGTGATTATAAAGGTGCTCTACAAGTGTCTCCAAAGGTACTTGTTGAGTTGGCGTATATCGAGATTAGGATTTGTCACTCCGATTGTCGGAGAGGTATCTCTGGGCCCACTCGGTAATACACATCACTATAAGCCTTGCAAGCATTGTAACTAATGAGTCAGTTGTGGGATGATGTATTACGGAACGAGTAAAGAGACTTGCCGGTAACGAGATTGAACTAGGTATTGAGATACCGACATCGAATCTCGGGTAAGTAACATACCGATGACAAAGGGAACAACGTATATTGTTATGCGGTTTGACTGATAAAGATCTTCATAGAATATGTAGGAGCCAATATGAGAATCCAGGTTCCGCTATTGGTTATTGACCGAAGACATGTCTCAGTCATGTCTACATAGTTCTCGAACCTGTAGGGTCCGCACGCTTAACGTTGGGTGACGATTTATATTATGAGTTTATGTGTTTTGATGTACCGAAGGTAGTTCGGAGTCCCGGATGAGATCGGGGACATGACGAGGAGTCTCGAAATGGTCGATATGTAAAGATCGATATATAGGACGACTATATTCGGACATCGGAAAGGTTCCGAGTGATTCGGGTATTTTTCGGAGTACCGGTGGAGTTACGGGAATACGGGAGTACATATGGGCCTTAGTGGGATTTAAGGGAAAAAGAGGAGAAGCCACGAGGGCTGGCCACACGCCCCCATGGGCCTAGTCCGAATTGGACTAGGAGAGGGTTTGCGCCCCCTCTTTCCTTCTCCTCCCCCTCTCCTTCCTTTCCCCTCCTAGTAGGACTAGGAAAAGGGGAGTCCTACTCCCACTAGGAGGAGGACTCCTCCTCCTGGCGCGCCCTACAGGGCCGGCCGGCCTCCCCCCTTTGCTTCTTTATATACGGGGGCAGGGGGCACCCCAAGACACACAAGTTGATCTGTTGATCTATTCCAGCCGTGTGCGGTGCTCCCTCCACCATACTCCACCTTGGTCATATCGTAGCGGTGCTTAGGCGAAGCCCTGCGTCAGTAGCAACATCATCACCGTCATCACGCCGTCGGGCTGACAAAACTCTCCCGTGAAGCTCTGCTGGATCGGAGTTCGCGGGACATCATCGAGCTGAACGTGGGCTGAACTCGGAGGTGTCGTACGTTCGGTACTTGGATCAGTCGGATCGTGAAGACGTACGACTACATCAACCGCGTTGTGCTAACGCTTCAGCTTTCGGTCTACGAGGGTACGTGGACAACACTCTCCCCTCTCGTTGCTATGGATCACCATGATCCTGTGTGTGCGTAGGAATTTTTTTGAAATTACTACGTTCGCCAACAGGAGCATGCGTGTTGTGCTTGGTTTTGATGATTTGTAGATTTTTGCAATAAGTATATGAGTTCTTCATGACTAATGTTGAGTCCATGGATTATACGCACCCTCACCCTTCCACCATTGCTAGCCTCTCTAGTACCGCGCAAATTTCGTCGGTACCATAAACCCACCATTTACCTTCCTCAAAAAAGCCACCATACCTACCTATTATGGCATTTCCATAGCCATTCCGAGATATATTGCCATGCAACTTTCCACCGTTCCATTTATTATGACACGCTCCATCATTGTCATATTGCTTTGCATGATCATGTAGTTGACATCGTATTTGTGGCAAAGCCACCTTCATAATTCTTTCATACATGTCACTCTTGATTCATTGCACATCCCGGTACACCGCCGGAGGCATTCATATAGTCATATTTTGTTCTAAGTATCGAGTTGTAATTCTTGAGTTGTAAATAAATAGAAGTGTGATGATCATCATTATTAGAGCATTGTCCCGTGTGAGGAAATAAAAAAAGAGAGAGAGGCCAAAGAAGCCAAACAAAAAAAGAGAAAAAGAGAGAAGGGACAATGCTACTATCCTTTTTCCACACTTGTGCTTCAAAGTAGAACCATGATTTTCATGTTAGAGAGTCTATTATGTTGTCACTTTCATATACTAGTGGGAATTTTCATTATAGAACTTGAGTTGTATATTCCAACGATGGGCTTTCTCAAAATGCCCTAGGTCTTCGTGAGCAAGCAAGTTGGATGCGCACCCACTTAGTTTCTTTTGTTGAGCTTTCATACATTTATAGCTCGAGTGCATCCATTGCATGGCAATCCCTACTCACTCACATTGATATCTATTGATGGGCATCTCCATAACCCATTAATAAGCCTAGTTGAGGTGAGACCATCTTCCTCCTTTTTGTCTTCTCCACAACCACCATTCTATTCCACCTATAGTGCTATGTCCATGGCTCATGCTCATGTATTGCGTGAAAGTTGAAAAAGTTTGAGAATACTAAAGTATGAAACAATTGCTCGGCTTGTCATCGGGGTTGTGCATGATTTGAATATTTTGTGTGATGAAGATGGAGCATAGCCAGACTATATGAATTTGTAGGGATAAGCTTTCTTTGGCCATGTTATTTTGAGAAGACATGATTGCTTTGTTAGTATGCTTGAAGTATTATTATTTTATGTCAATATTAAACTTTTGTCTTGAATCTTTCGGATCTGAACGTTCATGCCACAATAAAGAAAATTACATTGATAATATGTTAGGTAGCATTCCACATCAAAAATTCTGTTTTTTATCATTTACCTACTCGAGGACGAGCGGGAATTAAGCTTGGGGATGCTTGATACGTCTCCAACGTATCTATATTTTTTATTGTTCCATGCTATTATATTATCTGTTTTGGATGTTTAATGGGCTTCTATATGCTCTTTTATATTATTTTTGGGGCTAACCTATTAACCGGAGGCCCAGTGCCAGATTCTGCTTTTTTGCCTATTTTAGAGTTTCACAGAAAAGGAATACCAAACGGAGTCCAAACGGAATGAAGCCTTCGCGATGATCTTTCTTGGACCGAAAGCAGACTGGAAGACTTGGATTCGAAGTCTAGAATGCCACGAGGCAGGAGGGCGCGCCCAGGGGGTAGGCGCGCGCCCCACCCTCGTAGGCCCCTCGTAGCTCCATCGACGTACTTCTTTCGCCTATATATACTCTTATACCCTAGATCGATCAAAGAGAGCCACGAAACAACTTTTCCACCGCCGCAACCTTCTGTACCTGTGAGATCCCATCTTGGGGCCTTTTCCGACGATCTGCCGGAGGGGGAATCGATCACGGAGGGCATCTACATCAACACTATTGCCTCTCCGATGAAGCGTGATTAGTTTACCACAGACCTTCGGGTCCATAGTTATTGGGTAGATGGCTTCTTCTCTCTCTTTGATTCTCAATACAAAGTTCTCCTCGATGTTCTTGGAGACCTATTCGATGTAATACTCTTTTGGGGTGTGTTTGCCGAGATCCGATGAATTGTGGATTTATGAACAAGATTATCTATGAATATTATTTGGTTCTTCTCTGAATTCTTATATGCATGATTTGATATCTTTTCAAGTCTCTTCGAATTATCGGTTTAGTTTGGCCTACTAGATTGATCTTTCTTGCAATGGGAGAAGTGCTTAGCTTTGGGTTCAATCTTATGTGTCCTTTCCCAAAGGATGTGATGGGCAGCAAGGCACGATTGTATTGTTGCCATCGAGGATAAAAAGATGGGGTTTATATCATATTGCTTGAGTTTATCCCTCTACATCATGTCATCTTGCTTAATGTGTTACTCTGTTCTTATGAACTTAACACTCTAGATGCATGCTGGATAGCGGTCGATGTGTTGAGTAATAGTAGTAGCTGCAGAATCATTTCAGTCTACTTGACACGGACGTGATGCCTATATTCATGATCATTGCCTTAGATATTCTCATAACTATGCGCTTTTCTATCAATTGCTCGGCAATAATTTGTTCACCGACCATAATACATGCTATCTTGAGAGAAGCCACTAGTGAAACCTATGGCCCCCGGGTCTCTTTCTTATTATATTGCATATCTTTCATTTACATCGCGTCTCGTTTACTATTTTGCAATCTTTACTTTACAATCTATACAAAAAATACCAAATATATTTACTTTACTATTTTGAAACCTATGACCGTGAAGGGATTGACAACCCCTTTATCGCGTTGGTTGCAAGGTTCTTGATTGTTTGTGTAGGTACTAGGTGACTTGTGCGTTGTCTCCTACCGGATTGATAACTTGGTTCTCAAAACCTAGGGAAATACTTACGCTACTTTGCTGCATCAACCTTTCCTCTTCAAGGGAAAACCAATGCATGCTCAAGAGGTAGCACATGGCTACATCATCGTTGCCTCCACCAATCTCCACCGCCACTCAGTAATCTTCCAACCATGTGTCTGGCTTCGACTCGCCAGTAAACTTGCTCACTCCTGCAGCCAATCTGAAGTTGGGAGGAATCTCAGCTACTCGAATGGTTCTGCTGAAAAATTCGGGCCCAGAGACGAACGCCCTGCTTCCACTCGGACAATCTCTGTCCAGCCCTTCTCTGTTAGCTCTGCCTCTGACAACCAAGCCCTGTATGAGGACTGACCTCTCATCAAACCCAGGTTCCCTAGGATCGACTGGAACTCTCCGCTCGTCACCAGACGGGCGTCACATCATATCATTGGGCGCCAGATGAACCACCCCTCGGAGTGGGCGTAGGCACTCGACGGTGGTCATCACAGTGATATTGAGGAACAAAATGCATGTGGCCTCGACCAAGGTACTGATCCTGGCAATAACCACGATCTTCACGCCGTGGAAGCGATCTTGGGCTGTGTGCCGACTGAACTGTGTCCGCCATGACAGACCTGTTATGAATCCTATTGCGCGACTGAGAAACAGCTAAGTTCTGTTCCCTGGTCGACCTGAGCGGTGCTCGAATCTGTTGCAACCCTCTACCAGCGTCAGAACGAGACGGCTAGATCGAATTTGCAATACGTGCAGCTGCTACAACATTCTGGATCGGGGTCCGGTATACCTGACACTCTTCTCGAGGCCCAGTCCGAAACAATTGTCGTTGCCGTCGACTGGAACTTGGAATTTGCCGGCGGGCATGATCGTCGAGTGCTTGCTGAAGATTCTCCAAGTGTGCACGCTTAGCTAGAGTAGCCAAGCGCGCAGCCTCCAAGGCTCGAGCCTCTGAGGTCTCCCCAATGATGGGGGTCTAGAGAGCCTGATTGTTTCTGCGATGCAGTTCTTCCCTCTACTCCGCGGTGAGGGCTTGAGGGTAATATTCATCGTTGTCGTGCGACGGGTCACCGCGGTCGCCGCCGCCGCAGCGGAATCCGGGCGGGCTGCGCTGTGAGTTGACCATGAGGACTTCTGCCGCATGGTCATTGCTCTCACACTCGAAGAGCGTATCCGAATGGCCAGTCGGCAGATCGAACAACCCGTAGAGAGATTCATCGGGCTCAATCGATGCGATTTGAGGGGTGGTCGACTGACGAGCCACCGCATGCTTCACCCATCGCCGGAGCCGCGAGCGACCGGATCGCTTGCGGCGGCGGACAGCGGGGAGTGAAGACACCACGGGAGCCGAACAATACTGAGTCGACGGCTGCCACAGGAGGACGCCGCAGGCACATGCGTGGAAGTGCGCTGCCCTGTGAATGGGGAGAGCCTCGGCGTCAAGGGGGGCTACCTGCAGCCAGGCGGAGTCGTCGGCGGTGAAGGTGAGCGCGCCGAGACGGATCTCGCGACCCAGGGCCAAACCACCGCCGAAAACCATGTTGATGAAGATCGAAGAACGCAACCTCACTGGAAGTCGCTCAGACGCCTGCCCCACAGTGGGCGCCAACTGTTGTGGGAACGGATCTGACAATAGAGTATGGGGCTACGTAGGAGAGGGCAGAGTCCTAGCTACGGTGAAGTTGTACACTCGGATTTACGAGTTCAGGCCCCTCACGGAGGAGGTAAAAGCCCTACGTCTCAGTGTCGCGGAAGCTCTGTTGATAGATAGTATGAGTTACAGGGGGTGCGAACCCTTGTGCTAGAGGGGAGGGGTGGCTTATATAGAGTGCGATGACCCCTCGCAGCCCTCAGTTACACAGGGGTTCAATGAGAGTGAAGTCCTGAACGTTACTGGTAACACCCACATTAAATGACCTTTATGGCGGCGGAGTGCATGCCTGACCGTTGCCACCCAGGGGTGACTCTAGGCCTTTTGTACTCTGATTGAATCTTTGTCTTTCGAGTTAATAACAACTGTCGAGTGGAATTGGGATATCCAAGTGAGATCTTCTGTTGAGTGTATTGCACCGTAAGGGGATTTCAGCCGGTATCTTCTGTTTAACTTTGTAGGCCTTGGATTCTTGTATAGTGTCCTTGGGTAGGTCATTTAGGTCAGGCCTAAGACCCTACCCTAGGTATGTAACATCGTCAACGGCGGCAACGACGCCCTCGGTGGCCTTCTTCTCGACTTCGAGTTTCTTGGCGGTGGCACGGTCGGCTTCGTTGGCGGTGGACAGGATGGCGGTGAATATGGATGAAAGGCGGTGAGCAGTCGAGTAGGAGACGCTCCCCGAAAACCAAATCGCCCCTCTCCCATACAGGATCCGAAGAGGTGGGGTTTCGGGATGGGATCACCGGCGGCAGCTGCAGCAGAGGGACCGACGATGGGCGTGGAGGCAGAGATGAGATCTAATTCTCATGTCAGATAGGGTTGGCAAACGCCTCACATTTATAGGCACGGGCGCGTGGAGAGGCGTGGGCTGGACCCACGTCCAGGTTGGTAACAGCCAACAATGCGACGTCTCAGACCCTGGATCTTCTATAGGTGTGAGCTCAGCTAGCTCGGCTCATTCCTACAACCCCGTTGCGCCATGCGTGGGCAGCGGAGGAGGAGCGCACGAGAACAACTTCTCTTCTCAAGTTCCAATAGCATGTGGAAGCGAATCCCTTATAAGGACGTCCAACTCCTCTCCAACTAGCAATGTGGGACTAAACTTTCCACCACACCTTTTTTTGGGAGAAACTTTCCACCACACCTAGTGCCATATAATCCACATGGGCCCATTTAGATTTTTCTGAAATTGTTAGATGGGCCCAAGGCCCACCCTATATTTCAACAAATCACCTGCGAACCAACCTGCGGTCGGATGGTTAGAAGGAAGAGTGGTATCTTCAGCCCACCAGAGTTCAAGTCCTAAACTTGACATTGGTGCTCGAGGATTTTTAGGAGGGAAGGCCAACACATAGAGTCAAATGCCTTTTTAAATTCTAACTTGAAATCCCAGGGCCTCCATGACTTACGTTCTTTTTTTCGAGAGTAAGCCTAGGCATACCATAGCTTTATAGAACGCAAAATTGTAAGTACAAGAAGACTACCACTTGCTGCGAACAACGAGCGTAGCACGAACACCACACACATGCATGTTCAGGGATAGCCACCAACAACCATACAACACTACAAAGCGCAAGCGCCCGCCCTAATAGATAACAACACCACATCTCATTCCACACAGGCACATCCGAAGACCAACTGCTCTCACTGAACTTCGCTTGTCAACGCAGCATCCACCCTGAATGCCGAAGAGGAGGTGGTAGGTAAATGGCAGGACTTGCTCCGGTCTGAGGAAGACACCGTCTTGGATGCATCGGCGACGGCCGTGCATAGCGTCGTCGAGAATCAGAATAGGACCACGATAAACACCGAAGAAGAGCAACGAGGAACGAAGCCGTGTCTCCAAACACAATGCTCCTAACAGAGGAGCGGCGTCGAGACGCCGCCATCGTGTCAACCCGACTGAATCAAGGCTTTCGCCCGAAGACAACAACCAACTCCACAGGAGCGAGGGAAATGTCGAAATCACCTCGGCGGCGCCTCCAAGGAGGTGGACGACACCCTCGGGCGCCATCGCCACAACACGACAAGAGACATGCAAAATTTCCATCCGATCATCACACATCTCCACGCCTTTAAGGAATTGTGCAGCACCGTCCAAGACGCTTCGCACCGCCACGACCGCAATGCCTCACCATTGTAGCTGCATCGCCAAGGACCACCGACGGACCACACAACAAGGATAAATGCCGCCCAGCAAACACCTACAACCTGGCCGAGGAACTGCAGCAACCAACTTCTCCAACAAGGGCCAGAATCGCCACACAAGGCTATCATCCACTCCAAAGTGACAACCTTTCGATGATCCAACACCAAGCCGCGGGCAACTTCCACACTGGCACCACCAGGAGATCAGCGCCGCTCGCCACACAACCTGGAGGTGACCCGGACACTCATTGCTCGCTAGGAACTCCATCCTAGCTGATCCATCGCAGCTCCGGTACCAACCTGGACGGTGGTTCATGCTGCCGCCTCCAGTACGCGCCACCGCCTCCACTAAAGGGAAACGATTCAGATCAGACGGCCGATCATGCACGAGCATCCACCGCCTCTGATCCTGTGCGAGCATCCGCCGCCTCTCCCGTGTGACGTGTATCTTGGTGGGGCCCGTCCAACATTATCTGTAGAGAGCAATTCCCTCCATCCTTATCTCACGCACACCAGCCACTCAACTTTTTTCTTTCTTCCATGGCTTCTCTCTCTCAAGCCTTCTCTCACCCAAATCGCCTTGCTAGATGATTTGTTTTTTGCAGCCAGTGTGTATCGTTGCAAGAATCACAAGCGCTGGGCGGATTGTGAGGGGAAGGGGACGACAAGTGTTTTGGGGGATTCACGGCCACGCGAGGTGCTATTTGGGTATCGACCTTGATGTGAAGGACCGCCGCCGTGGTGGTTCAGGGAACCGCGGCCACATGCGAGACCTCCTCCATGCTGTCCCTAACCATCACCGGCTGCGGGAATGGCAACAGTGCTGTCAGCAACGGCGGAAGTGTTTTTGAAACGTCATCTTTGTTGCAATTTTTTCTGCAACATCCTCTGTGTTGCAAAATTTCCTTCTTCAATAACATGGCAAAAAAAATCTACAACAAGATTTCTATTGCAAAAAAATTCCGCAACAAGGCTTGTGTTACAATAATGGAGGGTGCTGCCGTTGCCAAAAAAACCGCAACAAGGCTTGTGTTGCAATAAGGGAGGGCGTCGCCGGTTGCAAAAAAATTATGTAACAAGGCTTGTGTTGAAATAACGAAAGGCGCTGCCGGTTGCAAAAAAAAAAATTATAACAAGGTTTGTGTTGCAATAATGGAGGGCGCTGCTAGGCGCATCCAGATCCGATGGTTAGCGAGCCGGCCAATTTTTTAAAAAGGTCCGCCGGCGGACGCATAGCAGCCCCCCTTTCTAAAGCACACCAACGTAGAATCATATAGGCCACATCACCAATGAAGGAGGGTGTAGGGGATTCCCATTTCTGGAGATTTGGGGGAGCGCATGCACGGCCAAGATGGCCTTTATAGGTAATCTAGACCCTGAAACCTGCTTTGCCCTGCCATTAGCCTGCCAAACATATTTTATGCTGCCAATCATTCCAAGTTTAGTGCCACTTGATCCCCTAATTAGACTAGCATAAGTGCCCCTTCGTGTAGCTTAGCTTCAAGGGTGGTGACACACAAGGCTCCATGAGCTTGCTTTTCTCCAAACACCATAAAATTTGCCTGCTGGGCTCACCAGCGAGTGAAGCACCATGCATCTCGTTGGCATCTGGTCAAGCTAGTGTGCCCTGGTCTCAAGAAGAGTGGCCTAGCTCTGCCTTGGAGAAGGGAGCAATGCGCACAACAACTAGCCAAGGCTGTACTTTCGGATTGATTAATCAACATAGGAACCGGTCTAATCCCAGGTTGGACCAGTGCAGTGCCAGAAATTAGTGCTGCTGCTACGTGCAGAGGTGTGCAGAGACACCCAAGATTAATACTACTAGCTTGGCCATGATTGGGGCAGAGAGAATCTGCGTCGCCCTAGGCGGCGTGTTGGTACTGTTTTCAGGTCGGTTTTTCTTGGATGGTCATGATCAGCGTGAGCCCTGCTGGAACAGAGACCCATAACAAATCTGCTTGGGTTGCAGGCCAACTTTTGTCTCTTGGAGCTGCCGTGCCAGTCGCCAATGGCGTGCGTCCGTGGGAGCGGATTAAATTAGGCTTGCACCGGGCGGAAAGGATGGGCGTGTGCGCGGCTTTTGGCGCGGTCGTGATCTCTTGGTTCCAGGATTATGATGCTAACTGTTAATTATTCAGTCTTCAGACGGATTGGCCTAGTTCAGGCGGAAGAACAATGGTGGTACTAGTACTCCTGCGCGCCGTCTGAGCAAATGATCGTCGGAAATCGAGGGCACGTGGTTGGCACCGAGGTTCTCTTCGTCATTTCCGTAATATCATTCCTCGAAGATTTCTATTTCTGTGCAGTTAGAGATACCATGAAATGTACTTACTGGATTTCGTACTGTCAATACACCTGCAAGTCAGTGAGGCATTGTGTGAGTGACAAGGAACATATTCTGAATTATTTTTGTTCCTATAAGAAGGGTTCAGTTCAGAGATTGAGCGCCACGGTAACTTTGGGTCGTTTCATTTTTACTGCATGGAATGGATGGAGGCCGTATCTGGTGACTGTTTCCCACAGTCGTCGTGTACGGGGCCGATATGAAACCGCCGCGTCCTTTCGGCTGCAGAGGCCGGAGCCAAAACCGGTCAGTCAAGATGGCAGGAGAAGAATCAACGTCCGGTCGGTCTTACCGCTGAGATCACCTATTATCTCCCGTGTCTGTACCCAAGATCTCGCGGTCCGTCCGCCGTCCTCCGGCGAGCACGTGCCCAGCAACAAAGGCTGCTGCTGCAAGTGTTTATCTTCCTGTCTAGTACTGCCGGCGTGAACAGCCCAGGACCGGCAAGAGTGTCAGCATGCCTGACGCGCCGGACCCGCTGGGCAGCGACTACACCAACAACGACACTGCCCAGCGGCCCACAAAACCAAGGCGGCCCAACCCGCGAGTCTTTGGGCCGGAGTGGACCAACTGAGGCCTGCCTTGCTACTTAAGGGAGAGGCTCAAGAGAACCGAGCATCCAGTGGATCAAAGGACGAACCGGCGGCTACCTACCACCTCTTCCATCTGTACCGAACCCTAGTTCATCCTTGTCGTCCCCAATTCGAGCAAGGCTATTGTAATTGATTGTAATCGCTACTACTTCAGAGAGCAACCCATAGACCGATTCCTGTACTCTGTCCCTAACATCTGGTATCAGAGACGCCATCCACCATCTCTCTCCGCTCCGCCCTGGCGCATCTCATCGAGACGCGCGGTCTCCGCCTTCCTCAACCATTTCGAGACGAAGATCGAGGCCGCCATCGACGGCCTCACCAAGGCGCAGCAGACCACCGCGACGAAAATCGACGATCTGCTAAGTTGGCGTCCGATCTTGAGCGCCGCGTTGCAGATCTCAGCGACGCCGTGGCGGCCCTCCAAGCCGCACCCACACCACCTCTGAAGGAGCAGGAGGACCAGCGTGCCTCCACGCTGCAGCCCCCAGGCGACCACATCGGCACCTCGGGAGGCGCAGCGGGCAACCAACAAGGGCCCGGCGGCTATGGCGATTTTTTCCAACGGGCACCCGTGGCGCCCCGGTGACGCCTCCGCCCCGCAAAAGGTCACCAAGCACCGATTTTCAGATTCTATCCCCGTTCACCCATGCTAGTCAGATGCTCACAGGGCTGGGTCAAGCACACCCATCTATCGTTTTTCCCCAATTTTCCGGCGAAAACCCCAATTTATGGAAAACCTTGTGTGAGCAATACTTCAGCATGTTTGGGATTACCCCTTCATTTTGGGTCCCCATGGTCGCTCTCAATTTCTCTGGGCCAGCGGCCATCTGGCTTCAATCCATCCAGTCGCTTTCATGAGCAAAGCATTGAGCCCGCGCTACCAAGGGCTATCGACATATGAAAAGGAGTACCTGGCGATTATAGTGGCTGTAGATCAATGGCGCCCATACCTGCAGCATGCGGAGTTTGTCATTCTCACTGATCAGAAAACTTTAGTTCATCTGGAAGGGCAGAGGCTGACCACACCCTGGCAACAAAAAGCTTTTACCAAACTTTTGGGCCTTCGTTACCGCATTCGCTATAAGAAAGGGGCTGAAAATGCTGGCGCTGACGCGCTATCCAGAGCAAATCCAAGTGAAATCCTGGCCAACATAACTTCTTGCTGCCCAGCCTGGCTCGAGGACGTGACCACCAGCTACATCAACAACCCCCAAGCGTCACGGTTGCTCGAACAATTGGCACTCCGGGATGATCCCAAATAGCGTTTTTCCTTGCAGCAAGGGATCATCCGCTTTCGCGGCAGAATCTGGCTCGGAGGCAGACACAAATTCAACAAAGGATCATCTCAGCCTTTCATGACAGCGCCGTGGGAGGGCACTCAGGATTCCCGGTCACCTACAAAGCGCTTCACGGCTGCTTATGCGGGCTAAAGATGAAAGCACACATACTGCAATATGTGCGTTGCTGTCAGGTATGTCAGCAAGCCAAACCAGACCGCGCCGCTTCACCAGGATTGCTCTTACCTCTGCCAGTTCCAAAGCAACCATGGGATATGATATCCATGGATTTCGTCGATGGCCTTCCCCAGTCCAGTAAGTTCAATTGCTTGCTAGTTATCGTGGACAAGCGAGCAAAGTTTGCATACTTCCTTCCCTTGGCGCATCCTTACATAGCAGCGACAGTAGCTCAGCTCTATTTAGACCAAATTTACAAAATACATGGACTTCTCAGCGCGATCGTGTCCGACAGGGACCCAGTCTTCACAAGTCATTTCTGGCAGGAACTGTTTCGAGGAGCAGGAACAGAGCTTCGTCTCAGCACAGCAAACCATCCACAAACCGATGGGCAAACTGAGCGCGTCAATCAATGTGTCGAAACCTTTCTGCGCTGTTTCACCCAGGCCTGTCCGCCGAGATGGAGTTTCTGGATTCCATTAGCGCAGTTCTGGTACAACAACAGTCACCATTCAGCAATCGAGATGGCACCGTTCAAGGCTATGTTTGGATATGAGCCTCGTCAGTGGGAAATCACTGCTGATACAACTTGTTCCGTTCCAGCCCTTCAGTCTTGGCTGGACGAACGCGCCATGATGCAAGAACTGCTGCAACAACACCTCAACAGAGCACGCCAGCTGATGAAAGTACAGGCTGACAAGAAGCGACCATTCCGAACCTTTCAAGTGGGCGATCGGGTTTTCCTCAAGTTACAACCCTACATTCAATCATCGATCGCTCCAAGAGCTAATCACAAGCTCGCTTACAAGTACTATGGGCCATTCCCAGTTATCGCCAAGATCAACGACGTGGCGTACAAGCTGCAACTCCCAGAGAAAGCAACAGTACACCCGGTGTTCCAAGTTTCGCTCCTGCGGCAAGCCCTACTCCCAGGTACTGCAGTCGAACCTCAACTTCCACATTGCGCTGACGAGTTAGTTGTTCCTGTGGCTATACTACAAACCCGATGGCGCAAAGGAAGAGACGGCATGCACGAACAAGTCAAGATACAATGGTCCAATTCGTCGCACCTGGGAACCACTTGGGAGGACAAGAGCAGCCTCCAGGACAGGTTTCTTCATGCAGAGGCTTGGGGAAAAGCCTCGACACAAGGATGAGGGGATTTCAGCATGCTTGACGCGCCGGACCCGCTGGGCAGCGACTACACCAACAACGACACTGCCCAGCGGCCCACAAGACCAAGGCGGCCCAAACCGCGAGTCTCTGGGCCGGAGTGGACCAACTGAGGCCTGCCTTGCTACTTAAGGGAGAGGCTGAAGAGAACAGAGCATCCAGTGGATCAAAGGACGAACCGGCGGCAACCTACCACCTCTTCCATCTGTACCGAACCCTAGTTCATCCCTGTCGTCCCCAATTCGAGCAAGGCTATTGTAATCGATTGTAATCGCTACTACTTCAAAGAGCAACCCATAGATCGATTCATGTACCCTGTCCCTAACAAAGAGGGTTGATTCGGAAAGGACGCGAGGGAGAGGACCGGTCCAGGGGTGGCGCATGGGTGCCATGCTCGATCGGCCGGCGGCGAGCAGGCGCGCTCTGCAATCGGGTTGCGCCGGTGCTCGACAACGTGGCTTCTTCATGATTAACTGATCGCGTGTATGACTAGGGAAGCGGTGGTAGAAGAACTCGCTCATTTGATCGACCCACACGGGAATCGCCGCCTCCCCTCTCCACGCAGGGCATGGACGTAGAGCTTCGGAGGCAACGGGTTGGTTTGCGTTCAAGTTTATCCTGTCAAAAAAATGGCAAGCCAAAATTTTGGTTGAGTTTTGTAATTAAACAGCAGCGCACTTTCGGTCCATGTTTAGGTCCGAGGGAGCCACATATGAGGGGGCAGTGTTGACGTATAAATATATTGCCTAGTCTTTTTCATCAGATCGGTTTTTTGGTTGCATTGGCTAGAGCATGCACTTCTACACCAATCTAACGCCCGATATTGGTTGAGCTTTCATTGATCTCCATAGCAAACGACTCGCCAGATTTCAGGCTACCCCCGAGAGAACGAAACGTTCGCCAGGGAGGTTCCATCGATCGAACCATTGGCCCTCTCCGAAGTGTTGGTTGCAGTGGCATTCAAGCACGACACCTAGTTGCTCAAACAGCGTGCGGGTAAACGGACTAGACTCAGGAGATTCAAACTCCATTGCCTAAAAAAAAGGAGATTCAAACTCCAAATCTCAACGATGATTTCAAGTTCTAGTAACCATCCGGGACAGATAACTTGTTGTAAAATGGACCCAGTTGACTACTTTTTTTAAGAAAAAGTCGTAAAAAATCTGATACAAAAATACACAACGGAAACCTAAATTTATAACTTGCCATGCTCTAAATTATTAAACTGTCATGCTATATTATACTCCCGCCATCTAAAAATAAGTGACTCAACTTTATACTAATTTTATATTGAACTAGTATAAATTGAGTCACTTATTTTGGGATGGAGGGAGAATGAAACTGGCCAAAAGTTATCAGGTGGCAAAACATAGAACAAGTGACATGGGCGAGATGATACATGAAACTGACCAAATTTTATGAATTTTTAAATATGTCACATGGAAAAGGAAATATATCAAGTTTTTAGATGGCAAATTTCTCACTTTTTGGTGTATAAGGCATGGCGATTTTTGGAAAAAAGATTCTAATAGTCGGATGGCAAATTTTACATATTGTTTTATAATAATCTAATAAAAAAAATTTACTACACATGGCAAAATTAGAATTTTTCTCCTGGTCACAATGCAAATTCATAGCAAATTTTGGTTCTTCTTGTAATTCTCCCATAAAACAAATAGTCTCATGAAAACAAAATATATAACATTAAAAGGTCACATGAAAACAAAATTTACCTTGAGATGTTCAAAAAACAAATTTGCCAATGGTGTACAAGAAGAATGGTTTGTTTCAACAACCATGCCATGTTCCAAAAAAACTGACCATGGTGCAAAAAATGATTTGCCATGGTATCGAAAATAAATTAGCCATGGACAAAATATATAAATATGACATGATAGAAGAATAAAAAACAATATACCATGGATTGTTCAATAAAATTGTCGTGACCCCCCCCCCCCCCCACCCCAATGGCCAAAAAAGTAAATTTGCCATGGTTCATAAGAGTAAATTTGCCATGTTGCAAAAACATTTACCATGGTCTGTAAAGTAAAATTGTCATGGTCCATAAAGTAAATTTGCCAAGTCCACATGGAAAATATAAGGTATAGTTGCCATCATCCTTAAGGTAAATTTGCCATGTTCCAAGAAAAAGAAAAAATGTGATTGTCATTTGCCATGGTTTGGAAAAAGAAGAAATGTTTTGAAATTGCCATGTGACAGTAACAAAAGAAATTCAAAGTTGCCTTGTGTGTCGAACTAAATTCATAGAGTTTTCATGTGAGCAATAAATATGTTCTAACAATTGCCATGTTTTAGAAAAAAGTGTTTCGAAATTGACATGTGATCGTAAAAACCATTGCCATGAGTGGAGATAAAAAATCCTAGAGTTTGCCATGTGAGCATGTAAAAATATTTTATAAATTTTCCATATGTTGGATTTATTATTCATAATTTTGCCAGGTTCAAATATTGACATGGTATGTAAAAAATGGTTGTGGTAAAGAGAATTTGTCATGCTATCTACAATGAAAATGCCATGATTCAAAAAAATGGTATTAGTGACAAAATGTTTGTAAGTTTGCCAATGATGGCGAATACAGTGTAAAATTGCCATGATGCATAGAAATCAATTACCATGGAAAAACACACATCTTAAAATCATCACGGAGACATTGAAAACATAAATTGCCATTGGGACACATTACAATTTGCCATTTTGTTGTTTTCACATTATAAAAAGTTATGATAGCAAAAAAATGCAAACTTAATTGCCCTGTGAGAACAACAAATTCATTGAATTTACCATGCAAACTTAACGGCCCATTAAATTCATGGGCCCACTAAAGTTCGTACATGTCTTTAGGCCAAATTAGATAATTTGAGCCCATTACGACGAGCAATTATGCACAGGACCGAAACCGATCAAGCAAAGGTATGGCATATAGGAAAAAATGTTGCACATCCAGCATATATTACAGGAAATTACATCCACTGAGCAATCAAAGATTGATGCCAGTGCAAATAAATGAACAGAACCTAACGATCTACAACGTCACAATCTGCAACCTCAGCACGGATGACGCCCATAAGCATGTGGGCAAGTTCTTGCTGCTTTGCTACACTGTCTCTGAAAACATTGATCAGTTGTTGTGTCGCACGACTCTGCACCTCTGATTCCTCCACCATTTCCATCATTGCTTCAGCCATTAATTGGTTCACAAACATACATTTTTCCGTTGCATTCGAGACAGAGGATACTGAACAGATTCAGATGGCGATTTTGGCAGGCTTGTATTATTGATAGTGGAGAGTGTCTCGACCACTGCATCATAACATAAATTAGGAGGGGAACCAAACAGATTAATCATGAGTTATTGCCATATTACCTGGCCAAGATTTATTGGAAAGAAACTATGGGGTTGCCTTGCTGTTTTCAGCAGCCTGCACCAAATTAACACACTAGCATTGCTATCATTGGCCAAGTCAGATAATAGGAAAGCAACATTGGCACAACGAACGTTTGGGCAACTAGCCAACACCAAATTAACACAATATGGCACAGCTATCATCGGCCAGGTAAGGTAATACGAAAGCAACATTGACACAATGAATGGGCAACCAGAGCAGCACTACAATTCAGTAATGTGCATGATATGATATAGTACACTCATGCAGCTCAGTATGCAAAACTACCAGGCAGTTTTCTTTACAAAAATCAACATTGGCGCCTTTAACATTTTGCTACAACTAATTTTAGATCAGATAAAGGTTGGATTCACGCCGATTAACAAAATACATGCTGATGTAAAAATATAGTGATATACAACAGGTACTTACATCATCATTGGAGCACAGAGAATTCTCGCAAGATATTTTCCTCGAATACAATCCCAATGAAGGAAGTCTTGTATCATTTAACCTTATTTTCTAAAAGAGAGATGGGTAAGAAACATGTAGAAAATATGATCAGAATGCTATTAAATTTCATGATGCGAGGATACGCACACGCTTCTTAGAATGGAGTTGGCATTCTTTTGCTGGACTGGAGCGGACTAGTTCTTTGGCCACCAGAATCTGCTTATTATCAGTGGGAGTTGGGTTTCTCTGTGCTGGAGCAGTATCTATGAAAAATGGAGTTGGTTTATTATCTCCTGGCGTTTGGATCTTTTGCAAAGACCTGGTTTGTAACCCTTCAGATTCTAACTTAGCCGTCTTCCCCTTGTATCCCTTATATAGAAGAATGGTGCTTCAATTATAAAACATGCTACAACAGAGATTGAATAAGTACTGAAGAATAGAAAGGCATGAAATATTGACATGTATTCCCTCCATCCGGAAATAAATGGATGGGTCTAGGCGTATTTCAGTTCCAGATACATCCAGTTTTATCCATTTCTGTGACATGTAATCCGGGTGGAGGGAGTATGATGTAAGAGCTAGGGATACAACAGGACAACACAGTAAAAAAACACTAAAAACCCACTGCAGAACCAAAGTATTCAAACCCACTGATATGAGATAGTACACTCATGCAGCTTAGGATGCAAAACTACCAGGCAGTTGTCCTTACAAAAATCAACATTGTGGCCTTTAATCATACATTTTGCTACAACTAAATTTAGATCAGAAAAAGGTTGGATTCACGCCGATTAACAAAATACTTGCTGATGTAAAAATATAGTGATATACAACAGGTACTTACATCTGCATTGGAGCACAGAGAATTCCTGCAAGAATCTTTCCTAGCAGACGATACCAGTGCAAAAATTCTTCCATATGTTAAGCTTATTTTCTAAAAGAGAGATGGGTAAGAAACATGTAGAAAATATGATCAGCATGCTATAAAATTTCATGATGCAAGGATACGCACACGCTTCTTAGAATGGAGTTGACATATTTTTGCTAGACTGGAGCGGACTAGTTCTTTGGCCACTGGAATCTGCTTATTATTAGTAGGAGTTGGGTTTCTGTGTGCTGGAGCAGTATCTATAAAAACTGGAGTTGGTTTATTATCTCCTGGTGTTTGGATCTTTTGCAAAGACCTGGTTTGTAACCCTTCAGATTCTAACATAGTCGTCTTCCCCTTGCATGCCTTGTATAGAAGAATGGTGCTTCAATTATAAAACATGCTACAACAGAGAGATGGGATAGGTACTGAAGAATAGAAAGGCATGACATATTGACATGTATTCCCTCCATCCGGAAAAAAGGATGGGTCTTGGCGTATTTCAGTTCTAGATACATTCTTTTTTATCCATTTTGGCAACATGTAATCTGGATGGAGGGAGTATGGTGTAAGAGCTAGGGATACGAGAGGACAGCACAGTAAAAAACACTAGTTGAATGTAAAACTGTATGCTAGCGGAATACATACAGAAAAAACTAAGGCAACATACACGTGTATGATTGGGAAACTAAGATGGCATTGCAACAGAGCACTAGAACAACACTTCAATGTAAAAAACATGGTATGGTAGATGATGAAGTACATCGATGAATAACAATGCATAAGATATTCGAAGCATGATGTCCAAATTAAGCAGATGGCATTGCCATAGAGTAGAATGACAAGACTTGAATTTGAAAACATGTTATCATGAATGGAATAGGTAATGAAAAACAGGAAGGCATGACATATTTACATGCATGATCAGCATGCTAAGCACATGGCATTGCAACGAGTAGATACACTCCAGGACATTATATGCATGTTGTACCCATATCATGGGCCAAGTTAGAGCAAGGACCTTGTGGGTGAAGAGGATTCAACATCTTTCTCGCAAGTCTTCAAGAACTGCCTTTACATGTTCCATCATATTGGGTATCATTGACATCAAGTTTATTGGCCTTTACATTGCTCGTTAGGTTCTTGTGGATATATCACCGTGTGCAATTATATCGACATGCATGGAAGACAACTAGTAGTTAGATTTATATAATGAGTGCCTGTAGGACACGACATAAATAGAAGGAATGGGGTTAACTAGCAGCAATGTGTCTCAAAAACTAAAGGGAGAACATGATGAAAGCTACAAAATATGTATCATTTGTACTTAGATTAACTAGATGGCACACAAAAGTATTAAAGAACAACATAGGTAATACTAGAAGTGGTATAATACTATAATCACCAGCCTGTGGGATAGCATTGGCTGATGGATGATAACTATGGAACAGCGTTACCTAAAGAACAAGTATCTTAGATGAACTATGGAACAGCGTTAACTCCTGAACAAGATCCGTAAGAGGTCAGCATGAATATACAGTGAAATGTGATAATCTATTTTCCATGCTTAGATGAATAACAAATCCATAAATGTTGCACACAAGTAAGATGAGGGTACAACCTATCCGCCGCCATCCATAGGAGTGAGCATCATGTGTCGACTTGTCGATGGCCCTGCAGCTTGTTGTGGCTGTCCATGTCGGCACGCGATTCGATGCAGGAACTGTTGAGTGGGGACTATATCTCCCTTCCGTGTATGCTTCCTTGTTGGAGCAGCTGCGGTGAGTCGAAGACGGTGTGGTGAAGATGCAGATAACGCATAATGTTAAGAACGACACATCTCTTTGATCTGAACAAATACACTAAGAGATCAACAACAAGGTACGAGAGTGGTCACACGTCTGTTGACTGAAGACTAAATTGGGGTCACACGATTTTATTTTATTTTGGTACTGTCCGATCTACACCGGATGGCTTGATGGCCATCTTGTGCCTCCCGGTTGACACTGTTGGGAATCTTCCCCAAAGAGCCAGCGACCAACGGCAGAGCAGCCTGCCTCTGCAATCTGCGGCCCTGGCTAAAACCCCGCTCCCCACCACACCGCACTGCTGTGGTTGCGCCGCCCCCGGGCCAATCCACAAAGATTCCCCGTCATCCAGATCCGGCGGTGGCAGTACCTTCAACCCACACAACTCTAAGATAGCCATCTAAGCGCTGCTTCCGCGACGAACTTGCGGCCCCGCACCCTTACGTTAGTGTAACACTCAGATGATTAAGCTACAGTGAAACTCTGCTAATGATGCCACGTCAGCTCTGTTACTGTTGCTAATCTTTCGTTAGTTCAAAACCGATTCAAAAAATCAATTCAAAATATGGCAAACAACAAAAGTTTTCTAACCTTGAAACAAAAATGTTCGGTGGGTGCCAAATATTGCACTGGTAATTATTGTGGAGAAAACAATTTTTTAGAAAGTGCCTAAACATTTTAAAATGAAATAAAACAGAAAAGAAAATAAATAAAAAGAAAAAGTGAAAATAAAACAAAAGGAAAAGAGCCCCCCTGGACCAGACGGCCCAGCTCACAGCCAGGCCGGCCCACCTGGCCCATCCAGCCGACCCAGCCCATTCCCCCGGTGGCTCGTCTCCCTTCCCTGTTCCCCCGACCCGTGTCGGAACAAGGGCGCGTCCCCGCCCGGCCGCCTTGCCAGCACCGACGCCGGGAGAGGATAAGGCCTCCCCCCCCCCGCCTCCTCGATCCCACCTCCCACTCACCCTCGGCTCCTGCGCCTTCCCCCCCTCAGATCCATCACGCTCTCCCCCTTGTTCCCCACCGCATCCGAGCGCCGCCATGGCCCGCTGCCGTAGAACTCGCAGCCACCGCGACCTCTGCACCTCTCCGACATGTCCGCTTGCTCTGCCTCGCTCCTCTGCTTCGACTACACGGCTTGATCGAGCCCTGCATCGCCCACGACGCCGCCGTCTTCCTCCTCTGCTCCGACGAGATTCGTCGCTGCTCTTCACCAACTCCGGCGACGCCCCCCTGCTGCTACTAAACCATTCACGGGCCACCGTGTGTGCCGCTCGGTGAGCCCCCGCTGCCTCCTCTCTCTCACGTGCGCCCTAGCTAGCTGTCGCCGTAGCACCCGAACGCAGCGCCGCGGAGCTCGTCGCCGACGAGTCTCCGGTGACCAAATGGTCACGGGCCCGTGCCGGTTGCACTCACCACGCCATGTAGATCCTCCCCAACCTCTCCATTTGTTCTCCAGCTTGCCCTAGCTCCAATCTTCCCGAGCTCCCGAGCGCGCCGCCAAGACGCTGCTGTCGCCGCAACCGCCCGTGACCACTTTGGACCTGTGCTTGTGCTGTTGTGCCACAAGACGTAGGCCTCGCCCCGCCCTTCTGTTTGCCCAGTAGCACGCTGCATCGCTGTTGCCGTTGCTCGCCCGAAACACCTCACCGCCGATGAGCTCGATGCGCCCTTCTCCGGCCACCGCAGCTCGCAAGACCACCACCAACCGACGCGTCGTTGTCTTGCCGTTCTAACGTGCCCGGCCGCGATCTAAATGGTGCCCTATGGGCGTTTTCCGACGATGCCCGAGGACATGCCGCCGTGAACGAGCTCGTCGGCGTGATTCCGATGATTCGCCGGCCGTCGCTGAGCTGGCCTGACGCATGGCCCCCCTTGTGTCGCTCACGGGTGGGCCTCGTTGAACCTTTGACTCGGTCACCGCTGACGTGGCTCCCCTGTGTCTATGACATGCGGGCCCCACGCCATAAACGAATAAAATAAATAGATAAATTGCTAATTAATTAAATAAATTAATTAAAACCTTAATCTCTCACTGACTACTGGGCCCCACCCGCTAATTAACCATTTAGTTAGTCTAAACCCCCCTGTTAGTGCCTCGACACGACATGTGGGTCCCATCGACCCACTGTGCGGTTTGATCGGTCAACCGACCAGTTGACCTGCTAACATCACTCTGATGTCATGCCTGCGTCATCATTCACTGTTCTGGATAATGTTGGATTTAAATAAATAATTAAAATCATAAAATGATTAAATCTTTAGAAAATCATATAAAATAATCCGTAAGTCGGATGAAAATACTTTTTACATGAAAGTTGCTCAGAACGACGAGATGAATCTGGATACGCAGCCCATTCGACCGCCACACATCCCTAACCTATCGAACTCGCAACTTTCCCGCTCCGGTTCATCTGTCCGAAAACGTGAAACACCGGGAATACTTTCCCGGATGTTTTCCCCCTTCGTCGGTATCACCTACTACCGCGATTGGGCACACCTAGCATCACGCTTTGTCATGTCACGCATCGTCATGCATTTGTTTGCATTGTATTTTTTGTTTCTTCCCCCTCTTCTCTCGCTAGACACCGAGACCGACGCCGCTTCTACCCAGTACGACCACGGTGTTGACGACCCCTCCTTCTCGGCTGAGCTTCCAGGCAAGCCCCCCCCCCCCCCCTTGATCACCAGATATCGCCTATTCTTCTCTATACTGCTTGCATTAGAGTAGTGTAGCATGTTACTGCTTTCCGTTAATCATATTCTCTTGCGCATAGCCTTTGTCCTTGCTACTCATTGCTACCTTTACCGCAATCCTACATGCTTAGTATAGGATGTTAGTATTCCATATGTGGCCCTACATTCTTGTCTGTCTGCCTTGCTATACTATCGGGCCATGATCACTCGGGAGGTGATCACGGGTATATACTTATATACTTTACATGATACCTGTGGTGACTAAAGTCGGGTCAGCTTGTAGGAGTACCCGCGAGTGGATCTTGTGGCGGAGCGACAGGGCAGGTTGAGACCACCTAGGAGAGAGATGGGCCTGGCCCTGGTCTGCGTCCGCGGTTACTTCATAATAACATGCTTAACGAGATCTTGGTATTTATCTGAGTCTGGCCATTGGCCTATACACACTAACCAACTACGCGGGAACAGTTATGGGCACTCGGCGTCGTGGTATCAGCCGAAGCCTTCGTGACGTCAGCGACTGAGCTGCGCGCGCCGGATTGGACTGGAACACCTACTCTTGTATAAGGGAGGCTAGGTCTGCTCCTGGCCGCATTCGCAACGTGCAGGTGTGCAATGGGCGATGGGCCCAGACCCCTGCGCCACAGGATTTAGACCGGCGTGCTGACCTCTCTGTTGTGCCTAGGTAGGCCTGCGACATGTTGATCTTCCGAGGCTGGGCATGACCCAGGAAAGTGTGTCCGGCCAAATGGGATCGAGCGTGTTGGGTTATGTGGTGCACCCCTACAGGGAAGTTTATCTATTCGAATAGCCATGTCCCTCGGTAAAAGGACGACCCGGAGTTGTACCTTGACCTTATGACAACTAGAACCGGATACTTAATAGAACACACATTTCCAAGTGCCAGATACAACCCGGTGGTCGCTCTCTAACAGGGTGACGAGGAGAGGATTGCCGGGTAGGAGTATGCTATACGATGCTACTTGGCGAACTTCAATCTACTCTCTTCTACATGCTGCAAGATGGAGGCTACCAGAAGCGTAGTCTTCGACAGGACTAGCTATCCCCCTCTTATTCCGGGATTCTGCAGTTCAGTCCACCAATATAGCCCCTTTACACATATACCCATGCATATGTAGTGTAGATCCTTGCTTGCGAGTACTTTGGATGAGTACTCATGGTTGCTTTTCTCCCTCTTTTCCCCCTTTCCCTTCTACCTGGTTGTCACAACCAGATGCTGGAGCCCAGGAGCCAGACGCCACCATCGACGATGACTCCTACTACACCGGAGGTGCCTACTACTACGTTTAGGCCGCTGATGACGACCAAGAGTAGTTTAGGAGGATCCCAGGCAGGAGGCCTGCGCCTCTTTCAATCTATATCCCAGTTTGTGTTAGCCTTCTTAAGGCAAACTTGTTTAACTTATGTCTGTACTCAGACATTGTTACTTCCGCTGACTCGTCTATGATCGAGCACTTGTATTCGAGCCCTCGAGGCCCCTGGCTTGTATTATGATGCTTGTATGACTTATTTTATTTTTAGAGTTGTGTTGTGATATCTTCCCGTGAGCCCCTAATCTTGATCATACACATTTGCGTGTATGATTAGTGTACGGTTGAATCGAGGGCGTCACAGTTAGAGACCAACCAACCGGCAGCCTAGGAGCTCCGCCGCCTCGAGGGGTGCTGCTTCCCATTGGGAATCGATTGGCCTAGAATAAAAATTCAGATAACTGACGCCTAAATAAAGTGATTTGAGATGAGGGTGCGACCTATCTGGCGGCATGGTGAAGTAGGCAGGCCCACCTGCCGAGTCGGTGAGGCCGGTGCGATTGCGGTGGCGACTGGCGGTAGTGAAACAGCAATGTCGCGACGGTCAACGCTACGGGGAAGCAACGCAGGGACTCTGGACGGATCCGAAGTTGGAGCCGCTCCGGCGCCGTGAACAACGGTGGGGGTGAATCGGCTCCAGTACGGTTCACGTGGCCGTCGTTGAGGCAGCTCCAGCAGCACGGAGTAAGAGGCACACGGCCCAGTGCACGACGGCAAATGGACAGCGTCTCCGGCATTAGGGAGGAGGGCGGCTGTGAAATTGGTGCGGTGGGGGCGCCATGGAGGAGGGGCTGAGGTTTCATGCTCGGGAGAAGGGAGCTTCCGGGAGAAGGTGATTTGCGCCCACGAGGTATGAATGGGGGAGGGAATTGGGAGGAGTGGAACCATGTTTTACGAACGCATTTGTCTGAAATGTGAGGGGAAGTTACAGTTCTACCCCTGCCTTTAGGCTTCTCGGCTTGGGTCTGTGTACTGAGGGTCGGGGATAATAGAGTAACTTTGCTTCTCCCCAAATAGTGGGCGGGAGTGATTTCGGGGGAGGAGGGCATGTTTTGAAATATAGTGGGCGCGAGCGATTTCGGGCGAGGAGAGCGTCTTTTGAAATAGTGGGCGCGAGCTATTCAGGGCGAGGAGAGCGTGTTTTGCCGACCATGGTTTATGAATTATTCGGCACATGTCATTTCGGCTGAGGAGAAGGCACGCTTGAATGAAGTTACGAACCTACCCTCGATGTACAACGGGCCAATTGATGCGTGTCCCACATAGGACGGTAATTTCACGTCTCCCATTTATTTGCTCGGGCGAATTCCACCGAGCAGAGGATGTTTAACGGTTCATTCAAAATTTGGGAGAACGAGCATCCACGTCTACCTTACGAAGTCGATTCGAATCAAAATTTGAAATATTAGCTTGCCACTTCCTTTTTAGATAGAGAGATGATGCTCGGGAGTAATGTGTTTTTACATGCTCATTGCTAGTGATTTACTATATGACAAATAGTTGACCCACTAAAAAACGGGAATCAAACCCAAAATGAAATATCTCAATTCAATGAAATAGCTCGTTCACCAGGTCAAAATAGTGAACTAAATCCAAAACTGAACACCTCAATCGAGTAGCATGTTGTACAGTATTATAGTACTCCATGAACATGCTGAAAGTCAAATTAATGAACTTGTTTGATATACGCATATATTCGTTCATGTGTGGATTGCAGACAACATGTTCTCCAATTTAAATATTTGAATGCAAGTTTATATCGAAACATGGTTTATATCAGTCTTTGATGCATAAAACGCGACATCCCCCTCTCCCGGACTCCTGCTCTCTCTCTCTCTCTCTCTCTCTCTCTCTCTCTCTCTCTCTCTCTCTCTCTCTCGACAATCTTCAATTCTGTCGCACGCATCCCACACACAAACCTTGTTGGTCCCTCTCTCTTTCTCTCCATCTCTCTCTCTCTCTCTCTCTCTCTCTCTCTCTGCGTGGGGGGTGGCAGGGGTCTTTCTAGTTCGCATGCATATATACTCCATCTATAGGTCTCTCTCGCACACTATGTATGATTTTCTAGTCCAATCTAGATATCTTGGGTGCACTCATCATACGCACACAAATTCCTTAGCTCGTTTCCCGTAACTCTCTCACGCACCACTCTATCATCTCGGAGCTCTTACCCTCTCTCAAACTCTCCATCTACCTAGGTCACACATACACATGCTTATCTCACTCGCACTCGATAGGCCCATCTAAAACTCTATCTCTCTCCCTCATTCTCTCTCCATCTCACACGCACACACACAATCTCATGCCTAGCTAGCCAAGTATGATGGTCTCTCACTCAATTGTAGGCACACGCAGTCCCCCCTATATGTATATGACTAGGTAATCTTAGTCTCCATCACAAACATGTACATGGTCTATCTCGATTTCTCTCGGGGCATCTTTCTATCGCGCACACACCTCCCTCGATCTCCCACCCATATAGTCCCCTCACGATCTCGAGGGGATCTCTCTATCACAAACACACCCTCTCGCCCTCCCCATGCATCCATGTTCTCCATGTGTCCCTCTCGACCTTTGTTCCTTGTTGGCCAGACCTCTATTCGACATGTGCTATAGGGGTGTCTCTCTCCGTTGCAAACAATCACACACTAGCTATCTTCGTGTATCTCCTCGCCTCGCTTTACTATCTCGGAGATGCATGCATGATATGTTTGCCTAAGAAACGAAAAAACACACACTCTCTCTCTCTAATTTATCATTTGTTGTCACTTTCTCTTTCACACACATACTCTTTTTGCACACTTACTCATTCTCCTTCACACGCACTTGATCTCTCTCGACTTAGGCACTCTCCTCGGTCCATAGCATATTGATTTATTGAAAAGTCAAACATCACAAAGTCTGACCATGTACGTGGAGAAAAACAATTACATCTATAACGGCAAACATATACCATTAGATTCACCATGAGATGTAGTTTCGTATGATGTATCTTTGGTATTGTAGATATAAATAACATTTGCATAAACCTGATCAAAGTTTCCAAAGTTTAACTTCTAAACAATTTACATGCACTGCATTATCGAGCGGATGGAATATCTCTTTCCCCCTCTCAGCTACCTGACGCACCACTCAGCCTTATCGGGGCTCCTCAATCTCTCTCAAACTTTATATCTCCCTGGTTCACACATACACATGTCGCGCTCGTGCTATACATATAGACCCATCCAACACTCTCCGCCCTTGTTCTCTCTCTATGTGACATGCACCCCCTAATAAGTACCATAATTCCTCACTCCATCATAGGCACAAGCACTCCCCCGCCTAAGTATGATTATCTCTCACTAGCCATCAGGAACACACGTATTGTCTCCTTCCATCCATATGTCTATCTCGATATCTCTCGGGGTATCTTCTATCGCGCACACACCTTGTCACTCGATCTCCCACCCATGTAGTCCCATCACGAGCTCTAGGGGATCTCTCTATGACAAACATACACTCTCTCCTGCCCATGTCTGCATTTTCTCCGTATGTCTCTCTCGACCTCTCTCCCTTGTTTGTCAGACCCCTCTTGGCCATGTGCTAGCGGTCTTGCTCTCTCAGTTGCAAACAACCACACACTATCTCCTCACCTTGCTCCTGTTGTCGAAGATACATGTGTGATATGTTTGCATAAGACACACACGTTTTTTCTTGACTTTTATCGAGTGTTGTCCATGTCTCTTTCACACACGCACACACACTTTTTTCACTCACTCTTTCTATTTTGCTCTCTCTCTCTCTAGTTAGGGACTCTCTCACGTCCATAAGCATATGGATGTTTTGAAAAGTCAAACCTCAGAAAAGTTTGACCAGGTATATGTGGAGAAAAACATTTACATCTGGAACGATCATTAGATTTATCACTACATGTACTTACTTCATACTATCATTTATCTTTGGTATTGTAGATATAAGTAATTTCTTTATAAACTTGGTCAAAGTTTCAAAAGTTTGACTTTTAAAAAAATGTTGGAACTACATTATCGAACGGAGGGAGTAGCTCTTTCTCTCTCTCTGCTATCTCTCACAGGCCTCCCCTCTCACTCGAACACTCTATACCGACGGATTATATGCTCACTATGTCAGTGTATAGCTCCGTATATTGTTTAGTTGACTGGTCAACCAGTCCACATGCTGCCTTGTCAGCTCGTGTTCTGTATCTTCGTGTGTTGGCCCATGTGGCAGTGGGTGAAAATAAGTAAAATAGAGGCCCATCTGACATGCGGTGAAGTAAACAAGGTTGAAACCACTCGGGGTAGCACCCCGCACGCTAGTAAATTGAGGGCGCATTGAGGACGCACTTCTTCCGTGTGAAGGACGCACTCGCGCACAATTCACCACTGCACGGCGGCATGCACAGAAGGACGCACTTGCGCACACCCAGCACACAACACACACTAGCACACGTGTACACCGGCATCGCCACCGGTTGAGATGGACGGCGAGGCAGCCAACAAGCGGAGGCGGCTCGAGCCAAAACCGCACACGGTGAGCATGGACTTCATCAGCAGCCTCCCCGACGACATGCTGCTCGTCATCATTGGCCTCCTCCCGACCAAATCTGCCGTGCGGCCCGCCCTGCTCTCCCGGCGGTGGCACCCCCTCTGGAGCCGCGTCCCCCTCAACCTCACCGTCGACAGCTGCCTCTGCGAGGGGGATTGCAAATGCATGGCCGCAGTCTCCAAGATCCTTTCATCGCACCCTGGGCCAGCCAGACGCCTTGACATCCGCATGTTCAGTACCAAATGCAAGGTCCAACCTAAGTTCGACGAGTGGTTCTTATCCCCCGCCCTAGATCAGCTCGAGAAGCTCAGCTTTGAAGCTGGACGATGTCGCTCTCTGCCGTCGTCCGTGCTCCGCCTCATGCCAACGCTACGCCGCGCCAGCTTCAGCTCCTGCTATCTTCCCCATATTAATGTCGCGCCCGCCCTTCTTCTTCCTCAACTCAAGCAGCTCGACCTCTTCGAGGTTGGCATCTCGAAGAAGGCTATGGAGCACCTGCTCCGCAGCTATACTGCGCTTGAGTACCTTCGTCTTGAGAAGATCCACGGGTTCATTAGCCTCCACATCGCCTCGATGAATCTCCGATGGATTTTATGTGTCTTGCTGGCCCCGCAACAAGACATCACTTGGGAAGAGATCACTCTAGCTGTTCCATGTTATGGTCATTGAGAATGTGCCTTTCCTTGAGAGATTGCATGTATCGGATCTAGAAGGTCCAACAAAAATCAGGGTCATTGATACGTCTCCAACGTATCTATAATTTATGAAGTATTCATGCTAATATATTATCCATCTTAGATGTTTTATATGCATTTATATGCTATTTTGTATGATTTTTGGGACTAACCAATTAACCTAGAGCCCAGTGCCAGTTTCTGTTTTCTCCTTGTTTTTGATTTTTGCAGAAAAGGAATACCAAACGAAGTCCAATTGACGTGCCAATTTTTGATGATTTTTTATGGACCAAAAGAAGACCACGGAGCATCAGAGTTGGGCCAGAAGAGTCCCGAGCTGCCCACGAGGGTGGGGGCGAGCCCACCCCCTTGGGCGTGTGGGCCTGCCTCGTGGATAGCTCGAGCACCTCCTTGACATGAGAACGACGCCAATAATACCTATAAATACAGAAACCTCGGAAAATTAACCTAGATCGAAAGTTCCGTCGCCGCAAGCATCTGTAGCCACGAGAAATCAATCTAGGCCCTCTCTGGCACCCTGCCGGAGGGGGCCATCATCACCGGAGGCCATGGAGGAGGATCTCGGAGGGGCCATCATCGCCATGAAGGCCAAGGACCAGAGGGGGGAGGCCATGGAGGAGGAAGCACAAGGGGGAGAGCCTCTCCTCCTCCCTCTTGGTGGCACCGGAGTGCCATCGAGAGGGGAATCATCGCCGCGGTGATCGTCATCATCAACATCACCATCATCACCATCCTCATCTCTTTTACACGGTCCACTCTCCCGCACCCCACTGTAATCCCTACTTGAACATGGTGCTTTATGCCACATATTATGATCCAATGATGTGTTGCCATCCTATGATGTTTTGAGTAGATATCTTTTGTCTTTGGGTTGATTGATGATCTAGATTGGTATGAGTTGTATGTTTTACTTTGATGCTGTCCTATGGTGCCCTCCGTGTCGCATAGCGTGAGGGGTTCCCGCTGTAGGGTGTTGCAATACGTTCATGATTCGCTTATAGTGGGTTGGTGAGTGACTGAAACACAAACCCGAGTAAGGGGGTTGTTGCGTATGGGAATAAAGAGGATTTGATGCTTTAATGATATGGTTGGGTTTTACCTTAATGATCTTTAGTAGTTGCGGATGCTTGCTAGAGTTCCAATCATAAGTGCATATGATCCAAATAGAGAAAGTATGTTAGCTTATGCCTCTCCCTCATATGAAATTGCAATAGTGATCACCGGTCTTGTCAACGGTTGCCTTGGACAATTCCGCACACCGATCCACCATTATTCCACACTCGCTATTTATAATATTTAGTATTATATTCTAAATTTATGATAACAGCACCTACTTTCATATTTTAGCTCTCCGATATCATACAAAGTTATCCACTTCATACCCACAACATAGTTTTATTTCTCGTTGCTAGTTGGAAGCAAACATTCGGTGTACGTAGAGTCGTATCAGTGGCAGATAGGGCTTGAGAGAATATTGATCTTACCTTTAGCTCCTTGTGGGTTCGACACTCCATACTTATCACTTCCACCTTTGGAAATTGCTACGATGATTCCTTGCACTTGGGGATTATCAAGCTCTTTTCTGGCGCCGTTGCCGGGGAGCAATAGCGTGGGGTTGATATTCTCGTGTGTGCTTGTTTTCTTTCTCCAATAAGTAGATTTTGTTTTTCCCTTTTGTTTCTGTTTAGTTGTGGGTGAAACATACATACAAAAAAATTAAAAAATGAAAATACAAAAAAATTTACTTGCTTCTCATGCCAAAAAAGTTTTTCAAAAAGAGAAGTGATTGGAAAGTTATGCATTGAAGAAGTGAGGGTCGACCTTGAGCACTTGTGTTCAGGCTAACGGAAACATTGTATAATTTTTCATGGAAGTTTCTCTGTAAATAATTATCCCCTTGTGTATATCCATTGTATTATAAAAATAATGTGCCAAGCTTTGGTTTTAGGATGATTAGATTGCTTGTTTACTATGTGCAGAACAAAAACAGAAACTTTGGCTGTAGTGCATGAATTTACGTTTTTTACTGGAGTGTCAAATGGGTCTGAAACTTTTTGCACATTACTTCTGTACAAATTTTTAAAATTTTCAAATTTATTTCATAATTTTAGGAGTTACATAAGTTTACCAAACTTCCAGATTACTACAGACTGTTCTGTTTTTAACAGATTCTGTTTTGCGTGTGTTGTTTGCTTATTTCGATGAATCTATGGCTAGTATCGGGGGGTATGAACCATAGAGAAGTTGGAATACAGTAGGTTTAACACAAATATAAATAAAGAATGATTTCATTACAGTACCTAAAGGTAGTGATTTGCTTTATTACACTAACGGATCTCACAAGTTTTTGTTAAAGTTTTGTGTGGATGAAGTGTCCGAAGGTCGAGGAGCTATCAATATGAGAAGAATAAAGAGAGGAAAGAGTTCAAGCTTGGGGATTCCCAAGGCACCCCAAGTAAATATTTCAAAGTATACTCAAGCATCTAAGCTTGGGGATGCCCCGGTTGGCATCCCATCTTTCTTCTTCAACAAATATCGGTATACCTCGATTTTTGTTTTGTTCACATGATTTGTGTCCTTTGTGTTTTTGTTTTTCCTTTAAGAACCATGCTAGCATGAGATAGCCCTTCATTGATTTATATAATACTTCATGTGCTTCACTTAAATCTTTTAAGTATGATCTTATAGAATTGCTCTTTGTGCTTCACTTAAATCTTTTGAGTATGGTTTTATAGAATGCTTCATGTGCTTCACTTATACATTTTAAGCTTGGATTTTGGTTAGTCTATATTAATTGTAGAATGCTCCATGAACTTCACTTATATATTTTGGAGTATGAATCATACTATCACTTAAAGTGGGTTTGGAAGAGTGTCAACTTTAGGAATTAGTGATCCCACTATTTTGGAGGATGTTGAATCTTAATGTGATATTTATGAAAGTGGATTTGGAAGAGTGTCAACTTTAGCTAGTAATGATTCCACTATTTCAGAAGAGGTTCCAATTGAGTATGAGAAAAAAATTTGCTATCCATGATGCTACTGAAAATTATTATGGGGGAGGAATACATGCTTGTAGGAGTTGCAATAATATCAAGTTTCCTCTCTATGTGCTTAAAGTTTTGAAGTTATATTTGTTTTGCCTTCCTATGCTAGTTGATTCTTATTCCCATAAGTTGTGTGCTCACAATATCCCTAGGCATAGGAAGTGGGTTAGATTTAAATGTGCTAGTCATATTCTTCAAGATGCTCTCTTTGTGTTTCAATTCTTGTCTATTATGTGAGCACCATTGAAATCAGCATGCCTAGCTAAAAGTCATTAAAGAAAAGCGCTTGTTGGGAGACAACTCAATATTTGCCCTTACTGTTTTTGTGTGTCTACATGATTAATCTACTGTTGTAATCATGTTTTATATCTTTTGTTTCAATAAACTGCCAAGTAAGACATTTGGGAAGACTTGGGTGAAAGTTAATGTGATCTTGCTGTAAAAAACAGAAACTTTGCGCTCACGAGATTAGCTGTCATTTTTTACAAAAGAGTCCTTTTGAGTTGATTCTTTTTGCAGAAGATTAATATACAAATTCTTCACGTTCACCAATCTATTCCATAATTTTTTGAGTAGCATAAGTATGGTTTATGTTCAGATCATTACAGACTGTTCTGTTTCTGACAGATTCTGTTTTCATTGCATAGTTTGCTTGTTTTCTAATTCCTATGACTTATATTTCTCAACATAAATTGTATAAATGATATGGTACAGTAGACATTGTGTGGGAAAAATTATGAACCTTGTCCTAGACAGTACCAAAGTGGATGGTTTACTCTTTATCATACTAACCTATCTCACGAAGTTTTGTTAAGTTTTGTGTGATTGAAGTTTTCAAGCTTTGGCTGAGATATCGATATGAGGAGAATAAGGAGTGGAAAGAACCTAAGCTTGGGGATGCCCAAGGCACCCCAAGGTAATATTCAAGGAAAACTCAAGTACCTAAGCTTGGGGATGCCCCAGAAGGCATCCCATCTTTCGTCTTCAAAACTATCGGTATACCTTACTCGGAGCTATATTTTTATTCGTCACATGATATGTGTTTTGCTTGGAGCGTATTTTCAATTTTACTTGCTGTTTGAATAAAATCATTGGATCTGAAATATTGAATGAAAAAGAATCCCCCCATGGCTAGTTAATTATTTGACTACTCAGTGTTCTTCACTTATATCTTTTGGAGTAGTTTGTTATTTACTCATGTGCTTCACGTATATCCTATGAGTAAATGGTTGAATAAATTGAATGTCATAAACCTACATTTGTATATGTTTCATATGCTTATAACATGGGGAGTAATGACTTCACACATAATAAGTATAGGTAGTAAACTTATTGAAAGTTAGCAAACGTAGAATTGGTCACTTGAACAATTCATGAAAGAATATTGAAGGAAGAGGGATTTCACATATAAATATACTATCTTGGACATCTTTTGTAATTGTGAGCACTCATTAAAATATGACATGCTAAAAGGTTGATGTTGGACAAGGAAGACAACGTAATGGGTTATGTTTTCTTATATCTGAAATAAAGTATATTGTCATGGATCGCCCAACACGTTGAGCTTGCCTTTCCCCCTCATGCTAGCCAAATTCTTTGCACTAAGTAGAGATAATACTTGTGCTTCCAAATACCCTTAAACCCGTTTTTTCCATGAGAGTCCACCATACCTACCTATGGATTGAGTAAGATCCTTCAAGTAAGTTGTCATCGGTGCAAGCAATAAAAATTGCTCTCTAAATATGTATGATTGATTAGTGTGGAGGAAATAAGCTTTATACGATCTTGTGATGTGGAAGAAATAAAAGCGACAGACTGCATATAAAGGTCCATATCACAAGTGGCAATATAAAGTGACGTTCTTTCGCATTAAGATTTTGTGCATCCAACCCTGAAAGCGCATGGCAACCTATGCTTCCCTCTGCGAAGGGCCTATCTTTTACTTTTATCTCTTACCCTTATGCAAGAGTCATGGTGATTTTTCGCCTTTTCTTTTTACATTTTATCCTTTGGCAAGCACATTGTGTTGGAAAGATTCTAATATATATATCCAATTGGATGTAAGGCATCATGAACTATTATTGTTGACATTACCCTTAAGGTAAAGGTTGGGAGGCGAATCTATAAGCCCCTATCTTTCTCCGTGTCTGATTAAAACTTTGAACCCATAAATATCGCGTGAGTGTGAGCAATTGTGAAAGATTAAATGATAGTTGAGTATGTGGAGTTTGCTAAATCAAAGCTCTGAGATAGACTCTTCCTGAAAATAAGATGAATTGTAATTGTTTGATGACTGATAACACAGTTTGTTAGTTTTCAAGAAAGTTTGTGATCTATACTTTAACATGTGAGTAGCTTGTTACTTGATCATGAAAAGTTTTATGAGATGAGATACTGTTATGACATATAATGATGCTAGAAGAAGTGATTGGAACTATCATTGATCAAACTTAAGCACTTGCTAGCATTCACAATTCATAAATTATTTCTTTTATCATTTACCTACTCGAGGACGAGCAGGAATTAAGCTTGGGGATGCTGATACGTCTCCAACGTATCTATAATTTATGAAGTATTCATGCTAATATATTATCCATCTTAGATGTTTTATATGCATTTATATGCTATTTTGTATGATTTTTGGGACTAACCTATTAACCTAGAGCCCAGTGCCAGTTTATGTTTTCTCCTTGTTTTTTAGTTTTGCAGAAAAGGAATACCAAACGGAGTCCAATTGACGTGCCAATTTTTTATGATTTTTTATGGACCAAAAGAAGACCACGGAGCATCGGAGTTGGGCCAGAAGAGTCCCGAGCTTCCCACAAGGGTGGGGGCCGCGCCCACCCCCCTTGGGCGCGTGGGCCTACCTCGTGGACAGCTCGGGAACCTCCTTGACATGAGACCGACGCCAAAAATACCTATAAATACAGAAACCTTGGAAAATTAACCTAGATCGGAAGTTCCGCCGCCGCAAGCCTCTGTAGCCACGAGAAATCAATCTAGGCCCTCTCTGGCACCCTGTCGGAGGGGGCCATCATCACTGGAGGCCATGGAGGAGGATCCCGGAGGGGCCATCATCGCCATGAAGGCCAAGGACCAGAGGGGGGAGGCCATGGAGGAGGAAGCACAAGGGGAAGAACCTCTCCTCCTCTCTCTTGGTGGCACCAGAGTGCCATCGAGAGGGGAATCATCGACGTGGTGATCATCATCATCAACATCATCATCTTCATCTCTTTTACGCGGTCCACTCTCCCGCACCCCGCTGTAATCCCTACTTGAACATGGTGCTTCATGCCACATATTATGATCCAATGATGTGTTGCCATCCTATGATGTTTTGAGTAGATATCTTTTGTCTTTGGGTTGATTGATGATCTAGATTGGTATGAGTTGTATGTTTTTCTTTGATGTTGTCCTATGGTGCCCTCCGTGTCGCGCAAGCGTGAGGGGTTCCCGTTGTAGGGTGTTGCAATACGTTCATGATTCACTTATAGTGGGTTGGTGAGTAACTGAAACACAAACCCGAGTAAGGGGGTTGTTGCGTATGGGAATAAAGAGGACTTGATGCTTTAATGCTATGGTTGGGTTTTATCTTAATGATCTTCAGTAGTTGCGGATGCTTGCTAGAGTTCCAATCATAAGTGCATATGATCCAAGTAGAGAAACTATGTTAGCTTATGCCTCTCCCTCATATGAAACTGCAATAGTGATCACCGGTCTTGTCAACGGTTGCCTTGGACAATTCCGCACACCGATCCACCATTATTCCACAGTCGCTATTTATAATATTTAGTATTATATTCTAACTTTATGATAACAGCACCTACTTTCATATTTTAGCTCTCCCATATCATACAAAGTTATCCACTTCATACCCATAACGTAGTTTTATTTCTTGTTGCTAGTTGGAAGCAAATGTTCGGTGTACGTAGAGTCGTATCAGTGGCAGACAGGGCTTGAGAGAATATTGATCTTACCTTTAGCTCCTTATGGGTTCGACACTCCATACTTATCACTTTCACCTTTGGAAATTGCTACGATGATTCCTTGCACTTGGGGATTATCAGTCATTGACGCACCGAAATTGACAGCGTTGGTGCACTCGTCTGCGAAATTCTCCGAACTCTTTTTGGATCCGTAATCGTTCAGGTACAACACTCATCTTCTTCTCCGTCTTCTTGAAATTCACATTTTAAATTTCTTCTTGATGTATTTACTATCGTCTTCCACAAAGTGATTCCCACAAGCTTGACCCAGTCTATGCGCACAGTGAAGATCTTGGAAATAAAATCTATCGGCCCCAATCTGGATCAAGTTTTTGGATTCCTTACATGCTTTCCGTGCACGGAGAAGCTACTCATCGAGGTGAAAATTCTTTCCTATTCGTAAACTGTAATCACAACATAGCTCAATTTTTTCATAATTTTCCCAAATTACGATGACAAGTTTAGTGTTCAAAACTGCATCTACGCACTGCATCGAAAGAAATGTTTTTAGTATTTTTTTTCTCACGTGATCACCTGCATCGTTTTTTGTTGTACTACTATAGTAGCCTAGGCTAGTCATAGTGGAAAGTAACTTAGACTACTCCAGTAACTCTATGGTTACCCTAAGAGCAAGTACTACCTCTGTCCTGGTTTACTCTTCCTATTTTGTAGTATCAAAATTTGACCATAGATTTAACTGACAAAATGTTAATGCATGTCACTAAGAACTATATCGTTGGATTCGTATTTGAACATAATTTCAAATGGTGTAATTTTTAGTGACATGCATTGGCATTTTCTTACGTAAAGCTATGGTCAAAATTTTATACTAAATAAGACGTAGTACAAAAGTAGGCTATAACGGCCCTCCACTATGTAGGCCAAAACACGTGCCAAATTCACTTGTGAGGCATTTGGCATCGATGCCCCTCCATTGCTCACCTAGTGCCCCAATCTGGATCACCTACTTTGCTCCGGTGCCAAATTAACTCACGCAATGAAAAAACACTTGCGTGGGAGAGAGAGAGAGGACTGAGGCAATAAAAAAACACTTGTTTGGGAGAGTGAGAGGCTGGTGTAGTTGGTTTGATTGATTTGTTTATACATGTGGGTCTGTGTTCACAACGGTGCCAACTCTCTCACATCACGAGAGCGGTGCCAAAATCTATTGATTTGACATCGATGCGTATTATGTGGCATACTTTTGCGAAATATGGCATCGGCCACATAGTGGAAGGCAACGAATGCCCAAGCTCTTCACGTACTCCTAGGTAAATGAGAGGAGAGAGAGAGAGAGAGAGAGAGAGAGAGAGAGAGAGAGAGAGAGAGTGAAAAAATATCACTAGCCAGCCAACCCTATTGTATGAGCGAATGATATTGGTACCTCTTGATGACACGGTAATCTTATACAGCCAGCTGCTCTAATATGTTCTCTTCTTTTGCAGATAAAAAAAGACCCGAAAGTGAAAAATGTGCTGCACTATAACAATCTCATCGAATGCCTTGATCTCCATCTTATAGAAATTGATTTGATCGACTACCGAGGCAGCACATCTGAGATTAAATTGGCCAGGTTCTTTGTTCTGGAGGCAAGTGTGCTCAAGGTAATGAGGTTTGGCGTTCTCTGGCGCAACAATGAATGGCGTGCTAATCACCGCAAGCGTCTAAGCCTAAATGACAAAGTCTCCGCAGAAGCTGAATTTGTTTTTGAAACATCAAGTGGCCAGAGACTCGAAAACTTATTTGCCCATTAGTGACTTGTCAGGGCGGTGGATTTTAGTTTGTACGATAATGCTGCATCCACCTAAAGTAACAGAAGTTCTTACGTAAACTTCCTAGTAATTCCCTCTTCGTAGGTGCAGCATTACTCCTAACTTTTGTAATATCAGTTTAAAACTTGTAATATTGCCATGTCCTATTCCTGCATTTTCAAAATCCTGCGAATCAAACAGGTCCTGAGTTGGTGATGATGTTGTGCCTGCCATCTTTCACCAATAGCCATCGGATCTAGATTTGACGCATACAAACCAAACTTCTCTAGTTTTGCAAAAGATGCCGCACTTGTTCCCTATTTACAAAAACTCCTTGTCTCTCACAATCAGCCTTATCTCCTCCCCACCACATCTAGAAGGCCATGGAAAAATCTGGCGCGATGGCGCTGCGGCGTAAATCCACCCCAATCTTGGTGTTCCGTGCAATGCACGGGCATCTACGCACGGGAAATTATGTCGAACACGGCTATTTGTAAGCAGGCTAGGTCTACAACCATGATGATAGTGACTGCAGACGGTGAGGCTGACTATGGTATGCCGAACACGGCGCCTATACTCAGGTGTCATCTCCGGCGTAGGGTCTTGTCACTTCACTGTGAGGAGCAGCACGTAATAATTTGATCAACGGGTAGTACAGTGCTACTACATTGGTAGTACTACTACTAGTACTAGCACCACCGTCTGGATTAAGTAGTACTACCACGTCCATCTGGATTTAGTATTTGACTAGCAATATCTAGTAATGCATGTCACAAAAAATGTACTACTCCCTTTGTAAATAAATACATGGTGTATTGTTTTATTCCTTTCGGCGAGATAACTTAATGTCTTTTTGCTACTTAATAGGATTACATGCAATGAACTAACCACTGCATGTGGTGTTTGGTAGTCTCAAGTCATTGAAAGCATGCACGGCCCACATCTCTCATTGGTGGATATGTCACGAAATAAGAAACGAGGAGGGAGTTAATGAACCGTGCCTAAGTGTTTTGGGATTATTTGGTTTTCGTAAGGTGACTTACACAACATTTTTTGTTACATGCATTAACATTTTATTAGTTAAATCAAAGGTCAAAAGTTGGCGCAAAATGCAAAGGGGACCAATAAACCAGTAAACATCAAAGTTCTCTCATTTGGCCCCAACTAGAGGTCCGGTGAGATGACTATACTGCAACGGCACGGAGGGGGACGCAGCTTCATTGACTTACTGCACCTGCCTTTGGGTGTATGACACGTGGGCCCAATGGGTGGATGGCCAACCTGTCATACAGCCAAAGGAAGGTGCAGTAGAGGGGCGAGGAGTAGATGGCCAACACGCACGTGAATTCAACGCGGTCTGCACTTCTCATATAAAGGCTCCCGCCAGTCCAATCTATGAAATCCTACGCACCTACGCACCCAAGGGCAAGAGTGATCACTCCAATCGCAAGATCAGTTGACTAGAAGCTAGACCCATGGAGGCAATGAGTGTGAGCATCAGCCGGCTGTGCCAGATGGTCCACGACGCCAGCCTGCGGCCCGGCACCGAGGAACGTCTCCAGGTAGTGCTTGAGGCCGCCAGGGCAAGGGGCTGCTTGGACGGCAGCTTCGTCTCCTTGTTCGACGAGGTCCTCGTCGGCTTCCTCGATAAGTTCACCATCGTCAAGAAGCTCGTGGACGACCTTGACGTACACCTCCAGCCCACGCGCCCAGGCTCTGCGATGCTTGCCACCCTCAACAACATCTATGGTGACAACCTCTTCGACGCACCGGTGGCCCTGCGAGTGCCCGTCGTCGCGCCGGATAATGTCCACCTCGAGGTCGCCCTCGCTGCGCAGCGGCTGGCGCAGCAAGACACCATTGACATAATCACCCACGCCTACACGCAAATCGTCCACAAGGACTACTACATGCAAGAGGAGGACAATAGGACGCTGGCCTTCTTGGACCACAGGGCAACCTTGGACGGCATTGTTTAGAAGCACGTTGAGCTTGCCGCCAACGCTGCTGCTCCTCACACTTCGGTTGGTGACCCGGTGCACTAGGGCGTGAGGATGTCGTTGATGGATCCGTATGTATCTTTATCTTTTCGTCAAATCCATGTAGTAGTATATGGTACTACTAGTAATTATCTTACCTTTCGCATCAACTTCATAATTTTCGTACGTACTCCATGCATGAACCGCCATAACCAAGCTTCTCATTACTCTAGGGAAAATCATTATTTCTATCTATCGGTCGCGCCATGGAGCAAAACCAAATTTTACAAGTTATAAGTTCAAAAGGAAAAGCCTGCCGTGTTTGCGTCGCACCCCCACACGGTTGGTCCGGCATGCCGCTCAAGGGGGAATGCGTGATGTGTTGCATTTTCACTTACAAGTGGGAACGCAGTTGAGCAAACCGACCATCGGCAAACCCCCACCCCGCCCACCGCGCGATGGCTGAGAAAACAGGAGGCAGAAGAGATGGTTGTAGCATGGACTCCAAGAAAATTGGTGTCGGATGGAACTCGTGTGGGTGGCGTGTGCCATACTGCTAGACATGAATGCTAGTTATGGCCCATGCCACGCCACTATATCGAGGTGCTGGTTACGTAGAACAAATTTCCTGGAGTCCGTGCTCAGCCCGCCTCTATCTCTCTTCTCAGCCAGCCAGCAGACGCGCGGAGCCCATCGTCTATTTGCTCATATGCGGTCCCACATGTCATTGAAAACGCTAGAGGACCCACTGAACCTGCACATCTTTCACCTCGACGTGCTTGTGATGAAAAACAAATTCAATAAAGATCTTCGGTGGCCGCTTTTGGAGTTACTCAAGAGTAGTAAGATTCTACTTACAGTTTAACCCAAGATGCACATCACGTGGCTTCAACTACCACTCTATTTTCTTGCATGACACGACCTGGATGCTGGATGTCCCACGTGTCGGCAAAAGGAGGAAGAACTCGACAAAATCTTCGGTTGTGCTCTCGGATTAGACTAGTTGTGCTAACTTAAAATTTTATTGTGTAGAATGGACGCCAGATTTGGTATTGGGAAGAAGAGTACAATGATAATTGATAGAGCGCAATTTAGTAGATGTTCTAGCACTTTTAGCTAGCATAGAGGCTAGAGATGAGATTAGTGCACTTGTTGATAGAATAGAGGCTAGACACGTCTACTTCTTTACACTCGAAGAAGAAAGAAGCACGCAAGATCGAGCCTCCGCAGATCAACAATGAATGCATCAAGAAGGCAGTAATCCAACTTACAGGAGCAGTTATGGAAGTTGGATATCTTCTAAATGTATTCTTGTGGTTCTTGTTTTCTTTGGTCTTGCTTTTCTAGTCAAAATTTTGGTGATGTATTTCCATGTACCAAAAAATCAATGATGAAAAAAAGATATGTGTTTGCAAAGAAAAATGTATGCGGCCGGGATGCGGCGCTGCGTTCAACATACGGACACCGCATCCGAGAAATGGCCCGGACACGACCCCATTGCCCTACCCAAACGGACATAATTCGGGCAAAACGGAGGTCTGTTTGGGGTCGTGCGTTGGAGTTGGCCTTACAAGTGGGACCGCAGTTGGGGAAACCGACTATCGGCAAACCCCCACCTCGCCCGCCACGCGATGGCTGAGTTAGAGATACGATGAGGTTGAAGAGATTGTTGTAGCACGGACTCCAAGAAATATGGTGTCAGATGGAAGTCATGTTGGTGGCATGTGCCGTACTCCTGGACGTGAATGCTTGTTCTGTCCCATGCCACCCTACTACTCCTACTACTTATAGTAGTAGTATCGCGGATTCAAGGTGCTGGTTACGTACAGCGAACACATTAACATATGGCCCACCTCACACTGTGGCCAAATTTCCTGGAGTCTGTGCTAGGTTAAAAAGTGTTCTTTGTGAGGATGGGTGGCTGGTCTCAAGTTTAAAACTTGTTGTATTACGTACGTAGACGTAGAGATAGTGCAGCATGTGAAGCTAATACAAATAGTGTACTATTGTTGATTTGCCTCATCCGATAACCTGTTGCAATGCACGTACAATTATGTATTCGAAAAATATTTTTTTGCCTCGTCGCAGCACCCACTCAGAGAAGCGACTCGAAAGTCATTCATAAATTTAGTAAGTTTATCACATGCATATCATTTTATTACATACAATAGGTCATCAACCCACAACGATAACAAGGATACATTATAAATACTAAAGTTTTCATCACACAACAAATAAAAAGCAATGAAATGAACTTCAACTCAACCAATCCTCAGCGTTGGAAACGCTTGCTTTGAACCACAAGTGATTCTCTGGGAAGGGCCAGCTACTGTCAATCTCGAGACCAACGCAGGACTAATCATCCAGGCTGAAGCGGCCTACTATATCACGACCAGGGTAGGGAACCACTGCAATGTCTGACGCATAGATACAGTTGCTTCTCATAAATGGTAGTAACGTTGTGTCACAGCAGTTGGATCGCCTTTCACCATCATTGGATAGTTTTGTCCAAGGAAGAGCAAGTTTTCTCCAAGACTATCAATACTGTTCCAGGGAGAAGGTGTTGGTTCTAGCACACTAGTATCCATCCCGAATAACCTGCAACGTGTGTTGGAATAGGTCCGGAGAGGGCGACCATGGGAGACAACACGTGCTCCCTCAGTAGTAACAATCTCAGTGCACTGTAAACAGACAAGAAGAGGTGATCCATCGGAATTAGTTGTCGGCCGCCACTGAGTATATAAGTCCTGCTCGTTCTCATGATCGCAATCATCACCATCGTCATCTCCCCCTTGGTTATAAAAATTTTCAAGTATAGGTGGTGGAATGTTCAGAGGACCTTGGAAACACAAGAAGAAGGTTAATTAGTAAAGGGAAACTTGCTAACCCGCATGCATGTGGATGAAACAATTATAATTACGGTGGAAGACAAACGTACCGAAACTACGAGGATCCCATGCAAAAATAGTGCCACGAGTGGTGGAAGCAAACACAAGATCCTCGTATTCAATTGCATCATAGTACTCATCATCCATGTACAGAAACTGATTTTTGAGCAATATCCATGGACGAACAGTGGAATCAATAACGACGGCAACAAGCTTGTCGAAGATAGCAACAACTTCATAGTTCTTATAATTCCAAGAGAGGTTGGGAACTGAAAAATTTCTCTATTCTGTAGACGACAACCACCAAGATCGTATTTGAACGTACGTAGATCATCTGTGTGCTCAACCTCAGGGCACTCTGAGATTTTTGGAAGTGGAATCCGCTAACGAGTGTACAGATTCACAAGTTCCCACTCGCAATTGTACCCAATATAAACAACCCAATCTCCATTTGCGCCAGCCCAGGCCTTACCCTTAAGCGATGGCATCTTGACATCACAGGTATCATTATCAAGCGGCATCAACTTGCACAAGGCGAGGCCTCCGTCATCCACGCCCATGCGAATAGGCTTATAGCGAAGAAGATAAGGGAGATCAAACCGCTCCTGGACCCTTGGGTTCCTTGTAATGATGTTATTAGTTGAGTTGAGAATGGTCTTGAACGAACCTGCCATGCTAGCCGAGGTGATGACGTCGCACCGATCAATGAGTTCCCCCACCACGTCATCTTTCAGATCGGGGCAAGAATAACGGGGTCGCTTCCGGCTTGTTCCCTCCATGGAGAAGACGATCAAACAATGGCAGAAGGAAGGGTGAAGGCAAATTGAGGAGGGAAGAAGAGCGTGCGATAGCAGTTCCAAATCGAGAGGGAAAGGTGAAGAGTCAGTGCACGGTTGCTAGTTTGCCACGGTACACGAAGAGGCGCCCGGCCTACACGTCCTTTCGGAAATTGTACAAAAGGCCTCGCCGTCATCTCATTGACATGTTGGAATGGGACCACATGTCAACGAAACATGGTGTGTAATTTCTCGTGCAAAATGCGATCTGGCCGCGTTGGCCCGAAGTGCCCCATTATTTCTCTACTTATTTTTTTAATGGCGTGCCGTTCAGTTTTGAAGCATGACTAACCGGTACTGTTTGCAGAGAAAATATAAACTACTCTACCACTACTCCACCTCTAGTACTAGTAGTATAAAAAAGATATATAGGTTGGAGCTTCAGAGCTTTCTTGCTAAGGGCTGCCCACTTGCTTCTCACACTATCACCCTCTCTCAAGATCTAAAAAAGACGGCCTCTCTCTCCCTCCTCACCGGTGGTCACAGATTTGCCGGGGAAGAAAAGGACATGTAGCGTTGGCCTTTTCGTCGTCGGCGGCGAGTCACGAGCAGCGACAAGGCCGTCCTCTCGGACCTAAGCGCCCATGCAGGATGGCCCCGTCCCCAAGCTTCGCTGCCGTAGTGCGTCACGGAGGGCGGCGACCACGAGCGAAGCCACTTCCCGCCGACTCTCAGGTATGCTACCTCTTTTCGAACCATACCCTTGTTCTATTGCCCCATCTGCCACGTCGCTCCATGTGGATCATTTTCCACTCCACCATCTTCCCAATTTGCTATCCTCTCCTCTGCTGGTCACACGGACGAAAACCTTAATTTGCACTATTAAAGGAAACCCTACTTCATGCAAACTAATCCATGTCTGGGTTGAATAAGGAAAGGAAGGGAGAGTGTACTGTCCAAGAGAGTAGGCGTCGAACCCTCATCTAGGTTGAAAACGGGAAAATCAGTAGCTAACAAACGAGTCTCGTGTCTCTTGGTTGAAGAAGGGTAGAAAGGCATGACAACGCAATAGAGAATGACCAGGTCGATCGGTTTGTTGTCCTCACATAGGAAAAAGGTGGCTAAAGAGAACAAAAATGGGACGTAATCCACATATGCTGCCTGGATATTTGTTGCTCTGGGAAACCATACCTCCCTCACCACTCTATGCGTCTGTGGAGGTACATCGTCTTTGGTGCGCCCCTTGTCGAATGGGCCTCCCATGCTCTTATTGTCACTTTTTTGCTGTTAGTATAACGCCAGCATTCAAGTCAAGCAATGCTACTGCTAAAATGATGCCACATTTAACTAATGTCGCACTCAGTCTAATGCCACCGATAAATTTAAGCAATGCCATTTAATGTCACTGGATTATTTCAGGGTTAGCTGCTGATTGTGGATGTATTAAAGATTTTTCAGCTAAGGCATTCTAATGTTGTTGCACAACCAGTATACCAACGATGAAACTTGTTACTACCTTCAGATTTTTGCACTGTTAATGCTTATAGATTACATACCTCACTTTCATGAGATAAGTTACTTTTTTGTACAGTGTCACCAAAATGCCAAGGCGCTGATGTCATTTTATTTTGGTTAAATTGCACAAAAAATTATGAAGACAAGAGGAAAGGTCAAGAGTGGGCACCTCCTCCTCCGGCTGTTCTCTTGATTTGTTCAATCAAGTTTTTATGTTTGATCGATTACCAAGATTGGGATAGCAATTTTTAAGGCCCCCCCCCCCCCGAGTTCGAAATGATATTTACCTTGGAGGTACATGGTTTGCAATTTTTTATACTGTCATTAGTTAATAGTGCTAGTTACCTTCAGACTTTTATATTTGGATTAATGCTCATGCACAGCTAGTATACCAATGCTGAAACTTGTTGCCTTTACATTTTGTATTGTTAATTCTTATAGAAATCTTCTAGTGCTAGAGTTTATTGAAATCTGTTCAGTAAAACCATTGTACTGTACCCTGTAATAAAATAACTACTCTACTGTTGCACTAGACACTTGATTTGTGTATATTTGTAGTATTCGAATGGTGTTGCATTAGTGTATGGACATAAATAAAGTGTGGCAAGCTTTCCTAGATATGTGCTCAAGAAAACTACTACTGTTTTCTAAATACTAGGCGTTTGGGTACTTTAAATTGAACATAAAATGTCTTATATTAAGGAACAGAGGTGTAGAGTTCACTCATATTATCCCGGTAAAGCTAGTCACACCTTTGTTAAAATTAATGTTCATTATGTTATCGGAGGAGGTGCGTATGTTTGTCTCTAATGCACATCGACTACATACGACATCAAGATGTAATGTTAAGTCATTTCCTTTTATGCAGTGTCCTTTGAATTATCAAAGCAGTGATGGCATTTTATTTTAGTTGAACTGCACAAAATATGCTTAAAAGAAGAGGGAAGGTCAGGAATCGATCATTCTTTTAGAAAGAACTATATATGCCTTTCTGACATTAGCCGTTGTTGCCTTATTTAGTCCTTCAAACAGGTGGTTAGAAATAGTCTTGCTACCTTTTCCCATTAAGAAATTGGAATGCTTATATTTGTAAGTCTATTCTTCAACTAGCGCCACTTTTATAGTAATCACACTTTCAATATCTATGCAAACAGGGATGCTCGATTTTAGTGGAACTGCACAGAAAGTCCAACTGGTTCAACATTAGGAGCATGATTTCTTCCAAGCCTGTATATCCAATTGGTGGCACTATGAGCTGTTCAGTATGAAGGTACATGGTTTGCTACTATCTTGCTATTCTTTTTGTACTGTCATTAGATAGTAATACTAGTGTTTGCATGTGAATTTATTGGCAGGGTGGACCTACATTGGAGGTGCAGGACAGGATTCAATGATTGGATGCTCAATTTCGGTTGTATCGATTTCACCTCTTCCATCACTGCGAACATGGATATCCTTGGTCTGATGAAGAATAGGCGCTTTATTTCTGCTCTGAACGATAAATCAATTCAGTATGAAATTGTCGAGGCAAAACATGCATATCAAATTGTCGATGCAAAACATGCGGATGCTAAGCGGAAGAGACATGTTCAAACCAAAAATACAAGGTGGGGTATATGTTTACTAGCTGCTTGATATTTGTGCAGACAGAGATGTCTGCCCGTTGCTATTTGGCAAACACACAAAGTGACCACAATTTTGGTCGAACTGCACAAGAGAATAGTATAGTCACTGCATGTAGTGCCATTTGAAAATAGACACAGAAAGATTGGATAGTCACTTCATGGACTGCAGAAAAGTAGTACTGTACTATTTATTGGCCAACACTAGGTGCTTCATTTCTTTGGTCTGATTATACAATGGGCGTCATTTTGCCTAAGTTAAAGCTTGTATTCCAAAAATAGTCTCGCCGTGTGATTGAGAGAAGACCAAATCATATTGCAGTGGATGTTCCTCCATCATGTGTGGTTCATTCTCATGGTTCCAGCTGTTGGTGAAACCACTTACGTTTGCAAGAGGAATTGTAGACTTCACAAACAAATTTGTCTTTTAGTCTGTACTGAATGTTGGCCAAGAGAAGCATCCAGGTTAGTAGGAAGAACAGATGTTTCTTCTAGATCTTTGCTTTTGGAGCTACATATTTGTATATGATATGTGAATCATTGAGATGCATTAACATGCTGATCTTATGTATGGGAATTGTACTAGTTGGTTTTAGTTGCGACGCAAGATCCGAAGTGGCTGATCTTTGCTTTTGGAGCTACATATTTGTATATGATCTGTGAATCATTGAGATGCATTAACAGTTCCTTATTTCTGTTCGTTCAGTGTTTACAAGTTACTAATCGATCACTAGCTAGCCTACTAACGTGCTCCTGGCAGTTTTAGTTGCGACGCAAGATCCGAAGTGGCAGTTTTTTGAATAAAAATGCCTACCTCTGAAGAAACTGATAAGCTGCTCTGAAGAAAATGCCATGCAAATCTGAAGAAACTGCCAGCGAAAACATTTGCAAATGCCTTATCTCCCAGCTAAAGTTCATCAACTAATGCCCTCGGCTGCGACTCGTTGCATGCTGCTCGGTGTACTGGCTGCGAGGGATTCTGAGTGTCTGCATGCAGCCGGCCGTAATTAAGGTAGCTAACTGATGCGAAAAAAGATGCGCTTTAATTGTTGCGAGGCTTTTAAATCCGTGGAATCATTATTGACAAGGAGGGAGATGATTCGAGTGCACTCGTTTAACCGTCATGCCGGCGTGTGACCCAGCACGGACGAGACAGGACGACACAGTCATAAATTCAGTTTCTCTAGTTTTCCACGGCAAGCTGGCGCGCTAAGCCATGCCTGCTTATGCATTGAATTCCGATGACCCTCGCGCTACCTTCCGCCTATAAATCTTGTTTCCGGCCTTCTCCGGTGGCACCGTGACAACTTCGCCCTATCCTCATAAGCTCCGCCCGACCCGGCGTCGCTTCGCCACTTATCCTTGCTCTCGCCCGTCCGCCATGCCCCGCCCTTCGCGATAAGCGAGGCGGGCGGTCACAGCCGGAACTAGTGTTCGGTTTTTCACGGGCGCGAGCGGAGGAGGAGGCATTCTATCGATCTTTAGATGGCAATGCGGAGATCGAGGACTTGTTGGAGCGCGACCGCCTGGCGGAGGAGCAGGAGTTCTTGGAGCGTGACCGCTTGGCGGAGCAGTAGATTATCGCTGATTTGCGCCGCCAGTGGGACATGGAGCAGCAGCGCACCGACGCTTTGAGTCGCGAGCAGAGCGCCTGCAACTGGGCCGACTACGTGGAGGCCGGCGCCCGGCAAATAGCCCTAGAGGCTGTCGGGCACGCACGCGTTCGCGACGCCGACTTTTACTACCAGCTCATCAAGTGGGTTTCCCGCTTAGAAGCCGAAGCTTCGGTGGACCACGCCGGCATTGGAAGGGCCAATGCACGCGAGCAACCGGCCCTATCGCACCTCTGGCAAGTCTGAGGCGAGGTGGAGGACGCCGGTGCCGGCGTTGAGCGTGTACCGCAGATGGCGGCCGACATCGTCTAGTTAGCTAAGAGTAAGTTAGTACTTGCACGCTACTAGAGTATTAGTGGGAGTAGACAGTTAACTTGGCTATGATGGTTGTCAACGTGGAAGTTCAGTACTCTATATGTGGATCAGACCTGTTACTTTGCTCTGAATGTTGAACTTTCCATTTGAACTTATGGAATGGGCTGTTGTTTTTTTAAATGGGTTGTATTTGTCCTCCACGGGTTTAGAGGCTGACTTGTGGGGCTACCAAGTTGACGCCTACACAATTAGGAGATGATTGTACGTGGAGAGGATGACAGCAGGGACCCGTCAAGGTCATGGCAGTACACAAGCAAGTGCCTCCTTATTTCAAGCCAATAAAAAATGGCTCCTCCTAATGGATTTTTGACATCTGGGTCCCATGCCATTGTCAACGTAGTCAATAAATGAGAATTACTGTGAGCGGTGACACGAGGGACCCAAACAGCTCGCCCGATTATTTTTGTTTTGGGTTAATTTGATAAATGCCACTCCAAATCTGGTGTTTCCGAGAAATGTCACTGCAATTTCCAAACTTTGAAAAATGCCATTTCATGCCATTTGCAGTGGCATTTTTCAAAGTTTGGAGTGGCGTTTTTCAAAGTTTGCAAATTAAAGTGGCGTTTTCCAAAGTTTGCAAAAATTGCAGTGGCATTTTTTAAAGTTTGGAAATTGCAGTGGCATTTTTATGAATCGCCATAATTGGAGTGTCATTTATCTAATTTGTTTTTAGACGGAAGCAGGGTGTCAACTGGGCTGTGCGGGGAACTCTGGCCTGTCTAGACAACCTTCTCTTTTATGTTTACCACAGACCAGCCCAGTAGTTTTTTTTTCTTTCTGAAAATGGCTAGCCCAGTTTTTTGTGATTTGCCAAGTAAGTCGCTTTGTCAGGCCTGTTGGGCTGATAATCTTTCACGACGAGGAGAGCTTCATTCGGATGGCCGAGAAAATGGCCTATCAATAATGAGAAATGGGCTGTACATTTTTAAAACACATCAAACTGGCAATTAGTTTCAAATTTCTTTTTTTCATTTCGAGATTTTAAATTGCATTGATTTTTATGCATGGACAATTTGTTGGATTTTATATTTATATACATTTATTTTTAAAATCAGTTTGAATGTGACTCGAAATTTTAGCATTAAAAACAGTTCGGACCGCACCGAAATATGCAAAATTTCGTATAATTTTTTAACCGTGGCCACAATATGGGTTGTAATGCTAACAAAAATAATATGGGCTCCAAAAAAACCTTAAGAATTAGCAAATGGGATGTAAATTATTAGAAATAATGGTAGATGGGTTGTATGCTGTTTTTCCATAGATTTGAGGCTTTCCTAAAAAAAGGTTGACGCACAAGCAGTGACTGTTGGATGTCCATCCAACGGCTGTCGTACTTCTTCAATCTCTGCTCTTCCTGCTCCAGCCGCTCAAACAAGCGCCGGCGGGACTGCCTGCTCCCTCCTCCCCGCGGCCGGTTGTGCTGCCGCGCAGGCCTCATCGCCCCACCGTACTCCCATCGCTGGCCTAGCCATCCCTCTACTCACCCACACCTGCTATTATTCTCCGGCAACGGCAGACGAACCAGTAAACCCTCGTACAGTCGTACTCCCCTCCGCGTGGGAAACAACTGCCGAGTCTTCCCTGGCTCCGTGTTGTTCCCTTCCTAAGCCTCGTCATCGTCCACCGCCCTGGTGCTCTCGGCGCGGCCTGGTCAACATGGTCAATGACCGACATGCATCTGAAGTGGACTATACGTGGAGAGGCTGACGGCTGGGTCCAAGGCCGGACGCAAGGAAATGCCTCCTTATTACACGCAAAATAATGATTCTCTACCTGACATCTGGGACCCACCAAAAGAGCCTCTGTATTCCACGAAGAAAACGTTACCGCCGCTGACAGCTTGGACCCACCAGCTATATCTTCGCATGCAAGGAAGTGCCTCCTTATTACGCACAAAAAATGAATACGCCCCCTGCTAGCTGGGACCAGTATAGTGGGAGGCTGACTTATGGGCCTACTAAATTGACACGGACGGAGGGCTTTGTCAACTTAGTCAATATGCATGATTCTAGCTCCAGTGACCGTACGATGTCCATACAATGGCCGTAGTGCTTCTTCAACCTCTGGTCTTCTTGCTCCAGCCGTCCAAACTAGTGCCGGTCGTGCCTCGTGCTCCTGCCTCCCGTGGCCGGTTGTGATGCCCCGGAGGCCTCACCGCCCCCTACTACTCCCACCGCTGGCCAGGCCATCCCTCTACTCACCCACACCCCCTGTTATTCTGCGGCGACGGAAACCTCAGATCACAGCGAACTAGTGAACCCTCATACTCCTCTACGCGTGGGCATCCACTGCCGCATCTTCCATGGTCAACATGGTCAAGGAACGGCTTCCATCAGAGGTGGACTGTACGTGGAGAGGCTGACAGCTGGGTCCACGGCCGCAGCAAGGAAGTGCCTCCTTATTACGCGAAAAATAATGAATCCTCCACCTGACAGCAGGGACCCACCAGACGGGCTGTTAGGGAACGTAGCAGAAATTCAAAATTTTCTATGCATCACCAAGATCAATCTATGGAGATTCTAGCAACAAGAGAGGAAGAGGATGAGCATCTTCATACCCTTGAAGATCGCTAAGCGGAAGCGCTACAAGAACGTGGATGAAGGAGTCGTACTCGCAGCGATTCAGATCGCGGTTGATTCTGATCTAAGCACCGAACAACGGTGCCTCCGCGTTCAACACACGTACAGCCCGGGGATGTAAACTCCTTCTTGATCCAGCAAGGGGAGAGGAGAAGTTGAGGGAGAACTCCAACAGCAGGACGGCATGGTGGTGATGGAGCTCGTGGTTCTCCGGCAGGGCTTCGCCAAGCACTACGGAGGAGGAGGAGGTGTTGGAGGAGGGAGAGGGCTGCGCCAGGGGAAGGGTGCGGCTGCCCCCTCTCTCTCACTATATATAGGGGGAAGGGAGGAGGGGGAGGCGCCCTAGGGTTCCCTAGGGGAGGGGCGGCGGCCATAGGGGAAACCCTAGATGGGTTTTGGCGCCCCCACCCCCTAGGAAACTTGCCCCCCAAGCCGGGAGGGTGGCTGCCCTAGGGGTGGCGCCCCCACCTCTCCAGGTTACGTGAGATGGGGTGGGAGGGGCGCTCAGCCCCTTAGTGGGCTGATGTGCCCTCTCCCCTTGGCCCATAAGGCCCCCCAAAGCTTGTCGGGGCCTCCGAAACCCCTTTCGGACACGCTGGTCATCACCTGGTACCCCCGGAACAATTCCGGACTCCAATACCCTTCGTCCAATATACCGATCTTCACCTCCGGACCATTCCGGAGCTCCTCGTCATGTTTGGGATCTCATCCGGGACTCCGAACAACCTTCGGTAACCACATACTATTTCCCATAACAACTCTAGCGTCACCGAACCTTAAGTGTGTAGACCCTACGGGTTCGGGAACCATGCAGACATGACCGAGACGTTCTCCGGTCAATAACCAACAGCGGGATCTGGATACCCATGTTGGCTCCCACATGTTCCACGATGATCTCATCGGATGAACCACGATGTCAAGGATTCAAGCAATCCCGTATGCAATTCCCTTTGTCTAGCGGTATTGTACTTGCCCAAGATTCGATCGTCGGTATGCCGATACCTTGTTCAATCTCGTTACCAGCAAGTCTCTTTACTCGTTCCGTAAGACATCATCCCGTGATCAACCCCTTGGTCACATTGTGCACATTATGATGATGTCCTACCGAGTGGGCCCAGAGATACCTCTCCGTCACGCGGAGTGACAAATCCAGTCTCGATTCGTGCAACCCGCAGACACTTTCGGAGATACCCGTAGTGCACCTTTATAGCCACCCGATTCGTTGTGACGTTTGGTACACCCAAAGCATTCCTACGGTATCCGGAGTTGCACAATCTCATGGTCTAAGGAAATGATACTTGGCATTAGAAAAGCTTTAGCATCTGAACTACGATCTTTGTGCTAGGCTTGGGATTGGGTCTTGTCCATCACATCATTCTCCTAATGATGTGATCCCGTTATCAACGTCATCTAATGTCCATGGTTAGGAAACTGTAACCATCTATTGATTAACGAGCTAGTCAACTAGAGGCTTACTAGGGACATGGTGTTGTCTATGTACCCACACATGTATCTGAGTTTCCTATCAATACAATTATAGCATGGATAATAAACGATTATCATGAACAAGGAAATATAATAATAATAACTAATTTATTATTGCCTCTAGGGCATATTTCCAACAGTCTCCCACTTGCACTAGAGTCAATAATCTAGTTCACATCGCCATGTGATTAACACTCACAGGTCACATCGCCATGTGACCAACATCCAAAGAGTTTACTAGTGTCACTAAACTAGTTCGCGTCATCATGTGATTAAGACTCAATGAGTTATGGGGTTTGATCATGTTTGCTTGTGAGAGAGGTTTTAGTCAAGGGGTCTGCAACATTCAGATCCGTATGTACTTCGCAAATCTCTAGGTCATATTGTAAATGCTGCTTCCACGCTCCACTTGGAGCTATTCCAAATGGTTGCTCCACAATACATATCTGGTTTGCTACTCAGAGTCACTCGGATAGGTGTTAAAGCTTGCATCGGCGTAACCCTTTCGCCGAACTCTTTATCACCTCCATAATAGAGAAACATGTCCTTATTTACTCCAAGGACAATTTTGACCGTTGTCCAATGATCCATTCTGGATCATTCTTGTACCTTAGTGACTCATGGCAAGGCACACTTCGATGCGGTACACGACATAGCATACTATAGAGCCTACGTCGAAGCATAGGGGCGACCTTCGTCCTTTCTCTCTCTTCTGCCGTGGTGAGCTTTAACTCTTAACTTCATACCTTACAACTCAGGCAAGAACTCCTTCTTTGGTGATCCATCTTGAACACCTTCAAGATCATGTCAAGGTATGTGCTCATTTGAAAGTACCATTTAGCGGTTTTTGATCTATCCTCATAGATCTTGATGCTCAATGTTCAAGCAGCTTAATCCAGGTTTTCTATTGAAAACACTTTTCAAATAACCCTATATGCTTTCCAGAAATTCTACATCATTTCTGATCAACAATATGTCAACAACATATACTCATCAGAAATTCTATAGTGCTCCCACTCACTTCTTTGGAAATACAAGTTTCTCATAAACTTTGTATAAACCCAAAATCTTTGATCATCTCATCAAAGCGTACATTCCAACTCGAGATGCTTACTCCAGTCCTTAGAAGGATTGTTGGAGCTTTGCATACTTGTTAGCGTCTTCGAGATTTTCAAAACCTTTACGGTTGTATCACATACAACCTTTCCTCAAGAAAATTGTCGAGGAAACAATGTTTTGACATTCTATCGCAAGATTTCATAAATAATGCGATGCTTGCTAATCCAATTCAAACATACTCTTAGCATCGCTATGAGTGAGAAAGCCTCACCGTAGTCAACTCCTTGAATCTTGTCGGAAAACATCTTAACGACAAGTCGAGCTTTCTTAATGGTGATACTTACCATCATTGTATGTCTTCCTTTTAAAATCCATCTGTACCTAATAGCCTTACGACCATCAAGCAGTTCTTCCAAAGTCTACACTTTTGTTTTCATACATGGATCCTCTCTCGGATTTTATGGCCTCGAGCGATTTGTCGGAATCCGGGCCCACCATCGCTTCTCCATAGCTCGTAGGTTCATGGTTGTCTAGCAACATGACCTTCAAGACATGATTCTGTACCACTCAAGTAGTACGCATCCTTGTCACCCCCACGAGGTTCGGTAGTGACTTGATCCAAGTTTCATGATCACCATCATCAACTTCCACTTCAATTGATGTAGGTGCCACAGGAACAACTTCATGTGCCCTGCTACATACTAGTTGAAGTGATGGTTCAATAACCTCATCAAGTCTCCACCATCCTCCCACTCAATTCTTTCGAGAGAAACTTTTCCTCGAGAAAGGACCCATTTCTAGAAACAATCCCTATTGCTTTCGGATCTGAATTAGGAGGTATACCCAACTGTTTTGGGTGTCCTATGAAGATGCATTTTATCCGCTTTGGGTTCGAGCTTATCAACCTGAAACTTTTCACATAAGCGTCGCAACCCCAAACTTTTAAGAAACGACAACTTAGGTTTCTCCAAACCATAGTTCAAACGGTGTCGTCTCAACAGAATTACGTTGTGCCCTATTAAAGTGAGTGCGGTTGTCTCTAATGCCTAACCCATGAACGATAGTGGTAGTTCGATAAGAGACATCATGGTACGCACCATATCCAATAGGGTGCAACTATGATGTTCGGACACACCATCACACTATGGTGTTCCAGGTGGTATTAATTGTGAAACAATTTCCACAATGTCTTAATTGTGTGCCAAAGCTCGTAACTCAGATACTCATCTCCATGATCATATCATAGACATTTTATCCTCTTGTCATGATGATCTCCAACTTCACTCTGAAATTACTTGAATCATTCAATAATTCAGGCTTGTGTTTCATCAAGTAAATATACTCAGTATCTACTCAAATCATCCGTGAAGTAAGAACATAACGATATCCACTGCGTGCCTCAGCACTCATTGGACTGCACACATCAAAATGTATTACTTCCAACAAGTTGCTTTATTGTTCCATTTTACTAAAAACGAGGCTTTCAGTCATCTTGCCCATGTGGTATGATTTGCATGTCTCAAGTGATTCAAAATCAAGTGAGTCCAAACGGTCCGTTTGCATGGAGTTTCTTCATGCATATACACCAATAGACATGGTTTGCATGTCTCAAACTTTTCAAAACGAGTGAGTCCAAAGATCCATCAACATGGAGCTTCTTCATGCGTTTATACCAATATGACTTACATGGCGATTGCCACAAGTAAGTGGTACTATCATTACTATCTTATATCTTTTGGCATGAAAATGTGTATCACTACGATCGAGATTCAATAAACCATTCTTTTAGGTGCAAGACCATTGAAGGTTTTATTCAAATAAATAGAGTAACCATTATTCTCCTTAAATGAATAACCGTATTGCGATAGACATAATCCAATCATGTCTATGCTCAGCATAAACACCAAATAACAATTATTTAGGTTTAACACCAATCTCGATGGTAGAGGGAGCGGTGATGCTTGATCACATCAACCTTTGGAAACACTTCCAACACACATCGTCATCTCACCTTTAGCTAGTCTCCGTTTATTTCGTAGCTCTTTTATTTGAGTTACTAACACTTAGCAACCGAACGGTATCTAATACCACGGTGCTACTAGGAGTACTAGTAAAGTACACATTAACATAATGTATATCAATATACTTCTATCGACCTTGCCGACCTTCTCATCTACCAAGTATCTAGGGTAATTACTGCTCCGATGGTTGTTCCCCTTATTACAGAAGCACTTAGTCTCGGGTTTGGGTTCAACCTTGGGTTTCTTCACTAGAGCAGCAGCTGATTTGTTGTTTCATGAAGTATCCCTTCTTGCCCTTGCCCTTCTTGAAACTAGTGGTTTCACTAACCATCAACAATTGATGCTCCTTCTTGATTTCTACTTTCGCGGTGTCAAACATCGCGAATATCTCAAGGATCATCATTTCTATCCCTGATTTGTTATAGTTCATCACGAAGCTCTAGCAGCTTGGTGGCATTGACTTTGGAGAAACATCAATATCTCATCTGGAAGATAAACTCCCACTTGATTCAAGTGATTGTTGTGCTCAGACAAGCTCAACGATTGAGCTTTTCTCCCTTAGTTTGCAGGCTAAGAAAATCGTCGGAGGTCTTATACCTCTTGACGTGGGCACGAGCCTGAAATCCCAATTTTATCCCTTGAAACATCTCATATGTTCCGCGACGTTTCGAAATCGTCTTTGGTGCCTCAACTCTAAACCGTTTAACTGAACTATCACGTAGTTATCAAAACATGTATGTCAGATGTTCGCAACATCCACAGACGATGTTCGAGGTACAGCACACTGAGCGCTGCATTAAGGACATAAGTCTTCTACGAAGCAACGAGGATAATCCTCAGTTTACGGACCCAATCCGCATAACTGCTACTATCAACTTTCAACTAAATTTTCTCTAGGAACATATCTAAATAGTAGGACTAAAGCGCGAGCTTACGACATAATTTGCAAAGACCTTTTGACTATCTTCAGGATAATTAAGTTCATCTTATGAACTCCCACTCAGATAGACATCCCTCTAGTCATCTAAGTGATTACATGATCCGAGTCAACTAGGCCGTGTCCGATCATCACGTGAGATGGACTAGTCATCATCGGTGAACATCTTCATGTTGATCATATCTACCATCGACTCATGCTCGACCTTTCGGTCTCTTGTGTTCGAGGCCATATGCGTACATGCTAGGCTCGTCAAGTCAACCTAAGTGTTTCGCGTGTGTAAATCTGGCTTACACCCGTTGTATGTGAACGTTAGAATCTATCACACCCGATCGTCACGTGGTGTTTCGAAACAATGAACTTTCACAACGGTGCATAGTTAGGGGGAACACTTTCTTGAAATTTTAATGCGGGATCATCTTATTTACTACCGTCGTTCTAAGAAAATAAGATGCATAAACATGATAAACATCACATGCAATCAAAAAGTGACATGATATGGCCAATATCATTTTGCTCCTTTTGATCTCCATCTTCGGGGCTCTATGATCATCATTGTCACCGGCATGACACCATGATCTCCATCATCATGATCTCCATCATCGTGTCTCCATGAAGTTGTCTCGCCAACTATTACTTCTACTACTATGGCTAACGGTTTAGCAATAAAGTAAAGTAATTACATGGCGTTGTTCATTGACACGCAGGTCATACAATAAATTAAGACAACTCCTATGGCTCCTGCCGGTTGTCATACTCATCGACATGCAAGTCGTGATTCCTATTACAAGAACATGATCAATCTCATACATCACATATCATTCATCACATTCTTTTGGCCATATCACGTCACATAGCATACCCTGCAAAAACAAGTTAGACGTCCTCTAATTGTTGTTTGCATGTTTTACGTGGCTGCTATGGGTCTCTAGCAAGAACGTTTCTTACCTGCGCAAAAACCACAACCTGATATGTCAATTGCTATTTACCCTTCATAAGGACCCTTTTCATCAAATCTGATCCGACTAAAGTGGGACAGACTGGCACCCGCTAGCCACCTTATGCAACAAGTGCATGTCAGTCGGTGGAACCTATCTCACGTAAGTGTATGTGTAAGGTCGGTCCGGGCCGCTTCATCCCACAATACCTTCGAAACAAGATTGGACTAGTAACGGTAAGCATATTGAACAAAATCAACGCCCACAACAACTTGTGTTCTACTCATGCATAGAATCTACGCATAAACCTGGCTCTGATACCACTGTTGGGGAATGTAGCAGAAATTCAAAATTTTCTACGCATCACCAAGATCAATCTATGGAGATTCTAGCAACAAGAGAGGGAGAGGATGATCATCTTCATAACCTTGAAGATCGTTAAGCGGAAGCGTTACAAGAACGTGGATGAAGGAGCCGTACTCGTAGTGATTCAGATCGCGATTGATTCCGATCTAAGCACCGAACAACGGTGCCTCCGCGTTCAACACACGTACAGCCCGGGGACGTCTCCTCCTTCTTGATTCAGCAAGGGGAGAGGAGAAGTTGAGGGAGAACTCCGACAAGACGACGGCATGGTGGTGATGGAGCTCGTGGTTCTCGGAGCAGGCTTCGCCAAGCACTACGGAGGAGGAGGAGGTGTTGGAGGAGGAGAGGGCTGCGCCCGAGGAAGGTGCGGCTGCCCTCTCTCTCTCACTATATATAGGGGAAGGGAGGAGGGGGAGGCGCCTAGGGTTCCCTAGGGAGGGCGGCGACCATAGGGGAAACCCTAGATGGGTTTGGCGCCCCCACCCCTAGGAAACTTGCCCCCAAGCCGGGAGGGTGGCTGCCCTAGGGTGGCGCCCCACCTCCGTGTTACGTGAGATGGGGTGGGAGGCGCTCAGCCCCTTAGTGGGCTGATGTGCCTCTCCCTTGGCCCATAAGGCCCCCAAAGCTTGTCGGGCCTCCAAACCCCTTTCGGACACGCTGGTCATCACTGGTACACCGAAACAATTCCGGACTCCAATACCCTTCGTCCAATATACCGATCTTCACCTCCGGACCATTAGGAGCTCCTCGTCATGTCAGGGATCTCATCCGGGACTCGAACAACCTTCGTAACCACATACTATTTCCCATAACAACTCTAGCGTCACCGAACCTTAAGTGTGTAGACCCTACGGGTTCGGGAACCATGCAGACATGACCGAGACGTTTTCCGGTCAATAACCAATAGCGGGATCTGGATACCCATGTTGGCTCCCACATGTTCCATGATGATCTCATCGGATGAACCACGATGTCAAGGATTCAAGCAATCCCATATGCAATTCCCTTTGTCTAGCGGTATTGTACTTGCCCAAGATTCGATCGTCGGTATGCCGATACCTTGTTCAATCTCGTTACCGGCAAGTCTCTTTACTCGTTCCATAACACGTCATCCCGTGATCAACCCCTTGGTCACATTGTGCACATTATGATGATGTCCTACCGAGTGGGCCCAGATATACCTCTCCGTCACACGGAGTGACAAATCCCAGTCTCGATTCGTGCCAACCCAACAGACACTTTCGGAGATACCGTAGTGCACCTTTATAGCCACCCGATTACGTTTGGCGTTTGGTACACCCAAAGCATTCCTACGGTATCCGGAGTTGCACAATCTCATGGTCTAAGGAAATGATACTTCACATTAGAAAAGCTTTAGCATCTGAACTACGATCTTTGTGCTAGGCTTAGGATTGGGTCTTGTCCATCACATCATTCTCCTAATGATGTGATCCCGTTATCAACGACATCCAATGTCCATGGTCAGGAAACTGTAACCATCTATTGATCAACGAGCTAGTCAACTAGAGGCTTACTAGGGACATGGTGTTGTCTATGTACCCTCACATGTATCTGAGTTTCCTATCAATACAATTATAGCATGGATAATAAACGATTATCATGAACAAGGAAATATAATAATAATAACTAATTTATTATTGCCTCTAGGGCATATTTCCAACACGGGCAACTGTATTTCGTGAAAAAAAATGTTTCCCCCCTGACTGCTGGGACCTACCAGCTACATCTTCGCACACAAGGAAGTGCGTCCGAAAAAAACGATTTGCCCCCCTGACTGCTGGGACCCACCAGCTACATCTTCGCACACAAGGAAGTGCCTGACAGTTGGGACCCACCTGGTCGAAGCGTACGTAGCATTGTCATTCTTGTCGCGAACGTGTACGTACATACTGGTCGATGTAGAGGCGTGCATGTAGCATGTACACGTATGTACAACGGCTAGTGTGCAAGAAAGAAAATACGGCCACGTACGTACATACGGGCGGGGTCTCGAACGCCTACTCGCGCATACGTACGGCCAGGGTCGTGTACATGGTTGGGTCAGAACGGAGAAACAGCGTCATCATCATGTTCATGGGGAGCCAACCAGCTGGGTTGGAACGTAATGCGTCGGCATGTTCATCGGGAGGGCTTGGACGGAACAGCCGATGGAAACGAGGCCTGGCGTACCACGTAAGCGGAGAAGCGGCCTTGTGTTCGACCGACCATGTTCAAAGCGGGATCCTGTTCATCGGGAGAAGTGCAGCGTCTGCAAAAGCGGAGAAGCGGACTTGTGTTGGACCTCCTACGGTCGAAAGCAGGGTCCTGTTGATCGGGAGGGTGTGGCGTGCAAAGCGGAGAAATGGACTTGTGTTGGGCGCTACGGTGAAATGGGGATCTTGTTCATCGGGAGGGTGTGGCGTACGCAAAGCAGGACTCCACGGATCTGTTCATCTCCACCGTCGACCCCTCCAGCTTCCACGGCTACTGTTCATCCACCGTCGACCTCCTCCAGCCTCCACCTGCGATTGTTCATCCACGGGCTCCTGTTCATCCAGCCTCCACCACGCGCTACTCCACCGACTACTGTTCAACCAGCCCTCTCCACGGGATCCTGTTCAACCACCCCTCCATGGGCTACTGTTCATCCAGCCCTCCACGGGGTCCTGTTCATACAGAGGCAACACCACGGGGTCCTGTTCATCCACCCCCACCGGGAATTGTTCATCCAAAACCCCCAGCAATGCTCACTGTTCACCCAGAGGCAGCATCAATCGGCTTCAGTTTGCAGCAGTAGTGAAGGAATCACTCGGGTTCAGTAACATAGCTAGTGCAATCGCTCGGGTTCAGTTAGAGCCCAACGTCTCGCTCGGGTTTAGTTAGATCCCAATGCCTCGCACACATGCGCGTACGTGTACAAGAGAAATGTGCATCGCTCGGGTCACGACCACCCATCGTAACTGGGAACTCCCTGAAATTTTCCTCGCCCTCGCTTCTACCACGGTTTTTTCCGTCATGGACGGCCCAAAGAATGTCATGCAGCTGCGTCTCCGGCCCGCCCAAGACGAAAAGCCCATTTTCTATCATGATTTTTTGTCATAGAAGTAGGAGCCTACCACATCTATAATGATACCGGGTTTTGTCACAATTATCGTCACAGAAGTGTCATAAGTATGACAGGAAAAAAATTCGTTCGGCCCAAAATGTCACGGATGTGTCTTTTTTTTGTAGTGACATTTTGTGCATTAAGGGCATTATCTTCGAGAAAGAGAGCCCTTGTGGTGCACACCAAGGTGGGAAGCAAGTTGTAGGTTCTCACCCCCATGAGAACGTCATGACTATCTCGAGGTCGCTCAAGCTCTTACACACATTTATAAGAGCCTTGGAGGCCACTCTCTCAAACTTAATATTGTCAATGATTGTTCTAGATTTATATCATTGTTTTTCTAGGATGACAATATGCTAGTTCAAAGCATATTCAGGACCTTTACGAGAAACAAAATGCACAAAATCTATTCAATGTGAAAATCAAGATGGTGAGGACTAACATATGACAGAGTTCAAGAACACCAACATCGACACTTTCCCTGATGAAGAAGGAACTAAAACTGTGTCTCCACCACATATACTCCTCCAAAGTCGTGGAGAGAAAGAACCGAAATTTTATCTAGATGGTGAAAATGATGGGTGAGTAAAAGGCGCCAAGATACTTTTGGGCCGAGGCCATCGACATCGCGTTCCACACCATCAATTGACTCTATTTCCACAAGCCACAAGCTTTTCACAGGTTAAAAGCCTAAGTTCGCTAGTTTCATGGCTTCGGTTAAAAATGCTAGATCTTTGATAAACACAGTAGAACCAAGTTATCTTATTAAAACACATGAAGATTACCTACTTAGATGTTGATCAAATTGGAGTATTCGATGAACTCTCTGTGGAAGTCACGGAGGTAAATGAATCTGCAGAGAGAAGACCTATGTGACGTTATGCGCGCTAGTTTTGTCGATGATATCTTGATTATTTTCACTCATATGATGCTTTGTCGGCGAACAGATGTCGGATCGGCCACCCCATGAAGGCCCTCGAAATCTTCATCGGGCCATCAACAACTCAATTGGAGGCCCAACGTGGCTCGTTCTGGCACCCATTGCCTTCTCCCACCTAGCATCTTGTCCCTGCTGCACCCTTTTGTATCTTGTCTTTCTCTCCCAAGGCATCTCTCTTGTGAGTCAACTCCTCTGGCGCCACCTGTCTTTCGAGCCACTCTCCCCCAGTGCAGCTCAACATCACCTCTTTTCTTCAATCACCTAGCACTAGTGCGAGAAGGCGGCAATAGCACGGTTCGTAAAACCCTTTAGTGCGGTTCCATAACGGCACTAAAGTGTCAGCACTAAAGGCCCCCCCTTTAGTACCGGTCCGGCCGAACCGGTGCTAAAGGGAAACCACGTGTACGAGCCAGCTCGAGGGCACAGAGCCCTTTAGTACAGTTGGTAAGACCAACCGGTACTATAAGGTTTGGGGGTTTTAGTTTTATGATTTCTTTTCATTTAATTTTGTGTTTCCATTTTAATTCTTTTTCGTTTCTTTGGTATTTTACGATACTACACATTGTACCGTTATGCATATATATATATATATATATATATATATATATATATATATATATATAAATTCTAGTAGAACCAATAATATATATATATATATATATATATATATATATATATATATATATATATATATATATATATATATATATATATATATATCATCAATGTCTCACAAACCATCATATTAATTAATTCACACATACACACACGTATAGCTATATACAATTTCTCCTACATATGCATGTTGCCTTGAGCAGTGGCATTAGCCTAATTGGTGCCTTGAACACGATGACAATTGGAAGTGGTTTTCATGGGGCGGTGGCGGTAATAGTATTCTCCCTTGGTTTATGACCTGGTCGAGCAAAAATCCCGCTATTTCCTCTTGAAGTGCTTCTCGCGCTCCGTTTCTAGGAGCTTCTCCCGCACCTCTGTGAACTGTTAAGAAGGAGATCAATATGCATGTGTATTAGTTGTGTGACTAGATATCGATAATGGTGTAAAAATTGTGAATAGTGTTTTGACAAGCGTACCCATTCTGTCTTTGAGATCTGCTCCTTTGGACGCCATCATGCGAATGTTCTCGCAAACACAGAATGCACAGATCAGTCCCCTACCGCTTCTTGAGGCCTTTACGAGAATGGAATTTGATCAGATAATAATTAATCAAGCATGATAATTAAAGAGATGGCAGCTAGCTAGCTAGCTAGTACTATAATTACTTACCTTGGGTGAAACCATTTAAGCTTTTGTTTCCATTCTCCCGGGTCACGTTGATGAACCTTGCCCAAGCCCTGCCCGCCGACAAAGAAAATGAATAAAGGGTTATTAAATAGTTCATATCATGAAAATGACGAACTAAATAGGCGAGATATATAGTTAATAATGATTGAAATTACATTGACTATCCCAAACAAGATGTTATAGTCAGTTTTTCTTTGAGTAGTGAGTCCATATTTCAACTGTTCGGCGTCAACTTTAATGATACATAAGACCCGATGAAATCTGCATGCACACACGTTTGCATGTCTTAATTAAGCGGGCATATGTAAGCAAAAACATGTAGCTAGCTAGTAGGCAAAAACAGAGAATTTGTAGTACAAGACAGTGTGACTCACTAGAAGTTGTAAGGAAGTAGTATATCTTCATTGTATTTGAGGCGCTTCAAGAACTCTAGCATGTTGTCCTCACGGCCTTTTGATGGCGTTGATTATTTTCCATGTGTATTCATTAACGGTGTTTGGGTCAATGAACCCAATGCCAGCGTCCACCTTTTCTCATTTCATACATCTTCATCCGCATATAATACCACGAGAAAAGAATATAGTGAGGATAATTACAGGTAATGATTGATCAAAAGGATCACTACAGCTAGCTTGAGACTTAAATTACAGAAAGAAATCACTTGAGACAATAGGCGGCGATAGATTTGTCGAGTGCGTCTTGATTGTATAACTGAAACATTTCAGAATACTCAGCGGACACAGCTTTCTCATGGAAGTAATGCTCCTCCTTGACATTCACCATGAGGGACAATCGATCGAAATCTTGGTAATGTTCATGTACCATTGATGCAATTCATACATTCTCGTTGGGAGGTTCTTGACCTTGTGCAGCTCGACCAAAGGTTGGCCCCGGACATATTTCCGTTTTATTTCATCCTCTCTAAGCACATGCATGGGCTCGATCTCGAGGAGTTGTCCAACAGTGATTTTGAGAACTTCACTGCATTATATGGTCCTCCGTTATTACCACATTCCCCACCTCAGAGCGTAAACTGTTTGCCCACAATAATATTGGGTAGCGTCTTATCACGTGTTGTTGGCACAACAAGTGAGGGATCGATTGCGCCGCTGTTCTCCCAGTGGGAATGGTTTTCCGCATTTTTGACAGTTGCTTCTTGTTTGCTCGATCCGAGCTCGCCTCCTTACGTAGAGCGTGCTCGATTTAACTTCCGATGTGGCGCTCATAGTCTGTGTCAACAGGCTTGGGAGCTGGTGGTTGAGCCATCTGAATGAAGTGGTCAATCGTTTCCTCGTGCACTTTCTCCCTTGGCGGCGGTGGCGGTTTCGGTGCAAAATGGGCTTCCACCTCGGACTTTGATATGGCTGCGATTTCCTCCTCGGACCTGTCATAAGACCTCTGCGGAAGAGGCGTGAGGCTTGGACCATATTTATATCGCTTGCCTCCTTTGTACTTCTGTACTACCTCGACTCGTGCCGCCACGCACCATAGCTGCGGGTGTCTCTTCTGCGATTGCCGAGGCGGCGAGACGCCCGGCCGACGGGCTGAGTTGGACGAGGAGGAGTGGCCGCTGAAGCTATGCGGACTTGGAGGAGTGGCCTGAGGTTGTGCGGACTTGGAGGAGGAGGTGGGCGTCTGACGCTGTGGCGGACTTGGAGGAGGAGGTGGCGACACTTTGCGGACTTGGAGGAGGTGGCGACACTTTGCGGACTTGGTGGACTTGCGGGAGCGGGAGGCTGCTGACTCGGTGGCGGACTTGACGAGGAGTCGGATGACGCGTGTCGGTGGCCTTCAAAGATGATGCAATCCTTTTTCCATAGGATGATCGATGGTTGGCGTCTCCAGAAAGCGCTCGTCGTCACCTCCGGGAATGTCAAGCTCTAGCCCGAATATGGGTGCACCACCTCGTCAACCATGACACGAGCATAGCCCTCTGGAATCGGGATGCAATGGTAGGTTGCTTTGGGGGTAGCTGGAAAAGCAACGCCGTCCGCCACCTTCATGGATATGTTCTTCATTTTGACGTGTAGCTCGAAGCTAGTGTTCTCCGTGATGTCATCCACGGGTATCTACCCAACATTGCGTCGTCCGGGCGGAACCCACGCTGCTTCTCGGCATGGATGGGCGGTGCTATCCAATCTGGATCATTCGCTAGCTGCTGCAGCTCTTTGAGACCCCTTTGCTGGGTAAGTGAGTCGATCTGCTCTGCTGCCGCTGGAATTTGACTACCAATTCCGCTTGACTTGCTTCTAGGCCTTGAAGGCGTTCATAGTCCCGCTTCCTCTGCTCCTCCTCCATCTTCCTCTTCTTCTCCTCCACAATCTTGTTTCTCGCACGGGTTACGTAGTCGGTGTTCCGGTCGAAAACCCCTCATACCACGGAATAGCGCCCTTGCCTCGTGTTCTTCCGGTGTTCGAGGATTTCCTGTGGCACGCGTAAGCTCGTCGTTCTCTCTGTTGGGCTGGAACACCCCGATCATGCCTCTTCTATTGCAACAAGTATCGCATCGTCGGCTCCTTCAGACTTGCCCTCGTCGAAACATTGCTGTCTTGGGTCCGACTCCCCCATGCGCATAGAACCAAGTCCGACGACTGGGGCCAGCTCTTAGTAACGGAGTGGCACCTGCATCCTCCATCTCTTTCTCGGACTTATCCCACTTAGGCATTGCCACGCGCAGCCACCGGCCCCGACTTATGGAACTTATCCTTTTTTGGCATTCTTCTAGTTTATTCTCGGCCGTTCCTTAGCTAATTCTGAATCCTTGAATTTCACGAAATCGTCCCAATGAGCACGTTGGTTCTCTAGTGTTCCCTCGAATCTGGAGTCTTCCTTCCTCCTTGACGTACTTGTCCCATTCACGATTCTTGTGGTTCTTGAATGCAACCGCCATCTTCCTAAGAGAAGCGTCCTTGACTTTCTGCACATCCATACGTGAAATGATCGGTAGGGTGAAATGTTCCATGAGAGTATCCCAAAGCAGATCTTTTGATTCTTGTTGACAAAAGTAACATCCGGGCGTGGAGCAGCGTCATCTTTGCCTTTTGTCCTTTGTTTTTGCTGGCTCTCTCCATTCTTGAAGGGAGATCGGGAGTTGGTCCTTCACAAGAACTCCGACCGACGAATGAACTTGTCCACAATCTTCTTAGGCGCTAATGGTTCGCCATTAGGTCCGACCGCCTCGATATTGTACTTTCGCCTCCTTCAACTTTTGTTCGGGCCTCGTTTTGTCCTTTTGCACGAAGATTTGCTCGATCCGGATGGCTGAAAGAACAAAGATCGATTCGTTAATATATCTTCAAGTCATTTAAAACATGTGATGATCACGGATACCTGCTTATATAAATATATATACCTCGCCGGTCTTTGTTGTTTCAGGATCAACATGTTCTTCGTCATCGTCATAATCGTAGTTCATGACTTCATCAATTCGGTCGTCGCGATCGAATATCATATCACCCTCTCCGGTGTTGTTTAGAAATTGAACCGTCATAATCTTCTTCATTCTCGATCATCATCGGCCCGCGTATCATATCGAACATGGTCTGTTCTCCCTCTCGTCGGTATTATCGCCATAGCTTTTATTTAACTAATTCAAAAGAAATATAAAACAATTTAGTATTCAAATTACATCGTCTCGAATAATAGATATAATCTCGAATACTTGTCTAGAATAATAGATACAATCTCGAATACATCGTCTCGAATAATATATAATATTGAATAGTACATCACGGCTAGCTAATTAAAGATCGAATACTACGGAAGAATCTAGGACACTCGCGGTTCTGCTGGCAAGGCGGTGGACACCCAAAGAGAAGGAACCCTCACGGGATCATAGCTGAAGTGAGATCCGAAGATCTTGCCGGTATTGGAGAACCTGCCGCCCTCTAACGCAACCATGTAGCGATGGGCGTGCTCGTCCTCCTCCACGACACGGCGACGTACCTCCTCCGGCGGGGCGGGTCCCTCCGCACCAAACTGGCCCACGTGAACGCCACCAAACGAGATCGAGGGTCGACGCGGGACCCGGGCCGGTTCCTCATCAAGCGGCGCGCGCCTCGAGCAGCACCTCCAGTGCCAGCCAGCGGAGCCAGATCCGGACATGGGTCGGCTGGGCGTCGTCGCATGACGGGTCGACGGCGAGGATGCGGGCCGGCATCGTCGAGAACAAATACTAGCTATATGCCATAAAAAGTAATATTTTTTAATGATTGGATTTTGATAACTAAAATTTCTAACATTTCTACTATTTCAAAAATCTATATACTATTTCATACTAATTAAGCATCTAACACTAAAACAGAAAACACAACTTCTATACATCCATTAAAAACTGAAAAACAACATTATATAAAAAATTCCATACTAATTAAACACTAATTATATCCATCTAACATGCATTCATACATATATAATAGTGAAAAAATAATAATCTAAATAATCTAAACTAATTAAACATACAAAATACGTATATACTAATATATACATGCATTAATTCATACATATATGTGTGTGTGTGTGTGTTCATCATGCTTGTGTGTGTGTGTGTGTGTATGGGCTCGGGGAGGGGCGGCGCCCATGGTGGCCGCCGGGGCGAGGGAGAGGGGTTAGAGGAGGAGAGCTCACAGTGGGGCGACAGCGACGGCGAGCCGACGGGCAAGGCGGTGACGTCAAGGCGGCGCTGGGACGGCGCGACGGGACGGGGCGGGCGGCGGAGACGAGGGCGGCGACGGGACAGGCGGCGGCGGGACGGGCGGCGATGGAGGCGAGGGCGGCGACGGGACGGGCGGACGGAGACGAGGGCGGCGACGGGACGGCGGCGGCGGCGGCGGAGACGACGGTAACAGAGGAAGAAATAGAGGGGAATGAAAATTTGAAGTGTTGTATATATAGAAGGCACCTTTAGTACGGTTGGAGCCACCAACGGTACTAAAGGCCTGTTTTGGCCAGCCCAAGCGGGAAGCGACCCCTTTAGTACCGGGTGGTGGCACAAACCGGTACTAAAGGCCCCTTTAGTACCGGTTTGTGCCACGACCGGTACTAAAGGCCTCATAACCACCCAAAGTTTAGTCCCACTCGCCGGGCGTAAGGCAGCCGACTGGTTTATAAACCCAGCCGTGGCTACCACGAACTCCTCTCATATAGCAGGCTTGTGGGCCTAAACTCTGCTGCCCTATGAGTCTGTTGGACCTTTAAGGCTGTTATTACACACCTGTGGCCTATCAGCCCACAGGCAGCGCTAATTTTTTTATAGTTTTTTCTTTTCGCTTTGTTTTCTTCTATTTATTTTTATGTAGTTTTTGTATAGTTTTTCTTTTCTGTTATATTTATTTTCTTCTATTTATTTGTGAGTAGTTTTCATCTAGTTTGCCAAAATTCAACATTTTGAGTTCATTTTGTAGTGATTTTCAATTTCACGATCATTTTGTAAACGATTGAAAAATAGCAAATATAATTTTTTTCTTTTCTGCTTTATTTTTCTTCTATTTATTTCTGAGTAGTTTTTCTTTTCTGCTATATTTATTTTCTTCTATTTATTTTTGAGTAGTTTTTTATATAGTTTTTTTCAGCAATAGTTTTTCTTTCTTTTCTGCTATTTTTTTCTTTTCTCGCAAAACTTGATGGTCAAAGTCTGGAGTTATAACTTAAAAAAGAAATGTCGACGTGCAATTAGTTTTTGCCATAATGTAAGAAGTCAGAGTTGTAATAAGTTATTAAAATAAAAAGAGGTGCAATGCTCGTTAATTTGCTTCAAGCCTTTGAATAGTGTAAAGCTGACCTGCGCATAGCTCGTGCAGTCACCGTATTCTGAAGGCTTGAAGCTAAGCAACGTGAACATTGATCCTCTTCTTCATCTCTCTGCACTCGTGGCTTATAAATCGCTCCTAGTCCCTCTCACTTGCGAGGTGGGACTAAAAACAGCTTACGTGTGGTTCATCCATGAACCGGTACTAAAGGTGCTCGTGGGGCCCCTGACCTTACCTACACAACCTCATTAGTACGGTTCGTGGTGCGAACCGCACTAAATGGTGATGGTGGGGCCATAGCTTTGACCGGAGGCTAACACAGCCTCTTTAGGTACAAAAATTACAAACTTTCTGTTAGTGCCCGTAGTTTTGAAATTTGAATAGTTTAAATTTTGAATTATTTGAAATTAGTGTGAATTTGTTTGCACATAAAATTTCTTCGTTTCAAATGCCAAAACACATAACTACCCTAACTATTACAGAGATTCCCCTCTCGGTGCGAAACACGGAAGAAAGTGATGATAGCTAGTGAAGCCGATCACATCCCAGATCTTTGGGTGTGAAACTTTTTCTTCAGCGTGTGTCCCTTTGCGCCGTAACCATGGAAAATCTTCATCATTTAACGGGATGCTCGGGTCAATATTCACCGTGAATGGAGCAATTTCATCAAACTTTTCATAATCTTCTCGACTTGTCTGTCTTGTCATCCACTCCCACAATGTTTCTCTTCCCGTAAAGAACTATGTGCCGCTTTGGCTCATCGTGCGATTCATTTGCTTCCTTATCTTTTCTTTTTCTTGGCTTGGTAGACATGTCCTTCACATAGAAAACATGTGCCACATCATTGGCTAGGACGAATGGTTAAATCGCACACGCAAGATTGTTGAGATCCACTGTTGTCATTCCGCATCGCGGGTCTTCCGTTACCCGCCTCGTGTCATATTGACCCATTTGCACGAAACAAAGGGACCTTTAAACCACGCCGATAGTCAAGTTCCCATATGTCCTGTATATAACCATAATATGTTTCCTTTCCGTCTTGGTTTCGCATCAAAGCGGACACCACTGTTTTGGTTGGTGCTCTTCTTATCTTGGGCGATCGTGTAAAATGTATTACCATTTATCTCGCACTTTGAAAGTCATTATATTCAAGATGGTAAGCGGGACAGCAAGTACAGGTCATCTTCAATAGAGGTGTCATGCATGGTGCGTGTTCCGCAACCAGTGGCGAAACTCCCTGGTTTGTTCACGTGTAATCCGGTCATCGACCGCTCCGGGTGTTTGGAGCGTAGGAAATTCTTGTGTTCATCCATATATGGAGCCACCAAGGCGGAATTCTGTAGAACTGTAGTGTGCTTGGTGAGAGAATGTCCGTCCATACATATTATTTGTTCCCCTCCTAGCGTGCCTTTTCCATCCAGTCGCCCTTATGCCGCGATTCAGAACACCAATCGCTTAAGGTCGAATAAAGTCAATACAAAACTCAAGGACCTCCTCATTTTGATGGCCCTTGGAGATGCTTCCTTCGGCCTAGCACGGTTATGAACATATTTCTTTAAGACTCCCATGAACCTCTCAAAGGGAACATATTGTGTAGAAATACAGGACCCAAAACGTTAATCTCTTCAAGATAGGTGAACTAGGACGTGCGTCATGATGTTGAAGAAGGATGGTGGGAACACCAACTCGAACCGACAAGACATTGCACCAAATCATTCTCAGAACCTTGGTATGATTTCGGATCGATTACCTTCGAGAGATTGCATTGAGAAATGCACATAGCTTCACAATGGCTAATCGAACGTTTTCGGTAGAAGCCCCTCAATGCAACCGGAAGCAGTTGCGTCATAATCACGTGGCAGTCATGAGACTTTAGGTTCCGGAACTTTTTCTCTGCCATGTTTATTATTCCCTTTACATTCGATGAGAAGCCAGACGGTACCTTAATACTGAGCAGGCATTCAAAGAAGATTTCCTTCTCTTCTTTGGTAAGAGCGTAGCTTGCATGACCCTGATGTATGCCGTCTTCTCCGTGCATACGTTGCTGGTCCTCCCGTGCCTCACGTGTATCTTTTGTCTTCCCATACACGCCCAAGAAGCCAAGCAGGGTCACGCAAAGATTCTTCGTCACGTGCATCACGTCGATTGCGGAGCGGACCTCTAGGTCTTTCCAATATGGCAGGTCCCAAAATATAGATTTCTTCTTCCACATGGGTGCGCGTCCGTCAGCGTCCTTTGGAACAGGTTGTCCGCCAGGACCCTTTCCAAATATCACCTTCAAATCCTTGACCATATCATGTACATCAGCACCAGTACGGTGGCGAGGCTTCGTCCGGTGATCCGCCTCACCTTTGAAATGCTTGCCTTTCTTTCTTACGGGATGCCTGCTCGGAAGAAATCGACGATGTCCTGTACACATTCTTCTTACAACTATTCAAATATATCTTGTCGGTATCATCCAAACAGTGTGTGCATCCGCGGTATCCCTTGTTTGTCCGTCTCCGAAAGGTTCGAGAGCAGGCCAATCATTGATGGTCACGAACAGCAACGCCTTTAGGTCAAATTCTTCCCCATGTGCTCATCCCACGCACATACACTGTTCCATTCCACAGTTGTAAGAGTTCTTCAACTAATGGCCTTAGGTACACATCAATGTCGTTGCCGGGTTGCTTAGGGCCTTGGATGAGCACGGCATCATAATGAACTTCCGCTTCATGCACAACCAAGGAGGAAGGTTATACAAACATAGAGTCACAGCCAGGTGCTATGGTTGCTGCTCTGCTCCCCAAAAGGATTAATGCCATCTGCGCTTAGACCAAACCATACGCTCCTTGCGTCATCTGCAAACTCCTTCCCGTACTTTCTTTCGATTTTTCTCCAATACGACCTGTCAGCTGGTACTCTCAACTTTCCGTCTTTCTTACGGTCTTCTCTGTGCCATCGCATCGCCTTGGCATGCTCTTTGTTTTGGAACTAACGTTTCAACCTTGGTATTATAGGAGAATACCACATCACCTTGGCAGGAATCTTCTTCCTGGGGCGCTCGCCCTCGACATCACCATGCTCATCGCGGCTGATCTTATAGCGCAATGCACCACATACCGGGCAAGCGTTCAAATCCTCGTACTCACCGCGGTAGAGGATGCAATCATTAGGGCATGCATGTATCTTCGCACCTCTAACCCTAGAGGGCGACAACCTTCTTTGCTTCAGACGTACTCTCGGGCAATTCTTTGTCCTTTGAAGCATATCCTTTATCATTACCAGCAACTTTCCAAATCCCTTGTCGGATACACCATTCTCGCCTTCCATTGCAGCAATTCCATTGTGGTGCCCAGCTTTTCTTGTCACCCTCGCAATTCGGGTACAACAATTTTTGTGATCCTCTAACATGCGCTGCAACTTCTTCTTCTCCAAATCACTTGCGCAGTTTCTCTTTGCATCGGCAATGGCCCGACCTAGATCATCAACGGGCTCATCGATGCCTCTTCTTCAGCTTCTTCCCGCATTGTCGGCCCACTTCTTCCGCATTACCGGCTCAGCTTCTTCCCCATTGTTGTATCATCGTATTCAGGGAACCCATGGCCGGGATAGCTGTCGTCGTCCTCTTCTTCTTCATTGTCTTCCATCATAACCCCTCTTTCTCCGTGCTTGGTCCAAACATTATAGTGGGGCATGAAACCGGACTCAAACAGTGGACGTGAATGGTTCTTGACGTAGAGTAAGTGCGACCATTCTTAAAGCCAGCACATGGACAAGGCATAAAACCATCCGCCCGCTTGTTTGCCTCAGCCGCAAGCGAGAAAAGTATGCACGCCCTCAACGAATCTGGGGAGAGCATCGGTCATCGTACATCCATTGCCGCTCATCTTCATTACACAACACCGAATAGACCAAATTAATACAAGTTCATACATAAAGTTCATACAACACTTAAATGCAACAAACAAATAACTCTCTAGCTAAAGCATTTAAATGCAACAACAAATGCGATCAAGATCGCAACTAAGGTAACAATTGATCTAACAAGATAATGATAACAAGCCTCACTATCGATGGCATATTTTCTAATCTTTCTAATCTTCAAGCGCATTTTCTCCATCTTGATCTTGTGATCATCGGCGACATCGGCAACATGCAACTCCAATTCCATCTTCTTCCCTCAATTCTTTTCAATTTTTCTTTCAAGTACTCGTTTTCTCTTTCAACTAAATTTAACCTCTCGACAATAGGGTCGGTTGGAATTTCGGTTCACATACCTCCTAGATAAAAATATCTATGTCAACTTGATGGGCATAATTTGTCATAAACACGAAATGCAACAAATAGTTTTAAAAGAGAATATACCACATCCGAATCATAACAAGGACGAGGGCCGACGGGGACAGATATCAAAACCATGGCACTATGTATAACAAACAACGTACGGGTAAGATAATTATTATACGAGTAACTATATATCCAAATCACACAAACATCAATTTTTTATATAAAATTTCATGAACAAGAGGCTCACCACAAGGTGGTGCCATGACGGACGGTGTGAGGCGATCGGCGGTGGTTACTGACAGATTTAGAAGGCACTAAGTAAACCACACCTACATATGCAAACTAAGTGTTATTTTGACCTCAAATTGCATATAAATCAAATACTACCACATATAATTCCTCCCAAATTACTAAAACCCACAATTAATCACTATATAAACCAATTCAAGAGCTAATCTAGCAATGAGAGATGAAAGGACAAAGTTGCTAACCTTGGTGATCATTTGAATGGATGAGGGCCTCAAATCTTGACAAATTTGGGGCAAATTTTGTGATGAACTCGAGAGGAAGAAGGGAAGAACAGAGGAGAGGGAGAGGGAAAGGGGAAGAACAGTGCGGGTGGACGAAGGATTTATATAGGACGACATTTAGTACCGGTTCGTGCCACGAACCGGTACTAAAGGTGCTGGAAGGGCCCCATTCTGACAACATCCTGCCACCACTCTCATTAGTACCGGTTCGTGGCACGAACCGGTGCTAAAGGTTTGCCACGAACTGGTACTAAAGAGCTCCTCCCGGCTAGCCGTTGGAACCGGCACTAATGGCCACATTAGTGTCGGTTCTGTTACAAACCGGGACTAATGTGTCTCACATTTGACCCTTTTTCTACTAGTGTAGCGCCGCCTAGCTATTCTTTTGTCGTGCGCGACCATGAGTCTAACCTTAGTCCTGAGGGTTCCTAGAGCGGCATCACTATGGATTCCTATATGCCCCCTTGCGCCTCCAGCTAGCTCCTCGTAGTATTTATATTAAACTTCTATACTTCTTTATAATTTAGTTTTATCAGGCTATATTCTAAACAAGTATATTTTTCATTACTTAGTCATCATATATAACCACATAACAAGCATGTATAACCACATAACAATGTTGCTAACTAGAATATTAGATATTAAATTTCTAATATATATCATTGAAAAACAAACACTTGCCCCATGCTAAACATAAAACGTGTCTTATAGCAAAAGTTATTTTCTCTTTTCAAAACAATGTGCTTTAAAACATCTTTAAACCAAATTACTCTATAATCCCAGAGGAAGAAAAATACAAAAGCCTCTATAGATTAATCTATGAAAATTGAGTAACTTGAATTCTCTATCTATCTATCTCCAATATCTTGTGAGTGTTCGTTATATTTCAATATGTCCAATTTTATTAGTATTGATCTCTAAACTGTACAAAGAAATATCTTGATAGTGGTTTCTACACTAGTAGAAAACGGCCCATTTATCCCGGTTCCAGAGGCCCTTTAGCCCTGGTTCTGGAACCGGAACTAAAGGGACGGGACTAAAGCCCAAAACTTTTAGTCCCGGTTCGCTTACGAACTGGGACAGAAGGGGCTCCACATGGCCGCTGCGGGGCGCCCAGGCAAGAGGACCTTTAGTCCCGGTTGGTAACACCAACCGGGACCAAAAGGCATCCACGCGTCAGCAGCTAGCAGGAGCTGGGGTTTTTGTTTTTTTAAGGGGGGCGGGGTTACGGGGTTTTGGAGGGTTAGTTTAGGGGTTTCATATATTGTGTTAGCTAGCTAATATAGAGAAGTGTCCTCTCTTTCTCCGTGCTTCGTCGACGCTAGCTACTATATAGATATAGAGAGAACTCGACACGCTAGCTAGTAAGCAAATGAAGGAACCATTAATTACACAAGATCGTCATGAACATATACTGAGAGGAGTGACCTCTCTTTCTCTGAGAGATTGGTCGAACAACAAGTTTTCGTATATCTATTCGAATCATAGACAGGACGAGGGCCAACGGAGGCGGATACCAAAACCATGGCACTATATAATAACAAACAATAGTAAAAATAAGAAAATTACACAAGTATCTATCTAAATCATACAAGTAAGAACTTTTTTTTTAGAAAGAAGATAAGAACAAGAGGCCCACCACGGTGGTGCCGGCGACGAGATCGGCGCGGGCGATCGACGGCGGTGAGGACGGGGATGGGACAGGACGGACAGCCAAACCTAGACAAATCTTGAGGAAAATGGAGTTTGGACAAGGAGCTTCGAGAGGAGAAAGCTTAAGTGTGGCTCGGGCATTTCATCGAACACCTCATGTGCATAGGAGGTGAGCTAGAGCACCACAAAGCTCTTGCACGGCCGGCCAAAAAACATAGTAGTGGCTCTGCTCGTGGGCAGGGGCGGGGGTATATATAGGCCACTCTTTAGTCCCGGTTGGTGGCTAAAGCCGGGACTAAAGGACCACATTTGGTCCCGGTTACAGCCACCAACCGGGACTAAAGGTGCTGGGCCAGGAGCGAGGCCCATTGGTCCCGGTTGTGTCTGGAACTGGGACCAAAGGGTCAGACGAACCGGGACCAATGGCCCCCGAGGCCCGGCCGGCACCCTGGCCTCACGAACCGGGACTGATGCACCCATTAGTCCCGGTTCGTTGAGGAACCGGGATTAATGCCCTTTTCAGGCCTGGATCAAAGCCCTGTTTTCTACTAGTGCTAGTGTATAGTTTGGTATAAAGAGATGATGTGTTTATGAAGAGCTACACGTCTCAACGGTAAGAGCATAATAGTTTCCTTGAGTTGCGAACAACTAGGGAAGTGGTGGTGAAGTGAGCAGGTTAATAGGTCTCATGGGCCAAGAAATCAAAATAGACTAACATGGGACTCATGGCCTCCACTATTCATGGCATGTACTCCCTTTTTAAAGGATGGATGACAGGATTGTTGATCCATAACGAGCAAATTGGTGATTTACCTAGGGTAAAATATTTTGTATGTTATTGTTGCACGTATCATCTTCTTCATGAAGGTGTCATTGTTTTCTAGAGTAGTTTTTCATCAGCTCTAGTATCGCTTTCGTGGTTGTGTTGGTGTCGACTATAAGAGTAGCATATTGACGTGTTGGCGACGACAAGTTTTCTTGTCACGACATGGTCTGTTTAGCTGTTTGGTAGACAATTTTGACTTCGACACCTAGGACATCAGCTAGATGAAATTTTAATTATTTGTATTGCATAGCCTGAGTGATGTAAAATAACCCTTCGGTTATATAAAACATGAAAAATAGGGGAAAATGTACAGTGAAAACATGGACATGAAGTTTGTGGTTTTAACATTTCTCGACCGAGAGAAAACAAAGGTGAAACAACGGTAGCGTTAGGTTTGGTGAAGTTACACCTAGAGGGTTTGCCAGTTGTGTTGTATTGTGGTAATATAACGGATTAATGCAAGACATATGTATGACAACACAAAATTTAAACTTCAAACAGATGCGATAAGAAAATAGAAGGAGACAAATCCAGTGGTGAGTAGTGTCAAATCCACTCGATTTTCTGTGTTTTTTCATGATGTTTTTCTATGGTGCCATGGTTTGGGAGCCCGACAACACCCTAAGCACTATAGCACTAGTATCTCACGTGTTATACTTAGCTCTTTAACTTTATGGAAAAGTTAACTGATTGGGAGAGTGGTGGCAAGTGAATCCCTTTCAATGGCAGTCAAACAATGGCAATTTAAAAATGAAAATTGCCTTCTCTGACAGAAACTGTCATGTCGTTCTGAAGAAACTGTCATCCCCTCAAACTAAAAATGCGACCAAAATCGTTCGCAAATGCCACCCCCTCTCTGCTACCATTCGCCGGGTAAGCGGGTCCTAATTTTATCTCTATCAGATCCAGACAAGCATTCTCTGTTTCTAATTTGACTGCATGCATCACTCTGATGCAGAGGCCCGGGGTTATCCTCCTTTTCCAAAAAAAATCTTTGTTCTAATAAATGGAACCCAGTAGACAAATTTATTTCTCTTGTTTTGCCAAGACATGGTTCCTTAGATCACCATGCTCTTCATCTTGAGCCTCATGCAAATTCAAAATTGAGATGCCCATTTGAAATTTAAGGATGTTCTTCAGCCAATTCTGCATAATCAGTCCTCAAAGTGAATGGATTACGAGAACGTGCAACCCCCACCCATCCGCATTCCATTCCACCGCCAACTCATTCCAGAGGCATGAGTCTGCGCCCTCAAAGTGCGCACACAACAAGCGTCATGTCAATACATCATTCTGAATCGGTTGTGCCTGGCAGTGGACTTGTTGAAGGGATTAGTTTGAGAGCACGGATTCTCTTCAGGGTGGAACCCCAAAATCTATAATCGGGCAACTACAGCGCGTGTGCACTATTTCCTTTTTGGAGGCATCGCTTTTGAAGAAGTTGGACTTTAGGTGTTGTCTTGTGATGGTTTGTGATGCAGTTACAAGGAATTGATCAATGTAACGGGATCTTTCGTTTCTTCTTCTTCTTTTTCTTTTTGTTTTTGGGTTGCGTTGTTGCAGAGGCTGGGTGTAATTGACATCTCCATGATATTAATATATTTCTTTTGTAAAAAAATGTCAATATATCATATTGAAATTCTGAAGAGCCTTCATATTGCACGACCGCACTAACGCAAGATGAATAACACAGCTGCACCTGCCTTCCTCCTCTCTCAAAACTCTCTTTTTTTGGGTAATTATATTACCTTTTTCTCCTTGTGAAAGGAACAAATATAAAAATATAATACAGTGGCCCAGCTGCTAAGGCTGGTTGTAATAGTAGTATCATAGCTAGTATCATGCATGCCAACTAGTCAATTTTGATGAGGTGTCATAGCATTAAAGGAAGAAAGAGAGGGTGTAGTATCATATCATGATACCGTATCATATTAAATGCTATACTACTTTGTGTCATGCATGGCAATAAATAGAGTACTACATGATACTAATATATGATACTATGCATTAGGGAGGTAGTATTATACACTAGTTATCATATGCATGATACTAGTATATGATACTCTCCATTACAACCAGCCTAAGGACGGTACTTGGAGGAAGAAGATTATCTTTTGGCACGCAGAAAAGTGCGTGAACACAATCCAGCTCACATTCTCCTACGCAGCCGTACGTGAGCACAGGAGCACAAGATCTAGCCTCTGGTTGCAGGCAAAGACCAGTCATCAGTGGTGAGTACCGAAGCTGGGCAGCGTATCGGGAAACAGCAACAGTGGCGGGGGAAAGAACAAAGAAAAACAAACAAATTAGAGCACACACGGATACCAAAAAACGCATGCGAAAACGTGAAAAAAGCCAAGATCGCTCCGAACCAACACCCCTCGCCCCATCACTTTATCTTTCTTCTCTCTCTTTTTTGTTCCTCGCCGGCTCGACTGCGGCTCCTTCCTTCCTTTCTTTCTTTGCGCTCTGCTGCTTGATGAACTGCCAGTAGAAGAGAGAGAGAGGGGAGCACCATGAGTTCAGCAGCGTTCCAAACAACGTAGAGTACCCGTATTCATTTTTTTCAGCAGACCTGCCTCCACAATTCAGTTAATAAACTAGCAGAACATGTGTAATCAAAGTTTGAAATCCATTTGAAATGAATCTTAGGCTCTGTTTGTTTCAGCTTTAGGGCAGCTGTTTGGAATCAGCTTTGCCAGTGAAACTGAATCTGGATTCGGGCCATTTTCAATGCAGTTGTCGGCAGCACGTCAAGGTGTACTTCGGTGGCAAGCTGATCCACGGGTGATTCGGAGCCAAGTGAAGGGCCTTCGTTTGGAATCCCAGGTTTTTCCTTCCAAATTTGAGCAGCCGGTGCACCTATCTCCCTCTCTGTCTCCAAGATGGAAGTCCTCTCTCTCACACACACAGAGTCACATGCTTAAGTACTGGCATGGCAGCAGTAAACACTTTCCCCCCGAAGGGGCATTGCTTGGTGTGCATGGTTTGCCCCTCTACCACTGCCCTCCTTGGGTCTTGCTAGGGCAGCGAGCAAAAGCAGAGAGAGGGAGAGAGAGAGAGTGACCATCCTAAGATTCCTCTGCAAGCGCTTTATTCCCTTCCACCCTCGCACGTATTTGAGCCAAGCTCGCTCACTCACACACACACACAACGGCTCAAGTTTTTCTCTTTCATTCAAGATTCACTCCTCTTGCCCTCTTCCTCCTCAGATAAGCTGTGTGGTAGGCTACTGGCTACTAGTAGGAGAGGAGTAGGATCGTATTTGGTTCTTCTTCTCCCTTTGCTTGGGAAGCCGGTAAGCTAGCCACGGCATCAGTGTTGCCAGCCAGCCAGCCAGCCCCTCCCCTGCCCGTGCTCCTCACTCGCAGAGAGAAGAGAAGAGAAGAGAGAAGAGAGAAGAGAATCCACATTTTGTTCTCATCCTCATCAAACCTCTATCTCTCTTTCCTTTCCATCAAATCACAATCTTTGTTTATAGAGTGTATGTAGCCCAACAGTGGCCGCATTGTCTCTACCCCCTCCCTCTTCTCTTCTTCCTTCCTTGGCCCCCTCCCAACCCGCGCGCTGCCGAGCAACCTGCAGCTTCGACCCTGCTCTGCTTGCTGCATGACCGCTGTGCTCCCCTGAGCCTGAGCTGAGGACGGAAGGGAACAATGAGAGATGGCTGCGACACCACCAAGAAGAGCAAGGTACCGCCCTCCCATCCCTCTGTCTTCTTCCTCCTGGTTCCTCTGTTTCCCTGTGCCTGAATGCGGTTCGGTGGCTGTGGCGTGTAGCTGTCGTGGTCCAAGAGCTTGGTCAGGAAGTGGTTCAACATCAGGAGCAAGGCCCACGACTTCCACGCCGACGACGCCGCCGCCGCCACCGGGAGGAGGGGCGACGATGACGAGTGGAGGGGCAGCAGCTTCGCCAGGAACGAGCCGACCAGCGCCGCCAAGAAGAGCAGGACGGAGCGGCCCTCCAGGAGGAGCCGCGAGCACTCGAGGCGGGGCAAGATCGACCTCGACGCCGCCGAGGCCACCGTCACCATGGACTACAGGTTGGTCCACCGCCGCCCGCGCCGCCCCTGCATTCGCATTATATAATTCCATCTTCCTCTCCAGTCTCCCCCCTGTGTGTGTGGCCTTGTTAATTAAAAACAACGAAACTGCCTGCAGGATCTTCGTTGCTACGTGGAATGTGGGCGGCCGATCCCCTCCCGGCGGCATGGGCCTCGAGGACTGGCTCCACGCCGCGCCGCCCGCCGACATCTACGTCCTCGGGTACGTGCCTCCGGATTTCCCCGTGCCGGGTTTTGCAATGCTGCAGGTCGGACTGACAATTTCGGTGCCGCCGTGATGTTCGTCCAAAGGTTCCAAGAGATCGTGCCGCTGAACGCTGGCAACGTGCTGGGCACGGAGGACAACGGGCCGGCGAGGAAGTGGGTGTCGCTGATCAGGAGGACGCTGAACGACCTGCCGGGCGCCGGCAGCGGCAGCGGCAACGGGAGCTTCCGGACGCCGTCGCCGGCGCCGCCGGACCCGGTGGCGGAGGCGGACGACGACTTCGAGGGGGCGAGGCATCAGACCAACAACGCGGCCTTCTTCCACCGCCGGTCCTTCCACAGCCGGAGCCTGCGGATGGAGGGCGACGCCCTGGCGCCGCAGCCCAGGCTGGAGCGCCGGTACAGCGTCTGCGACCGCGCGATCTACGGCTCCCGCCGGCCCAGCGACTACGAGGCGCACTGCCGGTGGGGCGGCTCGTCGGACGACGACAACAACACCGGGGAGTCGCCCAGCACGGTGTACTCGCCCATGTCGTACGGGTACGGCCACGCGCCGTCCCTGGACGACGGCCATAGGCCAGCTTCTGGTCACACTAGGTACGCTCCAAGTTCCATACCATACATTATGGTCTAATAAATAGACGTGGTGAGTAATCTGTGCTGATGTTCTTCAGATATTGCCTGGTTGCAAGCAAGCAAATGGTGGGATTGTTTCTGATGATTTGGGCTCGGAAGGACATTAGGGATGACATCAGAAATCTCAAGGTTTCTTGTGTTGGCAGAGGATTGATGGGCTACCTTGGGAACAAGGTTGGTCACTGTTCGAATGCTATGTGATTATCATAATTTTTGCAATGATTTACATTGTATGAATTGATCACAAACAAGAGGCATTGTTAGCTTAGATATAGTATTCAACCGGTAAAGGATTTGTTTTCCAGGGTTCGATTTCGATTAGCATGACATTGCACCAAACAAGCTTCTGCTTCGTCTGCAGCCACCTGACGTCGGGGCAGAAGGAAGGCGACGAGATGCGGCGTAACTCAGATGTTCTTGAGATCCTCAGGAAGACCAGGTTCCCAATGGTTTACGGGCAGTATGAGCGCTCACCGGAAACTATCTTAGAGCATGAGTAAGCAAGCACAGAACCTTGGAATTGTCCCCTAAAGCTTGTTTTCATGTGCATTTGGTGCAATATCGGGGCCCTTAACGCGCCTTTTCTTTCAGTCGAATCATCTGGCTCGGGGACCTAAATTACCGAATTGCACTTTCCTATCGGTCAGTGAAGGCCCTGGTGGAGATGCGCAATTGGAAAGCATTGCTGGAGAAAGATCAGGTGAGAGCTTGCAAACCTTCTTGAGCACAATTTGTGTATGTGTGGTGTGTACCGTTGGGATCCCCGGAAAGCTGTAAAATTGTTATGTCACAGGCAATCAGTGCTTTTGTCTTGTCATTGTTTCACTTTAACATGTTGCAACATTACTAATAGGTCGGCAAAAGCCGAGGAGCTCTTGTTGTTCTCATTATGAAAATGATTACCAGACATTGTAGTAGTATGATCTCATTGACATGTCAACTTGACATTTTCAGCTGAGGATTGAACAAAGAGGCGGGCGGGTGTTTGCCGGGTGGAACGAGGGGAGGATATACTTCCCGCCGACATACAAATACTCGACCAATTCTGACAAGTATGCTGGGGAGGACATGAACCAGAAGGAAAAGAGGAGAACTCCTGCATGGTACATTATATTACACTAATGTGCCGGATATTTGCCAGATTTTGTACAGTTCAAAGTAAACTTAGTGATCTTGTCATGCAGGTGCGATCGCATTTTGTGGTATGGGAGGGGCCTAGGTCAACTATCATACGTTCGAGGCGAGTCTCGGTTCTCAGATCATAGGCCAGTCTACAGCGTATTCAGTGCGGAGGTGGAGTCGATCAACCACAGCCGAATTCAAAAAATGAGTTGTTCAAGCTCGCAGTTGGACATCGGAGAGCTACTGCCCTACTCTTACGGATACACCGATATCAACCCGTATGGCTACACCGACCTAAATTTCTACTGAAAGGGTCCATGAACTTTGGGAAAACACCCAGTGTCCAATCATGTAACTAGTGATGAGAAGGTAAGGTTTGGAGGGTGGTTTGAGTTAGCAGTTAAATGTATCTTCTTCACAGATACTAATACTCTTTCCTATGTCAGGCTGGCGAGAACAGGGGCAATTGGACATAAATGCAAGCTTCTGAATTTCTGATAAAATCGGCGAATGGCATCCGTATGTCTTGATCAATACAGTTAGTTTGCTAAGCACAAAGAGCTGACTGAATTTGTCACGATCAGAGTCTTGCACATTGGATACTTTCAGAGAATCAGCAAGTGCTTGGCTAGTTTCACAGGATTCGAAATAATTCAGTACAGGATACAGGTATGCTCCGGTTGATTTACAGTTTTTATGGTGAACAATACGTCTAATGAACTACTTATCTTAATCAGTCCTCTGTTTTGCAGGTGAGGACGGCCTTCTCTGAACCCCACACAAGATACTCTAAAGACTGCAAGCCAGTGACCACAAAGACTCAAATTATTTCATTTCACTGAATTCAAACTTCAAAGATAGCACTAACAAGGAACCCAGATAACGCACCGAGATGGTCTGTTTCCATATGAGACAGTACGACGATCCAATCATATGTCCAGGAGACCATGGCCGGCCACCCCAGCAAAGATAGATACTGCCACTGATGACATCGAAAATCGTGCACCAGATTATTTCCTCCCCTTCTGCACGTTGTATAGCAACATTGTTGATCCTCCTCCTCCTCCTCCCCTCTCTCTCTCTCTCTTGTTTCTCTCTCTCTCTCTCGTTTCTCTCTCTCTCTCTCTCTCCCCTGTTTCAGACAGCAACAAGAAGCAGTAGCAGTAGTCCTTTGCACAGTCTACACTCCTCTGCGTGCAGTTTATAAAAAGCTTGGGGAAGAAAGAAAGAAAGAAAGAGAGGGGGCCATGAATGAATGCCTGCATTGCTCCTCCTCATACTATCATCTATCTCATCTCCATGGATGGATGGGAAAGGGGCGCAGCGCATAGATAGGGAGGGGCCATGGCCATCATTGTTCACGCTCTGCTTCACCAGCAATGTCTGAATCAGCTGAGCTGACCAAAAGGCAGTAGTAGTGGTATTACCTGTCACGTTTTTACCAGCCTTCTTCTCTGCATGCAGGAAACTTGTGCAGTGCACTGTGCGTTCTCGGCCAGAAAGGCCTTTGTTTACGTTTTATATTGTGTGAAGTGTGGATGCACGCACGCCATGGAAATGATTTGATTTGCTAGTGCCTCGTGATGAGCAGATTGAGTGGTGAGTGCAGTCTGAAGATGAACTGCAGGTGGTTCAGGTTACTGTAGTAAGTGTGGGCTTGCTGTTCCCGGATCAGTATCGGGTAGTACTGCTTCCTGGAGCAAATCATTGTCCGGGAGAGACCCAGCCGTACGAGCAGAAAGAAGCGGTTTAATTTAGCAGTATAAACACTGTCAGATCTCCAACCTACGGCGTGCCAAAATGCTGTCAGATCATATCTAAGACTCAGCATGCTGATAGCTCTATGTAATTAGCTTTTTAGTTTTAGCCTACTTTTTCAGCCGAAGGAACTGGCTATAGCTCTAGAGCCTTTGCTGATTGGTCTGTTAGCACAAGGTTACCTTGGTGTAGTACCTTGAAAAGAGTGAGCTGGAGGAAACGACAGCCATCATTTCCGCGGGCCGCAAACAACTGTGAATTTTACCCTAACCCTACTTAGATCATCAAGTATGTGCACCTTGCTAAGAGCATCTACAACCGGAACTCCCACGTCCGTCCTCAAACACCAGGACGGACTGTCTGGACACTGCCCGGACCTAAAAACAGCACCCAACTTGGGTCTCCAAAACTAGCCCAAACGCCTGGGCTGTCCCGCTGTCCGGCAACCCCCATATTCAGCTCATATGTGGGGCGGATATGGGGAGGCTCGAACGTGCCCGGACACCGCTGCCACATCGGATGGGCCCGCTATGGCCAGCGCCGCCCCCATCATTGTCCCCACAAAAACCCCATCTCATCTGACGAACCCTACTCAAACCCTACTCCTCTCAGGCCTCTCGCCCTCTCCGCTCCCCCCGGTCTCCTCCCCTTCCTTTCCCTAATCTTTACCCCCCCCCCCCACCATGGCCAATTTCGGCAGCGAATCCAGCAGCGACGCGGATCACATGGACTGGGACGACCTCGTGAGGACTCCGGTTCCAGTAGCGACGTGCTAGACGACGAGGAGCTCGTGTTCCACATCTCCATCAAGCGGTCGCGGCTGGACACCGGTGAGAGCTCGAGCTACATGGCATCCACCGCCAACTCCTCCAGGTCCTCATATTAGGCAATTATCGTTGTAGATTAGATAGCCCATGCCTTGCTACATCATCTTTATGAAGACTTGGAGGAGTGGCGGCGGGCGTATAGGGCATCATATATTAGGCAGTTATGGTTGTAGATGCTCTAAGCAGCCGGAACACCGAGAACCACGTGTTGTTTATGGCAGCGTGCATTTAGGTAGAGTGGACATCCAAAGAGATGTTTATTATTACTTACTGTAGATGACGGTATAGTTCTCATATCGGTCCTCCATCGGGTTTTTTCGAGTATTGGGCCCTTCATCGTCATGAACCATATTTTCCCTTTTATTGTATACTACTTTTTTATAAAGATGATGTAGCAAGGGATTGTATCGCTTTCATGCAACTTATAGAGTCACTAGCTACAAAGAGATTCCATTTATCGAGAAAATCTATATATCTAGTAAAGTAGTGGCATGTTTCTGTTGGGGCATATTTGGATGCCTTCACAATACTAGGGAAAACCCTAGTGAAAGGATCGATACGGTCGACTAGAGGGGGGTGAATAGGAGACTACAAATTTTAATCTTTCTTGTCAATTTTAAGGTTTAGCAGATAAATAGGGTTCACTAGATATGCAACTAGGTGAACACAACCTATATGACAAGTAAGCTTAAAACAAAGTAAGCTAGGCAACAATCTCATTAGCAAGCCAACAAGCATACAAGGCAAAGTAAAGTGCGGGAAAGGATTACCCACAAGTGAGGCGAGGACGCTGATTTTATCCTGAAGTTCACTCTTCCTTGGGGAAGAGCTACTCTCCATTTAGAGCGGTGCCGGAGCCAAAGCTTGCGGAACGCCACGAAGGCTCACCGTAGTCTCTTTCGAGTCACCCCCAACGGATGAGCCTCGAATCACTCGGGGTTGGTCTTGAAGGCGACCACCACACCTTTACAAACTTCTCCGGAGCACACCACAAGCAAGGAAGCTTCCGGAGGAACCTCTAACTGCCTAGGAGCCCAAGCTCCAAGAGTAATAAGTTAATGGGGAAGAAATGTTGCGGGGAACACGATTTGGTTTGGTCAAGATGTAGATCAGATCTTGCTCTCCCAATCCCCAAAGTTTCAACAAGTTTGGGTGGAGGGATTGAGAGTATTGAGCAAAATGGAGTGTAGCAACGGTGGAGATCCACAAGACATTAGGGTTAGGGATGGAGGTGGAAGAAGGGGGGATTTTATAGTGTTCTTGCCTGGGTGGCCGTTTCTTCCCGTTGGACCCCGTGCGCATGGACTAAGTCAGCCTCGTGCTCACGGGGTACTCAGAGACTTCCACACCACCCCGTGCGCACGGGGGTCACCCAGAGAGTTATGCAGTGTCCCGTGCGCACGGGGGTCAAAAGACTTAGTGCACATGGGGTACCTAGAAACTTTCTGTTGCTAACTTTCTGAGTACCACAAGTACACAGACTATGGATTTAAGTGGTAGGAATGGGTAGGCTGGTGTTTATGCTTTGGCAATGGCACTCCCACACAACACATATCCACACCGACCCCTCTTAATAGTGCGGTCTTTCCTACGACTCGAAGTGAACCAAAAATAAAACCTTTGAATCACTGGAAGACCACACCTTTGATCTTTTTGAATTGGGGGGGGGGGGTGCACATCTCCATCAAACACAATATGGAACCAATATCCTAAGATAGACTTTAGCAACCAATATTAGTTCCACTAACCACATTGTCATCACACCAAAATATATATTAAGTGCCACTTGCACTTTCAATCTCCCCCTTTTTGATGCAATGATGACAACGTGGTCAGAGCATGGCATAAAGGACATAAAAAATTTAAGTAGCCATGTGACAATGATTGATCATAGTAGCTCCCGCTATATGTGTGCCTGGAAAATAAGAAATGCGTGAGAATGCATCAAGTACACACATAGGAGGCTCCCCCACGATCAACATTGTCAAGACATGCGATCAACATAATAAAACTATAACGGTGCCTAGATCTCATGAGATAGTGTGGTGAGCAAATATCATGAGACACATAATAAACAACATAATAAGCACAATATAACCATTGCATAAGGTCAAGATAAATGCAAGAGTCTCACGAGAAAATACGAGTACGAGTAGCTCACACCCACACAAAGACAAGCAAATAAGAGTATCTCAAGCCAACTAAAAAACAACCAACCAAGCAGAAAAACACGAGGCTTGAGATCTCAATACACGCTAACGAGCACCAACACACCACTTCTCGCCCTTTATCATCAAGACAACAAAAAGGAGAAGCGACACGCAGACGCACTAGACAAGAGGAGGAGCGCTCGAAGCATCATTATCATCATCAAACGCCATCCTGCCATCGAAAAGGAACGAGCAGTGGCTTCACTGTCGTTGTCCTCAGACCCTGGTCCAACCTCCTCACCAGCTGCAGCCCTCACTGCCTTTTGCTGACGTCTCACAAGCTTCTCCTTGTTTATCTCCTTAACCTGACGGCGCTAAATAGACTAGCACATCTTGAACAAGTTGCTCATAGTTTTGAACAATGACTTCTTCTCCCCTTTGACAAAAATAGTCTCAGAACCTATCTTCTTGGCCTTACCACGAGGGATCCGTGCAGTGGAGGACATACCAGGAGTGTATGTAGCATATTCCTCAGGCCTAGGATTGCGCCCCTTTTTGGTAGGCACATACGGAGCAGGAGCAGCTGGGGTCCAGTTGGAGTTGCGCTTTGGAATTGAAGTCTGGTACTGAGAGATATACTTTGCTGGGCATACGAACTCAATCAACACCTAGATGAATGGAGCATAGAACAAGGACTTGTTCTCTTGCACACACTGACGAAGCTCATAGAACATGAAGTCCAAAACATCCACTCTCTTCTTCCTATGCAGGTACACAAAGACATCCAACATGGAACTCCTATGTTGTGGGAATCACCGGTGAGGGAGTCCTGGATTAGGGGGTATCCGGACAGCCGGACTATATCCTTTGGCCGAACTGTTGGACTATGAAGATACAAGATTGAAGACTTCGTCCCGTGTCCGGATGGGACTCTCCTTGGCGTGGAAGGCAAGCTTGGCAATACGGATATGTAGATCTCCTCCCATTGTAACCGACTTTGTGTAACCCTAGCCCCCTCCAGTGTCTATATAAACCGGAGGGTTTAGTCCGTAGGACAAGAACAATCACACCATAGGCTAGCCTCTAGGGTTTAGCCTCTACAATCTCGTGGTAGATCAACTCTTGTACTACTCATATCATCAAGATCAATCAAGCAGGAAGTAGGGTATTACCTCCATCGAGAGGGCCCAAACCTGGGTAAACATCGTGTCCCCTACCTCTTGTTACCATCCGGCTTAGACGCACAGTTCGGGACCCCCTACCCGAGATCCGCCGGTTTTGACACCGACATTGGTGCTTTTATTGAGAGTTCCACTGTGCCGTCACCGCAAGGAAGGATGCCTCGTCTCGTTGTCAAGGACAACGTTACCTCTGGGGGAGCCCTGGCTGTCGGCCAAACCCTCCAGCTAGGCGGTTTCGTCATGACTGCTTGTTCATCTGCTGCACCGACGATGCTTCTCGGGTCATCGAAAACAGCCTCCACGTCGGCTCGGAACTTGCCGAGTAGATGGATCCAATGGAGCTCTCTTCCCTAAACGAGCTCTTGGATCGCATCGCCGCCTTGGGAGTCGCTACGGACTATGATTGGATTGGGCTTAATCCCGACCAAAGGGAGATTAACTCTCCGCCGGTCACCCATCAGATAGCGGTGGTGGAGGAACAATGCAACAATTATTCCTCTATCTTGAGGACAAACTATGTCCAGATTCCCGAGCTCTCCGAGCCGGATACCCGTTTACGGGAGGACGTCGCCCAAGCCTGGAACCTAGAATCAGGCAGCGGGCCAGACCTCTCGGGCAACATCCCGGAGTCCGAACTTCCAAGATCGGAAACTCCCCTGCCCCTGGGTCTTAGATTGGGTCAGGGTTCGGACTCAAATCCACCCACCCACCCAGATATAAGCGATCTCTCCCATACTAGGCAAGAGCCCCAGGAAACAGTACATCACTATTGGGCTAGATTCCTCCGCGTAATGAACAAGGTCAAGGACTGTCACGAGGAAGACGCAATATCATTCTTCTGCAATAATTGCACAGACAAGGGAATCCTTAACGCTATAAGTCACCGTAACATAGCACACTTCGCTGACTTGACGGCCATAGTACGGAAGTACTGTGCGATGGAAAATGCCTGGAAAACCGAAACAAATTTTGGGATAATCCAGCTCTGACTAAACACCCAGTCCGAATTAAAAGGGTGCATCCTCGTAAGTCGCCTGATTCAATTACCAAAAGCAAAAGCCCACTACAGGGCGTGGAACCATATTGGAGGGATGGCTTAACGGACCCTGCAAAATTCACAGTACAGCGGATACCATACCAACACACAGCCTTAGAGCATGTTGGGTACTCCGGCAGGTGGCCAAGAGCGGTGAGGATCTCCTCATTCAAAATACCGCAGAACACCATCCCGTGGATTACAATACAGTATTAACAGTCTTCGAGACATTCACCTCAAATAATAGGCGCAAGCGAACACTCCACAGCCTTGCCGAAATCTGCCAGGTGGCAGCAATGAATCCATGGAGCGACACGGCTATCACCTTCAATGCCAGTGACGAACCTAAATTCCGAACAACCCGAGCACCAGCCGCATTGGTCCTTAGTCCAATTGTGGACGGCTTTCGGCTCACTAAAGTGCTCATGGACGGCGGCAGCGGACTAAACCTCATTTATGAAGAAACTCTTCAAAAAATGGAAATAGACAGGAACCGCATTGAGCAAAGTAGCACAACCTTCAGAGGAATCATCCCTAGTCGGGAAGCACGTTGCGCTGGGAAAATCACACTAGATCTGGTATTCGGCACGCCGGAGAATTATAGGTCCGAAGAAATCACATTCCAAGTGGCCCCGTTCAGTAGCGGATACCACGCCCTTTTAGGGTGGGAGGCATTCATGATCTTCCAAGCCATACCCCATTATGGGTACATGAAGCTCAAAATGCCTGGGCCCAATGGAATCATCACTCTAGCCAGTGATCCAGACATAGCGCATGCCGAAAACAAAACAACCAGACCGCCCTCGAGGCATTATTCGAAGCCCTCGCGGCAGAGGAGTTAACTACGCTACGCTCCACCGTGGACAGGGATGACGTGATACTCGATAAGAGATCCAAGTCCACCTATTTCAAACCAGCGGATGAAATAGTCAAATTCCAAGTCCATCCAACGGACCCTACAAAAACAGCCTCCATCGGGGCACAGTTAAACCCTGCTATGGACGCCGCACTACAGGAGTTCCTGCGCGAGAATTGGGACATATTTTCCTGGCATCCCTCAGATATGCCAGAAATCCCACGCAGGCTGGCCGAGCATAGCCTTAACATTCTAAACGGATTCAGGCCGGCCAAGCAGACTCTTCGACGTTTCTCTGAACCTAAGAGACAAGCTATGGGAGAGGAACTAGCCTAGTTATCGGAGGCCGGATTCATAAGAGAAATAAAACACCTGGACTGGCTAGCAAACCTGGTGATTGTACCAAAGAAGGACAAATCCTGGCGCCTATGCGTCGATTTCAAGGACCTCAACAAGGCCTGCCCAAAGGATCCCTTCCCCCTCCCCTGCATCGATCAAATTATCGATGCTACCGCAGGACACGACTCATTGTGCTTCCTCGACGCATACTCTGGCTACCACCAAATCAATATGGCGGAGTCCGACCAAGCCGCACCGGCATTTATCACGCCATACGACCCCTTCTATTTCAACACAATGCCTTTTGGGCTTAAAAACGCCGGTGCAACGTATCAACGAATGATTCAGACATGTCTGGAAAAACAGATCGGCAAAAGAGTCGATGCATACGTAGACGATGTGGTCGTTAAAACCAGACATGTCGACTCTTTAATAGACGACTTGAGGCTCACGTTCAACAATCTCCGAACATACAACATCAAGCTCAACCCGGAAAAATGCGTTTTCGGCGTACCCGCCGGAAAGCTCCTGGGTTTTATCGTCTCCAGCAGAGGAATTGAAGCAAATCAGGCTAAAATCTGAGCCATGTCACAGTTGGCCATCCCAACTGACCTCAAGCAAATCCAGAAATTAACCGGATGCATGGCGGCCCTAAGCCGCTTTATCTCCCGCTTAGGAGAAAAGACATTACCGCTTTATCGCCTCCTTCGGCGCACCGAACACTTCGAGTGGACGGACGCGGCCACGGCCGGACTGGAAGACATAAAGGCCATTCTGGCCACCAACCCAATCCTGGCCGCGCCAAGCATCGGCGAACCAATGGTGCCGTACATAGCGGCAACCCATCAAGTTGTAAGCGCAGCGCTCGTCGTCGAACAAGAAAGGATGGACATAAATTCCCCCTTCAAAAGCCGGTATACTATGTATCCACTGTCCTCACTCCATGCAAATCACGATACCCACATTATCAAAAGATAGCATATGCGGTATTCATGGCATCCCGGAAACTACGGCACTACTTTCAAGAGTGTTCAATTACAAGCCTCGGAAGTGCCACTGAATGGTATAATAAACAACCGCGACGCCACGGGCCGGATTGCCAAATGGACCATTGAGCTCCTCCTGTTCGACATAACATATAAACCTCGGCGAGCCATTAAGTCACAGGTATTAGCCGATTTTGTCGCCGAATGGACAGAAGCCGAACTCCCAAAGAGTATGGCACATACTCCAATTGGATTATGCACTTCGACGGCTCTAAAATGCCGGCTGGTCTGGGGGCTGGCGTCGTCCTGACGTCCCCTACCGGAGATACAGTCCAATATGTACTCCAAATACTGTACACAGACTCCAACAATGCAGCCGAATACGATGCCCTGTTACATGGTCGGGCATTCGACGCCTAGAGGTGCGTGGGGACTCGAACCTCGCAATATCCCAAATAAATGGAGACTTCGACGCCAAGGATCCGAAAATGGCGGCATATCACAACGCCGTCCTCAAGATGTCAGCTTGGTTCGAGGGGCTCGAATTCCACCATGTGGCTCGGGAAAACAATCAGGCGGCAGATATCCTCGCCCGTATCGGCGCTAAGAGCGATGCGGTCCCACCCAACATCTTCTTGGAAAGACTGTTCAAGCCATCCGTGGTATGGGAAGAGGACGCCGGTAACAATAGTCCGGACCCGGCCACGACGCCAGATACCGAACACTCTGACATAATCGGAGGCTCCGCCACCGAAATAACACCTTCAGCCCATCTAATAATGGCGTCATCGCCCCATGGACTGAACCATTCCTGGCCTACCTAACTAGACAGGAACTTCCACAGGACCAAAATGAGGCACGCTGCATTGTGCGGCGATCTAAAGCCTACAAGGTCCACGAAGGAGAGCTTTATAAGAAAAGCACCACCGGAGTCCTCCAAAGGTGCATCTCCGAAGAGGAAGGGCGGAAGCTTCTGGCAGAAATCCATGCCGGACTCGGCGGCCACCACGCCGCAGCCCAGGCCCTCGTAAGTAAGGCCTTCTGTACAGGATTCTATTGGCCAACGGCCCGGGCGGATGCACAGGACTTGGTCCAACGCTGCGTCGGTTGCCAGCTTTTTGCAAACCAAAGCCATATGCCAGCCACCGCCCTACAAACAATCCCCATTACCTGGCCCTTTGCGGTCTGGGGGCTTGACGTGGTTGGACCCCTTAAAGGAGGAACCCATAATAAAAAAATACTTACTGGTCATGGTGGATAAATTCACCAAATGGATAGAAGCCAAACCCGTTAAAACGGCCGAATCCGGACCGGTGATAGACTTCATATCCGGGGTTGTACACCATTATGGTGTCCCCCACAACATCATCACTGACAACGGCACAAACTTCACTGCCGATGAGGTAAAACTATGGTGCGGCAACATGGGCATCAAGCTCGATTATGCTTCTGTCTATCACCCACAAACTAACGGTCAAGTCGAGCGAGCAAATGGTCTTATCATGAGCGGCATCAAACCCAGATTAGTGCGGTCCTTAAAGGAATCTAACACGCACTGGGTAGAGGAGCTCGACTCCGTACTCTGGGGGCTGCGAACCACGCCGAATCGCACTACCGGATACACACCATTTTTTATGGTGTATGGCGCAGAGGCGGTTCTGCCCTGCGAGATAATTCATGACTCACCTCGAGTGCGCATGTATGAAGAAAGAGAGGCCGAGCTCGATCGGCAGGACAGTTTGGACGCCCTCGAGGAGGAGCGTGACGTGGCAAAAGCGTGCCCGCATTCTATCGACAACAGCTCGAAGATACCAAAGTAGAAGTACGGGCCAAAACTTATAATGTTGGCGAGTTAGTTCTACGCCTGCTGGAGAAGAAAAGAACAAGCTCAAGCCCAAATGGGAAGGTCCCTTCATTATCGACCAAGTTCTGACCGGCAGAGCGTACCTTCTGCGGGATGCATCGGACAATTGACTTGAGCCAAACCCATGGAACGCTGCCAGACTCCGAAGATTCTACGCCTAGTGCCGGACTCTATGTTCGTCTCCTTACCCCTGTCCATTTTTCACATATACGTTATCTGTCTTCTCTCTCTTTTTCTCCTTTCTCCTCACGGCCTTAAAAGGCTAATTTGTGTCTTGTCTACACAATCTTGACGCGCTAACCGCGCTCGTTATACCTGGGGGCTCCTTACACAGAAGCTTAATTATTTTTCTGGGCTTCATGCCCTGCACATGTGTTATTCTTCCGCATGTACCTTTTTTCGCCATTATATGCATCGATATGACTTAAGTTTTGGCCAAGCTGGGTTGCCTGGCTCTTGTATTTATGCCCTACGTCCCCGTTAAATCGGCTAGGGCATAAGGGGAGCACCTCTGCGATTATTCTTGCGGGTCAGCCGGATGTGTACCTCGGTCGGGTGAAGCCGAAAGCTAAGCGTTCTTAAGGGAATATTCGGTTGGTGAATAAAAGATGACTTTTATTTATTTTTTCCACTTGCCCCCAGATGTTTTTTACCTGTGTCCCTTCTCGCAGTTCGGACATGCACATTAGGGCATGCGTACCCAGGGAAAGGAACCCTTGACGGAACTATTCTCCCTGGAAGATGTTTCTTACTATCCATGTAATATAACATAACTAGTTGGGTACTTGTCTGGTCAAGCACTTATGACCCTTACGCCTGGTCTCCACACATACCCCGGTTTTTACGTAACTGAGCGGGTATTTGGATACACTCCGGACTATCGAGTCCCGAGGTCGAAGCGAAAAGGTCCGCCATGATAAATGATTTACAATCCGGCTAGAGACATTCTACATGTCATTTAAATTACACAATCACTTAGACTGATTAAATTCTTCTTCTATACCATCCAACAAGCTGTCTAGCCTACAATCCTGTTGGGAATACTTTGCGGCTAATTCTACTTGGTGGTACACCAAACTGACGGGGATCTCTTTTCCATCGGGCCCCACAGGTCCGACCTCGGCCATGTGGTTTGGGTCAGCCTTGGTATACCGCGTCTTCACCATGGCCCAGGCTTCCCTGGCACCTTGACGGCAGGCTGATATCTTCCATAATTGGAAACGCCGCTGCGCTCCCTTGAGCTTCTCTGCAAGCTCTCCAATGCCTTCGGGCAAGGAGACGGATGGCCACAAGGCCTGGGCAATACCTTTCATCACCTGCCGAACTTGTTAGATGCGGTTGTGAGAGAGTTCAGTAGAAGATCACCCGCAGACCCAGGCATCTCCCACGCGGGACGACCCGTTAGCATACCTGCAGACACAACTCTGTTAGCCGGCTTCTTCGCCGAACTCTTTTTAAAGTTCGTTCAAGCACTTACTGAAAATGCCGCGTCGAAGCCGCTTATTCTCCTTCATGGAGTCCGACAGCTGGGCGCGAACATCCTTTAGTTCCACACTCAGCTGGGTATTGGCATCTTGGAGATTATTTTTCTCCTGAATGACGCGCGTAAGCACGCGCTCGCCAGCATTTAGCTGTCGATCAGCATGTTGCGCATCCCCTGGCACGGTGTCCGGATTTGCTCCGGAGTCATCTGCACCATCTATCGTTAGAATTGCATGCATGCCGCTTACTCTCTAGTACCTGCCATTCTTTGCAATGGAAACAATAGTTACCAGCGGGGGCCTTCTTGGACTCCTTTCCTGCGGCAACTGCAGCCTGAAGTTGGGCTTTGCATTCTTCTAGCTCTTCAGACAATTGGGTATTCTTCTCTATAAGTACCTGCACGAATAATGATCCTTAAATCAGTTGTGCCAACTGTTTCAAGTCTCAGGGGCTACTGATATATATAATCACAAATTTTCTTACCCGTATATCCTTTACATACTGATCCGTGGCTCTGGCAAGACCATTTTGAGCAGCACGGATGTACGCGTCTCCTGAGTTGAAGGCAAGCCTCTTGGGAGAAACAAGCGTCACGGATTACGGCCCGGCGACGCCTGTGATTCATGGTGCTCTCCACTTCGGAATTTGCAGTGGATATTTTATCTGCATACTCTGTCGGAGGAGCATTTGGTGGGTGCCCCGTGTTAGCTTCCGCCTCTGTGTCCGGCCACGGAGCCCTGCTAGTAGAGGCGTGATCGGCGACCTCTCCGGATATAGTCCGGCGGGCGCTTTTCCTTCGTCGAAACATGGGTGTTATTACGTTTTAAAATATGATGGTCACGGAGTGAGGCTTTGTATAATACCTCTGTGCCGCCGTCTCCATCCGGACCGCCTTCCTTTTCAGCCTGCCCGGCTTCGGCGCCCCTAGTTGGCGATTCACCCCGGGCTCAGCATGGTGTCCCGAGGGCCTTCCCTGTAAAACACCGTACATATACGGTAGGTGAAGTGCGTAAAAAGGGATGCTTATCAAAGGGTGGGACTCTGGTCTCACTTACCTGCGAGGCAGGGAGTAGCCCAGGATAGTCGGCTATAATAGCCACCATGGCCTCATCGCAGCTTAATTGATAGAATATCCTATCAATCAGCTCCACAAATATGTCTGGATCCTCTTTTAGGCCGGGGTCGAGGGACCGTTCAGGCCTCTGGTTGTGGAGGTAGGCTGTTGATCTCCCTTACAGCCTTACGCAGCTCCAGCGATGAACTGGCGGGATAAAATATTTATTGCAAAAATACGGAAAGGATAGGTATAAAAAGTGGCAGCTTACCCAGCTCGGAGGATTGTACATGGAGAATCCGTCCCGTGGCTTGATGCGGAGGAACTCCTCTTCTTCTCCCTTGTACAAACCGGACAGAATTTTTGCTAGAACAGCAACTGAGTCCGGCCCCTTACGACCGCAGCGGGTGGCATCATCTTCCCCGTTGAAGTGCCACATGGGGTGGCCTCGATATTGAAGTGGCTGCACCCCCCGCATAATGCATATCGACATAACCTCGGTTATGGTCAGTCCTGATTGAGCCAACACCTTTATCTGACCCATCAGGTATAAAATGTCTCTGTCATCTTCCTCCTGAGGGCTCCGTGGTCGCCAGTTTAGGCGCTTCTTCAAAGGGGCATTATCAAACTCAGGAAGGCCAATCAGAATGGGATCTGGAAGGGGGACATCCTCCATATAAAACCACTCTGAAGGCCAGTCTTCGGACGTCTTCTTCGGGGTATCGGATAGGTATCCGGTCCCGGCGATGCGCCATATTTCGACCCCGCCCACTTGATATATTGACCCCCTCTGAGTATGGGGCACAAGGCAGAATAACTTCTTCCAGAACGCGAAGTGAGCTTCGCAGCCCAGGAACAGCTCGCAAAGGGCCACATAACCAGCGATGTGTGATATGGAGACAGGGGTGAGATTATGCAACTGGAGGCCGTAAAACTCCAGGAGCCCTCGGAGGAACGGATGGATTGGAAATCCGAGTCCCCTTAATAAATAAGCGACCAGGCATACCCGCTCCCCCTTGGAGGGGTTGGGAAAGCTCTCCGCTTGCTCCCCGCCATTGTAGGTGGCGAGCCCGGCTCGAACAGGGACCATATCGCGGAGGAGAAATCCACGGTCTGCAGTAGCTCCACTAATTGTATGCAAGGGACGGAACACTTCTTCCAATCTCCGGGCTTAGGGCTACGAGAGCGAGATGAGGAGCGGCGCTGGCCGGCCATGTTGGAATGGATTTTTACGGGCGCGCTCCAATGAATGCTCGCTGAAGGAGGATGGTGTGATTTGGATCTGAGAATCCCCGTCTCTTTAAATAGACAGTTTGTTCACATAGCTAGGGTGGTAAAAGTAAAAATGCCCTGGCTTCTCGCATTCGCTCGACACGTGGAAGGTGGCCATTATTGGACGTAGAAGCCAAGAAGCGCAACATTTATGAGAAGATGGACACTATTTAACAGGTATTCGGAATCTGGAGAAGAACCCGCCTTGCAATGCCGAAGACAATCTGCGCGCCGGACTCACCGTCATTGAAGCCTGGTTCAGGGGCTACTGAGGGAGTCCTGGATTAGGGGGTATCCGGACAGCCGGAGTATACCCTTTGGCCGGACTGTTGGACTATGAAGATAGAGGATTGAAGACTTTGTCCCGTGTCCGGATGGGACTCTCCTTGGCGTGGAAGGAAAGCTTGGCAATACGGATATGTAGATCTCCTCCCATTGTAACCGACTCTGTGTAACCCTATCCCCCTCCGATGTCTATATAAACCGGAGGGTTTAGTCCGTAGGACAAGAACAATCATACTATAGGCTAGCCTCTAGGGTTTAGCCTCTACGATCTCGTGGTAGATCAACTCTTGTACTACTCATATCATCAACATTAATCAAGCAGGAAGTAGGGTATTACCTCCATCGAGAGGGCCCAAACCTGGGTAAACATCGTGTCCCCTGCCTCTTGTTACCATCCGCCTTAGACGTACAGTTCGGGATACGCCGGTTTTGACACCGACAACCGGCCTTTGGAGTGAGAGTATACCTCAATATATGGCGCATAGTATCATAGAGAGGCGCAAGGTCTTTGATGGACCCGGTGACAAAGGACTTCTCTTGCTTGTAGGCGAATGCAATCTCATTCTTAGTGCGCTGTCCACTTTCACGAACCCTGCCAAACTCATCAGATGCCTCTTCCTCATCAATGAACGGATACAGAATGATCTCAGAAAACTTGACCATAGGAGCAGAGCACCGATGCGTCCCGGACATCCATGTGAGGGTGCGAGCAGAGTCATTGGAAAAGAACAAGGTTGCAAAGAACTGCATCACTAGATCATCATTGTACAGATGGTTGAATGTGACAAAAGGAATGAGGCCCAATCTCCCAAGAGCTAAATATACACCGGGATACAGATGATCATTGTCGCGCAGACTCTCAGTGTTAACCTGCTTGTGCGGAGCAAACTTCTTTGCCTTGGTCATGAGCAGCTCATGGTACACTCTCTGCTGAAAATCATTCTTGAACCAGGGATCCACTCCCATACCTGTGGCAGCAGCATAAGGATGGCTCTGTCTCTCTGCCCAAAGCTCTGGCTTGGTCCATTTGGCAAGGGGAAGGTTCCTGAGATCTCGCCCACCGGGGATGGCTTGCTCGGGACTAGACGTCTGTTCTTCATCTTCATCTTCATCTTCATCACCTCCATCATCAAGATCATCCTCAGCCTCTATATTGGCATCATCTTCTGGGTTGAGATAGTGAGCATCATCCTGAGAGTCATGTTGTTCCTCTGACTCAACGGAGGCATCAACAGCGGGCTGCTTGGTGGCAGCACGGTGAGCACGGCAAGCACAGCCCTGCCCTGACCCTGACCCCTGTCCAATGCCCTCTGATGGCTGGCGACGAGCAACAGTGAACTCCTTAGAAATTGCCTTGGGGCGCTTGCGACGGAGCTCGACCCTCTTGTCAGTGTAGTCTGAAACACACACAAACACCCAACAACACAAAGCAAATAACACAAAAATGACACCACGGTAGTTCTGCTGAAAACAGCGTCAGTCCGGGTTAGTTCTAATAAAATCATGCCAAAACCATATAAAATTGTTGTAAACATGGCATGAATACTTCATAAATTAGAGATAAGTTGGAGATGTATCATATATCACATGCTCTCACACCATTTGCCCTCTGGCCGGCATGGAATTCAGATAAGTCCATCTCAGATGTTCTTCAGAATGTTATCTATGCAATCTCTGAGCGATATATCTTCGATGTTCAGGACATGTTTCTCCGTATTCTGAAGGATTCTACTCAATATCCTTTCTGCCTCAAAGTCTTCGCACCATGGATCCAGAAAGTTATTGATCATGCTATGCGCACAGTGTATCTAGCGAAGCAAAGTCATAAATGCTTCATACCTCCTGTTCGCGATACCCTGCAAGTCATGGAAGATATCTCTTTGGGCAAAATGCCTGCGTCAAGCCCTCATGATTATCACAAGACATTCGACGAGCCACGTCTCCCTCAGCGCGAATGAACGGTTTCGCTTCAACCTCCATTGCAACTTGAAGTCTGTTTGCGTACTCAACAACAGCTACTGTAGCACATCGCTAAGGATCGACGCGAAAAATATCATCTTGCCTCCGAGCTAAATTCTATCAACAATCGAACCATAATCATGCACCTGATTGCAGATGAAAACAAGAAGAGGCTCTGGAATTGCTTCGCAAGTTCTTAGGAGAGAAACAACTTCTGAATGTAAATCTCAAAGAGCTCTATGATTATATTGACAAAGGCTTTACTATTGAAGATTTCCAAGATCGGAATACACATCCGCTTCCTAGTCATGAGCCAACCACTAATCTTCTGCATCTCAAGTTTCACAAACTGCTTGACGAATCTGAAGTCGCCTCACCAACTATGAAACTTGCCAAAGGCAATGTGCTATCCCGTGTTCCTCGTCTGGCTGACCCAAATATTCCCTCGTCCTCTCAGTCCCAAGTTATTATCCCTGAAGGAAAATCTACAACTGCTGAAGACGAAGCCAATCCCGTCACTTCCAAAGACGAAATCACCTCCGACAGTTCTTCTGGAGATGCCACCAAGTGAACCAAGTTCTGTGTCTTTGCACTCATGTTATTCGTCACATTTTTTACACTAGTTGACAAAAGGGGGAGAATTACATCGAGTCTCGATAGATTTGGTTTTTGTGTTCCTTTTGTTTGGCTTCGTGCTTGTTTGAAACTTCCGGGTTAAACTTATCTGCTTCAAGTTGTAAAACTTCTGTGCTGTAATGTTAATAACCCCGCCTGCTGCACTATTTCTCTCGAAGAATTTGTTTTGCATGTGGAATTATTATCGAAAGTTATGAATGATTGCACTATGATCTCGATGGATTATGTCCCATCAGTGCGAATCATTATCTCAAATGATTGAAATTTCCTCTGTATTCTTCAATACTTGGAGGAGAATTAATCTCATACCTTTTTCCCTGCATACATTTAGGGGGAGTCTATTTCATCATCGAGATAAGTAACACTTATTCACTCTTTTTGGAATTCACTTATCTATCTTCACTTTGATGATTATCTATTTTGTCAACAATCGTCCAAAAAGGGGGAGATTGTTGGTGCAATAATTTGCCTCCTTATGTTTTGGAGTTTGTTGACATAAACAGTATGGGACTTATGTGTTTGCTAGTGCGCACAGAGTAGAAGGTCCCTGGAATCAAGAGGAGTTTGATTCAAACAACAAAGATAATCCCCTGCGTAGCAGTGAAGGTTATCACCGAAGATTATGATAGCAAGAGTGCCCCTCAAAAATTGCTGACGCTAAGCAATTGGTTCGGTGCTCGTCCGAAGGAAGTGACTGCGACCGAGAAGTTTGAAGACGTAGCATTTATTTCGTTGTTTATCTTCTCTTTATTGAGTCACAGGAACACCGTACTACTAAGAGGGGTGTAGCGTTCGAAGCTTTGATTCTCTGATGCTAAAACGAAATCCTATGAAAGTTGCGAGAGAAATCTCTTTGTGTTCCGAGCAAATACTTGCCAACAAGACACCATGATCTTCTTCGCTGCGAGATATTTGTCCCTGAACGAGGAGTTAGCATTACTTGTTCCTCAAGTAATTTTACCGTTGCTCTTGAAATCTGACCGTCATAAACGTGTCGGTTGGCCATTGGCTGGACCGCATCCAAAATGGTCATTTCCCACCAGTAAAGACCGCGGCTATAAATAGCCACCCCGCACCGGTGTTGTCTGGTGGCTGCTCCGCTGGATTGTGAGAAGATTGTTGAGCAACCCCTCTCCCTGAGTGATTTGAGTTTAAAATCCACCGAGAGAAAACCCCTAGAGCCGAAAAATTAGATAGTGGTTCAGCATCACTCGAATCTAAGTCCAGTACACTCTGCCTATTACTCTTGAGAGATGCAAACGCTCTAGATGGTTAGGTGTCAATTTCTTCAGAGACTAAGAGTAAGTGTGGTTCTCGGAGAAGTATGTAAAGGTTTGGAGATTGCCTCAAGTATCTACCACGAGTGATCGGCATTGGTTCATTAACCAATTGTCGAGGAGAATAGGGCGAAGAGAGTTTATCTTCTGTGTTAAATCACAACCCCTCCAACCAGACGTAGTCCTTGTGCAGAAGGACGAACTAGTCTACCAAATTCCTTGTCACCATCGAGCATCACTGGTTACCTCTGTTTCCCTTTCTTACATTCGAACTGTTTCTATCACGTGATTTGTCTCGATGCATGCTTTTAGATTCCATTCAGTAGTTTGTATTCGCTCATTGTATACTGTTTTCATTCGCTTCGCTGCTGGATTTTTGATATTTCTGAAGAAAATTTAAAATTCCCATTCACCCCCCTCTGGTAGACATACTTCGTTCCTACATGGTCAAGAGTAATTTGTTTACCCACCGTATGCTATTTTCTCGAGAGAAGCCTCTAGTGAAAATTATGGCCCCCGGGTCTACCTTTTATCATATAAAAATCCTAATAATACCTTGCTGCAATTTTCTGTTATTTATTTTATTTTGTAGTTTAGTTAGATCTATTTATCCAATCCTATACAATTAAATCTTGCTCGTAACCGTTGAGGGATTGACAACCCCTTTACGCGTTGGGTTGCAAGTATTTGTTGTTTGTGTGCAGGTGTTGTTTACATAGTGTTGCTTGGTTCTCCTACTGGATTGATAACCTTGGTTTCATAACTAAGGGAAATACTTACCTCTGTTGTAGCGCATCATCCTCTCCTCTTCGCGGAAATCCCAACGGAGCTCACAAGTAGCAAGGCCCTCCTCCACCTAAGGGTGATCCTATTTTTGAATTAAAACAATTGATCGATACTTTGAAATATGCTTATATTGATGAAAAGAAGATATATCCTATTATTATTAGTGATAACCTTTCAGAGCGTGAAGAAAAAAGATTATTAAAAACTTTGAGGAAGCACTGTGCTACTATTGGATATACTCTTGATGATCTTAAGGGCATTAGTCCCACTCTATGTCAGCACAAGCTTAATATGAGCCTGATGCTAAACCGATTGTCGATCATCAACGACGATTAAATCCTAAGATGAAGGAAGTGGTAAGAACTAAAATATTAAAGCTTTTGGAAGCAGGTATAATTTATCCCATAGCTGATAGTAGATGGGTAAGTCCCGTTCATTGTGTCCCTAAGAAAGGAGGCATTACCGTTGTCCCCAATGATAAGAATAAACTTATTCCACAAAGAGTTGTAACTGGTTATAGGATGGTAATTGATTTTAGAAAATTAAACAAAGCTACTACAAAATATCATTACCCCTGACCTTTTATTGATCAAATTTTACAAAGATTATCTAAGCATACACACTTTTGCTTTCTTGATGGATATTCCGATTTCTCTCAAATACCTGTATCACAATCCTATCAAGAGAAAACCACCTTTACTTGCCCTTTTGAAACTTGTGCTTATAGACGTATGCCTTTTGGTTTATGCAATGCACCTGCTACCTTTCAAAGATGCATGACTGCTATATTCTCTGACTATTGTGAAAAGATTGTTGAGGTTTTCATGGATGATTTTTTTGTTTTGTGGAACTTCTTTTGATGATTCCTTAAGCAACTTTGATCGAGTTTTGCAGAGATGTGAACAAACTAATCTTGTCTTGAATTGGGAGAAGTGCCACTTTATGGTGAATGAAGGCATTGTCTTGGGGCATAAAATTTCGGAACAAGGTATTGAGGTAGATAAGGCTAAAGTTGACGCAACTGAGAAAATGCCATGTCCTAAAGATATTAAAGGTATAAGAAGTTTCCTTGGTCATGCTGGTTTCTATAGGAGGTTTATTAAAAACCTCCCTAAAATTTCTAGGCCTCTTACTAATCTCTTACAAAAAGATATTCCATTTATTTTTATGATGATTGTGTAGAAGCCTATGAAACATTTAAGAAAGCCTTAACCTCTGCACCTATTATTCAACCACCTGATTGGAACTTGCCTTTTGAAATAATGTGTGATGCTAGTGATTATGCTGTTGGTGTCATTCTAGGACAAAGAGTTGATAAGAAATTAAATGTTATCCACTATGCTAGCAAAACTCTATAATGTGCTCAAAGAAATTATGCTACTACTGAAAAAGAATTACTAGCAGTTGTGTTTTCTTGTGATAAATTCAGATCTTACATTGTTGATTCTAAAGTAATTGTTCACACCAATCATGCTGCTATTAAATACCTTATGGAGAAGAAAGATGCTAAACCTAGACTCAGGTGGGTTCTTTTTCTTCAAGAATTTGACTTGCATATTACTGATAGGAAGGGAGGTGAGAACCCCGTAGGTGATAACTTGTCTAGGTTGGAAATATTCTTGATGAACCACTACCTATTGATGATAGTTTTCACAATGAACAACTAGCTATCATAAATGCTTCTCGTAATACTCTTTGGTATGCACACTATGCCAATTATACTAGACGTTGTATACCTGAGCATGAACATGAACAAATCCTACATAAGTGTCACTCTGAGGCTTACGGAGGACACCATGCGAGAGATAGAACTGCACACAAGGTATTACAATCTGGTTTTTATTGATCTAATCTTTTCAAGGATGCTCGTAAGTTTGTCTTATCTTGTGATGAATGTCAAAGAATTGGTAATATTGGAAGACGTCAAGAAATGCCTATGAATTATTCACTTGTTATTGAACCATTTGATGTTTGGGGATTTGATTATATGGGACCTTTTCCTTCCTCTAATGGGTATACACATATCTTGGTTGTTGTTGATTATGTTACTAAGTGGGTAGAAGCTATTCCAACTAGTAGTGTTGATCATGCCACTTCCATTAAAAATGCTTAAATAAGTTATTTTCCCGAGGTTTGGAGTCCCTAGATATTTAATGACTGATGGTGGTTCACATTTCATTCATGGTGCTTTCCGTAAATTGCTTGCTAAATATGATGTCAACCATACAATTGCATCCCCCTATCACCCTCAATCTAGTGGTCAAGTTGAATTGAGCAATAGAGAAATAAAGTTAATTTTGCAAAAGACCGTCAATAGATCTAGAAATAATTGGTCTAAGAAACTTGACGATGCATTATGGGCTTATAGAATTGCTTATAAAAATCATATGGGTGTGTCTCCTTATAAAATGGTCTATGGAAAAGCATGTCATTTACCTCTTGAGTTAGAACATAAGGCAAATTGGGCAATTAAAGAACTCAATTATGATTTGAAACTTCCCAGTGAAAAGAGGTTATTTGATATTAGCTCGCTAGATGAATGGATAACCCAAGCTTATGAAAATGCCAAATTGTTTAAAGAAAAAGTTAAAAGATGTCATGATAAAAGAATTCAAAGTGGGTGAGTATGTTCTATTGTAATTCTCGTTTTGGATCTTTTAGGAAAACTTCTCTCCAAATGGGAAGGACCATATATCATCAAAGCAGTTTATCGCTCTGGAGCTATTAAGATCAATAATGCCAAAGGCACTAATCCGAAGGTGGTCAATGGACAAAGAATTAAGCATTATATCTCAGGTACGCCTGTTAGTGTTGAAACTAACATTATTCAAACTATGACCCCGTAGGAATACATAAAAAGAGACCTTTCAGAACACTCTAGAACCCTGAAAAGGAAAAGGTACGCGATATGGTAAGTAAACTGACTCTGAAAAATCCATAAAAATACTTTCTGTCAGTTTTGGAATATTAGAAAAAATGCAAAAATAAGAAACACCCGAGGGGGCCACCCAGGTGCCCACAAGGCACCAGGGCATGCTTACCCCCCAGGCGCGCCCTGGTGGCTTGTGGGCCCCTCATGAGCCTTCCCGACTCTGTTTTCTTATGAATACTTGTGGTACACGTTCTTGAGATAGTGGCAGAGGAGTAGAACAAAACCCAGGCAGTAAGTTCCTGTGTACCCCATGCGCATGGGGGGTTAGACCCCGTGGGCACGGGGGTACCATGCGCACGGTACATGACCATGGGCATGGGGCCCCGTGCGCACGGGGGTCAAACACCCCGTGGATAGTGGGTTCCCCAGCGACAGCCACTTCCAGATCGAGAGCTGGGAGTGAGTGCGGCAGAGGAACCCTAAGAACTTAGCACCTAGACTAGTCCTACACAAGGGGAGCAAATACCCTAATCTAGTGAAAACCTAGAAACCCCAAAAGCTAGAGAGGAATCCATGGAGGAAGAAAATGAACAAGGGAAGGGGAAATGCCAGAGGAGGACCCCATCCCGCACGATCTCCAAGGAGCAACGAAGCCCGACGGTGCCCAGAGGAGCACCAGCGAGGGGAGGCGACGGCGGCAGTCCTGGAGGCGTCCTGGGGAGTGGAGGGGGCAACTGGGTGGGAATGAACCCAAACCCCCCATGCCCCACCTCTTCAGGGCCTGGAACCACAGACCCCGTGCGCACAGGCTAAGTGAGCCCCGTGCGCATGGGGGTCCCATGTGCATGGTATAGAGCCCGTGGGCACCGGGGGGCGTGCGCACGGTACATGCCCGTGGACACGGGGTACTCAGGAATTTCGACCAAAAGTGCATTTTGAAGGTATGGCTGAGTGACAACTCTTACCAAGCCTTTTCGAAGCATCTCGGTCTAGGTTTCTGAATACGCCGCGAGAGAATACTGATCACTACGAGAAGGGAACCGAGGAAGAACTTCAACTCTCCCATCATGCTCATAGCAAATTCCTTAGTCATAAGATTCTCAAACTCAACGTTAATAGCATGGTTAGTGGACCCAAAGATAATATCATCAACATATATTTGGCACACAAACAATTCTCCTTTTACCCTCTTTGTGAAGAGAGTGGAATCTATTACCCCAATCTGGAACCTTTTCTCACTTAGGAATGCCATAAGGTGATCATACCAAGCACAAGGTGCTTGTTTAAGTCCATAGAGTGCCTTATGGAGTTCATAAACGTGAGAGGGGTGATCGGGGTCTTCGAAACCGGGAGGCTGTTTTACATACACCAACTCCTTAAGACGACCATTAAGAAATGCACTCATTATATCCATTTGATATAATTTAAAATCATGATGAGAGGCATATGCAAGCAAGATACTAATGGATTCAAGACGGGCAACGAGAGAAAAAGTTTCACCAAAGTCCAAACCTTCAACTTGGGTGAAACCTTGTGCCACTAACCTTGCCTTGTTCCTTATTACTTGTCCATGTTCATATTGTTTGTTCTTGAAGATCCACTTTGTTCCAGTGACATTATGATGCTCTTTGGGTTTCTCCACAAGGGTCCATACTTTGTTGCGGGTAATGTAGTTGAGTTCTTCATTCATGGCATTGATAACCCACAAGTATAGGGGATCGCAACAGTTTTTGAGGGTAGAGTATTCAACCCAAATTTATTGATTCGACACAAGGGGAGCCAAAGAATATTCTTGAGTATTAGCAGCTGATTTGTCAATTCAACCACACCTGAAAGACTTAATATCTGCAGCAAAGTATTTAGTAGCCAAGTAGTATGGAAGTAGCGGTAAACGTGGCAAAAGTAACAGTAGCAGTTTTGTAGCAATCATAACAGTGGCAACGGAAAAGGAACGGAGAAAAGATCAATATGTGAAAAGCTCATAGGCAATGGATCAATGATGGATAATTATGTCGGATGGCATTCATCATGCAACAGTTATAACATAGGTTGACACAGAACTCGCTCCAGTTCATCAATATAATGTAGGCATGTACTCCGAATATAGTCATACGTGCTTATGGAAAAGAACTTGCATGACATATTTTGTCCTACCCTCCCGTGGCAGCGGGGTCCTATTGGAAACTAAGGGATATTAAGGCCTCCTTTTAATAGAGTACCGGACCAAAGCATTAGCACTTGGTGAATACATGAACTCCTCAAACTATGGTCATCACCAGGAGTGGTCCCGACTATTATCACTCCAGGTTTGTCGGATCATAACACGTAGTAGGTGACTATAACTTGCAATATCGGATCAAGAACACAAATATATTCATGAAAACATAATAGGTTCAGATCTGAAATCATGGCACTCGGGCCCTAGTGACAAGCATTAGGCATAGCAAAGTCATAGCAACATCAATCTTAGAACATAATGGATACTAGGGATCAAACCCTAACAAAACTAACTCGATTACATGGTAAATCTCATCCAACCCATCACCGTCCAGCAAGCCTACGATGAGATTACTCACACACGGCGGTGAGCATCATGAAATTGGTGATGGAGGATGGTTGATGATGACGATGGCGACGGTTTCCCCTCTCCGGAGCCCCGAACGGACTCCAGATCTGCCCTCACGAGGAAGAACAGGGCTTGGCGACGGCTCTGTATCATAATACGCGATGAATCCTTCTCTCTGATTTTTTTCTCCCAGAAAGTGAATATATGGAGTTGGAGTTGAGGTCGGTGGAGGTCCAGGGGGCCCACAAGGTCGGAGGGCGCGCCCGCACCCTTGTGAACAGGGTGTGGGGCCCCTTCTGCTGATTCTTTCACCAATATTTTTTATTAATTCCAAAATTTATCTCCATGAAGTTTCAGGTCATTCCAAGAACTTTTTATTCTGCACAAAAATAACACCATGGAGAGTCTGCTGAAAACAGCATCAGTCCGGGTTTGTTCCATTCGAATCATGCAAGTTAGAGTCCAAAACAAGGGCAAAAGAGTTTGGAAAAGCAGATACGACAGAGACGTATCAACTCCCCCAAGCTTAAACCTTTGCTTGTCCTCAAGCAATTCAGTTGATAAACTGAAAGTGATAAAGAAAAACTTTTACAAACTCTCTTGTTGTTGCAAATATGTAAAGCCAACATTCAAGTTTTCAGCAAATATTATGAACTAACCATATTCACAATAACATTTAGGTCTCACATTTACTCATATCAATGGCATAACCAACTAGGGAGCAACAATAATAAATCTCAGATGACCACACTTTTCTCAAAACAATCATGATATGATATAACAAGATGGTATCTAGCTAGCCCTTTCTGAGACTGCAAAACATAAATGCAGAGCACCCCTGAAGATCATGGACTGACTAGACATTGTAATTCATGGTAAAAGAGATCCAGTCACAGTCATACTCAATATAAGTTAATAGCAATGCATACAAATGACAGTGGTGCTCTCTAACTGGTGCCTTTTATAAGAGGATGATGACTCAGCAATAAAAGTAATTAGATAGACCCTTCGCAGCGGGAAGCAGGGATTTGCAGAGGTGCCAGAGCTCGCGTTTTTGGAACAGAGATAAATAATATTTCGAGCGGCATGCTTTCATTTTCAACATAACAACCAAGAGATCTCGGTATCTTCCATGCTACATACATTATAGGAGGTTCCCAAACAGAATGGTAAAGTTTATACTCCCCCACCACCAACAAGCACGCTCCATGGCTGGTCCAAAACAATGGGTACCGTCCAACTAACAACAATCCTGGGGGAGTTTTGTTTGCAATTATTTCGATTTGATTTGCTTTGAGCATGGGACTGGGCATCCCGGTTACCAGCCATTTTCTCGTGAATGATGAGCGGAGTCCACTCATCGTGAGAATAACTGAGGGAGTCCTGGATTAGGGGGTGTCCGGATAGTCGAACTATCACCGTTGGCCGGACTCCTGGACTATGAAGATACAAGATTGAAGACTCCGTCCCGTGTCCGGATGGGACTTTCCTTGGCGTGGAAGGCAAGCTTGGCGATACGGATATGTAGATCTCCTACCATTGTAACTGACTCTGTGTAACCCTAACCCTATCCGTTGTCTATATAAACCGGAGGGTTTTAGACCGTAGGACGAACAACAATCATACCATAGGCTAGCTTCTAGGGTTTAGCCTCTCTGATCTCGCGGTAGATCCACTCTTGTACTACCCATATCATCAATATTAATCAAGCAGGAGTAGGGTTTTACCTCCATCGAGAGGGCCCGAACCTGGGTAAAAACATCGTGTCCCTTGTCTCTGTTACCATCCGCCTAGACACACAGTTCGGGACCCCCTACCGAGATCCGCGGTTTTGACACGACATTGGTGCTTTCATTGAGAGTTCCTCGTGTCGTCATCCTTAGGCCTGATGGCTCCTTCGATCATCAACAACGACGCGGTCCAGGTGAGACTTTTCTCCCGGACAGATCTTCAGATTCGGCGGCTTTGCATGCGGGCCAATTCACTTGGCCATCTGGAGCAGATCGAAGCTACGCCCTGGCCATCAGGTCAGATTTGGGGTTTGAACTACGGCCGACATCGCGGAGACTTGATCTTGACGGATTCGAGCCACAGCCAAGCGCCGCCTTTGTCTCGATGGGCACGATCTAGCTCTGCCGCCAAGCGGTGCCACGGAGGCGCACCAGCGTCCGCTCGACCCTTAGCTCGAGCCGACTCCGCCGATCGAGGGCGAGTGGCTGGACACCGCCTCGGGGCTACAATCTCTACAGCGATTGAGCGGAACACCATCCCGTCGCTGCGAATCCGTGACTCCAAGGTGCGGACTCCTCTCGGACTCCGGACCTCCAGCGCCCGCCAATCGAATCCGATTGGGCGCCGTCATGGAGTTCATCGCCACGGACATCTTTCAAAGACTCGCCCTTTGGCGACATCCTGAATTCACTAAAGTCTCTCTCTTTATCTCGAGAGCCCTGGCGGACTACGGTCGGGAAGGTTGGGATGCGGATGACGAAGAAATTCAACGCCCACCCACCACCCACTTTGTAGCCACTGCCGATGATTTAACCAACATGCTCGACTTGACTCGAACACATCGACGGTATGGGCGGCGATCTTTGAGAAGACCAAGAACCATCGCCTCTGTGGCACTGGAAGGCCACCTCGTCATACGACATATACATGGTGGACATCCCAAAAGATGGGAACGGCGATGGAGCAGTGGAGGATGACCCCTCAAGAAACAGCCCAAGCGCCCGGCGTCGTGGCGCCGCTCTAAATCCGCCACAGCAAAATGGTGATTCCGCACGGAGATAATAACACCCGGACGGTGCGAAGACAACCTCCTCCGGCAGGATTCAACACGGGAGGAGGGAGAAGCCAGCCCTCATGATAGGCGGCAGGCGGGGAGGTGGAGGGCGATAATTATATGCCTCCTCTCGAAGATGAGGCAAGCCTCGACGACAGCACAATTTGTCGTGCTCGAGGATCCCGCTTGAACAGGGCGTTTCAAACGCAGGCTTATGGCCACGACAAGCAGCCTCAAGAAAAAGCAGCAGCAGCTTAGAGCTGACCAAGACTTGCTAGCTGACAGATGGACTGAAGTCCTTGCAGCCGAAGAGTACGAACCCGAACGCCCCTCCAAGAGATACCCAAAACGCAGGCTGGTACCCCAATTAGAGGAGGAAGCACCCAAACCTACATCACCAGCGCATGATGTGGCCAACCGGCCACCCCGTGGCCGCGACAGAGAGGCCTCTAGGCCCTCCATTCAAGCCGCACCCCGGCGTCGCTCGAAAAGTACCAAGGCATGGGGAAACGCGCCAGACCTGCGAGACATATTGGAGGACAATGCAAGGCAAACAAGATCGATCTACGGATCGCGTGGGTGCCCCACGACATGTGATGATAACCGTCACGCCGGATACAGCAATTCCGGCCGGGCCGAACACAGTAGACAAAGCTCATTTGAGCTGCGTCGTGATATAGCTCAATACAGAGGCGCCGCACACCCACTATGCTTCACAGACGAAGTGATGGATCATCAAATCCCCGAGGGTTTCAAACCCATAAACATCGAATCATACGATGGCACAACAGATCATGCGGTTTGGATCGAGGACTACCTCCTCCATATCCACATGGCCCGCGGTGATGATCTACACGCCATCAAATACCTCCCACTCAAGCTTAAAGGACCAGCTCGGCATTGGCTTAACAGCTTGCCAGCAGAATCAATTGGTTGTTGGGAGGACCTGGAAGCCGCATTCCTTGATAACTTCCAGGGCACATATGTGCGACCACCAGACGCCGATGACCTCAGCCACATAATTCAGCAGCCAGAAGAATCGGCCAGACAATTCTGGACACGGTTCCTAATCAAGAAAAATCAAATCGTTGACTGTCCGGATGCAGAGGCCCTCGCATCCTTCAAACATAGCATCCGCGACGAGTGGCTTGCCCGGCACCTAGGACAGGAAAAGCCGAAATCCATGGCAGCCCTCACAACACTCATGACCCGCTTTTGTGCGGGAGAGGACAACTGGCTAGCTCGTAATAACAACTTGACCAAAAACCCTGGTAGTTCGGATACCAAGGACAGCAATGGCAGGTCGCGTCGCAACAAGCACAAGCGCCGCGATTAACGGCGATAATCTGAAGATCGGCAATCAATGCGGATTCAGAGGCTCTAAACCGGTCGGGGAAAAAGCCGTTCAAAAGAAATACTCAGGGCCCGTCCAATCTGGACCGAATACTCGATCGCTCGTGCCAAATACATGGCACCCCCGAAAAACCAGCCAACCACACCAACAGGGATTGTTGGGTCTTCAAACAGGCAGGCAAGTTAAATGTCGAACTCAATGACAAGGGGCTGCATAGCGATGACGAGGAGGAGCCCGGCCCCGAACAATAGAGGACAGAAGGGCTTCCCCCACAAGTGCGGACGGTGAACATGATATACGCAACCCACATACCCAAAAGGGAGCGGAAGCGTGCACTAAGGGACGTATATGCGATGGAGCCAGTTGCCCCAAAGTTCAACCCATGGTCCTCCTGCCCGATCACCTTTGATCGAAGGGACCACCCCACTAGGATCCGCCACGGTGGATTCGCTGCATTGGTTCTTGACCCAATCATCGACGGATTTCACCTCACTAGAGTCCTGATGGACGGCGGTAGCAGCCTGAACCTGCTCTATCAGGATACAGTGCGCAAAATGGGCATAGACCCCTCAAGGATTAAACCCACAAAAACGACCTTTATAGGCATCATACCAGGTGTAGAGGCCAATTGTACACGCTCAGTTACACTCGAAGTGGTCTTCGGATCCCCGGATAACTTTCGAAGCGAAGAGTTAATCTTCGACATAGTCCCGTTCCGCAGCGGCTATCACGCACTGCTTGGATGAACCGCATTTTGCAAAGTTTAATGCGGTGCCGCACTACGCATACCTCAAGCTCAAGATGCCAGGCCCTCTAGGAGTAATCACGGACAATGGAAACACCGAACGCTCTCTCCGAACGGAGGAGCATACGGCGGCCCTCGCGGCAGAGGTGCAAAGCAGCCTCTCACAACAATTCTCGAGTCCGGCTACTAAACGTCCGGACACCGTCAAGCGCGCCCGGAGTAACCTACAACAAGACCGCCTGGCACGATCCGAGAACGCGTAGCAATCCGGCCCCAACCCCAGCCCTCGCGAAATTGCGAAGCCAGTACTACGCGTACATAACTACGCTTTGGAAATACCATGGGCATAAGGGGAGGGGCACGACCACGACACGCCCAGAATGCGGCTCAACCGCACCAGGGGCTCCCGATCATGTCATTATTTTTCTTTCTTCTTTTCTCTTACCTTCAGGACTCCGTTTTCCAGAAGCCCTGTCCGGCACTAGAATTGCCGAACTCACGATGCAACAGCCAGGGAAGCAGAAAGCTACGTCGAGTGTCTAGGTGGTCTCTACTACAAGCATTATACCTGTTTTACATACCATCCCGCAGCTTACCCCTGGAGGGGGACATGTTAAATAGTCCCATCCCTTGCTTATCGCACTATTTGTATCATTCTGCTTTCATTGCACTCCTTTCTTTATCTATATATATGTTCATTCATGACACGTGGCACCCGTACACTTTGGTACGGCCAATACACCAGGGGCTTAAGTACCCCAAAAATATGGTGTGACAAGTCCGAACACTTTCACAAGTGCGGCAACCCGAACTTATAGCATTATATGCATCGGCTCCGAATCATGTCTTGGGTCAATAGTTGGGTTTGCCCGGCTCCCATGTTTTGGTACCTTACATTCCGTTATATCGGCTAAGGTAGCTGGGAGAACCACGGCGATTGTGCCCGGTTGAGCTGGGTTGAGCACCTCGGTGGAAAGCTAAAACTGACCGTCATGATAGGGCGAGAGCGATCGCTGTTCGAGAGGTTTTTTCGGGTCCCTAAAGACTTATGCCGCTTAGAGCGAGGAGTCGGCATTGTCCGACCAAGGCGTGGATAGCGCCCCAAACTCGGTCTTCCGAATACTAGGGGCTTCGCTGAAATTTAAAATTATAGAATTCTATGGCTAAGTGAGAGTGTTCAAGCACTATAGTCCGGTCGCCTTGTTTGTTGCGTTCAGCGCCTCCCTCGAAGGACCCAAGAATGGGAACAAGAGCGCTCAAGTTTATCCCGAACACCCCCAGACTCGTGGCATGGGGCTGAAGCCAACGACTTGCCATCTCTCAAATTTGATAAGCGGCGCCTGAAGGTAATATTTTAAATTCTGGCGTTGCTTAGCGCATATGAACAAGTTTTCAAGCACACACTTGACGCGCTATCGCGCTCATTATACTGGGGCTTCTTTAATGAAGCTTATTTATCTGGGCTTTATGCCCAACACATGTGTCACACTTCGCATGTACCTTTTATTCACCATTATATGCATCGATATGACTTAAGTTTTGGCCAAGCTGGGTTGCTCGGCTCTGTGCTTACCCCTCGTTCCCGATTGTTCGGCTAGGTGGTAAAGGAGCACCTCTGCGATTATTACCGCTTGGTCAGCGGACGTGTACCTCGAACCGGGTGAAGCCGAAAGCTACCGTTCTTAAGGGAATATTCGGTCGGTGAACTAAAAGACGATTTTTATTTTCATTTATCTGCCCCAGATGCTTTTACTGCTTTTTTTGCAGTCCGACATGCACTTTAGGGCATGCCTCCTGAGAAAGGAACCCCTAACGGAACTATTCTCCTGGAAGATGTTTCTTACTAACCATGTAATATAACATAACTAGTTGGGCACTTGTCTGATAAAGCACTCATGACCCCTACGCCTGGTCTCCACGCATGCCCCGGTTTTTACATAAGCGCGAGGGTATTCGGACACACTCCGGACTATTGGGTCCCGAGGTTGAAGCGAAAAGGTCCACTACGATAAACGATCTACAATCCAGCTAGAAGGCATTTTACATGTCATTTTAAATTACATAGTCAAATTGACTGATTGTATTTCTCTTCAATGTCGTCTAATAGGTTGTCTAGTTTACAGTCCTGCTGGGAATACTTTGCGGCCAACTCTACTTGGCCGTACACTAAGCTCACAGGGATCTCCTTCCCGTCGGGCCCCACAGGTCCGACCTCGGCCATGTGGTTTGGGTCCGCCTTCATGTACCGCGTCTTCACCATGGCCCAGGCCTCCCTGGCGCCTTGACGACAGGCCGATATCTTCCATAGTCGGAAGCGCCGCCGTGCTCCCTGAAGCTTCTCTGCAAGCTCTCCAAGGCCTTCGGGCAGGGAGATAGATGGCCACAAGGCCTGGGCAACGCCTTTCATCACCTGCCGAACTCGTTCGTGCAGTTGCAATAGCTCGGGAAGAAGGTCACCCGTAGAACCGGGCATTTCCTCTGCAGGACGACCCGTGAGCATACCTACAGACATAACTCTGTTAGTTGACTTCCTCGCCGAACTCTTTTTCAAAGTTCGCTCAAGCACTTACTATAAATGCCGCGACGAAGTCGCCGATTCTCCTTCACGGAGTCAGACAGCTGGGCACGAACATCCTTTAGTTCCTCACCCAGCTGGGTGTTGGCATCTTGGAGATTATTTTTCTCTTGCCTCACCCTCGTAAGCACATTCTCGCCGGCCTTCAACCGGCGCAAGAGTTGTTGCTTGTCCGGATCTAGTCCGACGCCATCTGCAATATTATTGTCAGATTTACACACACGCCACACTTCACAAACTACTCATCTTTTGAAGCATATATTACCAGAGGGGGTCTCTGCAGCTCCCCCTGTAGCGGCTAGTGCGGCCTCAAGTTGGGCCTTGCATTCTTCAACCTCCTGGGACAGTCGGGTATTCTTTTTTGTAAGATCATGCATAACAAATGATCCTTAAATCAGTTATTCTAACTATTTTAAGTCTCGGGGGCTACTGGCATATATAACCGTCAAATTTACTCACCTGTATGTCCTTTACATACTGCTCCGTGTCTCTGGCTAGACCATCTTGAGCGGCACGGAGGTACGCATCTCCTGAATTGAAGGCATTCAACGCCTCTTGGGAGAAACATGCGTCACGAAGAACTGTCCGGCGGCGCCTGTGATTCATGGCACTCTCCACCTCGGAGTTGGTGGCGGACAATCTGTCGGCATCCTCTGTCGGAGGAGCATCCGACACATGCCTCGTGCTCGCCTCCGCTTCTGGACCCGGCTTTGGAGCCTGGCTGGCGGAGGCTCGACATAACCTCTCCGGACACAGTCCCGCGGCGCTTTTTCTGAAAAGAGCACCAGCGTTAATCGCCTTCCGTGAATCAATCCTGGAATATGGTGACGCGCCATACCGTTGCGGCGGCGTTTCGATCCGGACCGCACTTCTTTTTAGCCTGCGGGGCTGTGCTGCCCCTTGTTGGCTAGCCGCCACGGGCTCGGCCTCCTGCCTCGAAGGCATCCCCTGCGAAACACCATTGGTATACGGTGATAAAAAATAATCACGGATGGGTCATTATCAGAGTATTGGGACCTCGGTCTCAGTTACCTGTGAGGCTGGAAGTATTCCGGGGTAATCGGCCGTAATGGCAACCAAGGCATTATCGATGCTCAGTTGGTGAAATACCCCATCAATCAGCTCCACCAATATATCTGGATCCTCTTGGGAGGCCGGATCGAGGAGCCGTTCCGGATCCTTAGGTTGTGGAGGCGGGCTGTTTATGTCTTTTACGGCCTGGCGCAGTTCTTGCGTCAAAATCACAAAATGAGATACCCAACCATGGGAATACGGATCGGATGTGCAAAAAATAAATGTCCGCTTACCCAGCTTCGAGGATTGTTCATAGAAAATCCGTTCAATGGACTGACGCGGAGAAAATCCTCCTCTTCTCCCTTGTACAGCGCGGACAAGATCTTCACCAGATCGGTGACTGATCCCGGCCCCTTACGGCCATGACGGGTGGCATCGTCCTCCCGTTGAAATCCCACATGGGTGGCCCCTATCTTTGGGCGGCTGCACCCCGCATAATACATGTGGCCATGACACCGATCATGGTCAGTCCGGGATGAGCTAACAATCTTATTCGGCTCATCAGGTAAAGGACGTCCCTGTCGTCTTCCCTCTGGGGGCTCCGCGGGCGCCAACTCAGGCGTTTCTTCAAAGGAGCATTGCTGAACTCCGGGAGACCGATCCGAACAGGATCCGGCAGCGGGACGTCTTCTATATAAAACCATTCCGAAGGCCAGTCTTTGGATGCCTTCTTCGGGGTTCCGGATAGATATCCGGTCCCGGCCATGCGCCACAGCTCGGCTCCGCCCACTTGATATATTGACCCCTCATGAGAACGGTGTACAAGGCAGAATAATCTCTTCCACAGCGTAAAATGAGCCTCGACGCCCAAGAACAGTTCGCAAAGGGCCACAAAGCCCGCGATGTGCAAAATGGAGGCAGGCGTAAGGTGGTGCAACTGAAGGCCGTAGAACTCCAAGAGCCCCCGGAGAAACGGATGAATTGGAAATCCGAGTCCTCTCACTAGATAAGAGACAAAGCATACCCGCTCTCCTTTGGAGGGATCGGGGACACTCTCCGCTTGCTTTCCGCCCTTATAGGTGGCGAGTCCGGCTCGAACCGGAACCATGAAGGCTGGGGGAAGAAATCCCATGGTTTGGAGTGTCACTAGCTCGCTATGCGGGACTGAGCATCTCTCCCAATTTCCAGGCTGAGGGCTGGGAGCGCGAGAGGAGGAGCCGTGTCGACTGTCCATGATGGAATGGATTTTTTCAGAGGCGCTCCGATGAAAGCTCGCGGAGGGTGGATGGTGTGACTCGAATCTAGATCCTCGTCCCTTTTATAGACGGCCCATTTGCGCAGCTAGGGGGATAAGTGTAAAAATACCCTGGCTTTTCGCATTCATTCAACACGTGGAAGATGGCCACTATTGGGCGTGGAAGCCAAGGAACGTAGCATTTGTCAGAAGCCGGACACTATTCGACAAGTATATGAAATTTGGAGAAGAACCCGCCTCACAATGCCGAAGACAATCTACGCGCCGGACTCATCGCCATTGAAGCCTGGTTCGGGGCTACCGAGGAGTCTGGATTAGGGGTGTCCGGATAGCCGAACTATCACCGTTGGCCGGACTCCTGGACTATGAAGATACAAGATTGAAGACTTCGTCCCGTGTCCGGATGGGACTTTCCTTGGCGTGGAAGGCAAGCTTGGCGATACGGATATGTAGATATCCTACCATTGTAACCGACTCTGTGTAACCCTAACCCTATCCGATGTCTATATAAACCGGAGGGTTTTAGTCCGTAGGACGACCAACAATCATACCATAGGCTAGCTTCTAGGGTTTAGCCTCTCTGATCTCGTGGTAGATCCACTCTTGTACTACCCATATCATCAATATTAATCAAGCAGGAGTAGGGTTTTACCTCCATCGAGAGGGCCCGAACCTGGGTAAAAACATCGTGTCCCTTGTCTCCTATTACCATCCGCCTAGACGCACAGTTCGGGACCCCCTACCCGAGATCCGCCGGTTTTGACACCGACAATAACCCACATAGCATGGAAGATATTGACAGCCCTAGTTGATACATGAGCAATTCGAGCATACAAGACAGAATATCATTTGAAGGTTTAGAGTTTGGCACATGCAAATTTACTCGGAACAGCAGGTAAATACCGCATATAGGAAGGTATGGTGGACTCATATGGAACAACTTTGGGGTTTATGGAAGTGGATGCACAACAAGTATTCCCGCTTAGTACAAGTGAAGGCTAGAAAGAGACTGGGAAGCGCCCAACTAGAGAGCGACAACAGTCATAAACATGCATTGAGATTAACTAACATTGAATGCAAGCATGAGTAGGATATAAATCACCATGAACATAAATATCGTAGAGGCTATGTTGATTTTGTTTCAACTACATGAGTGAACATGTGCCAAGTCAAGCCACTCGAATCATTCAAAGGAAGATACCATCCTATCATACTACATCACAACCATTTTAATTTCCATGTTGGCATGCAAGGTAAACCATTATAAGCTCCAAGCTAATTAAGCATGGCATGAGTAACTATAATCTCTAATTGTCATTGCAAACATGTTTCATTCATAATAGGCTGAATTAGGAACGATGAACTAATCATATTTACAAAAACAAGATAGGTCGAGTTCATACCAGCTTTTCCTCATCTCAATCATTTCATCATATATCGTCATTATTGCCTTTCACTTGCACGACCAAACGGTGTGGATAATAATAATAGTGCATGTGCATTGGACTAAGCTAGAATCTGCAAACATTTATTCAAAGGAGAAGACACGGTAATATGGGCTCTTTTGTTAGATCAACAATAATGCAAATGAGAGCTACTCGACATTTTCATGGTGGTCTTCTCCTCTCGACCCCCAAAGAAAAGAAAAGAATTTCAAAGAAACATTCTGAAATATTTTTGGAGTTTTTGTTTTTTCTGAAGAAAGAATAACAAGAACGAGAAAAACTATTTACACGAGAAAGCTCCCAACAGGTACGAGAAATCTTTTTGGGTTTTCTTTTAATATTACTACTAAGCATGCGTAGAAAGTAAACTAACTACAACTAATTTTTCGTTTTTCTCAAGGTTTTTCAAACACACAAGAAGAAAGCGGAAGAAATAATTAAACTAGCATGGATAATACAATGAAAAAGTATGAACGCCGACAACTGAAATGAGTGTGTGAACATGAATGTAATGTCGGTGGGAAATACGTACTCCCCCAAGCTTAGGCTTTTGGCCTAATTTGGTCTAAGACCATGGCTGGCCCGGTGGATATTCAAAGTTGTAATCGGGGTTGTACTGAGATGCGTCAGCCACTGCCTGAAGGCGAGCGGCCTTCGCTGTTCTCTCATACTCATCTGCCTCCTCTCTAGTTATAAAATATCATCCCTTTGCCTGAAAGTTAAAGAAAGAAGGAGCAAGAAGAGTAACAAGGACGGCTCACTGTCTATCAAAGATTAGCTGGTACTGAAGGATCTGTTCGTTTCTCTTAAGAAACTGGTGCCATAGCCTCATAATCCAGAAAACTAGGTGGCAACTCAATATCATAATTTCTAATAGGTACATTCAAATAGTTAGCTAAACGAGTTGCATAAATCCCACCAAATAAATCTCCATCTTTAGCATTAAGATGTAGCCTTCTAGCAATAATGGCCCCCAAATTATATCGTTTATCACCTAAGACCGCACAGTTGAGGACACTAAGATCTGGGACGCAAACATGGCAAAGCTCATGTTTACTATTAATAAACCTACCGAAAAAGAGAGCAAAATAATGTATGGCAGGAAAGTGAATGCTCCCTACAGTTTCTTGTGTGATATTTCTAGTTTCTCCAACAGTGATGCTGGCAAGGAAGTCATTATATTCAGATTTATGAGGCTCACAAAGACTACCCCATTGCAGAATTTTACATGCATTACAAAAGTCTTCTAGGTCCATGGTATAAAATTCATCACAAAGATCAAATAGGACAATAAGAGTGTTATGCTTAGATGAAAACTCAAACCTCCGCACGAAAGAATCAGTGAGATAATGATATTGTAAACACTTGTCTGATAAAAATCCTCAAGGCCGACATTTTGTACGTACTCATAGAATTCATCCTTGAAACCTGAATGTTCTATAAATTCATCTGAAGGCCATTCACACGGCTTTACTTGAGCTTCCCTTGGTGGTTCAGGGTCCAGTTCGCGTATCGCACGCCTCGGTGCTTGTTTCCTTGAAAAACCACCTTGGTACATTCTACTAGACATTTTTTCTTTCTCTGAAATTTTCTGAAATTTTTAGTAACTCAAAATAAAAGCGAACCAAACTCAACAAAATTGATAGCAACTACTCCTACAAGTGCCTAGAGGCTATATCATGCATCAAAACTACTTTGGACCATATAAATTTGACATGCAAGCTCAAGAACAAGGTCACCACAGCAGCAAAAACTTGCAACGAATAAAGCACTAGAACAAAAACTAATTGGACCATTGGAGGAGTCACATACCGAAGAACAATCCCCCAAAGCAGTTTTGTGAATGGAGCTTTGAACAAGGAGATCAGACATGGCAGCAAGATGAGCAAGAACACGAGTTTGAGCTATGGAGTGATTTTTTCTGGAGGAAGGAGTGGATGGGTGCTGGAATAAGTGGAGGGGGCCACATGGGGCCCACAAGGTCAGGGGGCTCGCCCTCCACCCTTGTGGCCAGCTGGTGAGGCCCCCTGGTGTGTTCTTTGCACCAGAAATTCTAAAATATTGTAAAAAAAACATATCCAATTTTCAGGGCATTTGAGGAGCTTTTATTTTCGGGACTTTTTTTGCACGGATAATTCAGGAAACAGACAGAACATACTATTTTTTCTTTATCTAATCTAAATAACATAAAGTAAAAGATGGGTATAGAGAGTCTGTGCTTCTAAATTCATCCATCTCATGCTCATCAAAAGGAATCCATTAACAAGGTTGATCAAGTTTTATTAACAAACTTCTTCCGAATGACATGAAACTAGAGAACTTTCGAATAACAATAGGTTACCTCAACGCGATATGCATTTCCCCAACAATAAGAATATCATATTTCTTTTTGACAGTAGGAAGAGGAAATTCAAAACCTCCAATAGTAATAGTTGGAATTTTTCCAATAGAAATGATACTATGAACTTGAGGTTGTTTCCTTGGAAAGTGTACTGTATGCTCATTACCATTAACATGAAAAGTGACATTGCCTTTGTTGCAATCAATAACAGCCCCTGCAGAATTCAAATCAAATTCTTGCAACAAGACAACCCAACGAATAAGTCTAGGTTTAGCATCTTTCTTTTCCATAAGATATTTAATAGCAGTATGGTCTGCGTGAACAGTTACTTTGGAATCAGCAATATAAGGTCTAAATTTATCACAAGCAAACACCACTGCTAAGAATTCTTTTTCAGTAGTAGCATAATTTCTTTGGGCACTGTCTATAGTTTTACTAGCATAATGAATAACATTCAATTTCTTATCAAATCTTTGTCCTAGAACAGCACCAACAGCATAATCACTAGCATCACACATAATTTCGAAAGGTAAGTTCCAATCAGGTGGTTGAACTATAGGTGCAGTAATTAAAGCTTTCTTGAGTGTTTCATAGGCTTCAAGACAATCATCATCAAAGACAAAAGGAATATCCTTTTGCAAAATATTAGTGAGAGGCCTGGAAATTTTAGAAAAGTCTTTGAAAATCTCCTATAGAAACCAGCATGACCTAGGAAACTACGAATACCTTTCATGTCCTTTGGACATGGCAGTTTCTCAATAGCGTCAACCTTAGCTAGGTCCACTTCAATACCTCTTTCTGAAATTTTATGACCCAAGACAATGCCTTCATTAACCATAAAGTGGCACTTCTCCCAATTCAAGACAAGATTTGTTTGTTCACATCTCTGCAAAACTCGCTCAAGATTGCTCAAATAATCATCAAAAGACTTCCCATAAACAGAGAAATCATCCACGAAAACCTCAACAATTTTTTCACAAAAGTCATATAATATAGCCATCATACATCTTTGAAAGGTAGCAGGTGCATTACATAAACCAAAAGGCATACGTCTATAAGCATAAGTTCCAAAGGGACAAGTACAGTAGTATTTTCTTGATCTGGTTGAGAAACAGGTATTTGGGAAAAACCAGAATATCCATCAAGGAAGCAAAAGTGTGTGTGCTTAGATAATATTTGAAGCATTTGATCAATAAAAGGCAAAGGGTAATGATCTTTTCTAGTAGCTTTATTTAATATTCTGAAATCAATTACCATTCTATAGCCTGTAACAATTCTTTGTGGAATAAGTTCATTCTTATCATTAGGAACGACAGTAATACCTCCTTTCTCATGGACACAATGAACAGGACTTACCCATCTACTATCAGCTATAGGATAGATTATACCTGCTTCCAGAAGTTCTAATATTTCCGTTCTTACCACCTCTTTCATCTTCGGATTTAACCGACGTCGGTGATCAACAACTGGTTTAGCATCAGGTTCCATATTAATTTTATGCTGACATAGAGTGGGACTAATGCCCTTTAAATCATCAAGAGTATATCCAATAGCAGCTCGGTACTTCCTTAGAACTTTCAATAATCTTTCTTCTTCATGTTCTGAAAGGTTAGCACTGATAATAACAGGATATATCTTCTTTTCATCAAGATAAGCATATTTCAAAGTGTCTGGCAATTGTTTTAATTCAAACACAGGATCACCTTTAGGTGGAGGAGGACCCCTAGAGTTTCAATAGGCAAATTGTTTTTAAGTAGAGGACGTTGTTCAAAGAAAATAATGTCTATTTCATTTCTTTCATGCATATGTAAATCATTCTCATGGTCTAGCAAGTATTGTTCTAAAGGATCAGTAGGTGGCACAGCAATAGAAGCAATACTAATTAATTCATCCTTACTAGGCAATTCTTTTTGATGATGGTTTCTACTAAACTTGGAAAAATTAAACTCGTGAGACTCGTCACCAAAGCTAACACCCAAAGTTTGTTTCTGGCAAACTATCTTAGCATTAATTGTGTTCAAGAAAGGTCTACCAAAGATAATGGGACAAAAGTCATCTTGTGGGGAACCAAGAATAAGAAAATCAGTAGGGTATCTTATTTTCCCGCACAAGACTTCAACATCTCTAATAATCCCACAAGGTGATATGGTGTCTCTATTTGCAAGTTTAATAGTAACATCTATGTCCTCTAACTCTGTAGGTGCTATGTCTTCCCTAATTTATTGATATAACTTGTAAGGAATAGCACTCACACTAGCACCCATGTCACATAAACCATGATAGCAGTGGTCTCCTATTTTAACTGAAATGACAGGCAGGCCAACAACTGGTCTATTTTTATCCCTTTTTCGGGTTTGGCAATTCTAGCAGCTTCTGCACAGAAGTAGATAACATGCCCATCCACATCTTCTTCTAAGAGATCTTTAATCATGGAAATATTAGGTTCAACTCTAATTTGTTCATCTGGTTTAGGTGTTCTAACAGAGCTTTTGTTAACCACAGTCGAAACTTTAGCATGTTCCTTTATCCTAATAGGAAAAAGAGGTTTCTCAATATAAGCAGTAGGAATAACTGGATCAACATTATAGAGTATAGTTTCTTCTTTCACTGGTACCGGTTCTTTAATTTCTTCTTCAATAGGTGGATGATATTTAAGCCACTTCTCTTTAGGGAGTTCAACATGAGTAGCAAATGATTCATAAAAGGAGGCTACTATCTCAGAGTCAAGTCCATATTTAGTGCTAAACTTTTGGAAAGCATCGGTATCCATAAAAGATTTAACAAAATCATACTTAAGCTTTATACCTGAATCTTTACCTTCATCGAGTTCCCAATCTTTAGAGTTGCGTTTAATTATTTCCAAAAGATCCCACCGGAATTCAATAGTCTTCTTCATAAAAGAACCAGCACAAGAAGTTTCTCCAACATAGTTTGATCATTACGAGAAAGCCGAGCATAAAAATTCTGAATAATCATTTCTCTTGAGAGCTCATGATTGGGGCATGAATATAACATTGAATTAAGCCTCCCCCAAGCTAGAGCGATACTTTCTCCTTCACGAGGCCAAAAATTATATATATAATTCTGATCACGATGAACTAGATGCATAGGATAAATTTTTTGGTGGAACTCCAGTTTTAGAAATTCCAATTCCATGATCCAATATCATTGCATAGCCTATACCATGCCAATGCTTTTCCCTTCAAAGATAAAGGGAAAACCTTTTCATAACTTCATCCCTGGGTAAACCTGCAAGCCTAAACAATCCACAAATTTGTTCTACATGTATCAAGTGCATATCAGGATGTTTTGTTCCATCTCCTGCATAAGGATTAGCTAGTAGTTGTTCTATCGTACTCGAAGGAATGTCATATTAAATATTTTCAGTAGGTGCAGTAGGTTGAGGGGTAACTAATTGTGGTTCCGGACGAGGTGAAGATATCCCGAACAAACCCCTCAAAGGATTGTTTTCCATAGTAACAAGTGAAAATAAATTTCAGCTCACTATATAAATGTTTCCTTACCGAATTCCACTTACCAAAGGCGCTTCACTCCCCGGCAACAGCGCCAGAAAATAGCCTTGATGACCCACAAGTATAGGGGATCAATTTTAGCTCTTTTCGATAAGTAAGAGTGTCGAACCCAATGATGAGTCGAAGGAAATGACAAGTAGTTTTCAGTAAGGTAATGTCTGCAAGTGCTGAAATTGTAAGTAGCGAGTAGTTTGATAGCAAGATTATTTGTAACGAGCAAGTAACGATAATAGTAACAAGTATGCAGCAAGGTAGACCAATCCTTTTGAGGCAAAGGACAGGCCAAAACGGTATCTTATGATAAGCAAAGCGTTCTTGAGGGTACACAGGAATTTCATCTAGTCACTTTCATCATGTCGGTTTGATTTGTGTTCGCTACTTTGATAATTTGTATGTGGGTGGACCGGGTCTTAGGTGCTGTTCTTACTTGAACAAACCTCCTACTTATGATTAACCCTCCCGCAAGCATCCGCAACTATGGGAAAAGTATTAAGAATAAATTCTAACCATAGCATTAAACTTTAGGATCCAATCGGTCCCTTACGGAATAGTGCATAAACTGGAGTTTAAGTTTCTGTCACTCTCGCAGCCCACCATCTATTTACTACTCCACAATGCATTCCCTTAGGCCCAAATATGGTGAAGTGTCATGTAGTCGACGTTCACATGACACCACTAAGGGAATCACAACATACATAGTATCAAAATATCGAACACATATCAAATTCACATGATTACTTGCAACATGATTTATCCCGTGACCTCAACAACAAAGGTAACTACTCACAAACAACAAACATGCTCATGATCAGAGGAGTATTAATATGCATAATGGATCTGAAAATATAATCTTCCACCAAATAAACCATATAGTAATCAACTACAACATGTAATCAACACTACTACTCACCCCCGAGCAACAATCTATAGTTTCGGTAACAAGATTGAATACAAGAGATGAACTAGGGTTTGAGATGAGATGGTGCTGGTGAAGATGTTGATGGAGATTGCCCTCCCTGTGATGGGAGAGTTGTTGGTGATTATGATGAAGATGATTTCCCACTCCGGGAGGGAAGTTCCCCCGGCAGAATCGCTCCGCCGGAGGGCAAAAGTGCTCCTGCCCAAGTTCCGCCTCAAGACGGCGGCGCTCCGTCCCGAAAGTATTCTCCTTATTTTTTTTTGCTCAAAATCACTTATATACCAGAAGATGGGCACCGGAGGTGGGCCGAGGAGGCCACAACCCACCAGGGCGCGCCAGGGGGCCTGGCGCGCCTAGGTGGGTTGTGCCCACCTTGTGGCCCCCCTCTGGTACTTATTGGCTCCAATATTTCTTATACATTCCATAAAAATTCTCCCTGAAGTTTCAGCTCATTTGGAGTTGTGCAGAATAGGTGGCCTGACGTAGCTTTTTCAGGTCCAGATTTCCAGCTGCTGGAATTCTCCCTCTTTGTGTATACCTTGCAAATTATGAGATAAAAGGCATTAGAATTACTCCAAAAAGCATTATTATGGATAAAAACATTGTAAATAACAGTAAGAAAATATGATGCAAAATGGACGTATCATTGGTACTCCTGGATCTCCAAGTTTCTTTGGTATTCCACCCTTAAAAGTATAATTAGCAAGCATGGTGGAAATTTCATCTTTCGGTATATTTGTTTTGTTTGTAACAATATCTTTCATATACTTAGCATTAGGAGGCATTTTAAGCATATCAGTCAAACGCATACGCAAAAAGATAGGTCTAATCGTTTCAGCAAAGCGCTCAAAATCCTCATCATCCTTCTTCTTGGATGGCTTAGGAGGAAAGGGCATGGGTTTCTGAACCCATGGTTCTCTTTCTTTACCATGTTTCCTAGGAATGAAGTCTCTCTTATCATAACCTTGATTCTTTGATTGTGGGTTATCACGATCAACAGCAGGTTCAATCTCTACATCATTATCATTACTAGGTTGAGCATCAACATGAACATCATTATTAACATTATCACTAGGTTCATGTTCATCACCAGATTGTGTCTCAGCATCAGAAATAGAAATATCATTGGGATTCTGAGGTGTGTCTATAGCAGGTTCACTAGCATGCAAGGTCCTATCAGTTTTCTTCTTTTTATTAGAACGACTAGGTGCATCAGTATTAATTCTCTGATAATCTTTCTCAAGTATTTTAGGATGGCCCTCAGGATACAAAGGTTCCCGGGTCATTTTACCACCTCTGTCATAACCCTAACAGCATTATCATTGTTCTTATTATTTAACTCACTGAGCAAATCATCTTGTGCCTTAAGTACTTGTTCTACTTGAGTCGTAACCCTAGAAGCATGTTTACTGATAAGCTTCAGAGCACTAACAGTTCAACTCATATAATCACCCAAATGGTCAAGCATGTAAGCATTACGTTTCAATTGTCTACTAACATAAGCATTGAAATTTTCTTGTTTAACAATAAAGTTATCAAACTCATCTAAGCATTGTCTAGCAGACTTATTATGAGGAATATCACCTTTATCAAATCTACGGAGAGAGCTTGCCTCTACTACTTGTGTCGGGTTATCAAGACCATGTATTTCTTCAATAGGCAGTAAATTCTTAATATCTTCATCTTTAATATCTTTTTCTTTCATAGATTTCTTTGCCTCTTGCATATCTTCGGGACTGAGAAATAGAATATCCCTTTTCTTCGGAGTTGGCTTAGGATTTGGTTCAGGAAGTGTCCAATCATTATCATTACTCAATATATTATTCAATAGCAATCCAGCTTGCTCAATAGTTCTTTCCCTGAAACCACAACCAGCACAACTATCTAGGTGGTCTCTGGAAGCATCGGTTAGTCCATTATAAAAGATATCAAGTATTTCATTTTTCTTGAGAGGATGATCAGGCAAAGCATTAAGTAATTGGAGAAGCCTCCCCCAAGCTTGTGGGAGACTCTCTTCTTCAATTTGTACAAAATTAAATATTTCCCTTAAAGCAACTTGTTTCTTATGAGCGAGGAAATATTTTGCAGAGAAGTAGTAAATCATATCCTCGGGACTACGCACACAACCAGGAGCAAGAGAATTAAACCAAAACTTAGCATCACCCTTTAGTGAGAAAGGAAATAATTTAAGAATATAATAATAATGAATTTTTTCCTCATGAGCAAATAGGGTGGCTATATCATTCAATTTAGTAAGATGTGCCACAACAGTTTCAGATTAATAACCATGAAAAGGATCAGATTCAACCAAAGTAATTAACTCAGGATCGACAAAGAATTCATAATCCTTATTAGTACCAAAGATAGGTGAAGTAGCAAAAGCAGGATCATATTTCATCTAGCATTCAAGGATTTTTCTTTCAGCTTAGCTAACAATTTCTTAAGATCCTCTCTATCATTGCAAGCAAAGAAGTCTGTAGCAGTTTCTTCATCCATAACATAACCATCAGGAACAACAAGCAATTCATATCTAGGGGAGAACCATAATCTTCAGTTTCAATAATATCATCAGTTTCAGTAATTTCATTCTCTCTAACCCCAGCAAGTTGTTCATCAAGAAATTCACCTAGTGGCACAGTATTATCAAGCACAGAAGTAGTTTCATCATAAGCATCATGCATAGCAGAAGTGGCATCATCAATAACATGTGACATATCAGGATTACTAGCAGGTGGTGGTGTCGCAAACTTACTCAAAACAGAAGGAGAATCTAGTGCAGAGCTAGATGCTAGTTCCTTACCTCCCCTCATAGTAGAGGGATAGATATTGGTTTTTGGATCTTTTGGATTCCTCATAGTGATCAACAGATATAAATCCCAAGTGACTCAAAGAATAGAGCTATGCTCCCTGGCAACGGCGCCAGAAAAAGGTCTTGATAACTCACAAGTATAGGGGATCGCAACAGTTTTGGGGGGTAGAGTATTCAACACAAATTTATTGATTCGACACAAGGGGAGCCAAAGAATATTCATGAGTATTAGCAGCTGAGTTGTCAATTCAACCACACCTAGAAGACTTAATATCTGCAGCAAAGTATTTAGTAGCAAAGTAGTATGGAAGTAGCGGTAACGGTGGCCAAAGTAATAGTAGCAGTTTTGTAGCAATCGTAATAGTGGCAACGAAAAAGTAGCGGAGCAAAGATCAATATATTAAAAGCTCATAGGCAATGGATCAATGATGGATAATTATGTCGGATGGCATTCATCATGCACCAGTTATAACATAGGGTGACACAGAACTGGCTCCAGTTCATCAATATAATGTAGGCATGTACTCCGAATATAGTCATACGTGCTTATGGAAAAGAACTTGCATGACATCTTTTGTCCTACCCTCCCGTGGCAGCGGGGTCCTATTGGAAACTAAGGGATATTAAGGCCTCCTTTTAATAGAGTACCGGACCAAAGCATTAGCACTTAGTGAATACATGAACTCCTCAAACTACGGTCATCATCGGGAGTGGTCCCGACTATTGTCACTCCGGGGTTGCCAGATCATAACACGTAGTAGGTGACTATAACTTGCAATATCGGGTCAAGAACACAAATATATTCATCAAAACATAATAGGTTCAGATCTGAAATCATGGCACTCAGGCCCTAGTGACAAGCATTAAGCATAGCAAAGTCATGCAACATCAATCTAAGAACATAGTGGATACTAGGGATCAAACCCTAAAAAAACTAACTCGATTACATGGTAAATCTCATTCCACCCATCACCGTCCAACAAGCCTACGATGAGAATACTCACGCACAGCAGTGAGCATCATGAAATTGGTGATGGAGGATGGTTGATGATGACGATGGCGACGGATTCCCCTCTCCGAAGCCCCGAACGAACTCCAGATTTGCCCTCCCGAGGAAGAACAGGGCTTGGCGGCGGCTCCGTATTGTAAAACACGATGAATCCTTCTCTCTGATTTTTTTTCTCCCCGAAAGTGAATATATGGAGTTGGAGTTGAGGTCGGTGGAGGTCTAGGGGGCCCACAAGGTCAGAGGGCATGCCCCAGGGGGGTGGGCGCGCCCCCCACCCTTGTGACCAGGGTGTGGGCCCCCTTCTGCTAATTCTTTCACCAATATTTTTTCTTAACTCCAAAAGTTATCTACGTGAAGTTTCAGGTCATTCCGAGAAATTTTTATTCTGCACAAAAATAACACCATGGAAAGTCTGCTGAAAATGGCGTCATTCCGGGTTAGTTCCATTCAAATCATGCAAGTTAATTAGAGTCCAAAACAAGGGCAAAAGAGTTTTCAAAAGTAGATACGACATAGACGTATCAGGCATCTATCCAATCCGGATCGTCAAGTGCATCTTCTACCTTAAGGGGCTCAACACAAGAGAAAAATGAGTGATGCTCACAAAAGTTTGTTAAACGTCTACGAGTAGTTACCCCCTTTTTTATGCTTCCATAGATGTTCCCGGTGAGATGTTGGAGATGCTTTAGCTTGGCGGCTGTTCGCACACGAACACGTCACCGTGTACCTCCAACGCCGAGGGTGATGCACCGCAGCTCACGTCGAAGGAGACCCGTCCGAAAGCGCGATACGCAAGCAATCCGGCGGGCGCTTTTGAAGACCCGAAACCCCACGCGCCCGGGAGGGACCCCGTCAGGGCGCGCGGCGGCTATGGGCTGCCCTAGGTCGACCTGATCGCCCCTAGGGCCTCGAGGTTCGCCGCCCTGCAACAAGAAGAACAGACGAAGAACGAGGAAGAAGAAGAACTAGGGTTAAGGAGAAAAGATAAGAAATAAAAAGTGGTATATTGATTTGATCGATTGTGTGTTGTTCAATCGTCCGTCACCCCTTATACGTATATAAGAGGCGGCTGGACTTCCCGTGCAAGGAAAGGCTTGGATTCACGTCCAAAACCCTAGTCAAATTCGGATTGGTTTTGTCCGAACTTTCCAAAACTGTTCGGTTTAAACTGGCTGAACTTTGCGGGCCACGTTTGAGGTAGTAAACGATCACGGATGGAAACGAGCCCAAAAGCAATCTTGACGGTTTCGACGAGACAAACAACTTTCATGTTGAACGTTTTTTGATCATACGCCATCTTGAGGGAGTTTTTGGCTGTTTTCCGAAGTCTACGGCAGAAAAATCCAAAACCCGGACAAACACCCCCGGAGTGTCCGGCCATCCTCGAAGAAATCCAAAACCCGGATGGTCATTCCCGGAGTGTCCGGCCATCCTGATGCAGCCTGCATTTTCGGTTGTAACTTTTGCGTACGAACTCCGATTGAGACGTTTCTTATATCAAAATCAACCGCTTCGACGAGACGCACAACTTTTAAGTTGAAACCTTTTCCATTTGCGGTTATCTTAATTGGGTTTCAGGCCATTCTGTAATCTGGTGTCAACATGAGCACCTCTGAGCTTGTCATAACTTTTGCATCCGAGCTCTATTTTAGGCCATCTTCATATCCATCTTGATCTTCTCGAAGAGAGCCATCTCATGGTGACTTTCAATAATATGTTTGAATTAATCTTGACATAGCTTCAAGCTACTCTTTATAATCGTGCCACTTTTGAGCGTCAACACATGCCCCCCTGTTTTTCGGCAAAGCTAGCATGCCCAAAAATAATTTGTACCGTGTTGGTTCTAAGGACGATGTCAACACTCCATCGGCCATTTATATGCTTAGAGCGATAATTATATATCGGCCATTATCATTTTTGAATGCTTGATGCAAACTTGGGCGAAACCTTCTCAACTTCATTAACAATCCGATGATAAAGTTACATAAACATGTATCTCAATGTCATCCTTCAAACCATATTGTTCACCCTTTTGCCACGATTTTGTAGATAATCAACAATAAACTTTCTCCAATCCTTACTTCCGCCCGCATAAAAATTTCATTAGTGGCCGAAGCTGTGGATTTCGGTTCGGCCTTACCTATGTTGACAAGACGAAGCATCGGCTATTGAGAGAAATGTAATACATCATGATTAACATAGTAGCCGGATGCTTGCTAGGCCAGCTCTTTCAAATTGTCATGTCTAAATATATGAATTTTTTTAAAGCAATTCAAGGTAGATTTTGCATCTAGACATACCCCAATATAAACTATAAGTGATTCGTCAAAACATTGATAAACCTTGGATATTTGTTGCACTACTCATAACGAATCACCGAAACCCTCAATATGTATAGCACCTATAGCAAGTAAAAGATTCAATCCGAATAACGATGCATATTCGGCTTTGATTAATCATGCATAAAACTATTCTAAGCGGCATGAGGCTTCAAAAATAGTACCATCAGGAGTTATATAAACAACATCAACACTTTGTCCATTGCTATGAATTGAACCATCAGAACATGATCTCCATAGTACTAGAGAGGCAAGGCTAATATCAATATTATGCATCTCATTAATCCGATGTTCAGTAATAAAATCAGCTATGATTTGGCCTCTTATAGATCTCAAAGATGCATAAGCCAAATCATATCCAAACAAAGTATAAGCCCACTAGCCAATTCTGCAACTATGAATTGGTCTATGCAGCATATATTCAATGACATCGGTCATGATGTATCAACCCCATTCAATCATAATATAGGCATACATATAAATTTCCACGAGCACGTACCTTGTCTCGCTCTCCAATCGAACTAAGGATGATGTTAGAATACTACACCGGCCATGCATTGACATACTCTTAGGACGATAGATAAATATCGGCCAGTACCATGTAAACTTCATTCAAAGCACATGTAGCCGAAATAAACAAAGGAAGTGACAAATCAAGTATTTCGGCCCTTTGGATTAGCAACAAACTTGTAGCTAATCAAATGTATAGTGATTTGGTAATACCATTTCATAACGTAAGAAGTTATATTGCAACCATGGATCATTATAAGCCCATTGAGGGTAACCAATCATACCTGATGATGAATTCCATGGCATAGGCATTAATGGCATAGTTGAAGAATATGGATAATGTGTAGACCAAAGATGTTGAAACCTTCGGCTTGGTCCTTCGTAGTTTTCACTCTTTTCCTTCTTCACCTTTGCCACACTTCTTGTAATGAAAGCTTGCACATAATTCTTATTTTGAGCACTTCCTTTGGGAACCCATGCCATGTTCCTTTCTTCAAGTTCTTGTGCACTAAGTTTTTGTAATTTCTTCTTTTGCCAATACGATAAGCCGAGCGGGCATCTTGGCTGTGATTCTGCTTGAAGCAATGGCAATTCTTGTTTTAACTTGTGCACTCTCAACTTCTTCTCTTCAGATTTCGCACTTGATTGACTTGTCTTGTTGCTTTTTGTAGCCAATTTCAACACTTTAATTGGCTCTTTTTCATTAGAGATCATATCTGAAGTGGCACTCTTACGACCATCTCTTTTGATGCGGTAGACTTGCTCAACCACCACTTTCTTCTTTCCTGAGCTCCGGACCGATTCCTTATAATTGAAGTGGTCGTTGACATGTGATTTTTCAAATGTAGATCTTCTCGGAGCTGCATAATATTGGTGAGATGGTCTAAAATAAGATGGAGAATGTGCCCTTGTATCATACCTGCCCAATGATGGATATGGATCTATATGAGCATAGGGAGGCATCCACGGCGTTGGCATTAGCGGCCCAAAATAAGGATATGAATATGTTGCATTAAAATTATCACTTTGCCAATACCAATCCTCATATTTGTGCCTTGGGGGTGATCTTGGTTTCTTTGCATGATTTGGCCGATAAGCATTCTTCTCTTCACTCTTCTTTTGATATTTATCCAATAGTTCAGCGAAGGTGATTTTTGATCTCTTACACTTGCGCTTACTTCGACCTTTGTTTTCTTTTGTTTTTCTTTCATCGATCATTGGATTTGCTTGCTGCCCCCCAGTCCTTGGCGTCTCCATTGTAACTTCGATGGAATTCTTGCCCTCAAGATTATGCTCGTTATGCTCTTCAACAACTTCTTTACTTGAAAGCTTGATCCCATCACCTGCAACTTTTATATTCTCTTTAAATGGATTTGCTTGAAGTAGCCGATGAACTTTTTCCAATCTGGACCAATCAGAATAGACTGGCCATCTCTTGGTGTTTCAACAAACTTCAATCGTCCTTTTTCAATGGTCGATCTAACTATTTGACGAAACATGTTGCAATTCTCAAAATTATCCTTGGACGAATCATGCAACTTACAATACATTCTTCCTTGGATTGATGGCTTAACATGGTGATCAAGAATTGTAATGTAATTATTTTTCAGCAACAAATCAAATATTTGATCACACATGCTTGAATTGAAGGTATACTTCTTGTTTTCTAGCCAATCTTGCTGTTTGAATGGCTTTGGAGATAAGCAAACGAATGGTTCAGATTTGAAATCTCCCCATTCGGCAATGCATTGTGTTTTCCACTCTATCTCCGATGTCTTTGGATAAGATATTATATTAGCATCGGTTTTCTCAATAGAATTTAACCTTGGCTTTAAATTTCTAAAACGAATGTATTTAGAACATACATGTCTCAGTTGAGACCAAGTGCAAGCCAAGTACGAAATAAGCAAAGCTATCCAACTAGATATGAACTTTAGATAAAGCAACGGGGAAAGCTTTGGCTGTAACAATAATTCATTAACGGTCTTTATAAATAGCGCAATGGGTTGACCGATATGTTCCATAATAAGTTTATTGCTAACAAGTAAATTACCCTTCTTCATTGGTCTTTCAAAATTACTTATGAGAATATTTCTCATAGATGCATCAATAATGAAGTTGCGACCAAATCTGAAAATAGATAAATTACTCTCTATACATACCTCTTCAAATATGTTGGGAGAGCATGATGGTGCTGCCCCTTGAAGAACATCTTGCTCCGTCTTTGGATGGCTCCCCAACACCTTGTCATCAACTTTTTCTTGATTCCGTGCATCATTGCTTTGAAGATCCATGTCAGCCGAACTTTGTTCGGCTACTTGTTCTTGTCCTTGAGGTTTGTCAATTTCTATGGCACGTAACTCATAGGGCAGGAAGTAGGTTCCATTAACTTCAGAAAAATCAAGCACCGTTGTTTTCCTATGCTTGCCATGCCCTTTCTCAATAATGCTTGCCTCGTTGGATTTGATGGATTCAGAATATATACTACTTGATTCGGCTTTTTCAACCGAAGCACTTTCATGTTCCGAATCATCCTTCTTTTCATTGATACTACCAATTGGCAATGCTTCTTTTATCTGAGCCAATTCTTTTTCTATTTGTTTCTGACGGCGAGCGGCAAAATTAGCTTTAAGATTTTTCTCAATTTCATCCCACTCCGGATATGATTGCCCCCAATGCTTTTAGATTCTTTCGGCAATGATACACGGGTGTTGCCGAAATTTTGCAATTGTGTAGGGCGTGTATAATATGATGTAGTACTAGGTGAAGGCATATGCATTGTTGTAAGACCATACTTTTGCTCGCCAATTTTATCAATTGGCAAACATTCATCCTCCTTCAAAACTCTAGCTTTTATTGCGGCATAATCAGGAAATAGCCCCTTTTCATGTTGTTCAAGGCAAAGAGCACTAATTCTCTTATTTTGGGCTAAACTCTTCAATGCAGCCACCACTACCCCATCTTCTACAATATTGGGCACAACCGCTCCTGTAAAATTTACATTCATTCGGCTATAACCAGGAAGGTGTGAAGCCGAATTATGAGCATCTACAGTTGTGTATGGTGCCGAAGAATTACCAACATGAGGTGTAGCATACGACGGTTGAGAGTAACTGGCCGAATAGCCACTAGTAGCATGGCCAATTCTCTCATTCATCGGCATGGTTGGATTACTATATTGCACATTAGTTGCCGATGAATAAAAGGGTGATACACTTTCTTGCATGGCATTGGACATTCTAACTTGGGGTGTTTCAAATTGATTAATCGAACTCATCATGTTGCTCATCGGCATATGAATTTGCTGGGTTGCCGATGCATGTGAGTTGGGATACATATGGTGCATGTTACTAATATCATAAGAAGTTGAAGTATACAAATTACTTTGAATCGGCCCTTGCACGTAGTTAGTTGCATGACTGAAAAAACTAGGGTTGGCCGATAGAGTATACTAATTGAACAATCTAGTAACACCATATGAATTATTTGCATCTACATAAAGGGATTGGGTATTCATATTACCTTTGTAGACTGCACACCCTAGATGACGATCTCTTCGTAGCAAGAACGGGCCCGAGACCGTTCAAAGCTTCGTCCCCAGTGGAGTCGCCAAAAAGTGTGTTCGCACACGAACACGTCACCGTGTACCTCCAACGCCGAGGGTGATGCACCGCAGCTCACGTCGAAGGAGACCCATCCGGAAGCGCGATACGCAAGCAATCCGGCGGGCGCTTTTGAAGACCCGAAACCCCACGCGCCCGGGAGGGACCCCATCAGGGCGCGCGGCGGCTATGGGCTGCCCTAGGTCGACCTGATCGCCCCTAGGGCCTCGAGGTTCGCCGCCCTGCAACAAGAAGAACAGACGAAGAACGAGGAAGAAGAAGAACTAGGGTTAAGGAGAAAAGATAAGAAATAAAAAGTGGTATATTGATTTGATCGATTGTGTGTTGCTCAATCGGCCGTCACCCCTTATAGTATATAAGAGGCGGCTGGACTTCCCGTGCAAGGAAAGGCTTGGATTCACGTCCAAAACACTAGTCAAATTTGGATTGGTTTTGTCCGAACTTTCCAAAACTGTTCGGTTTAAACTGGCTGAACCTTGCGGGCCATGTTTGAGGTAGTAAACGATCACGAATGGAAACGAGCCCAAAAGCAATCTTGACGGTTTCGACGAGACAAACAACTTTCATGTTGAACGTTTTTTGATCAGAGGCCATCTTGAGGGAGTTTTCGGCTGTTTTCCGAAGTCTGCGGCAGAAAAATCCAAAACCCGGACAAACACCCCCGGAGTGTCCGGCCATCCTCGAAGAAATCCAAAACCCGGATGGTCATTCCCGGAGTGTCCGGCCATCCTGATGCAGCCGCGCGTTTTCGGTTGTAACTTTTGCATACATACTCCGATTGAGACGTTTCTTATATCAAAATTAACCGCTTCGACGAGACGCACAACCTTTATGTTGAAACTTTTTCAATTTGCGGTCATCTTAATTGGGTTTCAGGCCATTCTGTAATCTAGTGTCAACATGAGCACCTCTGAGCTTGTCATAACTTTTGCATCCGAGCTCTATTTTAGGCCATCTTCATATCCATCTTGATCTTCTCGAAGAGAGCCATCTCATGGTGACTTTCAATAATATGTTTGAATTAATCTTGACATAGCTTCAAGCTACTCTTTATAATCGTGCCACTTTTGAGCGTCAACAGCGACCACCTTTTGCTCTTTGATTGCAATCTCTTCTTCACTTGGTTTTGGACTTGATGAAGAAGCTTGTCCTTGAGATTGTTTTAGCCTTGGAGACACCCTTCTCTTTGCAACCACAAGTTCTTGTTCATTGGGAAGTGACGATGATGAAGAACCTTGTGGTTGGGTTTGATCTTGATCTTGATCACGAACTTGAGCTTGATCTTGAGCCTCAATAATTGGTTCTTCACCATTTGACCGAGCTTGACCTTGATCTTGCTCGGGAATATGAGGGACTTGATCTTGTTCTTGGATAGGTTCATGATCTCCTGTAGCATCTTGTACAAGTGGTGCCGGTGATGACTTTCCTTGTGGAGACTCCATAAGAGGGGCTCTTACTCCTTCTTCTACTTGGACTTGGGGTGTTTCTTGTGGAAGAATGTGGCCTATCCCCATCGTCCTTATAGCTTGTGAAGGAGCCTCATCACCTACAACACTAGGGACAATTTGCTCCACCCGGGAGCCGTTATCTTCATCAAACTCCACATTAACCGCTTCCTCAATGCATCTGATGGATTTATTGCGAACTCGGTAAGCATGAGAGTTTGATGCATATCCAACAAATATGGCCTCATAAGTTCTAGGCTCAAACTTGCTAAATGGAATTTCTTGTTTAGAATGAAACACTTACAACCGAATACCCGAAAGTATTTGACGTTAGAGTTTCTCCCAATTAGGAGTTCGTATGGGGTCTTGTTCTTGAGCTTGCAAAGATAAAGCCGGTTTGAAGCATGACAGCGGTGTTGATGGCTTCGTCCCAAAGCTTGTATGAAGACTTGTACTCGTCAAGCATGGTCCTAGCCATCTCAATAAGAGTCTGATTCTTCCTCTCCGCAACACCATTTTGTTGGCGAGTATATGGTGCGACATATTGATGCTTTATCCCCTCTTCACTCAAGAATTCATCCATCTTGTATTTATTGAACTCGGTGCCATTGTCACTTCGAATTTCCTTGATCTCACAATTATGTTGACGTTGAGCTTCTTTGGCAAAGTTGATGAAGGCTTCTTGAGTTTCATCTTTGGTCTTGAGAAAGAACACCCAAGTATATCTTGTGAAGTCATCAACAATGACAAGGCAATACCTCCTCCCTCCCAAACTATCATAAGTTGGAGCCCAAGAAGGTCCATGTGGATAAGTTCAAGGGGCCTCAAGGTGGTGATGATAGTCTTCACTTTATGAGCTTTTTACTGTAGTTTTCCGGAAATGCAAGCACTACAAAGGACGATCTTTGACAAAATACCATTGGCTAGTCCAAGGATGTGCTCCCCCTTTAAGAGAGCTTGTAAATTTCTCATGCCAACGTGGGCTAGCCGTCGGTGTCATAGCCATCCCACGTCGGCCTTGGCCATTAGGCATGTTGCAAGATGAGTTTTCTCTTTTGATAAGTCAACCACGTAAAGGTTGTCTTCAACATGCCCAACAAAGACCACTTTGAGATTGCTTCTCTTAAAGATGGTCACATGAAATTCAACGAAATGAGAATCATAACCGACACGTGCCAATTTTAAATAGTTGAAAGTAAATTGTAGTGAAGGGATTGGACAAGCATGCCATTTGAAAGTGAGGAATCATTAGAGATTACCACCTTGCCAAAACTCAATACCTTGCCCTTGCTATTGTCACCAAGAGAGATGTTCGAAGAGGCCTTGAGTGAATCAACGAACTCCACAAGCATCTCCCTTTCTCCGGTCATATGATTGGTGCATCCACTATCGATCACCCATTGTTTTCCACCAAAGATATAGTCCTACAAGAATCAAGCTTTGGTTATAGGTACCCATTTTGCAATGGGTCCTTGAGAGTTAGCAACAAGGGTCTTAGGAACCCAAATAGTACAAGCATAATCATCATAGTTAGTGCCAACAAATTTTGCAAATGTATAGTCATCATCTCCTCTCATGAGGACATAAGATGGATTGTTCTTGCATGCAAACTCCTTGGGAATGGCCTTGTCCCTAGTGACCTTGCCGCTCCCAACAACCCCTTTTTCCTTCTCCTTATCCTTGTGCCCTTCTTGCACAAATACTACCTTTTGGGGAGGAGGAGGAGGAGGACTGATCTTCTTCTTGTTGCTCTTCTTCTTGTTCTTACCATTCTTGGATGCAGGATCAAACCCAATTCCCTCCTTGGCAACACGCTCCTTTTGGTTACTCAAGAGTTCATTAAGGTTTTTCTCCCCTTGAATGCATGATACAAGCCCTTTCTCAAATTGGGCCTTCAACTTCTTATTCTCCTCTTAGAGCGAGGTGCAATCATGAACAAAGTTAGTCGTACACGGATCATCATTTAAATCCATATGAGGTACGGAAGTGAGTTCCTTAATGGTTGTAGCTTTAAGTTGAGCATAAGACTCAGTGAGGGCAATGAGGTCATCTTTGACAAGCTTGGAACTAGTCACAAGGAACTCATGTTCCTCAACAAGTCTTGTGTGATCAACTAGAAGCTTTTCAACCCTAACATTAAGGGCATCTTTGTTCTCAAGAGCAAGTTGCAAAGCATCATTGGTTTTAACAAAGTCAATTTGATGAGCCGACAAGGCTTCCTCAAGTGATGCTCTCATGACGCTCTCTTCATGTAGTTCGTGCTCGAGGAGTTTGACTCTCTATTTTTCCTCTATGAGGAGGTTTTCAACGTTCTCAATAAAGTCATCACGTTCGGCGAGTGACTCAAGGAGATCGCCAAAACGAGCACGAGCTTCACCATGAAGAGTTTTCATGAAAGCCATCAAGGATTCCTCATCATTGTCCACGCCCTCGTCACACTCATCCTCCACTATCTCACATGAGACATTGGGAGTGTAGATGGCGGGTTTTTTAGATTTGGACTTTGCTTTTACCTCTTTTGTCATAAGGCACCGATGAGCGAAAGTCTTGTCCTCGTTTGGAGAGTCGAAGAGACGGGTGGTGGAGGAGGAGGTAGTGGCATGCATGGCAATGGCAACCATGCCCACTTGATCATCATCACCGTCATCTTCATCTCCGGACATGTATTCTTCATTAACAAGAGCCTTGTCATCTTTACTCTTTGCAAACTTGGTGAACCTCTTCTTCTTGAGCACAAGCTTATCGGATTTGTCTTCAAGTCTCTCATACGGACAATTTTAGCATTTCCTTTGTCCACGATCTTCCTTGAAGATTCTTCCTTTGTTTGCTATGGTCCCGGAGTACTTTTTGACTAAGAGAGCCAAGTCTTCCGCAAAGTCATTTATCGGGCATGAGGTGTCAACATCTTCCTCACATGTCTCCTCACACACTTCTTCATCCCTTGAGGGTTGGCCAATCACTTTCTTGGCCTTCAAGGCAAGATTGGAGTTCTTGGTTGCTTGAGAAATTGCAAAGGTCTTTTTGGACTTGGTCTCCAAAAGAACATGTGTGGAGAAGGTGGAGATAACTTGAGCCACGGTGAACTTGTGATAATCCGGACGTTGATGTATCATCATGACCATGGTATGTTCCATGAGAACCATAGCATCTATGAACTTGTCCTTGATGAAGTCATCATTTGCCCAAGTGCACCCAAAGGTTCTCAAGTTGAGCACAAGGGACTTTAACCATTGGTAAACCTCTTCCGCGGACTCGCCCTCATTCCTCACAAAGAGATTGACTTGTTGCTTGAGCAAAGCCAGTCGATATCTCTGAATTGCTTCATCTCCTTCAAGAGCCTCCTCAAGGCAATCCCAGATTTCCTTGGCGGTCTTGAGGAGAGCAATAGAGTCACTATTGTCTTCGGTCACCGCGGTGCGCAACAAGTTGTGGGCGGTTGCATTAAGTTGATCATCAACCGCTTCTCTTGAGTGAGATTCTGTGGGTCCTTGGGGTTGAATTCATTGACCACAATCCACCAAAGTTGTGTTGAAGCACTGCGAATATGCGACTCCATATCTAGCTTCCATTTATCAAGTGCATTAGCTTTCAAAGGGGGCGGAGGCCCAATAGGATTAATGCGAGGATGTTACAAGGGTTGCGGTGAGTAAAAGGGTTCCTCGGCATTGTACTTGGGAACTTGAGTATGAGCCGGAGATGCAAGAGGTTATCTTGAGTCATCCACATCATGAATGGCATTTGGATCAAATGAGTTTGATGCGGATGTCGAGGGCTTTAAGCGAGCATCAATTTCCTCCTTGACCGAGGAGCGAACTTCTTTCAACATAGAGGCTTTGAGGTCCGCAAAGATTTAAAGAATATCAGCCGCGGTCAAAGGGGCACCCGGGTTGGTAGGAGCGGCGGGAGCAACGACCGGGGCACCAAGTGCCTCGGGCGCGGCGGGGGCTAGGTTTTCACCATCCTCCGCAACGGGTGCGCCACCTCCCACATTCCCTAGATCGACCATATCCTCTAAGGTTGCAAAACCTTATATTAGAGCACGGGGCTCTAATACCAATTGAAAGGATCGATACGGTCGACTAGAGGGGGGGTGAATAGTAGACTATAAATTTTAAGGTTTAGCGGATAAATAGGGTTCACTAGATATGCAACTAGGTGAACACAACCTATATGACAAGTAAGCTTAAAACAAAGTATGCTAAGCAACAATCTAATTAGCAATCATACAAGGCAAAGTAAAGTGCGGGAAAGGATTAACCACAAGTGAGGCGAGGACGCGGATTTTATCCCGAAGTTCACTCCTCCTTGGGGAAGAGCTTAGAGCGGTGCCGGCAAAGCTTGCGGAACGCCATGAAGGCTCACCGTAGTCTCTTTCGAGTCACCCCCAACGGATGAGCCTCGGATCACTCGGGGTTGGTCAAGAAGGCGATCACCACACCTTTACAAACTTATCCGGAGCACACCACAAGCAAGGAAGCTTCCAGAGGAACCTCTAACCGCCTAGGAGCCCAAGCTCCAAGAGTAATAAGTTAATGGGGAAGAAATGTTGCGGCGAACGCGATTTGGTTTGGTCAAGATGTAGATCGGGTCTTGCTCTCCCAATCCCCAAAATTTCAACAAGTTTGGGTGGAGGGATTGAGAATATTGAGCAAAATGGAGTGTAGCAATGATGGAGCTCCACAAGACATTAGGGTTAGGGATGGAGGCAGAAGAAGGGGGCTTTTATAGTGTTCTTGCCCGGGTGGCCGTTTCTGCCCATTGGACCCCGTCTTGCAGGTTAAGTCAGCCCGTGCATGCACGGGTACTCGAGACTTTCACACCACCCGTGCGCATGCAGGGGTCAAAAGATTTGTGCGACAGGTACTTAGAGATTCTGTGAGTACCTCGTGCGCTGAGGGTCTTTTGACCCCGTGCGCCTGGGCACCTGAAGATTACGCAGTACCCCATGCGCATTGAGGGTGAAGTCCCGTGCAACGGGTACCCAGAAACTTTCTGTTGCTAACTTTCTGAGTACCACAAGTACACACACTATGGATTTAAGTGGTAGGAATGGGTAGGCTGGTGTTTATGTTTTGGCAATGGTACTCTCACACAACACATATCCACACCGACCCCTCTTAATAGTGCGGTTTTTCCTACGACTCGAAGTGAACCAAAAATAAAACCTTTGAATCACGGAAGACCACGCCTTTGATCTTTTTGAATTGGGGGGGGGGAGAGTCGCACATCTCCATCAAGCGCAGTATGGAACCAATATCCTGAGATAGACTTTAGCAACCAATATTAGTTCCACTAACCACATTGTTATCACACCAAAATATACATTAAGTGCCACTTGCACTTTCACCTACTAGTGGTGCGGGTTTAGTGGCTAGAAGTAGCGCAGGGGCCCACGCTACTGCTAGGGTGCTACAACTAACTTTTAGCATTAGCGAGCAGTACCGTCTATTTCCTTTCCGCCACTAGTATTAGTGTGTATTTCATTTTTTTACATATATAGTATATTTATACACCGTTATACAATTTTTATAAAGTAGCAATGAAAAGGTTGTGGAAAAAACATGGATTAGATTAAAATGGATGGATTCAAGTGAGCAATTTAAATTAATAGGATAATATGATGTTGGGACGACAAACAAGTGTCGAATGAAACTTTCATTCTGACGATATGATGTTGGGACGAGTTCATCGTCCTACTAATTCAACTTGCTCACTTGGTGAATAGTGAAAGTCTCGGGAAGATCTCACTCTCTAGCATGGGAAAAACTGACAATGACACATTGGACCCTTTGCCTTTGGTCTTTGAGTTCGAAGTGATCGTAGAAAAGCACGCTACAGACGCATGAGAAGACACGACGCCTGAGTAGACTAGACCCCGTAGGCATTCATGGTGAACAGCGAGCGAGGTGCCAGGCATACTTTGCATGGGCCCGAAAGATCTTTATATGGGGACTCCATTGATCGGATTTTGCATGCATTTCTGGGTTGATTGTGTCTGTGCTGATGATTGGCCAGGGTGCCACAGTGGCAGTATCATGCATGCACGTTGCTTGCTGCCCTAGCTCTGGATGAGCTTTTCTTCACGCATGCGGTAAAAATATTGTAATGAACACGAAGTTTGAATTTGCGGTTACTGATCTGTGTCGTGTCATGTATATTTATGTATATACAAAATTAAGCCATAAAAACACGTAAAATGAGGCCATGTTGCTGCGTATTTGTGAGAGATTAGATGTGTCATCCTTATAAACATCTAGATGTGAATTAGACAAATTATAAAGAAAATGTATAGGCACGCACAACAGAAGGTGGTGGAGAAGCACACCGCAATAGTAAACAAAACCTAATATACCCCCTCCATTCCACAATGTATTACGTCCACGCTTCACGAGATCTAACTTTGACCGTAAATTTAACCAACGAGACCGACTGCGGCGGGATAAAAAATTATACCACTAAATATTTATCGAAATACAAATTTAGTGGTATAATTTTTACTCCCGCCGCAGTCAGTCTCGTTGGTTAAATTTATGGTCAAACTTAGATCTCGGAAACGTGGACGCAGTACATTGTGAAATGCAGGGAGTACATTGTTTTTCTGCATACTATCTTCGTCCGGAATAGTTGTCGGTTAAATGGATATTTCTAAATGTATTTCGGTGATAGATAGATCCATTTAAGCGACGGAGAGAGTATAACGATCCCATTATCTTTTTTGTGTGGAACAAAAATGTAAAAAAATTCAGAGTCATGCTAGTAGTAGGTACTGTATATCACAACGGCTATACATGTCCATGTTCATTTCTGACGTTCGGGAGCGCATCATTTATGGGACGCCTCCCACATTTTTCAGCGAGGATTGACCGATCGACAGGGGCGTAGCACGGACGAGGAGTGAGCCGAGTTGATTGCTGAGTTGGCCTGCGAGTTGCGACAAGGTCGTCGTGGCAGCAGCAGCAGCAGCAGCAGCTACGTGCAAGCACCATCAATCCATCGAACGACGTGCATGCATGGCCGGCCGGCGACCCTGAAACAGACCGCATTAACGCCCACTGTCCAGGCCTGCGTCGCCGACGTCACCGTACGTGCCTTCTCCCCCCAGAAAACCATGGCGCCAGTCATGCACCACAGGCCAGTCTTCTCCTGCTTGCTTGCTCATGCGTGCGTGCGTGGGAGTGAGCGGCTTTGTTTTTGGAGGATGCGTACGTAGGACGGTAGGAGTGACCGAGATAGCGATCGAGTATTCGTCACGACAGCAGCAGGGAAGCAAGCAAGCAAAGCGATCGATCCATCGATCTCCCACCGGAACAGGCAAAGAATGTCGTTCCTTTCCACGCCAGGCCCCATGCAGGCCCAGGGTGTTCAATCGCGTCAATACTACTGCTATATGTCACCGTGCATGCATGCATGCACGGCGTACCGTTTTAGCAACATGTTCTTTCTCTTTGCGTGTATATGCTTTGCAGGGTTCTCCTCTCGTCGCAGAAAAGACTAGAGACGGAGATGTGTGTGTGTGTGATGAATTGTCGAGCCGCATGCATGCATGCATAGACAATGCCACGCTTTTGCATGCATGCATGGAAGATCGACACGGGCGCGGCCACAGTACATAAAGACCAAAGCGCGCTATAGCTATAGCTATAGCCTCCGATCTCGATCACTCAAACTCAAAGCATGGGCGGATATATGCGTGCGTGAAAGCAAAGGAGTGTGTAGATAGAAGGTTAAAGACAAAATCAGCCATGCACGTCTCGTCAAATCGCCATGCTTCTCGTCTAAGCAAGGCCGACCATTGTTTTAATTTACTGCATGCAATCACTCGTCAAGATCTGTAGAAGATTAAAGACAAAATCAACCATGCACACGTCTCGTCAGATCGTCGCACTTGTCTTTTCGCAAAAAGAAAAACAAAATCGTCATGTATACTTGTCGGTTAAGCAAGGCCGACCTGGTTATTTTAAGTTACTGCCTGCCTGCATGCATGCATGCAACGAGTGACAATCATAGAAAGCTGCCTAGCCCGGGATATATGATGCTAAATCTAACGGCATGCTGTGCACGGATGCTAAACCCACTGCACCATTTCACTCCAACCTCCAGGAAGAGACGAGGACAGGGGAGGTAGATCGAGCATCTGACCTGTGGGAAGCAACCAACACATGCGTGCATCCAATATCAACCTAGCTAAGCTAGCACCTTAGCTTTCGCTTTGGAAGCGGGAGAAGAGGCTTTGGGCTTGGAATTTGGAAAGAAACAAGCTGGGCAAGACGACCTTTGGGAATGGCGTTGTTGCGTGCCGCAGAAGCATCCGTCAGTCAGTCAGAGTCAGTACAGGGGAGGAGAAGTACCACGCCCCATACTTGCCAGCATCGCACTCTAGTCGCCTTTTTTCGTGCACATCCGGTATGCATCTATGCGCCCGTGCATATGTATATTCTGACTTGTACACAGGCAATGGTGATGGCAAAGGCATGCGTCTGAAACTTGCATGTTGTTATGTAGTGTACCACACCAGAGAGAGATTGGAAACATACCAAACAAATACAGTAGTACGTATGAGCGAGAAACTGGACTGGATGTCTGCCTCAGGAGTTTACGAGTGATGGATGGATCGATCGGTATGCTATGCATGCAGAGCCTCCCAATGCATGGTCTTGTCTTGTAGCCCTTGAACTTTTGCCCCCGTACATAGGGGCAGCGGTTGGATCGATGCACCATGCTCCATGCATACATGTGTGGTGTACGTACGAGACCCAGTGACCCGTCAGTCATAGTCAGCTGTCACGTTACGTACGTACGTCGAGCGGATTGATCGACGAGTCACGTCCAGGTCCATTCATGGAGTTTGTGCGAACTGTATATATGGCACATACGTGTACATACATAGACTTTGTGCGAACTCATCATCATGCGTGATCAGCATGCATGCATAGACCAAGTGATCTTTCTTTCCCCTCTCGCAAGGCGACTAGGAAAAATCCTTCCTCTTCCGATCTTCACCGGCGAACCCGTGCATTCGCCTCCTCTCCGCCTGCCACTCCGGCGGCCGGTGGCAAGGAGGGGATTTCTGATGACTCAGATCCGGCTAGTCGATAGGTAGGGTTTTAGTCCTCGCAAGGGCAGAGTTTGGAAGGTTGGCGGCACTTCTTTTTCGAGTCAATCTTCCAGACTTCGATCCTTCTTAAGTTCGTCCATTGGGACGGATTCGACGGACTCCAACGTAGATTCCTGCCAGCTCCTCGGGGCGGTGAGGTTAGGTTTTTTCGTCATGAGTATGCAACAACGATATTTGATGTGAGGTTATTTAGATCTATTCAAGGATTCAATGGCGATGACTGCGGCTCCGGGGCGCTGGTCCTTAGGGGCACGTGCACGAAGACTTCCCGGCTGTCCTCGATAAGGTCAAGCAAGCTCCGGTATGGGAGCGGCGACAACGGTGCGTCGGCGGCCCGTTCTGACGATGACCGTTTGGTGGTCCATGGACCTTGATATATTTTTATTATGTTTGAGGTGTTTTATACTTCCGGTGAAATTTCATAGAGGAGCGCTTCGGTACACCCCCCTCACAAAACGTATAAAGGGTAGTATCGACTTTTCACAAATTATACGCACTTTCTTACGTAATGGAAAGTATACGCTGTAGGTTTCCCGTCGCACAACACACGCTCGTGGGCTCAGCCCGTTTAGCTTTTTCTTAGTTTTAACTTCAAAAAATTGGATGAGGTAAAGTGTGCAAACCAGCTGGGATAGGTAATGAGGTGTTCTTACTATACTTGTTTAATACTTCTTCTGCGAGACAGATAACGTTAAGCAAAATATACAGCAACTCTTTGGTTTTACTTTGTTTTTTTTTTCTGCACTGTTGTTTAGTTCATAAAATATGAACATCCGAATTTTAGAAAATTGTACAGAAATTTTGAAAAATGTTCATGTGTTTCAAACTTGCTCAGAATGTCAAAGCACAAACACTTTTTTTTAACAGAGCGAACAAAATTTTGAACACGGACCAACACATGCGGACGGGAGCTCTTTGGCCGGACCAGCACATGCCCGACGGGGCGATATAAATCACCAAGATTTATTTTATTTCTATTTCTTTCTTTTTTTTGTTAATTCATTTTCACCTTTTTAATACCAAAATACAAGTTTTAAGTAATTGTTTCAAATAATGATTTTAATTATTGTTTCCGCAAAATACTTATTAAATGCTTTTAAAAAAACCACTTCACTGTTTTCAGTTTTATCCCTTTGTATTTATTATCTATGTTTAAAATTCAAACTAATAATTTTAAGTACATATGATTTTAAATACTTTTATTCCTTCAAACCTGGCATGGATGTCTATGACGGGCATGCCCAGCGGCTGGCAAAAGTTGGGATCATTTCAAAAATGTCAAAAAACACATCATGTTCAATGTAGGGTGTCTGGGTAGGCCAGAAAGCTCAGTTTGAGAGCATGTTGTTTCTTGAAATCCCTTAAAAAAGGGTGATAAATGATCGGACGTGTGACAACTTACATACAATGTCGAAAATGGCTCAAGCATGGTATGAATGCCTAGCATGGGCATGCGCATCTGCATGCAAAAGTTTGGATCATTTCAAGGGTGTGCACAAAAACTCCATGTTCAACAAAGATTGTTCGAGTAAGTTGAGAAGGTTTATCTGAGAGCACATTGTTTTTCAACATCCTTGAAATTGCCTCAATTTTTTTCCATGACCTTTTATGACCAATTCCAAACACCATGCCAAGTTGATTTGATTTTCGACAATTTTTGCATTTTCTAGTTTTTTCTCAATTGCCATGGCCTTTGAAAAAGGTTCATTGAGTTAGAAACAAAGTTCATCAATTTTATAAAAAGTTTAGCAATTTTCAAAAAATCACCAATTTGCGAAATAGTTCACGAATTTGTGAAAAAATGATCATTTTGGAAAAAGAAGTTCACCAATTTGGTAGAACAATTCCAGAACTTAAATTCAAAATAAATTCATCGATTTTGAAAAAAAAGTTCACAAATTTGAAAAAGTTCATTGACTTAGAAACAAAGTTCATCAATTTTATAAAAAGTTTAACAATTTTCAAAAAAAATCACCGATTTGCGAAATAGTTCACGAATTTGTGAAAAAATGATCAGTTTTGGAAAAAAGAAGTTCACCAATTTGGTAGAACAATTCAAGAACTTGAAATTTTGTTATCATTTTTGAAAAAAAATTCACGAATTTTAAAAAATTGGCGCATTTAAGAAAGAAAAAGGAAAAAAGGAAACAAGAAAGAAAAGGAAAGAAAACAAACAGAAAACATTGCGCTTTCCAGTGTTCTATTTTATGTATAAAAAAACGTACTTAATACGTGAGGTTTGGTTGTCTTGTTGGTCAGTGCGGTTGTGCTTATTTGTGAATGACCTTGGTTCGAATCCTGTAGCATGCACCATTTTTTGCGGTTTCAAAATAAGAAAAACCATGAATGGGCTGAATAGGTCAGCCCAGCGCGTGGGGTGTGCACGCGTACGTATATGGCGGGCAGGCGTTTCTACAAAAACGTATATGATGAGTGAAGAGTTAAAATATGACTATCATGTCCTTACTTACGAAAAGGTATGGACTAATCTGAGCCGTCCTTGTGTTTAGGGGGGGTGTACCGAAGCAGAAGTGAATATATCTGATCTTTAAAAAAAACTTTGCATAGATCGAACAGGAACTGTTCATCTTTAATCTTGGAGCTTCTTCGAGAACGATCGGAGATGAAACCAAAGGCCAAAGGCCAAAGCTGAGCGTGTGGGTGTGGCCTCAGCTGATCGATCTATCGGGTCGGCTCGGCTGCGGGCGAGCTTCATGATTTCGCTCCATCGGCATGTGCGCCGTGCACGCCATGGACGCGATCATTCGTGCGTGCCTCTCCTCGGTCGACGGAGGCCATGCGTCCACGACCAGCAATTAATGGTCTCTTCTTCTTCGGTCTTTCTTTTGCGGCTACCACCGGCGCGCACAAGCTAGGGTAGGAGTAGGAGCTCTCTCCAATCGATCGGCGTGACACTCATGCTTCGGTGTGGGTCGTCAGTCAAGCGCTGTGCGCCGCGGCAGGGCACATATCGAAATCCTTTCAAAAAAAAAAAGGGCGCGTAGATGGAAATTTCTGTCCCCATTTGGTGGCACCGGGAATGTATCACACTTATGCAAAGTGCCGGCACATTTGAACCTCAGCAAAGTTCGTCCGTGGAGGATGAGTTGGGGCCTAAGGGCATCTCCAGCCGTTGGCCCCCCGGGGCCGTCTAAAAGCGCCGCCTGGGGGTGAGCCGGCGCAAAAAAATGCCCCTGAGGCGAGTCGGTTCAACCGTCGGCCCCGAGTCCGCCCCAGCGTGATTTAAAAAAACCGTTCGGCGAAGTTATGATAAAAACTAGTTAAATTTCAGCCAACCATGGCAAGTTTCGGCGAAATTCGTCCAAACATTACATTAACCTAATCTAAAAAAAAGAAAGGGGCTGAAGTCGTCGCCGCCGTCGCCGCCATCGTCGTCGTCGGCCTTTTCCTCCTTGACGCGGGTGCCCCTGCTGGACCCCTGCCCGGCGTCGCCTTGGCGAACAGGCGGCGGCGCGTCGTCGTCGTCGTCGCTATCGCATAAGACGACGACCCCGCCTTCCTCGCGGCCGCGTCGGCGCTCCTCGAAGCGGCGTAGGGCGGCGCACTGGCGCTCCTTCTCCTTCTCCCGGCGCGCCTTCTTCAATGCAATGGAGTCCTGGCGCGCCCATTCGAGGGCCGCGTCGTCGTCGAACTCCGCCTTCACCGGTGCCAGCCCCGGCTCCGTCTTCACCGGCGCCAGCCCCGGCTCCGTCTTTGGCTTGACGAAGCGCGGAGGAGCCGGCGAGGGCGAGGCGCGGCCGCCCTCGTTGATAGCGATGCCGGCGCTGCTAGTGCGCCGGCGGCGGCGTCTCCGCGGGCTCGGCCTTGACGCCGAGCAGCGTCGGAGAGCGGAGAATGGGAAGAAGAAGCGTGATGAGGAGGAAGAAGGAAGCGCCGAACCTCCTTGGCGCCCATGGCCCGCAGCGTCGGTGCTGCGCCGGGCGGCCACCCTCGCCGGGAAGTGCATGCGGCGGATCGTTACCGCCCTCGAGTACGTGAACACGCCCTCGAGTGTGCGGCGGGGCGCCCACAGGTGGCGCCCTCGATGTTACGCGGCCGCCGACCACCGGGCGCCGTTGGTGAGCGCCAGCGCTGCTGCTGGCGGCGCTGAAATCGCCGCCCGAGCCGCGTGGTTGTCGGCGGCGTCTTTGGGAAGGCGTTAGGCGTCGGTGAGGACGCGCGACGATCTCGACCTCCTCGGCGAAATACCTCGGCCGCCACGGCGTCGAACAGCGGGGAATGGGCACTCCCGGCTGAGCCTCCACCCGTTGGCCCGGCGCATGTCCGTGGCCGGATGTTCGCCGAACGAGAGCAGACTCTGTTCGCGGAGCAACAGCGGCCAAAGCCGTTAGCCGCCGCCTCGTCTCCGAAGCGTTACGCCATGGCGGCGGCGGGGCTGGCGGGCTCGGGAGAGGTAGAGGGAGGGCTGGCGGCAGCGCTCCGGAGAGGCGAGGAGAGGAGGGCTGGGCGGCGGCGGGGCTGGTGGTGGGCGCGGCGAGTGGAGCCGCCGGCTTTATAGCCGGGTCGCGCCCGTGTGTACGCAGCGTGCGAGGAGGAGGCATCGGCGCGCCGTCCGTGAAGCGCCGCCCGTGAGAATCAATGGCAAGGCTGACCGCGGCAGCCTTGCCATTGATTCCAGCGAGGAACCGAGGCCGTTGGGGAAAGACGAGGCGCCGAGTCGCTGACGCGGCTGGCCCGCGTCTTTTTCGCGCCAAAATAGCTTCGCCCGGCGCCTCGGCGCCCTAAGCCGCGGGTTCGGGCTGGGTCCGCCGGCGCTGTTTTCGGCCCAAGCCGGCGAAAATCAGGCTTCTAGGGGCGCGACTGGGCCGTTTTTTCGGCGCCGGCGCTAAAAGATCGCCTGGGGAGGCCTTCCTGGGGCGCGGCTGGAGATGCCCTAAGATCAGGTTATAAGACATGGTCAATGGACAACAGGTCAATATTTATGTACTACTCATTGTTGATAATAGAGGACGGAGGAGGCTATGGCCACGCTGAGTTTCACTCTTGCGAACGTACTCCCAGGATGGAATACTTAACGCGTTAACTACAACGCTGCATGGGTCGAGTCGCAAAAAATCTCAAATATCCTTCATCGCGAGACATATAAGCATCCCTATAAATAAAAACCAGCATCTTTTGTCTCATGGTAGCCTGCTTTAGTCCCCTAACGAAAATTTCGTTTGGTTTTTTCCTTTTTTTCTATGTTTTTATCGGTTTTGATTGTTGTCTTTTTGTTTTTTCAATATATGTCTAGTGTTTTCAATACACATTGTATATTTGTCATATACACGTGAAACAATTTATTTTGCATACATGATGAACACTTTTTTGACTTATAAGAAATATTTAAAAAATTATGTGACTTGTTTTTGCATTGTATAATTTTATTTCTAAGTGAACAAAATTTTGAAACACCTCAACATATTTTAAAATATCAAGAACTTTTTTGAATGATATAATTTTTTCTGCATTACATGAACTTTTTCACATTGTATAAATATAATATAGAAATGTCATATTTTTTATATGTGCTACCATTTTTGGAATCGATTTTTTTAATGGTATGAACATTAAAAATCACGTGAACATTCATTACAATGTATACATGTTTTTAATGTCATAATTTTTTTATGAAATGCATTGAAAATATTAAATGATACAAACATTTTTTGAATGCTATTAACATTTTTTAAAAGTGGCACGAGCATTTTCTACACTGCATGAACATTTTTCAAATGTGCAACGCTTTTAAAATTTATCTACATTGACTTTTGGAACATACATATTTACAATATTTTAAAAACACAAACAAAATAAAGAAGAACAGAAAAAAAGGAAAATAACAGATGAAATCAACATTTTTACTGCAAGCTTACAAAGCTTTATTAGATTGTCACAATGTTTATAGGGACATATAGAAGATCACCAGGCTAGCCTAAACAAGCATACCGGCCATCCCATAAGATAAAGATTGCTTTGTCATATTGTGAGCCTCGACATTTGAGGATGAAATTAATGAATAAATGCAAGGTAGCGAAATAACACTACTGGGCTGGGCGTCCCCCTTCATGCTCGCTCAAAGGGGTGTGGGGAGAGGGGGTTGCTTTTGCAGCAAACGAGGTATAGCCACCCCCCGGTTTGGGGGACATGTCTTATCACCACCCGCAGGTGGCAAATAGGCGAGGCGAGCCCGCAGGTGAGCAGAGTTGGGAGGCCCATTAGGATAGTGGGGTGGCTCGTGTGCTGACAACTGATTTGTTTTATGCTGCATGCGTATCTATATACTATACACGATCCCCTAGAGGCGATCTAGGGTTCCACCTATCCTCCAGCGGCGACGTCGGAGTCCATGTAAATCCTCCACGCCGGCTGGATCTCTTCGGCGGCGGGGAGTCACCACAACGGCGGCGCCTCCGGGAACCGCTTGCATGGCAAATCTACCAAAAACGAAGGCGTCGGGCGGAGAGGGGAGTGAGCAGGAAGCGGTGAGGGTAGACCCTGATCTTGCGGCGAAACAACAGGTAGGGGAGGGAAGTTTGGAGGGAGGAGAACCTAGGATGATGGAGGGAGGATCGGGTAGTGGAAGTAGGGAAGCAGAGGTGGAAGTAGATGAAGAGGATGAGAATGATTATTACGGACCGGTGCCGGATCTGGAAGACAGGTTTGTAGGGATGAAATTGCATGGAGAGGAGGAAGATGACTTAGATCTGTCCGGTGAAGTTGATGATTTGATAAGGGGCGTGCGTTGGCTAGGGATGTTCCGAGTGTTGGGGAACGTAGTAATTTCAAAAAATTTCCTACGCACACGCAAGACCATGGTGATGGCATAGCAACGAGAGGGGAGAGTGTCTGTCCACGTACCCTCGTGACCGTGGCGAAGCGTTATAACAACGCGGTTGATGTAGTCATCGTCTTCACGATCCGACCGATCCAAGTACCGAGCGTCACGGCACCTCCGTGTTCAGCACACGTTCAGCTCGATGGCGATCCCGGGCTCCGATCCAACAAAGCGTCGGGGATGAGTTCCGTCAACCTGACGGCGTGGTGGCGATGATGATGCTCCACCGGCGCAGGGTTTCGCCTAAGCTCGCGACGATATGACTTCACCGGCGCAGGGCTTCGCCTAAGCTCGCGACGATATGACGAAGTGGAATATGGTGGAGGGGGCACCGCTGCACGGCTAAGGAGCGATCCGTAGATCAACTTGTGTGTCATGGGGTGCCCCCTGCCCCGTATATAAAGGAGCAAGGGGGTGCGGCCAGCCCAAGAAGCGGCGCTGGAGGAGTCCTACTCCCCCGGAGTAGGACTCCCCTTCCTAGTTGGAATAGGATTGGGGAGGGGAAGAGGGAAGAGGCGCCGCCCCTTCTCCTGTCCTATTCGGACTAGAGGGGGAGGGGGCGCGGCCTGCCTGGCGGCCCTTTCCTCTTCTCCCTATGGCCCATCAAGGCCCATATACCCCCGGGGTTCCAGTAACCCCGGTGTTCGATAACTTCCGTTTTCATCGGAACCTTTCCGAAGTCAAACATAGGCTTCCAATATATCAATCTTTATGTCTCGACCATTTGAGACTCCTCGTCATGTCCGTGATCACATCCGGGACTCCAAACAACCTTGGTACATCAATACTTATAAACTCATAATGAATCATCGAAGCGTTAAGCGTGCGGACCCTACGGGTTCGAGAACTATGTAGACATGACCTAGAACCATTCTCGGTCAATAACCAATAGCGGAACCTGGATGCCCATATTGGTTCCTGCATATTCTCTGAAGATCTTTATCGGTCAAACCGCATAACGACATACATTGTTCCCTTTGTCATCGGTATGTTACTTACGAGATTCGATCGTCGGTATCAATACCTAGTTCAATCTCGTTACGGTAAGTCTCTTTACTCGTTCCGTAATACATCATCTCACAACTAACTCATTAGTTGCAATGCTTGCAAGGCTTATGTGATGTGTATTACCGAGAAGGCCGAGATGCCTCTCCGACAATCGGAGTGACAAAACCTGATCTCGATTCATGCCAACTCAACATATACTTTTGGAGACACCTGTAGAGTACCTTTATAATCACCCGATTACGTTGTGGCGTTTGGTAGCACACAAAGTGTTCCTCCGTAAGCAGGAGTTGCATAATCTCATAGTTGCAGGAACTTTGTATAAGTCATGAAGAAAGCATAAGCAACATACTAAGCGATCAAGTGCTAAGCTAACGGAATGGGTCAAGTCAATCACACCATTCTCCTAATGATGTGATCTCGTTAATCAAATGACAACTCATGTCTATGGTTAGGAAACATAACCATCTTTGATTTAACGAGCTAGTAAAGTAGAGGCATACTAGTGACACTCTGTTTGTCTACGTATTCACACATGTATTATGTTTCCGGTTAATACAATTCTAGCATGAATAATAAACATTTATCATGATATAAGGAAATAAATAATAACTTTATTATTGCCTCTAGGGCATATTTCCTTGATCTCCCACTTGCACTAGAGTCAATAATCTAGATTACACAAGTAATGATTCTAACACCCATGGAGTCTTGGTGTTGATCATGTTTTGCTCGTGGAAGAGGCTTAGTCAGCGGTCGCAACATTCAGATCCGTATGTATTTTGCAAATCTCTATGTCTCCCACTTGGACTTGGTCCCGAATGGAATTGAAGCGTCTCTTGATATGCTTGGTCCTCTTGTGAAATCTGGATTCCTTTGCCAAGGCAATTGCACGATATTGTCACGAGAAGATCTTCATTGGTCCCGATGCACTAGGTATGACACCTAGATCGAAAATGAACTCTTTCATCCAGACTCCTTCATTTCTTTGCTTCGAAGCAGCTATGTACTCCGCTTCACATGTAGATCCCGCCACGGCGCTTTGTTTAGAACTGCACCAACCAGCAGCTCCACCGTTTAATAAAAATACGTATCCGGTTTGCGATTTAGAATCGTCCGGATCGGTGTCAAAGCTTGCATCGGCGTAACCATTTACGATTAGCTCTTTGTCACCTCCATATCGAGAAACATATCCTTAGTCCTTTTCGGTATTTGGGATGTTCTTGACGCTGTCCGATGATCCACTCTGGATTACTTTGGTACCTTCCTGCCAAGCTTATTGCTAAGCACCGTCGGTCGGTACACAGCATTGCGTACGTGATAGAGCCTATGGCTGAAGCATAGGAACATTTTCATTTCTCTCTATCTTCTGCTGTGGTGGGCATTGAGTCGACTCAATTTCACACCTTGTAACACAGGTAAAAGACCTTTCTTTGCTGATCCATTTTGAGCTTTTTCAAAACTTTATCAAGGTATGTGCTTTGTGAAAGTCAATTAAGCGTCTTGATCTATCTCTATAGATCTTAATGCCCAATATGTAAGCAGCTTCACGAGGTCTTTCATTGAAAACTTTTATTCAAGTATCCTTTTATGCTATCCAAAATTCTATATCATTTCCAATTAACAATATATCGTCCACATATAATATTAGAAATGCTACTGAGCTCCCACTCACTTTCTTGTAAATACTGAGCTTCTCCAAAAGTGCATATAAAACCATATGCTTTGATCACACTATCAAGCGTTTATTCCAACTCGAGAGGCTTGCACGGACCATAAATTGATCATTGGAGCTTGCACACTTTGTTAGCACTTTTGGATCAACAAAACCTTCGGTTGCATCATATACAACTCTTCTTCTAGAAATCCATTCAAGAATGCAGTTTTACATCCATTTGCCAAATTTCATAATCATAAAATGCAGCAATTGCTAACATGATTCGGACAGACTTAAGCATCGCTTCTGGTGAGAAAGTCTCATCGTAGTCAACCCCTTGAACTTGTCGAAAACCTTTTGCAACAAGTCGAGCTTTATAGACAGTTATGTTACCATCGGCGTCGATCGTCTTCTTAAAGATCCATTTATTCTCAATGGCTTGCCGATCATCGGGCAAGTCAACCAAAATCCATACTTTGTTCTCATACATGGATCCCATCTCAGATTTCATGGCTTCAAGCCATTTTGCGAATCTGGGCTCACCATCGCTTCTTCATAGTTCGTAGGTTCACCATGATCTAGTAGCATGACTTCCGAATAGGATTATCGTACCACTCAGTGCGGATTTTATTCTGGTTGATCTCTGAGTTCGGTGACAACTTGATCTGAAGTTTCATGATCATTATCATTATCTTCCTCGCTAATTGGTGTAGGTGTCACGAAACCGATTTACGTGATGAACTACTTTCCAATAAGGGAGCTGGTACTATTACCTCATCAAGTTCCACTTTCCTCCCACTCACTTCTTTCGAGAGAAACTCCTTCTCTAGAAAGGATCCATTCTTAACAACGAATGTCTTGCCTTGGATCTGTGATAGAAGGTATACCCAATTGTCTCCTTTGGGTATCCTATGAAGACACATTTTCCGATTTGGGTTCAAGCTTATCAGGTTGAAGTTTTTCACATAAGCATCACAACCCCAAACTTTCGAAGCGACAACTTTGGTTTCTTGCTAAACCATAGTTCATAAGGTGTCGTTTCAGCGGATTTTGACGGTGTCCTATTTAACGTGAATGCGGCCGTCTCTAAAGCATAACCCCAAAGCGATAGCGGTAAATCGAAATAGACATCATAGATCGCACCATATCTAGTAAAATACGATTCTGACGTTCGGACACACCATTACGCTGTGGTGTTCCGGTGGCGTGAGTTGCGAAACTATTCGCATTGCTTTAAATGTAGACCAAACTCGTAACTCAAATATTCTCCTCCACGATCAGATCGTAGAAACTTTATTTTCTTGTTACGATGATTTTCAACTTCACTCTGAAATTCTTTGAACTTTTCAAATGTTTCAGATTTATGCTTCATCAAGTAGATATACCCGTATCTGCTTAAATCATCTGTGAAGGTGAGAAAATAACGATATCCGCCACGAGCTTCAACATTCATCGGACCACATACATCTGTATGTATGATTTCCAATAAGTCTGTTGCTCTCTCCATACAACGGAGAAGCGGTGTTTTAGTCATCTTGCCCATGAGGCACGGTTCTTAAGTACCAAGTGATTCATAATCAAGTGATTCCAAAAGTCCATTTGTATGGAGTTTCTTCATGCGTTTTACACCGATATGACCTAAAGGGCAGTGCCACAAATAAGTTGCACTATCATTATCAACTCTGCATCTTTTGGCTTCGACATTATGAATATGTGTATCACTCTTGTCGAGATTCAACAAGAATAGACCATTCTTCAAGGGTGCATGACCATAAAAGATATTACTCATATAAATAGAACAACCATTATTCTCGATTTAAATGAATAACCGTCTCGCATCAAACAAGATCCAGATATAATGTTCATGCTCAACGCGGCACCAAATAACAATTATTTAGGTCTAAAACTAATCCGAAGGTAGATGTAGAGGTAGCGTGCCGACCGTGATCACATTGACTTTGGAACCGTTTCCCACGCGCATCGTCACCTCGTCCTTTGCGGTGCTCGTCTATTCCGTAGTCCTGTTTGAGTTGCAAATATTAGCAGAACCAGATATCAAATACCAGTGCTACTACGAGCTCTAGTAAGGTACACATCAATAACATGTATATCACATATACCTTTGTTCACCTTGCCATCCTTCTTATCCGCCAAATACTTGGGGCAGTTCCGCTTCGGTGTCGATCGCTTGCGGTAAAACACTCGATTTCAGGCTTAGGTCCAGACTTGGGTTTCTTCTCTTGAGCAGCAACTTTCTTGCTGTTCTTTTTAAGTTCCTTCTTCTTCCTTTGCCCTTTTCTTGAAACTAGTGGTCTTGTTGACCATCAACACTTGATGCTCTTTCTTGATTTCTACCTCCATGGCTTTTAGCATTGCGAAGAGCTCGGGAATTGTCTTAGTCATCCCTTGCATATTATAGTTCATCACGAAGCTCTTGTAGCTTGGTGGCGATGATTGGAGAATTCATCAATGACACTATCATCCGGAAGATTAACTCCGGCTGAATTAAGTGATTATTGTACCCGGACATTTTGAGTATGTGCTCCTTGTGAACTATTCTCCTCCATCTTGCAGCTATAGAACTTATTGGAGACTTCATATCTCTCAATCCGGGCATTTGCTTGAAATATTAAGTTCAACTCTGGAACATCTCATATGCTCCATAGCGTTCAAAAGCGTCGTTGAAGACCAGTTCTAAGCCGTAAAGCATGGCACGATGAACTATAGAGTAGTCATCAGCTTTGCTCGCAGACGTTCACAACTTCGGCGTTGCTCTGCAGCAGGCTGGCACCCAGCGGTGCTTCGGGCGTAATTCTTCATGCAGCAATGAGGATAATCCTCAAATTCGGACCCGATCCGTGTAATTGCTACCATCATCTTTCAACTTTGCTTTCTCAAGGGCGCATTAAAATTCAACGGAACAACAACACGAGCCATCTATCTACATAAACATAGACAAGCAAAATACTATCGGTACTAAGTTCATGATAAATTTAAGTTCAATTAATCATATTAAAAAACTCCCACTTAGACAGATATCTCTCTAGTCATCTAAGTGATTCGTGATCCAAATCAACTAAACCATAACCGATCATCACGTGAGATGGAGTAGTTTTCAATGGTGAACATCACTATGTTGATCATATCTACTATATGATTCACGCTCGACCTTCGGTCTCCGTGTTCGAGGCCATATCTGCATATGCTAGGCTCGTCAAGTTTAACTGAGTATTCTGCGTGTGCAAAACTGGCTTGCACCGTTGTAGATGGACGTAGAACTTATCACACCCGATCATCACGTGGTGTGCGGGTACTCTGAACTTTAGCAGCGGTGCATACTCGGGAGAACACTTCTTGATAATTTTAGTGAGAGATCATCTTATAATGCTACCGTCAATCAAAGCAAGATAAGATGCATAAAGGATAAACATCACATGCAATCAATATAAGTGATATGATATGGTCATCATCATCTTGTGCTTGTGATCTCCATCGCGAAGCACCGTCATGATCACCATCGTCACGGTAGCGACACCTTGATCTCCATCGTAGCATCGTTGTCGTCTCGCCAACTATTGCTTCTCGACTATCGCTCTGCTTAGTGATAAAGTAAAGCAATTACATGGCGTTGCATTTCATACAATAAGCGACAACCATATGGCTCTCTGCCGATTGCCGATAACTTCGGTTACAAAACATGATCATCTCATACAATAAAATATAGCATCACGTCTTGACCACATCACATCACAACATGCCTGCAAAAACAAGTTAGGCGTCCTCTACTTTGTTGTTGCAAGTTTTACGTGGCTGCTACGGGCTGAGCAAGAACCGTTCTTACCTCGCATCAAAACCACAGCGATAGTTTGTCAAGTTGGTGCTGTTTTAACCTTCGCAAGGACGGGCGTAGCCACACTCAGTTCAACTAAAGTGAGAGAGACAGACACCGCCGGTCACCTTTAAGCAACTAGTGCTCAAGCGGTGAAACCAGTCTCGCGTAAGCGTCTGGCGTAATGTCGGTCGGGCCGCTTCATATCACAATACCGCTGAACCAAAGTATGACATGCTGGTAAGCGGTATGACTTATATCGCCCACAACTCACTTGTGTTCTACTCGTGCATATGACATCAACGCATAAAACCAGGCTCGGATGCCCTTTGTTGGGGAGCGTAGTAATTTCAAAAATTTTCCCACGCACACGCAAGACCATGGTGATGGCATAGCAGCGAGAGGGGAGTGTCGTCCATGTACCCTCGTGACCGTGAAGCGGGCGTTATAACAACGCGGTTGATGTAGTCGACGTCTTCACAATCCGACCGATCCAAGTACCGAGCGTCACGGCACCTCCGTGTTCAGCACACGTTCAGCTCGATGGCGATCCCGGGCTCCGATCCAGAAAGCGTCGGGGATGAGTTCGTCGGCCGACGGCGTGGTGGCGATGATGATGCTCCACCGACGCAGGGCTTCGCCTAAGCTCCGCGACGATATGACTTCACGGCGCAAGGCTTCGCTTAAGCTCATGACGATATGACCGAAGTGGAATATGGTGGAGGGGCACCGCTGCGGCTAAGGGCGATCCGTAGATCAACTTGTGTGTCATGGGGTGCCCCCTGCCCCGTATATAAAGGAGCAAGGGGTGCGGCCAGCCAAAGGCGCTGGAGGAGTCCTACTCCCACCGGAGTAGGACTCCCCTTCCTAGTTGGAATAGGATTGGGGAGGGAAGAGGGAAGGCGCCGCCCCTTCTCCTGTCCTATTCGGACTAGAGGGGAGGGGGCGGCCTGCCTGGCCGGCCCTTCCTCTTCTCCCTATGGCCCATCAAGGCCCATATACCCCCGGGGTTCCAGTAACCCCGGTGTTCGGTAACTTCCTGTTTTCATCCGGAACCTTTCAAGTCAAACATAGGCTTCCAATATATCAATCTTTATGTCTCGACCATTTGAGACTCCTCGTCATGTCGTGATCACATCCGAGACTCGAACAACCTTGGTACATCAATGCTTATAAACTCATAATGAGCTGTCATCGAAGCGTTATGCGTGCGGACCCTACGGGTTCGAGAACTATGTAGACATGACCTAGAACCATTCTCGGTCAATAACCAATAGCGGAACCTGGATGCCCATATTGGTTCCTGCATATTCTCGAAGATCTTTATCGGTCAAACCGCATAACGACATCGTTGTTCCTTTGTCATCGGTATGTTACTTACCGAGATTCGATCGTCGGTATCCAATACCTAGTTCAATCTCCTTACCGGTAAGTCTCTTTACTCGTTCCGTAATACATCATCTCACAACTAACTCATTAGTTGCAATGCTTGCAAGGCTTATGTGATGTGTATTACCGAGAAGGCCCAGAGATACCTCTCCGAGCAATCGGAGTGACAAAACCTGATCTCGATTCATGCCAACTCAACATATACTTTTGGAGACACCTGAGAGTACCTTTATAATCACCCGATTACGTTGTGATGTTTGGTAGCACACAAAGTGTTCCTCCGTAAACGGAGTTGCATAATCTCATAGTTGCAGGAACTTTGTATAAGTCATGAAGAAAGCATAAGCAACATACTAAACGATCAAGTGCTAAGCTAACGGAATGGGTCAAGTCAATCACATCATTCTCCTAATGATGTGATCTCATTAATCAAATGACAACTCATGTCTATGGTTAGGAAACATAACCATCTTTGATTTAACGAGCTAGTAAAGTAGAGGCATACTAGTGACACTCTGTTTGTCTACGTATTCACACATGTATTATGTTTCCGGTTAATACAATTCTAGCATGAATAATAAACATTTATCATGATATAAGGAAATAAATAATAACTTTATTATTGCCTCTAGGGCATATTTCCTTCACCGAGTGTATACCATGAAACCCTTCAGCCATGCAGCTTTGTTGAAGCAGATGAGGAAGGCGTGGGCGGCTGCACAAGGAGTAACTTTCAACGTGAAGGGCCCAAATTTATTCTTGTTCCAGTGTCACTGCCTTGGAGACTGGAAACGGATCATGGATTGGGGACCGTGGATCTTTCGTTATGCTCCTGTTATCATCCAGGAGTATGATGGATTTACCGATGTCTCAGAGTACAAGTTGAACAAGGTCCCTCTGTGGGCTAGAATCAAGGGGTTGCCGGATGGTTTGACAGCTAAGAAGGAACTTGCGGAGAAGACCGCTGCCAACATTGGGGAACCCCCTTTTGCTGTGATTGTCAATGAAAGTGCGTTATATCGACTAGAGGGGGGGGGTGTGAATAGGCGATTTTTATGAATTCTTCACTGAGGAATTTGCCGGTGAGGAAATTCCTAAGCGAAGAACTACTTGCAGCGGAATAAGTACTCAGAAGTAAGCATAACATAATACAGACATAGTCATCATGTTGAAATGAAGACAAGCACAGAGTACAGAAAGCGTAATCAGGATAGCACAAGATGAAGACAAACAGACTGAAGAAATTGAACTGAGGAAATTGAGAAAGTCTTCAGTCAAAGTCTTCAAACATAGATATGAACAAACACTCAACACAGTAATGAGGAAATGAAAGAGTTGAGGAAATAGAACCGATAAGGTTGGTGAAGACAATGATTTGGTAGACCAGTTCCAACTGTTGTCTCGATTGTACATCTGGTTGGGCGGTGAGTATTTAAACTCGAGGACACAGATCCGGACACCCGATCCTTGAGCACGCAGCTCAGGACACCAAGTCCTCACCGTATTCTCCTTGAACTAAGGTCACACAGACCTCGTCCAATCACTCATGATAAGTCTTCAGGCGACTTCCAAACCTTCACAGACTCGGTCACTCGGCAATCCACAATTCCTCTTGGATGCTCTAGACCATGACGCCTAACCGTCTGGAAGAAGCACAGTCTTCAAAGGTAACAAGCGTTGGATCCACGCAGGATCAATCTCTTCAGTGATGCTCAATCACTTTGGGTTTGTAGGTGTTTGGGTTTGGGTTTTTCCTCACTCGATGATTTTCGCTCAAAGTCCTCGGAGGATGGGATGCTCTCAAATGACAAGTGTCAGTTTCTCTCGGAGCACCCAACCAACTAGTGGTTGTAGGGGGCGGCTATTTATAGCCTAAGGAGCAGCCCAACATGATAAGACATAAATGCCCTTCAATGATATGACCGTTAGGTAGATAAGATTTTTTGGACAGCTGGCGCGCAGCACAGCAACGATCGGAAATTTGACTCTCAAATTCCTCAGGGCTATCATGTTCCTTACTGTGTAGGCAATCCGCTTTGGCGAATTCCTAACTCCTCGGTCGAACAAATTCCTCGTGACCGGAAGAACTTTGTCTCATCCTTTGAAGAAATTGAGTGAAGCTGTATGAGATTTCCAAAGGCTTCACTCGAAGGGATTGGTAGGTGTAGGATTTTGAGTTGAGCATCACATGGAAATTTTTCCTTAGTATTTCCTCGACCCCCTTTAACAGTACGGTGTTTCCTATGAATCAAGAAAGAGAAAACGGAACTACGAAAACAAAAGTTTTCACGCTTCATGTTCCTCAATTGAATACCAAGTCTTCAAGGTCACACCAATTTCTTCACTTTCAAAGTCTTCAGAAAGTCTTCAGGATATCAAAGTCTTCAGTTGAAGAACTTCATTTTTAGGGGTCGACTTTCTCTATAAATATCAAACTCCTCATAGACTTATAGACCTGTGTACACTCATAAACACATTAGTCACTTAACCTATAAGTCTTCAATACACCAAAATCACTAAGGGGCACTAGATGCACTTACAATCTCCCCCTTTTTGGTGATTGATGACAATATAAGTTAAGTTTTCAACGGGATAAACATATGAAGTGTAAATACTGATATTGAGGAATTTGATTGCAAGATATAGAAGAACTCCCCCGAAGATGTGCATAGTGAGAATTTTCTTTTGAGGCAATGCACATTTGAAGAGTTGAATCATGGAGATCTTCCCTATATCTTGTAATTCATACGCATTTGACATATAATATGAAGAATTTGAAATGCATGATGAAATATGGTGGTGATGTAGTTCAACATCGTGTATTAACATATAATGAGGAATAAGCATGCAGAGGAACACATCAGAAGTATCAGAGCACCATCGGGTTTAAGATTACAACTCGATCCAATAAAAGTTTCAGAAGAGCGAGAGTTGTAACTTAGCAAAAAATGCCCATATAATAGACCCGCTTGAAGACTAACTCAAATTTCTCCCCCTTTGTCATCGAATGACCAAAAGGATCGAAACTGAGGACTAACGCCCCTGAAGAATATCAAGGTGATGGAGGAGTGCCAGCATTGTCGGGGTCGGCTGTCGTATTAGGGCCTGCCGCAGTGTTGTCCAAGTCTTCATTTTCATCAGTGTCGCGCGATGAAGAATAGGATCTGGCCACCAAGGAAGGAACCTTGACCTTCTTGAATTTCTTTGATGGAGGTGCAGACCAGTCAAATTCTTCCTTGAGACCCATTTTCTTCAGATCTACTGCGCTGTAGACATGAGATAGAACAGCCCGATTCACGGTTGAAGGTTTCATGGAGGTAGTATTGGTTTTCTTCCTTTGCATTGTGTGTTGAGGTCATGTTGTGAAGAATTGAACCAAACCGACGCTTGACCCATTTATGATTGCGATCAACTTTCCGATGAAGGCGAGGAGTAACTCACGATCATCATCACCACAGGTCTTGTGGCTTGAGGATTTTGCTTGGCGAGAGGTGTTGGCGGCGAGTCATGTGTGGCAGAGTCATCATTGGTGGAGTAGGATGCAGCCTTGCGAAATTGACCATCCAATGGATGAATGCCTTCATCTATCACATCAGTTGCCTTGCCTTTGGCATCAGCTGAGGAAAATGTCCGTTTGAGGACTTCAATTGGAGGCAAGCAGCTGCAGTGGTTCAGAGTATCAGCCTTGTAATTGAGTGAAGACCTTGTCCTGATGAACCTCATAATCCATGGTGCATAAGGCTTCAGCTCAAATGGTGACATAGCAATATTCGCCAGAGTCCGCATGAAGAAATCATGTAAGTTGATGGGAACGCCATGAATGATATTGAAAAGCATATTCTTCATGATGCCAATGACTTCTTCATCATTTGAGTCGTGGCCTTTGATAGGACTCATTGTCTTCGTCAGAATGGGATAGACAGTCCGAGGCACATACAGTAATTCCTTGACGAGGAATTTGGTTCGAGGGGCCTGCCCTGGCTTCAAAGGCTTCATAAGCACTTGCATGTAATGATTTGTAAGCTCGGGTTCGTTGTAGATGCAACGAGCGCCATCAAGGGGAGGACTGAGTGGGAGGGCACAAAGCAATTCAGTTGCTGGTGCCTTGTAGTGAGTATTTTCTGACATCCAGTCCAGCACCCATGAGTTCACATCTTCAGAATTTCCTGTGATGTGCAGCGTTGCATAGAACTGAAGAATGAGTTCTTGATTCCAATCACATATGTCAGTGCAGAAATTTAACAGTCCAGCGTCGTGAAGAACACTGAGGACTGGCTCGAAGCCCAGCAGAGATTCCATGTCCACATGAGGAATGTGTGCGTGATCGAAGACTTTATCTTTGTTGAACAGCACAGAGGAATAGAAATTGGCTTGACTAGCAGTCCAGAAACGCCTCTTCCTTATGCGAGCAGAGTCATATGGGTTGTAGTCAGTGAAGAATACATGCTCGCTAAAGAAATCTTCAGCCTTGAACTTTTGCTTGCGTGAGAATGGATCCTTTGGCTTTGGCAGTGGAGTGTCAGTGAGTTGCATCACGACCTCAGGAATCGCAATCTCGGGTTCTTCAGGCTGAGGAATTTCTGGTTCCTCTTCAGTGGCAGTCTGCATTGTCATGTGATCAGCAGCAGAAGGTTCTTCAACATTAGTGGCTGGAATTTCTTCATGAACAGTCGATGTGGGGTGAGTTTCTTCAGAGCCCATTTGAACGGTTGGTGCAGGGGACTGAGGTATTTGTTGTATTGGGGTGAAGAGTGGAGAATTGGGATGCTAACTTTCCCAAAAGTCATCGTTCATCACTGGCGTTGTACTTCCAATATCCACGTCTTCATCTTCAATTTCTTCAACACCAGCCTCTTCAGCTGTGAACTGAGGCATTGGTGAGGATACAACAGGTGTAGAAGGGATCGCATCCACTTCAATTTCTTCATCAATCTGCTTTGACGAAGCAGCAGAATGATTTTCTTCATCAGATCTGCTAGGGATCACATATTCTTCACCAAAAGGAACAAGGTCCTTTGATGGCATGGTGGAAATCGGAACAACATCAATCGGAATTTTAAACAATCTTGTCATAGGCTTCATCTTATTTGTAGCTGAAGATTCTGAAGCAGCTGATGCTTTCCTTTTCTTCACTGCAGCTCACTCTGCAGCCTTGGTCTTCTTCACATCTGATGCAGATGGAAGGATAGGAGTTGGTGTAGGCGCGGGAGGAGCTGAGGAATCTGTTTGAATTTCCTCAGGCGCAACTGATGCAGTTGCCCTGACTTCTTCATTTTCTTCAGGCGCACCACTAGTGGATGCCCTGGCAATTTCTTCAGCGGCTGGAATGGAGTCATCAGCCCTGGAACTAGCATTTTCTTCAGTGGACTGAAAATCATCAGCGGTGCTGGCATGTTCTTCATGTTGGGGAACGTAGTAATTTCAAAAAAATTCCTACGCACACGCAAGATCATGGTGATGCATAGCAACGAGAGGGGAGAGTGTTGTCCACGCCCTCGTGAACCGAAAGCGAAGCGTTATGACAACGTGGTTGATGTAGTCGACGTCTTCACGATCCGACCGATCCAAGTACCGAGCGTCACGGCACCTCCGTGTTCTGCACACGTTCAGCTCGATGGCGATCCCGGACTCCGATCCAGCAGGTGTCGGGGATGAGTTCTGTCGACCGACGGCGTGGTGGCGATGATGATGCTCTACCGCGCAGGCTTCGCCTAAACTCATGACGATACGACCGAGGTGGAATATGGTGGAGGGGGGCACCGCACACGGCTAAGGAACGATCCGTAGATCAACTTGTGTGTCTATGGGGTGCCCCCTGCCCCCGTATATAAAGGAGCAAGGGAGGAGGAGGCCGGCCCTAGGAGGGGTGCACCAAGTGTGGAGTCCTACTAGGACTCCCTAGTCCTAGTAGGATTCCACCTCCCATATGGAATAGGAAAAGAGGAAGGGAAAAGGAGAAGGAAGGAAGGGGGCGCCCCCCTTCCCTAGTCCAATTCGGACCAGACCAAGGGGAGGGGTGCGGCCACCCTTGAGGCCCTTTTCCTTCTTTCCCGTATGGCCCAATAAGGCCCAATACGTATTCCCGTAACTCTCCGGTACTCCGAAAAATACCCGAATCACTCGGAACCTTTCCGATGTCCGAATATAGTCGTCCAATATATCGATCTTTACGTCTCGACCATTTCGAGACTCCTCGTCATGTCCCCGATCTCATCCGGGACTCCGAACTCCTTCGGTACATCAAAACTCATAAACTCATAATATAACTGTCATCGAAACCTTAAGCGTGCGGACCCTACGGGTTCGAGAACTATGTAGACATGACCTAGAACTATTTTTGGTCAATAACCAATAGCGAAACCTGGATGTTCATATTGGCTCCTACATATTCTACGAAGATCTTTATCGGTCAAACCGCATAACAACATACGTTGTTCCCTTTGTCATCGGTATGTTACTTGCCTGAGATTCGATCGTCGGTATCCAATACCTAGTTCAATCTCATTACCGGCAAGTCTCTTTACTCGTTCCGTAATACATCATCTCACAACTAACTCATTAATTGCAATGCTTGCAAGGCTTTAAGTGATGTGTATTACCGAGAGGGCCCAGAGATACCTCTCCGACAATCGGAGTGACAAAACCTAATCTCGAAATACGCCAACCCAACATGCACCTTCGGAGACACCTGTGGAGCACCTTTATAATCACCCAGTTATGTTGTGACGTTTGGTAGCACACAAAGTGTTCCTCTGGTAAACGGGAGTTGCATAATCTCATAGTCACAGGAACATGTATAAGTCATGAAGAAAGCAGTAGCAACATACTAAACAATCGGGTGCTAAGCTAATGGAATGGGTCATGTCAATCAGATCATTCACCTAATGATGTGACCCCGTTAATCAAATAACAACTCTTTGTCCATGGTTAGGAAACATAACCATCTTTGATTTACGAGCTAGTCAAGTAGAGGCATACTAGTGACACTCTGTTTGTCTATGTATTCACACATGTATTATGTTTCCGGTTAATACAATTCTAGCATGAATAATAAACATTTATCATGATATAAGGAAATAAATAATAACTTTATTATTGCCTCTAGGGCATATTTCCTTCAGTCTCCCACTTGCACTAGAGTCAATAATCTAGTTCACATCGCCATGTGATTTAACATCAATAGTTCACATCTTTATGTGATTAACACCCATAGTTCACATCGACATGTGACCAACACCCAAAGGGTTTACTAGAGTCGATAATCTAGTTCACATCGCTATGTGATTAACACCCAAAGAGTACTAAGGTGTGATCATGTTTTGCTTGTGAGATAATTTTAATCAGCAGGTTCATCACATACAGATCCGTAAGTATTTTGCGAATTCTATGTCTACAATGCTCTGCATAGAGCTACTCTAGCTAATTGCTCCCACTTTCAATATGTATCTAGATTGAGACTTAGAGTCATCCATATCTGTGTCAAAACTTGAATCGACGTAACTTTTTACGACGAACCTTTTGTCACCTCCATAATCGAGAAATATTTCCTTATTCCACTAAGGATAATTTTGACCGCTGTCCAGTGATCTACTCTTAGATCACTATTGTACTCCCTTGCTTAACACAGTGTAGGGTATACAATAGATCTGGTACACAGCATGGCATACTTTATACAACCTATGGCTGAGGCATAGGGAATGACTTTCATTCTCTTTCTATCTTCTGCCGTGGTCGGGCTTTGAGTCTTACTCAATTTCACACCTTGTAATACAGGCAAGAACTCTTTCTTTGACTGTTCCATTTTGAACCTTTTCAAAATCTTGACAAGGTATGTACTTATTGAAAAACTTATCAAGTGTCTTGATCTATCTCAATAGATCTTGATGCTCAATATGTAAGCAGCTTCACCGAGGTCCTTCTTTGAAAAACTCCTTTCAAATACTCCTTTATGCTTTGCAGAATAATTCTACATTATTTCCGATCAACAATATGTCATTCACATATACTTATCAGAAATGCTGTAGTGCTCCCACTCACTTTCTTGTAAATCTGAGGCTTCTCCAAAAGTCTGTATAAAACCATATGCTTTGATCAACTCATCAAAGCGTATATTCCAACTTCGAGATGCTTGCACCAGTCCATTGATGGATCATTGGAGCTTGCACATTTTGTTAGCTCCTTTAGGATTGACAAAACCTTCTGGTTGCATCATATACAACTCTTCTTTAATAAATCCATTAAAGAATGTAGTTTTGACATCCATTTGCCAGATTTCATAAAATGTGGCAATTGCTAACATGATTCGGAGAGACTTAATCATCGCTACTGATTGAGAAAATCTCATTGTAGTCAACACCTTGAACTTGTCGAAAACCTTTTGTGACAAGTCGAGCTTTGTAGATAGTAACACTACTATCGGTGTCCGTCTTCCTCTTGAAGATCCATTTATTTAACATGGCTTGCTGATCATCGAGCAAGTCAATCAAAGTCCATACTTTGTTCTCATACATGGATCCTATCTCAGATTTCATGGCCTCAAGCCATTTCGCGAATCTGGGCTCATCATCGCTTCCTCATAGTTCGTAGGTTCATCATGGTCTAGTAACATGACTTCCGAACATGATTACCGTACCACTCAGTGCGGATCTTACTCTGGAAGACCTACGAGGTTTGGTAGCAACTTGATCTGAAGTTTTATGATCATCATCATTAACTTCCTCACTAATTGGTGTAGGAATCATGGAACTGATTTCGTGATAAACTACTTTCCAATACGGGAGAAGGTACAATTACCTCATCAAGTTCTACTTTCCTCCCACTCACTTCTTTCGAGAGAAACTCCTTCTCTAGAAAGGATCCATTCTTAACAACGAATGTCTTGCCTTTCGGATCTGTGATAGAAGGTGTACCCAACATTTTGGGTATCCTATGAAGACGCACTTTTCGATTTGGGTTCAAGCTTATCATGTTGAAACTTTTTCACATAAGCATCGCAACCCAAACTTTAAGAAACGACAACTTTGGTTTCTTGCTAAACCATAGTTCATACGGTGTCGTCTCAGCGGATTTATATGGTGCCCTTTTAGCGTGAATGCAGTTGTCTCTAATGTATAACCCCAAAGCGATAGTGGTAAATCGGTAAGAGACATCATTGATCGCACCATATCTAATAAAGTATGGTTATGACGTTTGGACACACCATTACACTTGTGGTGTTCTGTGGCGTGAGTAGTGAAACTATTTCACATTGTTTTAATGAAGGCCAAACTCGTAACTCAAATATTTTACCTCTGTGATCATATCGTAGAAACTTTTATTTTCTTGTTACGATGATTCTTCACTTCACTCTGAAATTCTTTGAACTTTTCAAATGTTTCAGACTTTTGTTTCATCAAGTAGATATACCCATATCTGCTCAAATCATATGTGAAGGTCAGAAAATAACGATACTTGCCATGAGCTTTAACACTCATCGGACCGCATACATCAGTATGTATTATTTCCAATAAGTCATTTGCTCGCTCCATTGTTAGGAGAGCGAGTCTTTAGTCATCTTGCCCATAAGGCATGGTTCGCAAGCATCAAGTGATTCATAATCAAGTGATTCCAAAATCCCATCAGCATGGAGTTTCTTCATCGCTTTACACCAATATGACCTAAACGGCAGTGCCACAAATGAGTTGCACTATCATTATTAACTTTGCATCTTTTGGCATCAATATTATGAATATGTGTATCACTACGATCGAGATCCAACAAACTATTTTTATTGGGTGTATGACCATTGAAGGTTTTATTCATGTAAGCAGAACAACAATTATTCTTTGACTTTAAATGAATAATCGTATTACAATAAACATGATCAAATCATATTTATGCTCAGCAAACGCCAAATAACATTTATTTAGGTTTAACACTAATCCCGAAAGTATAGGGAGTGTGCGATGATGATCATATCAATCTTGGAACTACTTCCAACACTCATCGTCACTTCCCTTCAACTAGTTTTCATTCATTCGCAACTCCGTTTGAGTTACTACTCTTAGCAACCGAACCAGTATCAAATACTGAGGGTTGCTACGAACACTAGTAAAATACACATCAATAATCTGTATATCAAATATACCTTTGTTCACTTTGCCATCCTTCTTATCCGCCAAATACTTGGGGTAGTTCCGCTTCGGTGACCAGTTCCATTGCAGCAAAAGCACTTAGTCTCAGGCTTAGGTCCAGACTTGGGCTTCTTCACTCGAGCAACAACTTGCTTGCCGTTCTTCTTGAAGTTCCCTTCTTCCCTTTGCCCTTTTCCTTGAGACTAGTGGTCTTGTCAACCATCAACACTTGATGTTTTCTTGATTTCTACCTTCACGATTTTAGCATCGCGAAGAGCTTGGGAATTGTTTTCGTCATCCGTTGCATACTATAGTTCATCACGAAGTTCTAGTAACTTAGTGATGGTGACTAGAGAATTCTGTCAATCACTATCTTATCTGGAAGATTAACTCCCACTTGATTCAAGCGATTGAAGTACCCAGACAATCTGAGCACATGCTCACTAGTTGGGCGATTCTCCTCCATCTTTTAGCTATAGAACTTGTTGTAGACTTCATATCTCTCAACTCAGGTATTTGCTTGAAATATTAACTTCAATTCCTGGAACATCTCATATGGTCCATGACGTTCAAAACGTCTTTGAAATCCCGATTCTAAGCCGTTAAGCATGGTGCACTAAACTATCAAGTAGTCATCATATTGAGCTAGCCAAACGTTCATAACGTCTCCTGCAATAGGTCTGTCACCTAGCGGTGCATCAAGGACATAATTCTTCTGTGCAGCAATGAGGATAAACCTCAGATCACGGATCCAATCCGCATCATTGCTACTAACATCTTTCAACACAATTTTCTCTAGGAACATATCAAAATAAACATTTGAAAGCAACAACGCGAGCTATTGATCTACAACATAATTTGCAAAATACTACCAGGACTAAGTTCATGATAAATTTAAGTTCAATTAATCATATTACTTAAGAACTCCCACTTAGACAGACATCTCTCTAGTCATCTAAGTGATCACGTGATCCAAATCAACTAAACCATAACCGATCATCACGTGAGATGGAGTAGTTTTCAATGGTGAACATCACTATGTTGATCATATCTACTATATGATTCACGCTCGACCTTTCGGTCTTCGTGTTCCGAGGCCATATCTGCATATGCTAGGCTCGTCAAGTTTAACCTGAGTATTCTGCGTGTGCAAAACTGGCTTGCACCCGTTGTAGATGGACGTAGAGTTGATCACACCCGATCATCACGTGGTATCTGGGCACTACGAACTTTTGGAAACGGTGCATACTCAGGGAGAACACTTCTTGATAATTTTTAGTGAGAGATCATCTTAAAATGCTACCGTCAATCAAAGCAAGATAAGATGCATAAAGGATAAACATCACATGCAATCAATATAAGTGATATGATATGGCCATCATCATCTTGTGCTTGTGATCTCTATCTCCGAAGCACCGTCGTGATCACCATCGTCACCGGCGCGACACCTTGATCTCCATCGTAGCATCGTTGTCGTCTCGCCAATTATTGCTTCTACGACTATCGCTACCGCTTAGTAATAAAGTAAAGCAATTACATGGCGTTTGCATTTCATAAAATAAAGCGACAACCATATGGCTCCTGCCAGTTGCCGATAACTTTGGTTACAAAACATGATCATCTCATACAATAAAATATAGCATCACGTCTTGACCATATCACATCACAACATGCCCTGCAAAAACAAGTTAGACGTCCTCTACTTTGTTGTTGCAAGTTTTACGTGGCTGCTACGGGCTGAGCAAGAACCGTTCTTATCTACGCATCAAAACCACAACGATAGTTTGTCAAGTTGGTGCTGTTTTAACCTTCGCAAGGACCGGGCGTAGCCACACTCGATTCAACTAAAGTGAGAGAGACAAACACCCGCCAGTCACCTTTAAGCAACGAGTGCTCGCAGCGGTGAAACCAGTCTCGCGTAAGCGTATGCGTAATGTCGGTCCGGGCCGCTTCATCTCACAATACCGCCGAACCAAAGTATGACATGCTGGTAAGCAGTATGACTTGTATCGCCCACAACTCACTTGTGTTCTACTCGTGCATATAACATCAACGCATAAAACCAGGCTCGGATGCCACTGTTGGGGAACGTAGTAATTTCAAAAAATTTCCTACGCACACGCAAGATCATGGTGATGCATAGCAACGAGAGGGGAGAGTGTTGTCCACGTACCCTCGTAGACCGAAAGCGGAAGCGTTATGACAACGCGGTTGATGTAGTGATACGTCTTCACGATCCGACCGATCCAAGTACCGAACGTACGGCACCTCCGTGTTCCGCACACGTTCAGCTCGATGACGATCCCCGGACTCCGATCCAGCAGGGTGTCGGGGATGAGTTCCGTCAGCACGACGGCGTGGTGACGATGATGATGCTCTACCGGCGCAGGGCTTCGCCTAAACTCCGCGACGATACGACCGAGGTGGAATATGGTGGAGAGGGCACCTCACACGGCTAAGGAACGATCCGTAGATCAACTTGTGTGTCTATGGGGTGCCCCCTGCCCCCGTATATAAAGGAGCAAGGGAGGAGGAGGCCGGCCCTAGGAGGGGGCGCACCAAGTGTGGAGTCCTACTAGGACTCCCTAGTCCTAGTAGGATTCCACCTCCCATATGGAATAGGAAAAGAGGAAGGGAAAAGGAGAAGGAAGGAAGGGGGCGCCCCCTTCCCTAGTCCAATTCGGACCAGACCAAGGGGAGGGGTGCGGCCACCCTTGAGGCCATTTTCCTTCTTTCCCGTATGGCCCAATAAGGCCCAATACGTATTCCCGTAACTCTCCGGTACTTCGAAAATACCGAATCACTCGGAACCTTTCCGATGTCGAATATAGTCGTCCAATATATCGATCTTTACGTCTCGACCATTTCGAGACTCCTCGTCATGTCCCCGATCTCATCCGGGACTCGAACTCCTTGGTACATCAAAACTCATAAACTCATAATATAAGCGTCATCGAAACCTTAGCGTGCGGACCCTACGGGTTCGAGAACTATGTAGACATGACCTAGAACTATTCTTGGTCAATAACCAATAGCGGAACCTGGTTGTTCATATTGGCTCCTACATATTCTACGAAGATCTTTATCGGTCAAACCGCATAACAACATCGTTGTTCCCTTTGTCATCGGTATGTTACTTGCCCGAGATTCGATCGTCGGTATCCAATACCTAGTTCAATCTCGTTACCGGCAAGTCTCTTTACTCGTTCCGTAATACATCATCCCACAACTAACTCATTAGTTGCAATGCTTGCAAGCCTTTAAGTGATGTGTATTACCGAGAGGGCCCAGAGATACCTCTCCGACAATCGGAGTGACAAAACCTAATCTCGAAATACGCCAACCCAACATGTACCTTTGGAGACACCTGTAGAGCACCTTTATAATCACCCAGTTATGTTGTGACGTTTGGTAGCACACAAAGTGTTCCTCCAGTAAACGGGAGTTGCATAATCTCATAGTCACAGGAACATGTATAAGTCATGAAGAAAGCAATAGCAACATACTAAACGATCGGGTGCTAAGCTAATGGAATGGGTCATGTCAATCAGATCATTCACCTAATGATGTGATCCCGTTAATCAAATAACAACTCTTTGTCCATGGTTAGGAAACATAACCATCTTTGATTAACGAGCTAGTCAAGTAGAGGCATACTAGTGACACTCTATTTGTCTATGTATTCACACATGTATTATGTTTCCGGTTAATACAATTCTAGCATGAATAATAAACATTTATCATGATATAAGGAAATAAATAATAACTTTATTATTGCCTCTAGGGCATATTTCCTTCACTTCAGTAGGCTGAGCAGAGGCTCCAGCCTGAGGAACTTCTTGTTGCGTTGGAGCTGCAACATTGGTGAACTTCTTAGTCAGGTTGACAAATCTGACTTTGGCTCCTTGCCAATCAGCATAATAAGCATCGAAGTCATCGCTGAGGTCATTGATTTCAGACTGGATCTTGAGGAGTTCATCAGTTGTCATTTTGACAATGTTTTTCCTCAAGAACTTCTCTTTCCTGAACTGAGCCTTCTTGATCTGCCTAGCCTTCTCAAATTTCCATTTCTCTTCAGTGATGAAATGGGTCGGCATGTGACTTTGGCCAGGAGTCAAATGGAAATCAGGCATATGGGTGTCTGGATCCTTGTGCCAGAGATCAATGTAATCGAGGATCGCCCTTGGATCCAAAAGCAGTGGCATAGGTGTGCCTTTGGCTCTAGCGGCCCTTTCTTGTCTGTCTCGATGATTTACGCAAGTTCATCATCATCGCTTCATCGTCCGATGGCACTTGAAGGCAACCTGTTTCTTCTTGGACTTGGCGAGGACCTCGACCAGCCGTTGCCTTTGTCTTGATGAGAGTGGGGCGGATGAAGAATTTGGTGCAGTGAGCAACTCATTTGAGACACGGAGGCAATAGAGATGCTTGCAGTCCTTTGGCACATGGCCAGATGCAGAGGTGCTGAGGAATTTTCCGGAGAAGCTGAGGACTTTGGAGGAGGAGCTGAGGATTTTGGAGGAGCAGGAGCAGCATGAGGAACTGGCCGTGAGGGCTTTGAAGAATCTGGTCGTAAGGGCATTGCTGAGGAACTTGGCCGTGAGGGCAAAGTTAGTGAAGCACTTGGCTTGTGAGCGGGCTTCTTTGCCATTGATTTTCTAGGCTTGACAGAGGCCTCAGTGGCAGCAGCAGTAGCAGAGTCTTCATTGAATTTCCTCACTGCTTCTTTGGCTTGTCTTGCCAACTTGGCTTGGCGTTTGGCCCATTCTTCAGAAAATCCTCACCACGCTTGATCTTTGGTGGGGTCGACTTCTTGGCCGGTGCCAATGGAGCTCTTGGGCATGGAGGATTTAGTGCTAATTTTTCATATACTTTGGAGTAACATACCTGTACTCCTCCATTCTCTTGCCCATCTCCTTTCAATCCTTTGTATGCGCACCTTGCGCTGATTTTTATTCTCCTTTCCGAACTTGGCCTCATCAGTGTGCAATAGTCGGCATAGATGTCCTCGGGTATTTCAAAAGCAGTCATGACCTCAGCCTCTTTCCTCCTTTCTCGTGGCTTCTTACCGTCGCCATATTCTTGATTGAGGAATTTGAACAATCGAATTCTCTCAAGAAGTATGCAACTTTTCTTCGAGGAACGCTGCAAATGAGTTAAGTTGATGAGAACCTAGTGATTCAGCGGACATGAGTACCGTGAGCAGAGTATAGTTGCGAGGAATTGGGAGAGGTCATATGCGTTCTCAGAAGGTTTTTCAAAAAGAACAAGTTTGAGGAATTTTAACCAGATGAGCCTTGAAGAATTTCACTAAGCGTTCTTTGTCTTAGGTTCCAGAGTTGTATAGATCGAGGATCCACACAATTGAGGAATCTTGAAGAAAAATGATGCTTAGAGAAACGAATCAAGAACAAATGACTAGTGAGGTGTTTTGTGTGTGAAGATTTGAAGAATAAAACACCTTTGAAGATTTTGTAGAGAAAATTTGAATCAAAGAGGGCAGTAAAAGTAACTTTTAATTACCCTCGACGAAGAAGACGCATTTAACCGAGAAGTGTAGATTGAAGCTCGTCGATTCAGATCTTCCACGCCTAACTTCGGGAGGAGGACAGCTATGGCGGCGGCGGAGTGAAGATTTCAGCGGCGGGCGCTGAAAGTCTGACAAATGACGAGGTCGAGGCAGTGAAGCTCTTCCTCACCGGCGACGATGGAGTAGCGGAGGCGCTAGGGTTTGAGAAGCTCGAGTGAGAGAGAGAGATCAGTCGAGCGGAGTAAAGGAAGTGAGGAAGGGGAGAGGGGGTATTTATAGTCGCAGTGAAAAACTGTTCGCCCGAAGACTTAGGACGAACGTGCCCCTGACCCTTCTCATTCGCTTGACATGTGTCACCCACGTACTGAAAAGTGGAGATCGTGTTTGATCATGGGTGAATAGATAAGTCTATCGTGGGATGCGGAACGGTTTGAGCGGCAAAGCCGAAAATTTGGATAAGATAAGTTAAATGTTCCGTTCGCAATTTCTTCAGCTGACAAGGACACAGTGAAGATTTTGAACGAGTTTCAAATAGAACGCACATGAAGAAATTGTGAATAGATTAGGTTGAGTATAGCATAGAGGGGGAAGGGTCCGATCACATTCACTTAGCAGAAAAATCAACTTGAAGAAATAGCCATAAGTGAATGTCAGAGAGGACATAAACCATATATATATATATATATATATATATATATATATATATATATATATATATATATATATATATATATATATATATATATATATAGCCAATGAATAAAAACGACGGAAACAGTGAAGATTTTGCAAAGTTGAAGAATTTGAAAAACTGAAGAATCTCAAAACTGAGGAAAAACTCAAATTGAAGATTTTCAACTTTGGTGGTGGCGTGACCCACCCTATAAGAATGATGATTTCAGACACCGCGTACAATTGTCGTAGGGTTCTGAGAATCAAATTCTTCATTAATTTCTTCACACTTAGAGTGTTATTCTTCATTGATTGAAGAAAAACGTTTCTTCGTGTGTTGCACATATAAGTCATCAATTTTGCTTAAGTGTCAGGATGTGTGTCCTTTTCAAAGAACATTCGAAGATTCTAAGATATTTAGCTCACACCGCAACTTGCTAAATCTCTTCTCATCCAAGGGCTTTGTGGAGATATCGGCTAGCTGTTCTTCAGTCTTCACATGATCAATAAAGATGTCGCCCTTCAACACATGATCAAGAAGAAAATGATGACGAATCTGAATGTGCTTCGTCTTCGAGTGCTGAACTGGATTGTGAGTAATCTTGATGGCACTCTCATTGTGTAGCGACCAGACCCGAATGGATCAAGTCTCTGTGCTCAGTGTCATCCCTGGATCGAGAATGTCGACACCACACAAGATTTCAAGGATTTATAGCAGAGTAGCAATCACACACTTATTACATCGTTGTCCACAAGGGAACTGAATACAATAATATGGCTTAAGGCCATCTAATCATAACAGCGGAAGGCTTGGAAGGTAAGCGAGTCCATCAACTCCAACGGCATCATCGAGTATAGAACCACGACCTAACACCTTACTGTAAATCGAAAAGTCTGCAACGTGAAAAGTTGCAGCCCGAAAACGGGTCAGCACATGGAATATGCTGGCAATGTAACACATAAGAGCAATGAATGAATAAGCCTATACTACATGCATATTTGGCTGGTGGTAAGGCTCTACGGTTACATTTGCATAAAGCTGATTTTTCCCTACATCAAAGGAATAATTTTATTTAACTATCATGGTGGTTGTTAAACATTGAGAATGGTTGACAGCATCCTCAATCCCAATTAAAAAGTACTCATCAAAACCCAATAACTTTTATTTAGAAGTAACATGTTGAGATTCACATGATATTCAATTACAGGATACTCAATTTGTCCATAACCGGGGACACGGCTAATCATGATTAGTTTATACACTCTGCAGAGGTTTCATGACTTTTCCCATTAAGACTCGATCGCCTCCGCTTGGTTCTCGTGACTACATGGTGTTTGAGAAACGGATGACCGAGACATAGTCTTTCGTAAGCGCTTAGCACCTTACATGTGGGTAGACCGTACCAACCTACATCCCCTACATCAGCTAGCCTACCCGTAAGAGTTCACACGACTTAGTCAACTACGCCAGAGCCCATAATTGGCTTGTGGCTGCACACGGAAGTTTCCAGCTTGAATAATCTTATGATCCCTTAGAGCCCGGGTGGCGGTCCAAGAAATACAGCAAGTCTCGATGGAAACCAGTGCCTCAATCCACCCAGATGTGTGTTTAGGTTGCCACCTTAGATAAACCATTAATTAACAATCTCACATCTGTCATGGATATTCACTCACCCAATCCACGCCTACTAGCATAGCATGGCATGAACAAGCAAACGAGAAGTAACTCCCAAGGTTTCATAAGTAAAACAGGTAATAGGTACTACCTCAATCTACTTCCCAAACCCACAATTTAATTAGATCCTAATCATGCAAGTGTTTGAGGAATAGATCTAATGCATAAAACTGGGTTATGAGAAGAGTATGATCAAAGTGTTACTTGCCTTGCTGATGATCCGCGAGTCCTAGAGATTCGAAGTAACAAGCGGCGCACTCCGGGTGATCTAACGCAGACAAACAACAAGCATACAATAAGTACTCATCTAATGCACAGGGAAATCTCGAATAAAAGATCTAACCAGAAAGTTCAACTTAAGAACCCTGGCTGCAAAGAATCGAATCAAAGCAAACTCCGAAAGTCGAAACTCGAGAGAGAACGACTCGGTTTAGCGATCTGGAATTAGGTCAAAATTTCACAGTAGCAAAACTCTGTGAAAGTAGGGTAGTCGGAACGGCGGTTTCGTTACGAAACTCCAGGCGCTTGAATCACCTGATTCCGATAAACGAGCGAGAAATAAAACGGTTTTGAAAATCAGATCTGAAATCAAATCAGAAAATAACGGATTAAATTCGATTAAAAAGAAAAACGATGAACGGGTTAAATAGCGAACGTCAGTTATCGTAATCTAATCCAACGAACGCGTTCATTGAAACGAACGGTTCGGTGAACGTTCGTTAATTAAGAAAACCGAAAAAAACAAAACCAATCTAGGTTTTTTTTAAAAAAAACCGAACATATATTTTTTTTTAAAAAAAATAAACCGGATGGTTCGAGGGAAAAAAAAACCGAATCGGCGCGGGGCCGGGCGGCTACCTCCGCGATCGCGGGCGAGGTCCAGCGAGGTCCGGGGCTCAGCGGGGTTCAAGGCCGAGGGCGGGGTCCACTGGCGGGCGGCGTCAGGCGCCGAGGCTGGGCGGGTCGGCTCCGCGGGTTGGGTTGGGGAGAGAGAGGGGTCCGGGGGTTATAAAGGGGAGGGGGGACGGCTGGCTTGGGGAGGGGGCTAAGGGGTGCGGGTCAGGCAGGACTCGGGCGGCGGCGCGGCGGTGTGGGGCTCTCCGAGCGGCGGCGGCGCGAGGGAGGAGGCGGGAGGTGGGCGGGGCTGGCCTGGGCCTGGCTGGCTTGGGGCTGGGCCTCGGCCCAGGGGGGGCGATTTTTTAAATTAAACCAAAACGAATAAAAAAATACCAAACGATCTCGGATTTAAATAAAACAAATTTTCCCGACTCCTAAAAATGAGTCGAACAAAATGAACTTTAAAACAACAAACATGCATAAAATTTTAAAATGCTCATTTTGCCTAAGCAAAATAAATCTTCCAAAACCAAATTTGGTTTATTTATAATACCCTCATTTTTCCTAATTGTTTGGGAAAGTCATATTATTCCTCTCAAAATATTTTTGTAGGAAAACTTTATGAAGATAATTTAAATAAATCCAAATGATCCTATTTTCAAAATTTGGAAAATCCAAATATGAAAATAATGAAACTTCCAACTCTCTCCGAGGGTCCTTGAGTTGCGTGAAATTTCTAGGATCGGAAAAATGCGAGAAAATATGATATGCATGATGACCTAATGTATAACATTCCAAATTGAAAATTTGGGATGTTACAAACCTACCCCCTTAAGATGAATCTCGCCCTCGAGATTCGGGTTGGCTAGAAAATAGGTGAGGTGGTCCTTACAAAACTTCCTCTCTTTCCCGGTGGCTTCATCCTCGGTGTGGTGGCTCCATTGAACTTTGCAAAACTTGATAACCTTGCTGCGGGTAACTCACTGGCATAATCGAGAATCTTAACGGCTTTTCTTCATATGTCAAGTCATCCTTCAACTGAATTGCCTCCGGTGACCTTGTGTCTCTTAACGGTACCTCTGCAATCTCGGGTGACATTTCTTCAATCGAGAAACATGGAATACATCATGAACTCCGACAGTCCTTCCGTAATTCCAACTTATACATAACTTCTCCCATGCGTTGCAAAATCTTATACGGTCCAACTAAACGGGTGCTAACTTTCCTTTGACTCCAAAACGCTTAACTCCTCAAGCGGGATACTCGAGATATACTGCTCCAACTTCATACTCAATCGCTGCGCTTTGAATCGGCATAGCTCTTACATGCGGACTGGGCTACCTTGAGCCTGTCTCGAATCAACTTAACTTTCTGCTCGCAGACTCCTTAATCAAATCTGGTCCAAATAGTCGCGATCTCCGGTTTAGTCCCATGACAATGGTGTCCTGCACCTTCTTCCATACAAGGCCTCGAAGGTGCCATCTTTAAGCTGGTTTGGTAACTGTTGTTGTAGGAAAATTCTGCATACGGCAAATTATCGCCCCAACTAGATCCATAATCTAGTGCACAAGCTCTCAAAGCATGTCTTCCAAAATCTGATTGACTCTCTCGGTCTGTCCATCGGTCTGTGGATGGAAAGCTGTGCTGAATTCCAATCGGGTTCCCAATGTTTCGTGCAACTGGTTCCAAAATTTCGAAGTAAACTGGGTTCCTCTGTCTGATACAATGCTCCTCGGAACTCCGTGTAAGCATACAATTCTGGTCATGTATATCTTTGCCAACTTAGCACTGCTATAGGTAGTCTTGACTGGAATGAAATGAGCTACCTTGGTCAAACGGTTGACTATGACCCAAATCGAGTCATATCTGAACGGGTCTTTGGCAAACCTGTGATGAAATCCATGCCTAGTTTATCCCACTTCCATTCGGGTATCGGCAATGGTTGCAACAATCCTGCTGGCTTCTGATGTTCTGCCTTTACTTTCTGACATACGTCGCAAATTGCTACATACTCCGCAATATCCTTCTTCATTCCGGTCCACCGAAAATATTCTTCAAATCCAAATACATCTTGGTATTTCGGTGAATCGAATAGGGTGAATCATGGGCTTCTTGTAAAATCAACTTCCCGATCTACGGGTCATTTGGCACATAAACACGGTCTTCAAACCATAGGGTATCGTGTTCATCCTCACGAAATCCTTTAGCTTTTCCTTTGCTCATTTTCTCCTTTATAGAGGCAACTTCCTTATCTCGCCTTTTGGGCTTCTCGATTTTGTCCATCGATGTCGATTGAATCTCCAATGCTGCTACATAGCCTCTGGAACTATTTCCAAACATAGCTCTCAAGGTCCTCGGCTAACTCATTGGGTATTCCTCCCATCATTAGGGTATTGACGTGGCTCTTACGGCTCAATGCGTCTGCTACGACATTAGCCTTTCCGGGTGGTAATGCAATCTCATATCATAATCCTTGATTAGCTCTAACCATATCCTCGTCTCGAGATTCAATTCTTACGTGTGAAGATGTACTTCAAACTCTTGTGATCCGTATATACTTCACAATGATTTCCAATGAGAAAATGTCTCCACGCCTTCAAGGCATGCACAACGGTTGCTAACTCCAAATCATGAGTGGCATAATTCAACTCATGAGGCTTAAGTTGTCGTGAAGCATACTGAAACAACTCTTCCTTCCTGCATAAGCACTGCTCCAAGTCCTCGACGTGAAGCGCCATAATACACCTCATAATCCTTAGTTTGATCCGCAATATCAAAACTGGTGAGGTAACCAATCTTTTCTTCAACTCCTGAAAACTTGCCTCACAGTCCTCGGTCCATATGAATTTGTTTTCCTTCTTCAACAATTTGTCATAGGCTTTGCAATCCTTGAGAAATTCCTAATGAATCTTGGTAGTATCCTCGCGAGTCCAAGGAAACTCGAATCTCTCCAACTGTCGTTGGTGCTTCCCACTTGGTTACGGTCTCAACTTTTGTGGGGTCAATCGCTATCCCTTCTCCGGATATAACATGTCCGAGAAATCCAACTTCCTTTAGCCAAAACTCACATTTGCTGAACTTGGCATACAATTGGTGTTCCCTCAGTTTCTCCAAAACCAATCGCAAATGTTCCTTGTGTTCCTCTTCATTCTTCGAGAAAATCAAAATGTCATCAATGAACACCACGATTTAACTTATCCAAAAACTCCATAAACACTTTGTTCATCGGGTTCATGAAATAGGCTGGTGCGTTAGTCATCCAAATGACATAACGGTATACTCATACAGTCCATATCTTGTGGTAAACGCTGTCTTGGGTATATCTTGCTCCCGAATCTTCAACTGATGGTACCCTGATCGCAAGTCGATCTTAGAGAACACTTTGGCTCCTTGCAAGCGATCAAACAGATCATTTATCATCGGTAGTGGGTACTTGTTCTTGATTGTTACTTCATTCAATCCACGATAATCAACAACCATTCTCAACGATCCATCCTTCTTCTCTACTAACAAAACGGGCCCCAAGGTGAAGAACTTGGGCGAATAAAACCTTTATCCAATAGTTCCTTAATCTGCTTCTTGATTTCTGCCAAATCCTTTGCGGGCATCCTGTACGGTCGCTTCGATATCGGGCCTGTTCTCGCAACAAGACGATCAAAAACTCGATGTCTCTATCCGCGGCATTCCGGCAACTCTTCCGAAATACATCAGATAATCCTTCACCACCGGTACTTCTTCCTGCACCACTCGATAAGCAATTAACTTGTGCTCTCCTCGGCTCGTGCCGTGATACATACTTAATCCTTCTTCCTTCGGTGTGGTGAGCAAAATTGACCTTGTGGTACAATCTATGTTTCCTCCATACTTTGATAACCAATCCATTCCTAATATCACATCCAATCCTTGGGATTCCGTAACTATTAGGTGCGAAGGGAAAACATAGTGTCCGATCCTTAGTGGCAATCGATCACACCATTTACTAGCCATGTACTCGCCTCGGGTGAGGTTACTAGCATGGGTGACCTAAGGGCTTGGGTTGGTAACTTGTACTTATCCACAAATCCCTTGATATGTATGAATGCGATGCACCAAGATCGAAAAGAACAACCGCATAAATGACTTAACCAAAACTTACCTACATCGCATCGGGCTGATCTTCAACCTCCTCCACATCAATGTGGTTCACTTGTCCCCTGTTGGGCTTCTTTCCGAGCTTCCATTGCCATTTCCATTTCGCCTTACGGATAGTCATTTGCATAGTGCCCATCTTGCGGCACTTAAAGCAAGTAATGTGACTCAGTCTACCTTGGATGGTGTAGACGGGTTGGTGCGGTTTTGTCCGCTGCTTCCTCCATTCCCGCTCCCATTCTTGGTGCCATTATGGTTATGCGAATTACTTCCTCCATGGGTATGCTGAAACTGAATTCCTGATTTAGGGGTATAACGAGGCTGCCGATCCGAGTTATACTTCCCTTGTCCATACTTCCGCTAGTTCTCAATTTGTGCTGCTTTCCTTCAATCATGAGAGCTCGGTCTACTAACTCCTGGTAGTTGTTGAAACTTGCTACCATCAACGGCATGTGAACTCATCATTCAGTCCTTCTAGAAACTTCTCTGCTTAGCTGCATCCGTAGTAACGTCATCCGGGGCATAACGTGCTAATTTACTAAAATCATCCACGATCGCCAACAGTCCTTCCTCCTTGGCGAAGTTGCGAAACTCACGCTTCTTCATGGCCATGGCTCCTGCTGAAACATGGGCTGTGCGAAAGCTTCTTCAAACGATCCCATGTGGCGGTGTTCACGGGTAAGTGGCTGTGAAATTCTCCCACCATGCCGCTGCGGGTCCTTCAAGCCGATGTGCCGCAAACTTCACTCTTTCACCATCTGTGCATCCCGCAGGTGGTCAGCTCCTTCCTATCTTATGGAGCCACCATCTGCTACAATCGGCTCGGTGCTACTAGAATACACCGACGGGTTCAGTCTAAGGAAACGAGTCAGATGATCCGTAGGTGGTGGTGGTGGCGGTGGGTTATTGTTGTTGTTGTTCTGCACCAATGTTTGAATCAGGGTATTCTGCTGCTGGATCAATTGGGTGATCTCTGGCGGGAAAACGAATCCGGGGTCGCGTCTCGGAGGCATCTGAAGGGTTTAGAAGAGAAGAGAAATGTAGAATAGAATGAGGTCTAAGGGGAATCACTACCCAATGCACATGAGCAAATGCACACAAAAATCACTTCATTCAATCAAACAAGGGTTACAACGATCTAACTATCGCAAAAGTGTGTGTACTATAAAGGTTTACATGGAGGGAATAGTACTAATATGTGGGGGACTTCTACTAGTTTGAACCGGTGGAAGACTCCATGATGTCTGCTCCAGCTTCGTCTTCAAAATCGGGTTCACTTGGATCCGAATCTGTGTCGTCGATGTTGATGTAGTCGATTGGGTATTCGACATACTGGTCTTCATTCCTGAGCGCCAACTTCTTCTTGAGCTCTTCGATCTCGTACTTAAGATCGTTATTGTGTCTTGCCAGAGCTACGATCTCGTCCATGTAGTCCTTGCGTGTAGTCTTTAGCTCTTCTTCCAGTTCGATGATCCTTTCCTTTGTCTTCTGCAACTCCAACATGTCATTGCACATTTGATTCTCCTGGCGTCGAATGTGCTGGTTTAACTCCTGGATGAAAGCTGCAATGGACCTATCCTTCTTGGTGCTGACGACGTCCCAGTTGTCATCTCGGCGTCCGCAAATCTGGTAGATGGTGTCCTTGAGGTCTTCTTGATAGACTTCTCCAATGCGCCCCATGGTAATGTGAGCTGCCATGCTCTTTCCTGCACTCCAAGTGGGTGCAATGAAAACACTATCTATAGGATTGGTGATTGGGGCAAATGTCCTTCCCGAACGTGAGCATGAATCTTCCAGCGCTCCTCTTGAAGAGTGGCGTTGAAAGTCCCGTGAAGCTTGGTAGTCCAATGTTTAGGTACTTAGTAACTTCCTTCAAGTGAAATCCAAAAGGTGTGCCTTCATCCGTTGGGTGTACTTGATCTTCAAGGCGTCCGTCATCCTAAAGAGAGTAGAAAAGATGAGGAGTTAGAAAATGGGAAGAGAGAGTAATCTATGGCTTTAACTTAGTGGTCGTGTCTCATACCAGCGTGTGCTCGATACCATTCTCTCAGAGCGACCAGACCGAATGGATCAAGTCTCGTGCTCAAGTGTCATCCCCGGATCAAGAATGCTGACACCACACAAGATTTCAAGGATTTATAGCAGAGTAGCAATCACACACTTATTACATCGTTGTCCACAAGGGAACTGAATACAATAATATGGCTTAAGGCCATCTAATCATAACAATGAAGGCTTGGAAGGTAAGCGAGTCCATCAACTCCAACGGCATCATCGAGTATAGAACCACGACCTAACACCTTACTCGTAAATTCGAAAAGTCTCGCAACGTGAAAAGTTGCAGCCCAAAACGGGTCAAGACATGGAATATGCCGCAATGTAACACATAAGAGCAATGAATGAATAAGCCTATACTACATGCATATTTGGCTGGTGGTAAGGCTCTACGGTTACATTTGCATAAAGCTGATTTTCCCTACATCAAAGGAATAATTTTATTTAACTATCATGGTGGTTGTTAAACATTGAGAATGGTTGACAAGATCCTCAATCCCAATTAAAAGTACTCATCAAAACCCAATAACTTTTATTTAGAAGTAACATGTTGAGATTCACATGATATTCAATTACAGGATACTCAATTTGTCCATAACCGGGGACACGGCTAATCATGATTAGTTTATACACTCTGCAGAGGTTTTATGCACTTTTCCCCACAAGACTCGATCGCCTCCGCTTGGTTCTCGTGACTACATGGTGTTTGAGAAACGGATGACCGAGACATAGTCTTCGTAAGCGCTTAGCACCTTACATGTGGGTAGACCGTACCAACCTACATCCCCTACATCAGCTAGCCTACCCGTAAGAGTTCGCACGACTTAGTCAACTACGCCAGAGCCCATAATTGGCTTGTGGCTGCACACGGAAGTTTCCAGCTTGAATAATCTTATGATCCCTTAGAGCCCGGGTGGCGGTCCAAGAAATACAGCAAGTCTCGATGGAAACCAGGTGCCTCAATCCACCCAGATGTGTGTTTAGGTTGCCACCTTAGATAAACCATTAATTAACAATCTCACATCTGTCATGGATATTCACTCACCCAATCCACGCCTACTAGCATAGCATGGCATGAACAAGCAAACGAGAAGTAACTCCCAAGGTTTCATAAGTAAAACAGTAATAGGTACTACTCAATCTACTTCCCAAACCCACAATTTAATTAGATCCTAATCATGCAAGTGTTTGAGGAATAGATCTAATGCATAAAACTGGGTTATGAGAAGAGTATGATCAAAGTGTTACTTGCCTTGCCGATGATCCATGAGTCCTAGAGATTCAAGTAACAAGCGGCGCACTCGGTGATCTAACGCAGACAAACAACAAGCATACAATAAGTACTCATCTAATGCACAGGAAATCTCGAATAAAAGATCTAACCAGAAAGTTCAACTTAAGAACCCGGTTGCAAAGAATCGAATCAAAGCAAACTCGAAAGTCGAAACTCGAGAGAGAACGACTCGGTTTAGCGATCTGAAATTAGGTCAAAATTTCACAGTAGCAAAACTCTGTGAAAGTAGGGTAGTCGAACGGCGGTTTCGTTATTTAAACTCCAGCGCTTGAATCACCGATTCGATAAACGAGCGAGAAATAAAACAGTTTTGAAAATCAGATCTCAAATCAAATCGAAAATAACGGATTAAATTCGATTAAAAAGAAAACGATTTAACGGGTTAAATAGCGAACGCTCATATTAGTAATCTAATCCAACGAACGCGTTCATTGAAACGAACGGTTCGGTGAACGTTAATTAAGAAAACCGAAAAAACAAAACCAATCTAGGTTTTTAAAAAAAACCGAACATATATATATATATTTTAAAAATAAACCGGACGGTTCGAGGAAAAAAACCGAATCGGCGCGGGCGGGCGGCTACCTCCGCGATCGCCGCGAGGTCCGCCGGGGTCCGCGGGCTCGGCTGGGTTCAAGGCCGAGGGGCGGGTCCTGCATGGCGCGGCGTCGGGCGTGGGCGGCGGCTGCTCCGTGGGTTGGGTTGGGGAGAGAGAGGGGTCCGGGGGTTTAAAGGGGGGGGGGCTGGCTTGGGAGGGGGCCAAGGGGTGCCGGGTCCGGGCGGGACTCGGGCGGCGGGCGGCGGGCGGTGGTTCTCCGAAGCGGGCGGGCTGCGGCGAGGGAGGAGGCGGAGGTGGGCTGGGCGCTGGCCTGGCCTGGCTGCTTGGGCAGTGGGCCTCGGTCCAGGGGCGCGATTTTTTTTTTAAAAAATTAAACCAAAACGAATAAAAAAATACCAAACGATCTCGGATTTAAATAAAACAAATTTTCCCGACTCCTAAAAATGAGTGAACAAAATGAACTTTAAAAACAACAAACATGCATAAAATTTTAAAATGCTCATTTTGCCTAAGCAAAATAAATCTTCCAAAACCAAATTTGGTTTATTTATAATACCCTCATTTTTCCTAATTGTTTGGGAAAGTCATATTATTCCCTCTCAAAATATTTTTGTAGGAAAACTTTATGAAGATAATTTAAATAAATCCAAATGATCCTATTTTCAAAATTTGGAAAATCCAAATATGAAAATAATGAAACTTCCAACTCTCTCCGAGGGTCCTTGAGTTGCGTGAAATTTCTAGGATCGAAAAAATGCGAGAAAATATGATATGCATGATGACCTAATGTATAACATTCCAAATTGAAAATTTGGGATGTTACACATTGTCACAGTACAGAGGCACATTCTTCACGTTGATGCCGTAGTCCTTGAGAGTTTGCTTCATCCACAGTAATTGAGCACAGCAAGAGCCAGCAGCAATGTACTCAGCTTCCGCAGTAGACAATGATACGCAGTTCTGTTTCTTCGATGACCAACAGACCAAAGATCGTCCGAGGAAATGACAAGTACCAGATGTTGACTTGCGGTCCACACGATCACCAGCATAGTCAGAGTCAGAATATCCAATGAGATCAAAAGTAGAGCCCTTGGGGTACCATAATCGTAGTGTTGGTGTGTGAGCTAGATATCAAATAATATGCTTCATAGCCTTATGGTGTGATTCCTTCGGTGTAGCTTGAAATCGGGCACACATGCAAACACTAAGCACTATATCTGGCCTAGATGCACATAAGTACAATAAAGAACCAATCATGGAGCGGTATACCTTGTGATCAAGTCAATACCATTTTCATCAAGGCATAGATGGCCATTTGTGGGCATAGGAATTTTGACGCCTTTGCAATCTTGCATGCCAATTTCCTCGTAACATCCTTGAGGTATTTCTCCGAGATATGAATATGCCATTGCGCTTGTTGATTTAATTTGAAGACCTAAGAAGAATTTCAACTCTCCCATCATAGACATTTGATATTCTTCACTCATCATATAGGCAAATTCATCACTATAACGTTGGTCAAGACAACCAAAGATAATATCATCAACGATATTTGGCACACAAACAGTTCACCATCATAAGATTTAGTAAAGAGAGTAGGGTCAGTGAACCGGGTGTGAAGCCATTCTTCACGAAGAATTCCTTCAAAGTATCATACCACGCCCGAGGGGCCTGCTTGAGGCCATAGAGGGCCTTGTTGAGTCTGAAGACTTTGTCGGGATTCTTTGGATCTTCAAAACCTGGGGGTTGAGCAACATATACTTCTTCCTCAAGCTTACCATTGAGGAATGCACTTTTCATATCCATTTGATATAAAATGATATCATGATGGTTAGCATAAGCAAGTAATATGCGAATAGCCTCAAGTCTAGCAGCAGGTGCAAAAGTTTCATCGAAATCAATTCCTTCAACCTGTGTGTAGCCTTGAGCTACAAGTCGTGCCTTATTCCTCACCACAAGGCCATTTTCATCTTGCTTGTTGCGGTAGATCCACTTTGTGCCAATGATATTATGCTTGCGAGGATCTGGACGTTTGACAAGTTCCCAGACATTGTTGAGCTCGAACTGATGTAATTCTTCTTGCATGGCCTGAATCCACTCATGCTCCAGAAATGCTTCATCTACCTTAGTGGGCTCCGTGATAGAGACAAAAGCATAGTGCCCGCAAAAGTTAGATAAATGTGAAGCTTTTGAGCGTGTGAGAGGACCTGGTGCTTCAGTGTCACCGATGATCTTGTCAACTTGCACTTCTTTTGCAACGCGAGGATGAGCTGGTTGTCGCCGAGGAACTTGATCAGCATTTTCTTGAAGACCATTTTCTTCAAAGATTGTCTTCAGTGCATCACTCGACGCTCTTCGTTGGAATGAATTCTTCAGCAGATTCTTCAAGAGGAATGACATCCTCATCGCCTTGAACTTGATAGAATCCTCGGTGTTGGTTCATCTATCACAGAAGGTAGGTGCTCTCTTTGCGAGCCATTAGTTTCATCGAATCCGACATCTACAGTTTCAACAACCTTGTGAAGAGCGTTGTTGAAGACTATGTAGGTGTGCTGAGTCCTTCCGTAACCAAGCATAAACCTTCATGTGCTTTCGTGCAAATTTAGCATTGTGATGAGGATCTCTAATCCAACATTTAGCAATCAAGACTTTGAAATAACTCACATTGGGTTTCTTGTCGTTGAGGAGTTCATAGGCAGTCTTCTTGAAGAATTTGTGAAGATATACTGTTGATGATGTGGCACGCGGTATCAATTGCATCAATCCAAAAACGATGGGCGTTTTGTATTCATCAAGCATAGTGCGAGCCATCTCAACAAGAGTTCTCGTTCTTGCGCCCACGACGCCATTTTGCCGAGGAGTATAAGGAGCAGATAACTCATGAGTAATACCAAGTTCATCAAGGTAGTCATCAAGACCGGAATTCTTGAACTCAGTTTCGTTGTCACTCCTGATGTGCTTGATCTTCACACCAAAGTTGGTTGAAGCCCTCGAGGAAAATCATTTGAAGACTTCCTGCACTTCACGTTTGTAAGTAACAATGTGTATCCATGTGTAACGAGAGTAATCATCAACAATAACAAAGCCATATAGAGATGCATCATTAGTGACCGCTGAGTAATGATTAGGACCAAAGAGGTCCATGTGAAGCAATTCGAATGGGCGAGTAGTGGTCATGATAGTCTTTGCTGGATGCCTGGCCTTGGTCATTTTTCCAGCTTCACAGGCTCCACACAAGTGATCCTTGAGGAATTTGACATTCTCAATGCCAATGACATGCTTCTTCTTCGCAAGCGTGTGCAAATTCCTCATGCCTGCGTGACCAAGTTGTCGATGCCATAGCCAGCCTCTCAAGCTTTTGCAAGTAGGCACACGGCTGGTTGTGGTCCCAGAGAGAAATCAACAATATACAAATCTCCTCTCCTAAAACCTTCAAGACTTTGGAATTGTCACTTCCATAATCACGACACAACGATACTTGCCAAAGACAACAACCATATCAAGATCACAAAGCATTGAGATCGACATGAGGTTGTATCCTAAGGACTCAACAAGCATGACTTTGTCCATGTGTATGTCCTTAGAGATCGCAACCTTACCAAGACCCAATACCGACTATTGCCTTTGTCGGCAAAGATGATATGCTTCAGATGTGACGGTGAAAAGGAGCATCCATCAATAGGTTCTTGTCACGGTCATGTTATTTGTACATCCACTATCGAGGACCCACTCACTGGCTTTGGGTTGATCATCCTGCAGATGAATTAGTGCAACTTACTTAACTCATATACTTCATCGCTGAAGAATATGATATCAAATTCATCGATGAATTTCATCAAAGAGTAAAACAGATATAGCAGATGAGGACGTGTGAAATGAAAGTTCATTTCTTCATGATTAGCTCGTCCTTTCGTGCAATTTTGTCGAGGCCCCAGAAAATTCTTCAGACGTTAAAGCACGCCCGAGACCTAACCCCGCAGAAGAGATTAGTTCTTTTCTTCACCACCCACATCTGAAGGGGTGGCAAAGAGTTCATCACTCATGAGCTCCATATGAGAATGGTGGCATAGAAGCCAATCCATTTCGTTTCACATAAGAGGGGTTAGGGTAAGCATATGAATAAGCAGAGAAATTCTTCGAGGACTTATGAACATATTGGTTTGAAGAATAATGCACATATTCATAGCCCTTAGCTCTACCCTGCGAAACAGAGTTGTTAGCACGATGATAATCATATGAGGACTTTGATCCACGTGAGGACTTTGGTCCGTATGAGGACTTGGATCCATATGAAGAATTTGGTCCATATGAAGAGTTTGATCTGAGGTTCCTATTCTTCACAGGTGGTGTCATGAGGACATTCACCTGAAGACTTTCAAGGCACTTCTTGGGAACCCAGATTTTCTTCATAGGAGAACCGTTCCTGCAGTTAGTGCCAACATATCTAGCAAATACTTCACCATTCTGATTTTTGAACAGTTTATAGTTGAAGTCAAATGACTCATCAGAAGAATGAGGAGATTCACATGTAAAGCCAGATAAGTTAGATGGATCAACTGGAGGTCCCTTTGCAGCAACCCATGAGGTTTTGGGGTACTGCTCAGGCTTCCAATATGTTTCATCACCATTGAGTTTCCTCTCAAAGGCAATACCCTCTTTCCTAGGGTTTCTATTGAGGATCTGTTTTTCAAGCACATCACAAAGAGTCCGCCCTTTGAGGCTTTTGTACATGCCTTTCATGTACAATTCCTTTAGCCCTGCATCGTTAGTGATACTAGGCAATGTCCTCAGATGAGGAATTAGTGATAGCAGAGGCAGGTGAAGAATTTGTAACAGTTGAAGCATTTGAACATTCAGGTGAAGAATTAGCAGATTCACGTTCAATGCACTTTAAGCATGGAGGAACAAATTCTTCCTTAGAAGCGCTGATTTGTCGAGCAAGTAATGAATCGCGCTCCTTCTGAAGATCTTCATAACTCACTCTTAGCTTCTCAAGATCTTGCTTCTTTTGAATGAATTCATAAGAAAGCTTCTCATGATCAGATAAGAGAGTGTTATGATGACCTTGAAGGCTGTCAAACCTAGACTGAACTCTCTGAAGATTTTTAGTCAGGGCTTTAGTGCGATCCATTTCTTCACCCAACATATCATCACTTTTGTCTAGCATGTTTTGAACCTTTTCAAAAGCCCTTTGTTTTTTTACAGCAATCTTAGCAAGCTTGGTATAGCTAGGTTCAAAATCATCATCAGATTCATAAACACTAGACTCAGATGAGGAACATTCGGTTACCTGAGCACCTTTTGCCGTGAGACATGGTGCAGAAGATGATGATTCTGGTTCGAAAGTCATCGTTTTGAGTGATTCTTTGAAATACTCAAACCAAGGATCATGACGGGTTCGATGACCTTCATAGACGTCAGAGATTTGGTCCCAGATAAGCTTCGCATTGCAAACATGCATAATGCGCTTGAATTCATCTCTGGATAGGCAGGAACATATGATGTCCTTTTCCATGATGTCAAGTTGAGTGTACTTGCGAATGTCATCAACGCTCGCCTTCTTGCATAGATCGGTAAGACCAATCTCAGTGACGGTCCACAGCTCGCTGTTCATTGCCATGAGGCGCTTCCTCATCATGGCCTTCCACTTGGGATAATCATGACCGTCAAAGATAGGGCATGTCACTTTCTTCATACCTGCGGTCAACATAACTAAAACTCCAGGTGGTTAAACCAAAATCACACAGAACAAGGGAGTACCTTGCTTTGATACCAATTGAAAGTGCGTTATATCGACTAGAGGGGGGGTGAATAGGCGATTTTTATGAATTCTTCACTGAGGAATTTGCCGATGAGGAAATTCCTAAGCGAAGAACTACTTGCAGCGGAATAAGTACTCGAAGTAAGCATAACAGTATCTGAGATATAGTCATCATGATGAAATGAAGACAAGCACAGAGTACGTAAAGCGTAATCAGGATAACACAAGATGAAGACAAACAGATCAAGAAATTGAACCGAGGAAATTGAGAAAGTCTTGATCAAAGTCTTCAAACACAGATATGAACAAACACTCAACACAAGAATGAGGAAATGAAAGAGTTGAGGAAATAGAACCAAGAAGGTTGGTGAAGACAATGATTTGGTAGACCAGTTCCAACTGCTGTCTCGCTTGTACGTCCTGTTGGAGCGGCTGAGTATTTAAACTCGAGGACACACAGTCCCTGACACCCGGTCGGCTGAGCACGCAGCTCAGACACCAAGTCCTCACTGTATTCTCCTTGAACTAAGGTCACATGCACCTCATCCAATCACTGTGGTAAGTCTTCAGCGACTTCCAAACCTTCACAGACTCGGTCACTCGGCAATCCACATTTCCTCTTGGATGCTCTAGACCATGACGCCTAACCATCCGGAAGAAGCACAGTCTTCAAAGGTAACAAGCGCCGGATCCACGCAGGATCAATCTCTTCAAAGGATGCTCAATCACTTTGGGTTTGTAGGTGTTTGGGTTTGGGTTTTCCTCACTCGATGATTTTCGCCAAAGTCCTCGGAGGATGGGATGCTCTCAAATGACAAGTGTCAGTTTCTCTCGGAGCAGCCAACAAGCTAGTGGTTGTAGGGGGCGGCTATTTATAGCCTAGGGAGCAGCCCGACATGATAAGACATAAATGCCCTTCAATGATATGACCATTAGGTAGATAAGATATTTTGGGATAGCTGGCGCGCAACACAACAACGGTCGGAAATTTGACTCTCAAATTCCTCAGGGCTATCATGTTCCTCATTGTGTAGGCAATCCGCACTAGCGAATTCCTAACTCCTCAGTCAGAACAAATTCCTCAGCGACTAGAAGAACTTTGTCCCTGTCACTGAAGAAATTGACTAAACTTTATGAGATTTCCAAAGGCTTCACTCGAAGGGATTGGTAGGTGTAGGATTTTGAGTTGAGCATCACATGGAAATTTTTCCTTAGTATTTCCTCGACCCCCTTTAACAGTACAATGTTTCCTATGAGTCAAGAAAGAGAAAACGAAACTACGAAAACAAAAGTCTTCACGCTTCATGTTCCTCAATTGAATACCAAGTCTTCAAGGTCACACCAATTTCTTCACTTTCAAAGTCTTCAGAATATGAAAGTCTTCAGTTGAAGAACTTCATTTTTAGGGGTCGACTTTCTCTGTAAATATCAAACTCCTCACAGACTTATAGACCTGTATACACTCATAAACACATTAGTCACTTAACCTATAAGTCTTCAATACAACAAAATCACTAAGGGGCACTAGATGCACTTACAGTCAATGAAGGAAAAATCAATCCAGCAAGTGCCCTGAGAGTTAGAGTTTTTGTGGATGTAAGCATGCCTCTGGTGAGGTTTGTACCAATTACTCTCAGGGAGTTAAGAAGATACCCTGTCTTTTATGACAGGTTGCCGGACTTTTGCTTTTTTGCGGCTTAATGGGCCATACAGTGGAGGAGTGTGGAGACGGAATACATGATCCTCGCACCTGTGAGTGGGGCGAGTGGCTTCTTTGGGGCTCTGAGCAATCGACCTTTGTGTCAGGAGGCAGAGGAAACATGGAGGGACGAGGTGGAGGAGGTAGGCCAGGAGGAAGAAGGGGAAGAGGTGGTAGACAAGGGAGGGGAGGACGTGATGGTTTAAGAAGGGAGGGGGATATGCATACTACCAACATGGACCATACTCGGCAAGATCCCGCCACTGAGAATCCCAATGCACGCAAAAGACTTGACTTATCCGATGGGACGGTAAATATAAGGGGCCAAGCACTCCCAAATTTGGCGGGCAAAGTTGCTGGTACCGTTCTTCTATTTGAAAACAATGGCGAAGAATTAACTCAGGGGGCTTCAATACCCCTGGGAAAGCCCCGATAGTCAAGAGGAGAAGGCAAGATGGAGCTGTGCGGGATGATGATATGGTAACAGATGATCAGGCGGCCTCCATTGGGGAGGACCGCCGGTCCCAATGAGGACGCTTTGCTGGAACTGTCGCGGGATTGGCGACCCCGCGACAGTCAGAGAGCTCCGCGATTTAGTGGAGGTATGTGCACCGATGGTGCTTTGCATTGTGGAGACATGGCTTGCGAAGTATAGGGTGGAAGGTCTAGCGGGTAGTCTAGGTTTCTCGGGTCATTTTGGAGTAGACAATGCGGGAAGGAGTGGTGGCTTGTGTTTGTTTTGGAAGAGTGATGTTGATCTGGAAATAAAAACTTTCTCCCAATATCATATTGACTCGGTTGTGAAGGAACCCGCGCAAAAACCCATGGCGTCTGTCAGGTTTTTATGGAGCAGCTAACAGGAGCTTGAGGTTCAGGACATGGGACACAACGAAGTTCTTAAGGGGAGAGAGCACACTGCCGTGGCTTTGCATTGGTGAATTTAATGAGATATTGCGGCCAGAGGAGCAAATGGGTCCTAATGAGAGAGATAGTGCTCAGATCGAAGGCTTCATAGAAGCAGTTGATGTATGTGAACTAGCTGATCTAGGGTACAAAGGCCTGGACTGGACCTTCAAGAAGAGAGTTGCTGGTGGAGAGTTTTGCAAGGTTCGACTCGATCGAGCGCTGGCTACCGCTAACTGGTCATCTTTGTTTCCTTTCGCTTCAGTCGAACATCTCACGGCGGCAAAATCCAATCACAGCCCCATACTGTTGATGAACGAACTCGAGGCTAGTAATTTGAGGATTGAACTTAAAAAACCGTTCTGATATGAGTGCTGCTGGAAGACGGATGATAGATTTGCTGCAACTTTGAAACACGCGTGGGAGCGGGACCAGCCTGCGACCAGTCTGTCAGAACTGGCAGCAAAATTAACCTTGGTTGGCTCTTCACTAAAGCATTGGAGCCAAGCGAGTTTTGGTTCAGTAAGACAAGAGCTAAGGCGGTAGCGTCAACAGCTAGCAGAGCTGTGAGCTGATCCTTTGCATACTGGACCGGGAGAAGAAGATCCAGGACCGGATCGTGGAGATCTCATATAGGGAGAAAATAATGATGAGACAGAGGTCTCGTATAGATTGGCTTCATGCACGCGACATCAATACCCAATACTTCTAGAAGAAGGCCAGTGCCAGGAGGGCTAGAAACAATATTTCCCAACTGGAGAAGCAGGATGGGACGGTCACATCGGATGCCGCAGAGATGGCAGAAATGACAAGCCAGTTCTATGAGAACATGTACCGATCGGAGGGATGCATAGGGATGGAGGAGGTGTTGTCCCACATCCCGGTCAGGGTAGATGGAAATATGAATGGCAAGCTGAATGCACCATATACAAATGAGGAGGTTAAGGAAGCTCTTTTTCAAATGTTCCCAACAAAAGCACCGGGGCCTGATGGCTTTCCCGCACATTTTTTCCAGCGACATTGGGACCTTTGTGGTGAAGAGGTTTCGGGTATGATTATTAGATTGCTCAATGGAGATGACTCACCGGAGGATATCAATCGCACGTTCATCGTTCTGATTCCCAAAATAGCTAGTCCAAAAATTCTCGGACAATTTCGGCCTATAAGTCTTTGCAACGTGGTCTACAAGATCGCGTCAAAGGTCTTAGCCAATAGGTTGAAGATCATTCTCCCAGAGGTAATCTCCGAGGAGCAGTCGGCCTTTGTGCCTGGTCGCCTTATCACTGACAATTTCATAACAGCGTATGAATGCTTGCACTACGTGAAGTCGAGGAGAGTTAAAAACAACCGTTTTGTTGCCCTAAAACTAGACATGATGAAGGCCTATGACCGTTTAGAGTGGCCTTACTTAAAGGCGGTGATGCTAAAGTTGGGCATTAGCCCGCGTTTTATGGAGACGGTAATGCGATGTGTTTCATCAGTCACTTTCTCAATTTTATTTAATGGGGGCAGTCTGCATGATTTCAGGACAATGAGGGGAATGAGACAGGGGGACCCCATCTCCCCGTATCTATTCTTACTTGCAGCTGAAGGTCTTTCATGTCCTCTAAAAGCTCAAGCTGGTGGTATTCGAGGATTGTCGATGGCAGAATCAGCTCCGGTAGTTAATCATTTACTCTTTGCATACGATAGCCTTCTGTTTTTTTGAAGCTAACAGTGAGAGTGCTATTCACGTGCGGGACATCCTGAGAAGGTATTGTGATGCATCGGGCCAACGTGTCAATACAGAAAAATCCTCGATTTACTTCAGCAAGGGTGTACCGAACTCAATGCGTAATGAAATAAAAAATGCTTTGGATGTACACACCGAATCATTGTTAGAAAAATACTTGGGACTGCCTACAGATGTAGGTAGGAAGAAGGAAGGAAGTTTCAGATACCTGAATGACAGAATATGGAAACACATCCAAGGGTGGATGGAAAAATGCTTGTCAGCAGGGGGGAAAGAGGTTTTGATCAAATCAGTTCACAATCTATTCTGACATATTCAATGTCATGTTTTAAGCTTTGCCGAGGACTAACTGAACACATAAACAGCCTGCTGAGGAAGTTCTGGTGGGGAAGCAAGAAAGGTCAGAGAAACCCGGCATGGGTCTCCTGGAAAACCATGTGTAAACCAAAGAATATGGGAGGGATTGGTTTTCGGGATATCGAGTTATTTAACCTGGCTTTGCTAGCACGTCAAGTTTGTCGTTTGCTTCAAGACCTGGAGTCACTAAGTGCACGAGTCTTGCGAGCTAGATATTACCCGCAAGGTAGCATTCTGGAGGCTACCCTTGGCGCACATCCATCACAGGTGTGGCGCTCGCTGTTGGAAGTAAAAGAAATTTTGGTTCTGGGACTGAGCAAGAGAATTGGCTCTGGTTCGAATACGCGCATCTGGGAAGACAACTGGCTGTCGCGGGACTACAAGCTAAAACCAATATGCCATATATCTGCCGATCCCCCGCAGCTGGTGTCAGAACTCATTGATGAAACGTCTAGGTCATGGAACACACAGAAGCTAACTGAACACTTTATTGCACCGGACGTGACGGTTATTCAGAACATACCACTGAGTTTCCGGGTGCAGCCTGACTTCTGGGCCGTGCATTATGATAGAAGAGGAATTTTTACGGTAAAATCAGCATTGTGACGCCCCTGATTCGACCGTACATTAATCATACACGCAAATGTGTATGACCAAGATCAGGGACTCACGGGAAGATATCACAACACAACTCTAGACACAAATCAAAAATAATACGAGCTTCATATTACAAGCCAGGGGCCTCGAGGGCTCGAATACAAGCTCGATACACAAGAGTCAACGGAAGCAACAATATCTGAGTACAGATATAAGTTAAACAAGGATGCCTTAGGAAGGCAAACACAAACATCAACGATCGAAAGAGGCAAAGCCTCCTTCCTGGGACCTCCTAACTACTCCTGGTCGTCGGTGGTCTCCATGTAGTAGTATCCGTCGGCGGTGGCATCTGGCTCCAGGGATCCACCATCCGGTTGCATCAACCGGAAAGAAGAAGGAAGGGGGAAAAGGGGTAGCAAAGCAACCGTGAGTACTCATCCAAAGTACTCGCAAGATCTATACTAAGTATGCATTGGTATCATATGGAAGGGCTGTATCTGTGGACTGAACTGCAGAATGCCAGAATAAGGGGGGAAGGCCTAGCCTATCGAAGACTAGCATCTTCAAGCAGCTCCAAGCATCTTGCAGCATGTAGAAGAGTAAAGAATAGCAGTTTAATTAACAAGCATGTTGTAACATTAAGGCCCAAAGATCCTTCCTCGACTCCCTGCGAGAAAGCAATCCCGGAGCCAACATATCCATCACATATCAAGTATCCATTTCTAGTTGTATAAGATCAAGATATAAGTCTGAACGTCCGTTACCGTGGACACGGCTATTAATAGATAGTCTTCCCTGCAGGGGTGCACCACGTTTTCTAACACGCTTCATCACTCTGGCCGGACACACTTTCCTGGGTCATGCCCGGCCTCGGAAGATCAACACGTCGCAGCCCTACCTAGGCTCAGCAGAGAGGTCCCCGCCGGTCTACCTCCTAAGCACTCCGGGGTCTGGGCCCATCGCCCGTTGCACTCCGGTCGCTATGCCGCAGGCGGATCCAGGCTCCACAACTACAGGTTGGTGCCGGCCCAACCGTGCCGCTCTGCTGAACTGGACGTATGACAAAGCTTCGGCTGATACCACGACGTCGAGGCCCATAACTATTCTCGCGTGGTGGTTGGTGCGTAAAGGCCAGAGGCCAACCCAGAACAAATACCCAAACTTGTTAGTGCATTATTAAAAGGAGTGACGGCTGTCGGGACAAGTCCGGAGCTATCACCCCCTCCCGGGTGATACCGCTACACAGCCAGCCGCCACTGTCACAATGCACGGGTGCTCTCCGGGCCTGCCCGGCTTTCACAACGGTCTCCAGTAAAGTCAAGGTAATTGTGTGTCGAAACATCAAGGGGAAAACCCGAGGAATCACCCCCAGTGGATTCCACTCAATGTAATCATCAAGGTGAACGTAAGAGGGACCACCCTCGAGGTTCACACTTGAGGTGTTGAACGACAGAGCCGTATCGGGAATGGTGAAAGAGGAAATCACCCTCGATGACCACGACCGAATAGGTACACTACAGAGTTAACATCAGGAGTGCGTTTTGAGGGATCACCCTCGGCACTCGATGATAGCTCTGCAGATTCGAGCAACAAAAGGGGCGTGATGTGATGTGAAGTGTCAGGCTCTGGTCGTCGATCATGTTGATCGAGTCGCCGATGATGAAGCAGGGGCAACAAGGACAAGGTGGAGGTCACTGATGGATCACTAACCAACCTATACTAAGCAGTTTAGGATAAGCAGGTAGGTAACAATAGCAGGTACAAAAGCAGGCTATGCATCAGAATAGGAGCAATCAATAACGGTAGCAAAATCTAATGCAAGCATGAGAGAATGGAATGGGCGATATCGGGATGATCAAAGGGGGGGCTTGCCTGGTTGCTCAGACAAGAAGGAGGGTCATCGGTGACGTAGTCGATCACAATGGCATCAGCAGCGGTCTCGTGGTCTACCGGAGAGATTAGGGGGAAGAAACAGTAAATACACACAAACATATGCATAACATGACAATAAGCGATGCTAGAGATGTTCTAACGCAGTGCTACACGATACCGGTAAAGGGGTACAACATCCGGGAAAGTTTTCCCGGTTCCGTACGTCTGTCAGACAGATGAACCGGAGGGGAAAGGTTGCATGTTTGCTATGCTAGGGATGCGTGGCGGACGAGCGGACCGCGTGTTCGGATTCGTCTCGTCATTCTGAGCAACTTTCATGTATAAAACTTTTTCATCCGAGTTACATTTAATTCTCTATGAATTTTCAAAGGTTTTAGTATTTTTTTGAAATTACTGCTAATTCGAAATAAATAGGAAAACTGCTATGTGTACCCACAGTGTACATAGCCAGAGAGGCTAATATGTGGGGCCAGGGGACTGGGTTGACTCAGTTAAAGGTTGACCGGTCAAAGGACATACTGTAGGCATGTCCCACATGTCATTGTTATTATTAACTAGACTTTAATTAAATTAGATTAACTAACAGTGGGGGCCACTATCATTGGCTAGCAGTTAAACTAACTAATAGAAATTATACCCTAATCTAATTCGCACGGGCTGGCCACTTGTGGCTGTACACACATACGCATAGAGTACATGCTCAGCCATGGCCACGGCCATGGCCATTAGTAGCGGCTCCAGCAGCAGCTAGTAGCAGCATCTAGGAGCAGCAATAGCAAGCGTCCACGAGCAGCTAGTGCAGCGGCGGCGGCTATCAGCAGAGTAGTTGTGAGCAGCAAGCAGAGCTTAGCAGGAGCAGCGGCAGTACAAGCAGCAACAGAACACAGCGAGCCGCAGCAGTACACGGGCTTGGGTGAGCGGGTGTGGCGCGCGCATGGACGGCGCAGGGGAGCAGCAGCGAGTGCACGACGACACCAGTAGGTGCGGTCGTGGCGGCAGGGATGGACGCGGATGTGCAAGGGCGACGGCAGGCGGGGCGGTCGAAAAGATCGACCGGACAAGGCGAGGCGCAGCTGAAGGCCTTCGCGCCGAAGCGAAGTTTCGGGCGCGGCCTCGGGAGGACTTGAGCGGCGGCTACGTCGACGGAAACTAGGGAGAAAGGCAGGAGATCGGTGTCGGTGTCAAAACCGGCGGATCTCGGGTAGGGGGTCCCGAACTGTGCATCTAGGCGGATGGTAATAGGAGACAAGGGACACGATGTTTTTACCCAGGTTCGGGCTCTCTCGATGGAGGTAAAACCCTACTCCTGCTTGATTAATATTGATGATATGGGTATTACAAGGGTGGATCTACCACGAGATCAGAGAGGCTAAACCCTAGAAGCTAGCCTATGGTATGATTGTTGTTCGTCCTACGGACTAAAACTCTCCAGTTTATATAGACATCGGATAGGGTTAGGGTTACACAGAGTCGGTTACAATGGTAGGAGATCTACATATCCGTATCGCCAAGCTTGCCTTCCACGCCAAGGAAAGTCCCATCCGGACACGGGCTAAGTCTTCAATCTTGTATCTTCATAGTCTAGGAGTCCGCCAACGGTGATAGTTCGCTATCCGGACACCCCTAATCCAGACTCCTCAAGAGCCCTCGAACCAGGCTTCTACGACGACGAGTCCGGGCGCAGATATTGTCTTCGCATTGCAAGGCGGTTTCTTCCGAATACTTCATAGAAGATTTTGAACACAAGGATAGTGTCCGCTCGCAAAACAAGTTCCACATACCACCGTAGAGAGAATAACTTTTGCACGATCCGCCGACGTATTCCGGGCGTGACATCACACCATGGCGAGCCTTTATATGAATCGTTTTACTGCTCCACCTCGGTAGCGTTTAGCGAGGCAGTTTCCTTGGCACATCTTATCAAAGCGTAGATCGTGCCCCTTATTCCGGGATTCTCATCAATACGGACGTGGGTAACCCAACCTCGCCATTGATTACGGCGCTTGGGAGATAAGCGAAGTTTTACCAGTGGCGGGGACGATAGCTTCGTCCCATTCATATAAGGATAAGGATCCACCTTTTCGCCACGCCTTCTTCCTCCTTTGCTCATCCATTTCACAAGACTCGAGCTCCAACGCCTAAGTCCGCACATCCTCCTCAACCTCCTCCAGCCATGTCCGGAGCGGGAGGCAAGTGGATGGTCTCCTCACCACGGAGGGACAAGTCAAAAGCTGCGGAAGGTCGGATATTTGTCCATGACGACGCGCACCGGCTCCCCGACACGGGCAGCTCATTCCACCCCAGGCCCCATGAGAGGGTGGTGTTCTCACCCACTTCCTCCATGGACTAGGTTTTCCACTTCACCCATTTGTCCGGGGCTCATGTTCTACTATGGTGCTGACTTCCATGATCTGGCCCCGAACTTCATCCTCAACATCTCGGCGTTCATCGTCGTGTGCGAGGCCTTCCTCTGCATCCAGCCCCACTTCGGCTTATGGCTGAATACCTTCAATGTCAAGCCGAAGGTAGTGGGCGGCCGCCAAGCGGAGTGCGGAGGCGCCATGGTTGGCAAGATGGCCAAAGTCCTATGGCTCGAGGGCTCCTTTGTGGAGACCATAAAGGGGTGGCAATCGGGGTGGTTCTACATCACCGAGCCGCGCGACTCTCAATGGGCGGCGGCCCCTGAATTCGATCTGCTCCCCACACGGCTCATGTCATGGAAAGAGATGGGCCCGACGTGGGGTGATTCGAAGAGCTGTCCGGGCACCAAACTGCGCCCGTAACCGGTGGACAAGAATCTCAAGCTTATTAATGTAATCCGGTGATGCTCATCCGCGGATTCTCCCATGCCAAGAATGGGCCTTCAAATTGTGGGAGTTCGATCCGCAGCAGCACCAAACTCTAAAAAGGCTCTTCGACACTACGCACGAAGATGCCCGGAAGGTGCTGTTCAAGGCGATGAGGCTCTACATCCGCCATCAAGATCGCGGATTTAGCTCGCAGCGTCAAGCCAGCGATGTAAGTTATTTTACCCTTTATGGGACTCTTTTCTCATAGTTTGACTCTATGCGGGATCTAAAACTCTCTAACCTTTGACAAGACTGGCTGAAGACGTCCGGACAGATTAACTGTCCGACCCCCTTGCCAGAAAACCCAGCGTACGCCCGATTGACGGGGCTGATGGCTCCGACACCTCACGTGGTGCCGGAGAAGAAGGCCAAGAAGGAGGCCACGGGGACTCGAAGGAGCGGCCGACGCCAGGTGTTGTCGGACTGATCGTCCAACGACTCTGAGGCGGAATCCTCCCCTGAGGAAGAGGAGGAGGAAAAAGAAGCCTCTCCCCCAGCGGGGGGAGAGAAGAAAAGGAAGGCCGCCCCGACTGGGGAGGCCGGAGGGTCCAAGAAAGGAAGGAAACTTCCTCAGAACTTCTCCACCAACGCCGACAACGACGAGGAGGAGTGGCCAACAAGGGCCAAGCCCCTGGCGAGATCGTAAGTGTCCAGACTCCGGAATAGCTCATGACTTTTTATTTGTCGCATAGTGTCTTCTAACGCCGAATATAACCATGTAGCCCACCCAAGGACGCAGCTCGCCGCCGAAGCGGCTCCTGGATTCGTCGGATGTGAATAGCACTTCACTTCCGACCGCCTCCTCTCCTCGTGGACGAGCGACACCGCGGTGGAGTCCCAAAGGGCCCATCCAGGAGGAGGTGGTCTCGAGGCGCCAAGAAGGCGACCTCCGGACTCCGGCGCAAAGGGGTGAAACCCGAGGGCTCCAAGTCCGCCATGTGTGGACTCCTGCATCGAACCTTGTGGTTCCAAGTCCGCAAGCGGCCCTTCGTAAGAAGGGTAAGACTGCGACACCGTGACCTCCGCCCATCCGGAGGCACCGGATAGCTTGGCTGGAGGCGCTTAACGGCGCCTCCATCGACGAGGAGCACCGCCTTGTTATGAGTGTGGTGATCCGAAGTTCATCCGCCAAGAGCGGGCTGACTGAAGCCTGCACTCACCTTCTAACAGGCTTTGAGGTAAGTTTAGAATATGTAAAAATATTACCGCATAGACAAGTAGCCTCGATGCTTAGTTCGTGTTCGGAAAGAAAAGCCGGACCGAGGATCTAAAAAGATATACGCAGGAGTCTAACATAAGTATGTCAATATGGGAATGCAGCTGCGCCGCTTGACCTCTGCCGACCGATCGCTGGAGGTCAATGCATTGAAGCAGAGCCTCGAGCGGTCCGAGAACGAGCTCGGCCTTGCCAAGAAGCAGCTCGAGGACAAGGAAGGTAAGTAATACCTTATTAAAGTAATACCTTATAGAAAGGATTTGGTTGCAAAATGACAGACTAACGTGGGTATTGTAGGGGCCACGAACGAGGTGGCGACCACGAAGGAAGCGGTGTCCGTGGTCGAAAGCAAAGCGCCTTGAACGCACCGAGCGAGAGAGTAGGAGGCGCGGTGGCGGAGGTGCGGCAAGAGCTCAGGCTCTCGTGGAAAACACGAGTTTGGAGCGTGACCAAGACTCGAGTCCGAGCTCGCCTCGGCTCTTGAGAGTGCCAAAACCGCTAAGGCCGAAGCCCAAAAAGCCCTCCAGGAAATTGAATCATTGAATAAGATTGCGGCGGGTAAGGCATTCTTTATGCAAAGCAAGCATGTGAAAGTGAATTACCTATTACTTACCCGAATCCGGAGCTCTCCAGGAGCATTCGCAGATCTGCCCCGTAGTGTGTCTGATGCTGCCGCGTTCTACTCGCAAGATCTATACTAAGTATGCATTGGTATCAAATGGAAGGGCTGTATCTGTGGACTGAACTGCAGAATGCCTGAATAAGGGCGGGAAGGCCTAGCCTATCGAAGACTAGCATCTTCAAGCAGCTCCAAGCATCTTGCAGCATGTAGAAGAGTAAAGAATAGAAGTTTAATTAACAAGCATGTTGTAACATTAAGGCCCAGAGCTCCTTCCTCGACTCCCTGCGAGAAAGCAATCCCAGAGCCAACATATCCATCACATATCAAGTATCCATTTCTAGTTGTATAAGATCAGGATATAAGTCTGAACATCTGTTACCGTGGACACGGCTATTAATAGATAGTCTTCCCTGCAGGGGTGCACCACGTTTTCCAACACGCTTGATCACTCTGGCCGGACACACTTTCCTGGGTCATGCCCGGCCTCTGTAGATCAACATGTCGCAGCCCTACCTAGGCTCAGCAGAGAGGTCCCCGCTGGTCTACCTCCTAAGCACTCCGGGGTCTGGGCCCATCGCCCGTTGCACTCTGGATCGTTGCGCGTAGCGCGGGTCCAGGCTCTACCACTACAGGATGGTGCCGCCCAACTGCGTCGCATCGCCGAACCGGACGTCGACAAAGCTTCGCCGATACCACGACATCGAGGCCCATAACTATTCTCGCGTGGTGGTTGGTGCGTAAAGGCCAGAGGCCAACTCAGAACAACTACCCAAACTTGTTAGTGCATTATTAAAAGGTGTGACGGCTGTCGGGACAAGTCCGGAGCTATCACCCCCTCCCGGGTGATACCGCTAAACAGCCAGCCGCCACTATCACATCGCACAGCTGCTCGCCCGCCCCGCTTTCACAACGGTCTCCAAAGAAAGTCAAGGTATCTGTGTCCGCACATCAAGGGAAAACCCGAGGAATCACCCCGGTGGATTCCACTCAATGTAATCATCAAGGTGAACGTAAGAGGACCACCTCGAGGTTCACACTTGAGGTGTCGAACGACGAGCCAGACGAGAATGGTGAAAGAGGAAATCAACCTCGATGACCACGATCGAATAGCTACACTACGTAATTAACATCGAGTGCATTATGAGGATCACCCTCGGCACTCGATAATAGCTCGCAGAGTCGAGCAACAAAAGGGGCGTGATGTGATGTGAAGTGTCGCTCTGGTCGTCGATCACGTTGATCGAGTCGCCGATGATGAAGCAGGGCAACAAGGACAAGGTGGAGGTCAGCGATGGATCACTAACCAACCTATACTAAGCGCTTTAGGATAAGCGTGTAGGTAACAATAGCGGTACAAAAGCGTGCTATGCATCGTAATAGAGCAATCAATAACATTAGCAAAATCTAATGCAAGCATGAGAGAATGGAATGGGCGATATCGGAATGATCAAAGGGGGGCTTGCCTGGTTGCTCAGACAAGAAGGATGGTCGTCGGTGACGTAGTCGATCACAATGGCATCAACAGCGGTCTCGGGGTCTACCGGAGAGAATAGGGTGAAGAAATAGTAAATACACGCAAACATATGCATAACATGACAATACGCGATGCTAGAGATGTTCTAACGCAGTGCTACACGATACCGGTAAAGGGGTACAACATCCGGAAAAGTTTTCCCGGTTCCGGACGTCTGTCAGACAGATGAACCGGAGGGGAAAGGTTGCATGTTCGCTATGCTAGGGATGCATGGCGGACGAACGGACCGCGTGTTCGGATTCGTCTCGTCATTCTGAGCAACTTTCATGTATAAAACTTTTTCATCCGAGTTACAGTTAATTTTCTATGAATTTTCAAAGGTTTTAGTATTTTAAGAAATTACTGCTAATTCGAAATAAATAGGAAAACTGCTATGTGTACCCACAATGTACATAGCCAGAGAGGCTAATATGTGGGGCCATGGGACTGGGTTGACTCAGTCAAAGGTTAACCGGTCAAAGGACATACTGTAGGCAGGTCCCACATGTCATTGTTATTATTAACTAAACTTTAATTAAATTAGATTAACTAACAGTGGGGGCCACTATCATTGGCTAGCAGTTAATTAAACTAACTATATCTCATAAAATCAAAATAAGTTGTCTCAACTCAGTATTAAATTTCAAGACAAATTTGTACTAAGCTTGAGACAGTTATTTTGGGACGGAGGGAGTAGAAATTATACCCTAATCTAATTCGCACGGGCCGGCCACTGGTGGCTGTACACACATACGCATAGAATACATGCTCAGCCATGGCCACGGCCATGGCCATTAGTAGCGGCTCCAGCAGCAGCTAGTAGCAGCATCTAGGAGCAGCAATAGCAAGCGTCCACGAGCAGCTAGTGCAGCGGCGGCGGCTATCAGCAGAGTAGTAGTGAGCAGCAAGCAGAGCTTAGCAGGAGCGGCGGCAGTACAAGCAGCAACAGAACACAGCGAGCCGCAGCAGTACACGGGCTTGGGTGAGCGGGCGTGGCGCGCGCATGGACGGCGCGGGGGAGCAGCAGCGAGTGCACGACGGCACCAGTAGGCGCGGTCATGGCAGCAGGGATGGGCGCGGACGTGTAAGGGCGACGACAGGCGGGGCGGTCGAAGGGAGCGACCGGACAAGGCGAGGCGCAGCCAGGGGCGCGCGCTCGCGCCGGAAGCAGAGTTTCGGGCGCGGCCTCGGGAGGACTTGAGCGGCGGCTACGTCGACGGAAACTAGGGAGAAAGGCAGGGGATCGGCGTTGCTCACCGCGGGAGGGCCGATGGCGAGCTCGTACAAGGCCGGGGTGGACGAGAAGACGCGGATCGACGGCGAGGACGCGGCGGCCGTGGCAGAGACAAACGATGAGGGCGACATCGACGTTGCTCCCCGAGCTCGATCCAGTGGTGGAGACGATGAAGCAGACGACGGAGAACCTCATGGACATGGCGATGCAACGATGGGGAGTCGGTGGCCGCGGGATCGACGAAGGCGCGGTGACGACATCTCGGGCACGAGGTTCAGAGGAGAAACGCGAGTGGGAGAGGGGAATTTCTGGGGCTAGGGTTCGTCAACGGAGTCGGGGGAGCACTTATACACCTCTAGGAGCGCTTCGATGAACGACACGAGGCAATCCGGGCGTGGACAGCGTGTGTGCGCCATGGCGCCCCTGCCTCTACCTTCCTCCTGTACGTGAAGAAAGAGAAGGCCCGTTGAGTGGGCTGGGCCGCACTATACCTATGGGCTGTATGTGAGCAGTGATGTCTCTGGCCTTTTCGTTCCTTTTTTCTGTTAAAGCTTTTAGTTTCTGTTTTAGATTTATTAGAGGTACCAAATGAGTTTTGTTACTTGTGAAAATTTTCATATAAATCAAGTGCAGTAATATTAGATGGCACAAAAAGTTTGGGGCCAAAAGAAGTTGTCTAACTATTTTTAGAAATTGAAAATGCCAATTTTAATTGTTGCTGGACCACTAAATAAAATTACAGGGGCATTTTGGGATTTCAAAAGAGGTTGGCTCTAACATGAAAAATATCCAGGGATTATTTTCCACCCTTTGAACATTTTAGTTTGCATGTTTGAGAAATTTGAATTTTGGGACTTTAGTTTGAACTTGAATTTTGATCAACCGAGGATTAGCAATAGTAAGAGTGGTGACATGGCACCACTAACGTGGGATTACTGTAGCTTAATTATCCAGGCGTCACAAGCATATAGGATGATCAGTGGAATCAAACACCAATGAGAGGATTGGCTAGAGCATAGGCCGAGTCACTCGAATACCGAAGTTGAAAGAAAGTCCTGGTCGCAACTTTGGAAAGTGAAAATTCCATCTAAGGTGAAGGTTTTTGTTTGGAGATTAGCCCAGATGTCACTACCGACTGGATCACTCCGTCATGAGCGCAATATGACCACATCCCCTGAGTGTGGCCTATGTGAGGAGGAGTATGACTGTTGGCGCCACTCTCTTTTTGAGTGCAGAATGGCACGCTGCGTATGGGCGCTTTGTGATGAGGAAATTGTTGAGCACATGATATCAAACAGAAGTGATGATGCACGTCTATGGATCTTCTGGCTTTTTGAATCAATGAACCAACAGGATCTTGCTAGGGTTCTAATCACCATGTGGGCCATATGGTGGGCACGGAGAAGGGCGATCCATGATGATGAATTTCAGAGTCCATTATCTTCTATGTGTTTTGGTATCTCAAGGATCTTCAGATTGCCACAAAACGAGAACCTACAACACGTGCAGGCGAAGCAAAACCAAGAGGCCGGAGATGGATACCACCCGGCGAAGATGCGGCGAAGATAAATGTCGATGGAGCCATTTCCCGCACAAGAAGGACGGGGGCATGCGCGGCTATATGCAGGGATAAAAATGGCTGCAACATTGGCTCATCAGCGGTGGTGTTTGAAGGCCTAGTGGATGCAACAAGTTTGGAAGCTCAAGCATCCAGCGAGGCCCTGGCTCTTGCTCAAGATCTCCTACAATCACATGTGATAATAGCTTTGGATTGCTTGCAAGTCGTTTCAGACATTAATGGTTCTGCGCTTAGATCTTCTTATGCTTTTGTTCTGGATGAAATTAGAGCTAGAACTTTAGATTTTGTTAAAGTTAGTTTTCGTTTTGAGAATAGGGAGGCAAATGTTGAGGCACATGCCTTGGCAAAAGCATCCTCGACACTCCCTGTTGGTCGACATGTGTGGCTAGGGAACTTACCAGACATTATTTGTATTCCGTTTGTTTTGATTGATGAATAAAGCCCTAGTTTCACCTAAAAAAAGTTTTATGTTGCAGCAGTTTTTTTCTTTATTTCTATGTTAGTTGTCGTTTTCAGTTTTCTATTTTGGTTCCTTTTCCATTCAATTTTAATTTTAATTTGGATGTGGTTTATCACTTGGATTTTCTTCAACAATTTATATTTTGCTATACTTTCTAAACTGCAAATAATTTTATTTATGGTGAACATTTTTAATATACACATTGAATATTTTCTAATGTATTCTGAACATTTTTATATACAATGAACCTTTTCAATTTATGATCAACATTTTAAAATATATGGCAAACATTTTTTTGACATGCGGTGAACTATTTCTAAATACACACTAAATATTATTTAATATATATTTGTTAGCTTCATAAAAAAATCCAACAACCATTTTTTCGAACAAAAAAAAACAAATATAAAACTGAAGAGAGAGAAAGGAGAACCAGCTCAATGAGGTTCCAAAAAAAAAACCCAGCTCAGTGGAAAGCAGGAAACGACGAACTGGACCAGCAGCCCATTGGCTCCGCCCTGTGCGGCAACACAGCGTCTAGGCCGGTCCAGTTCTCCTGAAAAAAAGGCCCGTCCAGTTTTGATGCCTTAGTTAGTTTCCTTCCTTCCTTAGTTTCTTTCACTTTTTTTTATTTATTTTCATATTTGAAAATCTTGTACATATCTATTTAAAAAATTAATTTAATTATTTTTTTGAAAAACATTCACCGCATTAAAAATTATTCAATAAAGTAAAAATGTGTTCGTGCTTAAAAATTGTTCATGCCATTCGAAAAATGATTGTGACATTTTCAAACATTTCAAATATATTTAATCACATTCTATAGAAATACTTCCTCCTTCCTAAAATATAAGGCGCACCTAACTTTTTCTGGCCTTCATCACACAAGACTGAGGATTTGACTTACCGTGTGTCTGAAAAAATAGTATAACGATATTGCAATAAAGTTGCTTTTTAAAACAAATAAGATGATGCCATTTATACATGTTTAATCCATGTATTTAGGTATATATTAATGGTCAAAGTCGTGCACATTTCGGGAAGGATGGATTCATGAAAATGTAAACCTTTGATCATGTCATTTGTAAAAAATGTTTTTACCATTCAAAAATGTTTCATGAAAGTTATAAAATGTTTTATGCAATTATAATTATATCTCATTACATTCATAAAATGTTCACGAATTGTACAAAATTATTTATGCTATTGTAGAAAAATGTTTGTGCCACATATATTTTCTTGTAACACATAAACAAAATGTTCATGAAAATTTCTAGAAATGTTCAAGCGTGTGTTTAAAAATGTTCAACGCGCATTAAAAAGGTAATCATTCACATTTTGCAAATGTACAACATGTATTTGTAAAATGTACAACATGTACCTAAAAAAATTGACATGTATTTAGGAAAATGGCGTCGCAACCAAGCGAGCAAGCAGGCCGCCACAAGGGGAGCCAGGCTTCTATTCCGTGTGGTGAAGGGAAGGCTGGCGGCACGACAGGATCAAGCACCATAGGAGGTGTTGGGGTAGTAGCAGGACGAGATGAGGCACGGGGGATGGAACAAGATGAGGCACTGGCGCACGCGTCCATTTGGATTGTCGACCCATCTAATTGATGCAACGCCACATTCGGGAGGTGAGGATTTAGGGACGGTTTTGAGGCTTTAAAGCTTTGATTTGGCGCGCAATAAGTAATTTCAGGCGAAGTAGAGAAAGATTCCGTGCACGGGGTGGAGCTAGAAGCGATGGAAGCGGGGGAGACCGTCGAAAGTGTTGCCTCTAGTGCTCATATTGGGCTACAAACGGGCAGAAGTTTCTCGTTCTTGTGTTGTAGCTACGTGGTAAACGAAGAGTCCCTTCCCTTCTCCTCCTTTTCTCTCCTCCACCTTGGATTTTGCTGGTGTCAATTTTCTCACAGCCTGTTGAGTAGAACCTATTATACTTATTCTAAACAGTAGTATAGTGCAAGGGCCGCTGAATATGGAACAAAATAGGACGGTACAAAGCTATTCATCTTGCAATGTGAAATTTGTGCAATCGTGGCATATATGATGAAATGAAATAAAGAAATATGTTCGTAAGAGAAATAGGGATATGCACGGGAAAGAGGAAGTTACAAGGTGCTGACGACTTAGAGCATCTACAGTCGGATACACCAAATTCGGCCTCTCAAACGCCCACAGACACGACCGGGCGCGTCCGCGGGCAGTGACCAGTCACTCCTGAAATAATGTCTTCCACAACTGGATACTTTAATTAAAAAACCTCATATCCATACAATTACATGCAACGTGAAGCTTAATCAAAGCGGAGCTCGTCCGGCTCCGTCGTGCCCATATTCGGCGACTAGCTGCGTCCCTCGAAGTGTTGCTTCGATCGCCGGCGAGATAGAATAGGACATGGGGCACGCATTGACTCATGGGACTCAAGGCGCTGCCATCTCACATGCCCTACTCTTCCTTGTCGGAGTCTGGAGCCTTGAGGCGCCGATCGATGTGAGGTCGACGATGGATCTGTCGTGGTCGGATGCCACGTCCATCACGACACGGCTACGTCATCCGCGGTTGCAGACCATCCATTGAGGCGCAAAAGAGTGTGACTCTGCCTCGCTGACGTCTGTCGTGAGGGCCGTTGTAGCCTCACGTGCCCTCTACCTCGCAAAGTGAGCATGTTGCGCCATGCACTCGGTGGACGGGCCACAGATGGCACACCCACTTAGTAGCACCATATTCTTCATATAGATAGTCTCCATGATTTGTAACATTCATATACTAGTGGGAATTTTACATTATAGAACTTGGCTTGTATATTCTGATGACGGGCTTCCTCAAATGCCCGAGGTCTTCATGAGCAAGCAAGTTGGATGCACACCCACTTAGTTTCAATAGTAAGCTTTCATATACTTATAGCTCTAGTACATCCATTGCATGGCAATCCCTACATCTCACGTTGGTATCAATTGATACACCTCTCCATTGCCTATTGATTCGTCGAGTTGATGCGAGCCTTTCTTCCTTTTTTTGACTTCCCTTATTGATCTCTACCACTGCATTCTATTCCACCCATAGTGTTATGTCCATGGCTAACGCTCATGTATTGAGTGAACTTGAAAATGCTAAAGCACGCGAAAATTATGATACAATTGCTTGGTTTGGCACCGGGGTACTCTTGATTTGATACATCTATGCAGGGAAGAACGAGCATGTCATGCTTACCACAACTAAGTGTATAGAGGTTGTTTCCTTTAACCCCATTATTATCAAAGGTAATGATGAATTACATGCATGTTTTGTATTACCATTTCAATATGAAATTGATAGGCTATTGCCTTGAATCACTCATATCCTAATATTCATACCATGATTAGATTATACTAGATCGAGATCACTCCTTGGCGCGAGGGTGCCGGTCCCAACATTTTGGTCAAGCAGGTAATGCAGTAAGTAGTAATCTAGATTTAGCATATGCATTCATACAGGATAACAATAAAGTGAAAGAAGAAACATTCATATCTAATCGGTAGGACACACTTCATATTCCATTAGGCAGTATCAGACGCTCATGACTTTACAACAAAAGTAAAGCACAATCACATTTCATGATAACTTATTGACAGTGCTTTTAGATAGCTTATGCCTTCATGTGTCCTGGTCGGAGATCCTTTTCTTGAGTGATCAACCATTGTCATACGGCCTGTTAAAAAACTTCACTTGGTTACAAAATTTTCCTTTTTGTCTTCTCTATCTATTAAATGAACATGATCTTGGACACATCCACATGTGGTTTTAATTGGCATGTGCTCAACGGTTGGATTGAGAAACATCTAAAGATATGGAATAGAGAAGTACTGCAACTCAGGACCAAAGTGAAGTTATATGGTGTCGGTAAGAAAATTACATATTATTTATCCAAAGAAGAGTTTGATAATTTCATTCTTAGAAAAAGAGCAGATGCACATTATCATTTGGCAGTGAGTATTTCCATTGTTGAAAACTATAACCAGAGGCATCTATATTTCATGTATCAAACCAAAAACATGTGCCTTTTAAAAACCATAGGATCTGTCCAGGGTCATGAGAGAGAGAGAGAGAGAGAGAGAGAGAGAAATTTATGAAAGATATATACTAACCTTCGCATGATATACCTTTAACCAGACCAGTATGTGAGCCTGTGACAACCCTCGTTTCTGGAACTCAACAGTATACAACACTGGAAGGTAACAAAGGCATAACTCAGATACAAAACAACCACTTTGAACTAAAGGCAAGAATAAAAAATATGATACACAAGGGAACAAAAGTATTACCTGTGTTTATAGGGCCATATGGATGACCTGATTTAATATCATCCAGGTACTCATTAGGCTTCATGTTATAGGCCCTAACAATAGTATCGGCCCTGTAACAAAGTTTCTGCTAGATTTCTAACAATAGGGCTTCTGCGATCTCAGGACATTTTGGCGTGTACGTCAAAGCAGTAAAGCAGAGGATGTAGCCCTAAAGAAGCATGGTCACCAGAACTGTTGAATCTCATACCTAAAAAACAACAACAAGCAGGCCCCCAGTGAGCCCAGACCCATCACTCTCTTCCCGACCAACCATATGAGCCATACAACCCTCAAGACACATGAACATAGGCAATGATCGATCAAAACAAGCCAAGGCCAAAACATACTAACCCAGGCAAACCAAATCGACCAACAGAAGACAATGAACAGGCCATTCTTCCCATCCTTTTTCAGAAGGCCAATGGAAAAATCCAAACGCAGCAGACCGATCCAGAAGGCACATGATGCAACAGACAAATCCAAAAGGCACATGCCCGTATGCATCCTCACCCTCTTGACCATAGTCCTACCAACCCATGCTCACATAATGGAAAAAACCCGACCTTGGCAAGATCCAAAGAAGCAAGAAAAGGCACACGCATGGCACCCATAAGCAAACAAACAAAGCAGAATTGAGAAGCACTATCCAACCAGAGACAAACATATGGACTAGTTTGCCACACCAACATAAGAAGGCAACAAAGGAATGCACCGATTTGCCACCGTGCACACCTACCCCAACGACAGGCACACCATACCGAGCCCAACAATACATAAACATAGGTGCACGACCATCAACCAAAATACAGAAAGAAACCTAAAATAAAGAAAAGGGAAAAGAGGGGTCGACCTGCAGATCCGTGGAGCAAGATGCAAAGACCAGCATGGACCCGACGACGAATAGGCAAGGAGATCAAGCAGGAGCAACTGCAAAGAATGGATCTAATTAGGGAACCACATGTGTAGCATTTAAAAGGCATGCATAACGACATCATCACAAAAATTACACCTACAACCTATAGGATGAATGGCTTATCCTCAATGTCGGTGTACTAGAGTAGGGGTACCCTAGTATCCTGAACTCGTGCACGGGCAGTCGCAGCACCCCGCGGCAGGGCTGGCCTAGTGACCGCCAAGGTCCTCCGCGGCTCCTTTGGAGCCATTCAAGAACAAAGTACTCAAGGCCCCGGCAAGAGGAGCTTACCGGGAAGGCCATCCAAGGTACGAAGGAAACAAGACCCCGGCAAGAGGAGCTTGCCGGGAAGGCTCGGTGAGCGACAAGCTCCCGAGTGCGACAAGGGTTCAGCCGCGGCAAGCAACTCTCTTCATCTCCGCTCCAGCTCATCCACCAACGTGTCGCCATGGGGCCATTCCAGGCGTGCGTGTCGGAAATGTGCAGCCAGTGAGGATCAGCGATAAGCGGCGACAAGCTTACCATCGTGGCAAACGGTGGTGCACTTGAGTCCTGTTGCCTTTGTTTAGGCGATGAGGGACGGGCATTTATTAATCTTGTCCCTTGCCGTCGAGTTAGGTATAGATCATCGTACACCGTATGCGGATCGGTGTACCAACCATTTGTTTTCCATTTGTACCCTCATCTGCGTTGCCACTGTCGGTGACCCTTGTGCCTATAAAAGGAGGCCCAAGTGCAGCGTAGAAAGGGTTCGGCTCCGCTCGGTTCATTCGACACATACGAGACTAGAGACACTCGGGCTAGGTTTTGTAGCTCTCATTGCTCCCTAGCAAGAACACAATACAATCAACCAAGCGGCAGAGGAGTATTATCTCTCGGAGAGCTCGAAGCTGGGTAAAACTGCTCGTGTGCATCGCTTCGATCTGCTCTTTGTGCAATCTCCGCCCCCCTCCGAACCACAAGGGACTCGGTCCGCCAGGTCCCATAGGTGTTCGTGGGTCACGATCAGCTTCCCCGACATCTTTGGCTGTGGGCCACCAAGGGTCGCTCGAGGAAGTATCGCCTTGCCGGGAAACAAACGGCAGAAAAGCTAAGTTGCCAAAGTTTGAGCAATCAGTTTTTAAAATTTTCAAGTTATCTTCCTCGAACGATAGTACTTTGTATGGAAAACCTGTGCGCGAAGGAACCAACTCATGGCTGGTTTGCGCCTTACTTTGTTTCGAGTCCGCTCAACAATTTAAGTGAGCTGCAACCAGTTGCGACAAGGTTGCTTGTCGGAGGCGCATCGCCAAAGAAGTTGCCGACGTCCGCACTTCAGCTTCATGACAAAGATGCCAAAGACCGACAAGTTCTCTAAAAAGCGTAGGGTACAAATATACAAAGGAAGAAATCGATTAAAGGAAATAACATTGCGATCGTTTGCCTAAGATAGAGTATATTACAAAATGACTTGTCGCAGATCTAATAAGTTGTTCTCCTGAACATGGTCTGCAGCGCCAAGGGAAAGATAAACTTGACGGCCTAGTCTACACGGTCGCCATCAACCCTCTTGACTCCGCTCCCCCTATCCACAATGGGTGCGACAAGGGCCTTGAGCGCTTCAACATCAGCAGTTGGAGGCAGGGACTTGAGGACGTTGGCGAAGCTGACGCCTGGATTGCGGAAGGCCACCTTCATCAGCACCTTCTGGAGAGCCCCGGCACAGATTTGGCGCGACTCATCAGCCAGCTGCTTTGGGATCTCCTCCCGGAGCCGCTGGAGACCCGTCAACACGCCTTTGAAGAACAGGCTGAGCTTGGCGCTGGGTTGAGGGCGCTCGTCGGTGGAGTACCCGAGGTCCACCATCCCTAGCTCCATCAGCTCATTGTGGATGGCGGCGGCAGTATCCACAAGACCCTCCGTCCAGTGCATCACACTGTCTCTGAGAGTATCCTGGGCGGTCACAGCATTCGCCAGCAGTTCCTCGTTGGCCTTGATCTTCTCCAGCAGGCCCGCTTCCCGCTCCTTGGCGCCGTCCAGTGTCTCCGTCAAGGTGGTCAGTTTCAGCTCCAGATCTGCCTTGGAGTCCTTGGCGGCGTCGAGCTCTTTGATCTTGTCAGCGAAACGACCCTGCAACTCGCCAAGAGTATAGGCGTCCTTCTCGCGCTCGCGCTTCAGCCCGGTGACCTCTTCACCGCTCTTCTGGAGGGTGGCCTCCAGCTGCGCCACCCTCGTCTCCAATTCCTTCTTGGCGGCCTCGGTAGCTGCGGCGGCGTCCTTTGCCTCCTTGAGTGCTCCGCCAATGGATTCCTCGCGCGTGGCAAGATCTTCCTCATAGCTGTCGAGGTTGATCTTCCGCTGCGCCACTCACCTTCTTCTTGCGAGAGCTTCTCACCGCAAGCCTTTGCTGCTCCTCGACCTCGGCCTTCTCGGGATGAAGGCCGTGCGCTCTTCGGAGAGTTGCTCCCGCGCTTCTGCTATGTCCCGGAGAGTTTCCTTGTTGGCGCACCGGAGCTCTTCTGCGCGCTTCTCCATGTCAGCTCCCGCCCTCGTGACAAGCGCCTCCCTGGACTCCAGCTTAGCTTGTCGGGCGCGGTAGAGCGACAGCAGCCTCTTCAGCAGCTGCTCTTCCTCAGACTCGCCATCGCTGCTGCTTGGCGCGTCAACCAGCGACAGCCCAGCAGAGGCGAGCAGCTCCTCGTCGAAGGTCTCTCCTTGACCGGCGCCACGAGCTCGACGCCCATGGAAGCTTGATGAAGACACCGCCGCGGCCTTCGATAGGCGCGGGCTGGGGCTCTTCGAACTGGTGCTGCATCGGTGGCGGAGGGATCGGCGGTCGGCGAAGGCGCTGGCGCTCCTGCGCCTCGAGGTCGTCAAGACGACCACAGACCCCTTCCCAGCCTCTGCGCCCGAGCCTTGGCGTCCTCCTCGCCGGCAGACCTATCGGCGCCACCTCCTCCTCCATGTTGGCGGCGTCGTCATTGTTGCCGCGGCGTCCTCCTCGCCAAGAACCTCGGTCTCCATCGGCTCTCCGCAGATGGATCGATGATCGAGAAAGAAAAGAACAAGTCAAGCAAATTTTAGAAAAGAAGACGGAAGAAAAAAAAGACCCAAGGGAAATTTTCAAGTAAGAAGATTACCGCAATGGGATCAGAGCGCGGTCTCCACCACTGGAGGGTCGTCGGCGCTGCCCCTTGTCTGAGAGGCCTCCCTTGCCGGAGAGCGCTCCCTTGGCGGAGAGTTCTCCTTGGCGCGAGTTGGAAGAGCATGTAACTTCGGGAGTGACTTCTGAGGCCTCCTGATGAGGCTGCTCTGCTCCTGCACAATTCAACAAGCCAGATGTCAGTAAAGAAGGAGCACCCAAGCACACCTAACCGTAAGAAATAAACCAAATACTTACGCTGGGGGCTGTGCTGGGGGCTGCTCTGAAGAAGGGTTGCCGGGTCCGGCAACGGGGTCTCAGACACGCCTCCTGTCGCCACAGGGGAATCGTCTTCGACGACAACCACCGGAGTCTTGGCCCTCTTCGACGCCCTCTGAGCCAGCGTCCTGAAAAAGGAAAGAGCTCAGAATGAAGCAAGTCAGATACAAGACAAAGCAGTAAATTGAAGAATTACAAGTAGTAGCGACAAGATCTTAATCTTCTTCTTCTTCCTCCTCGGAGCTGAGAGCGGAGAAGTCAAATTCCGCTCCGCCTCCGGTGCGACGAGCTGGAGGAGTAGGCTCCCTCGGACACTTGGCGGGTGCGGGGGCCGTGGCTCCAGAAGGCCCCGCTCCCGTTCTTTGTGGCGGCATGAGGCGCCCAGCAGCAAGTGCTTGCCGCGGTGGAGCTGCGTCGGGCGGCGAGGCGGCTGTTGGCCCGTCTGCCGACCCGCCACTTCTCGGTCTTGGAGGCGCTTCTTGGCGGGCCGCTGGCTCCTCCCGCGGCAAGCTACTTGAAGGTGGAGGGCGCCCCGGCAGGTTCGTTCGGCTCGGCGTCGGGCTCGCCTGCTCCTCCTCGCTGCAAACTCCTCTCGTCGGCAAGGCTTGCCGCCTCGGCTGCCTCTGCCTCCTCTACGGTGAACCCAAACACGCCGGCGGCGGCAGCAGCCGCCGCCTCCTCCAACCTTGTGGCGTGCGCGCCATCTCTTGCTCGGTGGTGTCGCGGGTGAGCCACTTACGCTTTCGTCGGCACGGATCGGCACTTCTTCCAAGTTGTCGAAGAACTGCTGCATGATGTCGTCGGTGGGCTCACGCCAAGTTGGAACGATTCCATGGGAATCGCTGGCAACGGCATCATCGGCGGATGCGGTCAAGCGACAGTTGTTGCACAAAGGCACGACTCCCTCGGCAACATGAATCACTCGGGTGATCTACATCGAGCTTGAACAGCTCCCGCAGCATGGCATCCAGCTCCAAGACGGTGAAGTTCCGATTGAGGCCCGGACGCAGCCTCATGACGTCCGCCGCGTTTGGAACTCCCAAGCAGGCCTCCCCTCTCCTGCAAAGGCGCAATGTGGCGGCGAAGGAAATCGCGCCAACAGCTCCTACGGTAAGCCGGCATGCCCGAGGCGCAAGATCCGAGTCACGGCAATCTTCAACTTGGCGTCCTCGGCGCCAAGTTGCTCCAATCGCTGCCGCCAAGACTATGGGAGTTTGGCGCAGGCGTGAAAGGCTGCGGGTCCTCCTCTATGATCCAACACCAGCGGCTCTCCTCTCTACGCTGGGCATGAAGTAGTGGCGGAAAAGGGCTACATTCGGTGGACTCGGCGAAGTTCTCGCAGAGGTGTGCGAAACCGCCATGGTGAGGACGGCGTTGGGGTGAAATCAAGGAGGCGGAGGCCATATGTGTTCATGACGTCGCAAAAGAATTTGAAAAGGCGGGCGAGAGCCCGTAGGGAAGAAAAGCGCCAAGAAGGGTACCCGACGGAAACCTTCTCGGATGTGGCGGCGGAGATCACCCCAGGCGCGGGTGCGCCAGCGTCTCCGCTGACCGAAGAGGTAATACAGCTCTCGCAGCTCCTTCGTCGATCGTGGGGTCAAGAGGGCCCGCTCCTTCCGCAGCGCAGCGAGCCACTGCGCCTCGGCCGATTTCACCCTTTGCCCTTGTCGGCTTTGAGCCATGGCGGAGGTGGTGGAGGAATGACGGCGTTGGTGGCGCCGGTGGCAATGGGGGGGGCGGGCGTCGCTCTCTTTGGACTTGAGAAGAAGGGGGGCGGCGGTGGTTTTGATGTGACAAAGCAATGGCAAGTGGGCGCCCTGCCCCTGCTTCCCTGCTTATAAGGAGGAGAGGGGGCGCCCGCTTCCCATTAAAGAAAGCCCCACGATCTCTCCCACGACGCCACGTCCGGGCGCTGCCGTTCGTGGGGGACGTGGTGGGTCCGAGGCGAATAGCTGCGCGATCTAGGCAGGCTGGCGTGCCGTCTGCTTTTTGGGCCCGCCCAACAGAGCTCGGCGCGTGTGTGGCCCAGCCGGGGCTCTGCCGGTGTACTAGAGTAGGGGTACCCTAGTATCCCGAACTTCGTGCACGGCGATCGAAAGCACCAGCGGCAGGGCTGGCCTAGTGACCACCAAGGTCCTTCGCAGCTCCTTTGGAGCCATTCAAGAACAAAGTACTCAAGGCCCCGGCAAGAGGAGCTTGCCGGGAAGGCCATCCAAGGTACGAAGGAAACAAGACCCCGGCAAGAGGAGCTTGCCGGGAAGGCTCGGTGGCGACAAGCTCTCGAGTGCGACAAGGGTTCAGCGGCAAGGCGCTTGCGCGCAAGCAACTCTTCATCTCCGCCCGGCTCATCCACCAACGTGTCGCCATGGGGCCATTCCAGCGTGCGTGTCGAAGGGCTGTGCAGCCAGCGGGATCAGCGATAAGCGCGCCGACAAGCTTACCATCGTGGCAAACGGTGGTGCACTTGACGGTCCCTGTTGCACTGTTTAGGCGACATGGACGGGCATTTATTAATCTTGTCCCTTGCCGTCAGAGTTAGGTATAGATCACTGTACACTGTACAGATCGGTGTACCAACCACTGTTTTCCCATTTGTACCCTCATCTGCGTTGCCACCTGTCGGTGACCCCTTGTGCCTATAAAAGGAGGCCCAAGTGCAACGTAGAAAGGGTTCGGCTCCGTTCGGTTCATTCGACACATACGAGACTAGAGACACTCAGGCTAGGTTTTGTAGCTCTCATTGCTCCCTAGCAAGAACACAATACAATCAACCAAGCAGTAGTAGGAGTATTATCTCTCCGGAGAGCTCCGAAGCTGGGTAAAACTGCTCGTGTGCATCGCTTCGATCTGCTCTTTGTGCAATCTCCGCCCCCCTCCGAACCACAAGGGACTCGGTCCGCCAGGTCCCATAGGTGTTCGTGGGTCATGATCAGCTTCCCCGACACTCAACCTTTGTAGTCCTAAGACAATCCAGGAAATTTGAACTGAATTACAAAAGCAATCTGGGCCTACTCAAAACCTCAAGGACACTAATATTGACCATGACCAAGACAACACAGGCAACTAATTTTAAGCAGCAAACACACAGTCGACTAACTTCTCATGTGTTTGCTGCTAATTCTAGCATCCAGGTTTGTTTAATTAGTGAGCCACTAATTATTCAATCAATTGAGAAGTAGATACACACAAGCAGTGATGTATATGCAACACTAATGCAACAATTACTTGTGTTGCTCTCATCATGGCACACATCGTCTGCTTGTCAACATGTATCATGTTTAATAGCAACTATAAATTCAATAGGATCTACTTCATAGATCGCGATGAATAACAAACTACTACAGTAAGAAAATTAAGTGTTTGTTTTGAAGTTCAGAGAATAAATATGAGACATAGTTTCCAACAAGAGAAAGAGGATAGCCCTAAAAAGCTTTGCACTGTCACGTCACATACCCTTTCTGTAGTCTAAATCTAAAATACATATTGCCAATGATTCTATCCCTAAATCAAACAAAAAAAGAGGTACACACAATCTGCGTCATAGAGCATAGGTGCAGAAATCGCACTAACTGATAAACATCACCAAAAGGAGGAGGTCATGATGGAAATATGCCCTAGAGGCAATAAAAAATGGTTATTATTATATTTCCTAAATCATGATAAACGTTTATCATTCATGCTATAATTGTATTGATCGCAAACCTTGATATATGTGTGCATACATAAACAAACACCATGTCCCTAGTGAGGCTCTACTTGACTAGCTCGTTGATCAAAGATGGTTAAGGTTTCCTAACCATGGACATGAGTTGTCATTTGATAACAGGATCACATCATTTGGAGAATGATGTGATGGACAAGACCCATCCGTTAGCTTAGCATTATGATCGTTTAGTTTTATTGCTATTGCTTTCTTCATGTCAAATACATATTCCTTTGACTATGAGATCATGCAACTCCCGGATACCGAAGGAGTGCCTTGTGTGCTATCAAACGTCACACCGTAATTGGGTGATTATAAAGATGCTCTACAGGTATCTCCGAAGGTGTTTTGTTGGGTTGGCGTGAATCGAGATTAGGATTTGTCACATCATAATAAGCCTTGCAAGCAAATGACTAATGAGATAGTCATGGGATGATGTATTACAGAATGAGTAAAGAGACTTGCTGGTGATGAGATTGAACTAGGTATAGAGATAACGATGATCGAATCTCGGGCAAGTAACATACCACGGACAAAGGGAATTGTGTATGTTGTCATAACGGTTCGACCGATAAAGATCTTCATAGAATATGTAGGAGATAATATGGGCATCCAGATTCCGCTATTGGTTGTTGACCGGAGAGGTGTCTCGGTCATGTCTACATAGTTCTCGAACCCGTAGGGTCCGCACGCTTTAACGTTTGATGTCGATTTGGTATTATATGAGTTATGTGGTTTGGTGACCGAATGTTGTTCGGAGTCCCAGATGTGATCACAGATATCACGAGGAGCTCCAGAATGGTCTGGAGATAAAAATTGATATATAGGACATTAGTATTCGGACTCCGGAATGGTATCGGAATGCACCGGAATGTATCGGGTCACCGGAAGGGTTTTGGGAGTGCCGTGGGATGTCCTTGGGCTTAATGGGCCATAGGAGGGGAGCAAACCGGCCCACATGGGGCTGGTGCGCCCCCTCTAGGCCACAACATAAGGAGAAGGAAGGGAGAGGACTCCTTCCTTTTCTTCTCACAAAGAGAAGGAAAGAGAAGGGGCGCCTCGCCCCTTTCCTTCCCCCACGCAAAGATTTGGCAAGGGGGGGCACAACTAGTTGGATTCGGCCAGCCCTTTGGGGCGCCCTAAGGTTGCCTCCTTGATACGTCTCCATCTTACCTATAATTTTTGATTGTTCCATGCTATTATATTATCCATATAGGATGTTTTATATGCATTTATATGCTATTTTATATGACTTTTGGGACTAACCTATTAACCTAGAGCCCAGTGTCAGTTTCTGTTTTTCCTTGTTTCTGAGTTTTACAGAAAAAGAATACCAAACGGAGTCCAATTGACGTGCTAATTTTTGATGATTTTTATGGACCAAAAGAAGCCCCCGGACTAAAAGAGTTGGGACAGAAGAATCCCGAGCCATCCACGAGGGTGGAGGGAGCGCCCTACCCCCCTGGGCGCTCCCCCCTATCTCGTGGACGACTCGGAGACCCCCCCGACGTGAGACCGACGCCAAAAATTCCTATAAATACAGAAACCCCCAGAAAGAAACCTAGATCGGGAGTTCCGCCACCGCAAGCCTCTATAGCCACCAAAAACCAATCGAGAGCCTGTTCTGGCACCCTGCCGAGGGGGGAATCCCTCACCGGTGACCATCTTCATCATCCCGGCGTTCTCCATGACGAGGAGGGAGTAGTTCACCCTCGGGGCCGAGGGTATGTACCATTAGCTATGTGTTTGATCTCTCTCTCTCTCTCTCTCATGTTCTTGATATGGCACGATCTTGATGTATCGCGAGCTTTGCTATTATAGTTGGATCTTATGATGTTTCTCCCCCTCTACTCTCTTGTAATGGATTGAGTTTCCCTTTGAAGTTATCTTACCGGATTGATTCCTTAAGGATTTGAGAACACTTGATGTATGTCTTGCGTGGGATACCCGTGGTGACAATGGGGTATTCTATTGATCCACTTGATGTATGTTTTGGTGATCAACTTGCGGGTTCCATGACCTTAGGAATCTATGCATAGGGGTTGGCACACGTTTTCGTCTTGACTGTCCGGTAGAAACTTTGGGGCACTCATTGAAGTTCTTTGTGTTGGTTTGAATAGATGAATCTGAGATTGTGTGATGCATATCGTATAATCATACCCACAGATACTTGAGGTGACACTGGAGTATCTAAGTGACATTAGGGTTTTGGTTGATTTGTGTCTTAAGGTGTTATTCTAGTACGAACTCTAGGATAGATCGAATGGAAAGAATAGCTTCGTGTTATTATACTATGGACTCTTGAATAGATCGATCATAAAGAATAGCTTTGAGGTGGTTTCGTACCCTACAATAATCTCTTTGTTTGTTCTCCGCTATTAGTGACTTTGGAGTGACTCTTTGTTGCATGTTGAGGGATATTTATATGATCCAATTATGTTATTATTGTTGAGAGAACTTGCACTAGTGAAAGTATGAACCCTAGGCCTTGTTTCCTAGCATTGCAATACTGTTTTCGCTCACTTTTATTACTTGTTACCTTGCTGTTTTTATAATTTCAGATTACAAAAACCTATATCTACCATCCATATTGCACTTGTATCACCATCTCTTCACCCAACTAGTGCACCTATACAATTTACCATTGTATTGGGTGTGTTGGGGACACAAGAGACTCTTTGTTATTTGGTTGCAGGGTTGCTTGAGAGAGACCATCTTCATCCTACGCCTCCCACGGATTGATAAACCTTAGGTCATCCACTTGAGGGAAATTTTCTACTGTCCTACAAACCTCTGCACTTGGAGGCCCAACAACGTCTACAAGAAGAAGGTTGTGTAGTAGACATCAAGCTCTTTTCTGGCACCGTTTCCGGGGAGGCTAGGTAAGCGACACTAACACCTCGTCAACTAAGCTCTTTTCTGGTGCCGTTGCCGGGGAATTTAGTTCTTGAAGGTATATCTTTATATCTTGCAATCAAATCTTTTTGTTTCTTGTTTTATCACTAGTATAGTCTGTAAAAGAAAACTACAAAAAATGGAATTGAGGTTGCCTCATATGCTTCATCTTTTTATTGTCTTTCGTGAAAATAAGGATTCCATTAATTATGCTCAAGTGCTAGAAGAAGAATGCATTAGAATGTTTGGCACTAAATATTTGAATGATGAGCATGATTGCAATGTTGTTAGTATGAAATCCTTGAATATCCATGATGCTAATGATATGCAAAGCCACAAGCTCGGGGATGCTATGTTTAATGAAGATATTTTTAGTCCCCCAAGTTTTGATGAGCAAATTTATTATGATGAAAGCATGCCTCCTAGTTATGATGATTATATTGATGAAAGTGGTTTTGGAGAGGTCATGACTTTATTTAGTGATGAATCCACTATTTCGGAAGAGGTTCCAATTGAGTATGATAACAAAGTTGCTATCTATGATTATTATTGTGATGACTTGTATGCTATTAAGAATAATGGTAACCATGAAACTTGTCATCTTGATTTTAATTTTCAATTGGATTATGCCTAACATGATAGTTATTTTGTTGAGTTTGCTCCCACTACTATTCATGAGAAGAAATTTGCTTATGTGGGGAGTAATAAAAATTCTATTCTTGTGGCTCATGAAAATAATGCTTTATGTGATAGTTATATTGTTGAATTCATTCATGATGCTACTGAAATTTATTATGAGGGAGGAATATATGCTTGTAGGAATTGCAATAATATCAAGTTTCCTCTCTATGTGTTGAAAATCTTGAAGTTATGCTTGTTTTGCCTTCCTATGCTAGTTGATTATTGTTCCCATAAGTTGTTTGCTCACAAAATCCCTATGCATAGGAAGTGGGTTAGACTTAAATGTGCTATTCATATTCTTCATGATGCTCCCGCTATGTATCAATTCTTATCTTTTATGTGAACATCATTGAAATCATCATGCCTAGCTAGAAAGGCATTAAAGAAAAGCGCTTGTTGGGAGACAACCCAATATTTACCCCTACTGTTTTTGTGTGTTCACATGATTAAGCTACTGTAGTAATCATGTTTTATAGCTTTTGTTTCAATAAAGTGCCAAGTAGAACCTTTGGGAAGACTTGGGTGAAAGTTAATGCGATCTTGCTGTAAAAAAACAGAAACTTTGTGCTCACGAGATTAGCTGTCATTTTTTTTACAGAAGAGTGATTTTAAGTTGGTTCTTTTTGAAGAAGATTAATAGACAAATTCCTCAGGGTCACCAATTTATTTCAGAATTTTTGGAGTTACAGAAGTATTCGGGAGTTACAGATTACTATAGACTGTTCTGTTTTTGACAGATTCTATTTTCTATGTGTTTTTTGCTTATTTTGATGAATCTATGAGTATTATGTGAGGGTATGAGCCATAGAGAAGTTGGAATACAGTAGATATTACACCAATATGAATTTATAATTATTTCACAACATTACCAAAAGTGGTGATTTATTTTCTTATACTAATGGAGCTTACGAGTTTTCTGTTGAGTTTTGTGTTGTGAAGTTTTCAAGTTTTGGGTATAGATTCGATGGACTATGGAATAAGGAGTGGCAAGAGCCTAAGCTTGGGGATGCCCCGGATGGCATCCCCTCTTTCGTCTTCGTTCAACGGTAACTTTACTTGGGGCTATATTCATGATATGTGTTTTGCTTGGAGCGTTATTTTATTTTATTAGGATTTGCTTGTTGTTTGAATAATATCGCAAGATCTGAAATTATTAAATGTTAGAGAGTCTTCACATAGTTACATAATTATTTGACTACTCATTGATCTTCACTTATATCTTTTGGAGTAGTTTTTCATTTGCTCTAGTGCTTCACTTATATCTTTTCAGAGCACGACGGTGGTTTTATTTTATAAGAAATTATTGATCTCTCACGCTTCACTTATATTATTTTGAGAGTCTTGTAGAACAGCATGGTAATTTGCTTTGGCTATAAAACTAGTCCTAATATGATGGGCATCCAAGATGGGTACAATAAAAACTTTCATATAAAGTGCATTGAATAGTATGAGAAATTTGATTCCTTATGATTGTTTTGAGACATGAAGATGGTGATATTAGAGTCATGCTAGTTGAGTAGTTGTGAATTTGAGAAATACTTGTGTTGAGGTTTGCAAGTCCCGTAGCATGCACGTATGGTAACCGTTGTGTAACAAATTTGAAGCATGATGTGTTTCTTTGATTGTCTTCCTTATGAGTGGCGGTCGGGGACGAGCGATGGTCTTTTCCTACCACTCTATCCCCCTAGGAGCATGCGCGTGGTGCTTGGTTTTGATGACTTGTAGATTTTTTTGCAATAAGTATGAGAGTTCTTTATGACTAATGTTGAGTCCATGGATTATACGCACTCTCACCTTTCCGCCATTGCTAGCCTCTCTAGTACCGCGCAACTTTCGCCGGTACCATAAACCTACCACATATCCTTCCTCAAAACAGCCACCATACCTACCTATCATGGCATTTCCATAGCCATTCCGAGATATATTTCCATGCAACTTTCCACCGTTTCGTTTATTATGACATGCTCCATCATTGTCATATTTCTTTACATGATCATGTAGTTGACATCATATTTGTGGCAAAGCCACCTTCATAATTCTTTCATACATGTCATTCTTGATTCATTGCACATCCCGGTACACTGCCGGAGGCACTCATATAGAGTCATATTTTGTTCTAAGTATCGAGTTGTAATCCTTGAGTTGTAAATAAATTGAAGTGTGATGAATCATTATTAGAGCATTGTCCCATGTGAGGAAATAATAAAAAAAGGCCAAAGAAGCCAATGAAAAAAAGGGGAGGCCAAACACTACAAAAAAATACACTTCTGTGATGATACGTGTTTGTCATAGTAGGTCGCGTTTTTTGTGATGCATGTACATCCATGACAATTTTATGATAGAATCAAGATAGTCATACCTGTGCTGTCGTGTTCCATGACATTACCAAAATTATCATCACGGAAGTGTCCACTTCCATGACGATAAATCGCGCGTCACAGAAGTGCTTTCGTTAAGGGTGACCAACACATGGCATCCACCGTAACGGAACACCGTTAAGCTATGGGGTCCGGTTTTGGATCCAATAACCCGTTAACAACCGGGACCAATGGGAAATTTCCACGTGTAAAATTCTGATTTGCCGGAGGGAACACCTGTCAACTCGTCAGTGGGCTAGATGCCGCCCGTCCATTGGAGGAAACATGCCTACGATACGTCGACACGTGGCCGGGCCCAATAGAGGCCCATATAGGTTAAAAAGGCCGGCCCAGTCAAAGGCCCGTAGTACTTACTCAGGTACTAGTGGGCCAGCCCAATAACAACCTGCTTAATAAAGGCCCATTTACGGCCCGAAGCCAGATCTGGCCCGTTAATTGTTCACCGAATATTTGGGCCCATTTACGGCCCGAAGCCAGATCTGGCCCGTTAATTGTTCGCCAAATATTTGGGCCCAATTACAGCCCAGTGACTTTCGGCCTGTTAGAGGCCCGATGTAGACATGGGCCCATTTTAGCCCGGTGTGACTTTCAGCCTGGGAATGGCCCGTGCTGCCCATGGGCCATATATGGTCCAACGGGACATCGGGCCCACTAACGGCCCGTGATAAATGTGGCAACAATTAAGCCCAACGTGACTTTGGGCCTGTTAAAGGCCTGTCGCATAATTCGGCCCGTTGATGTATGTACTAAGCTTTCGGCCTCTTAAAGGCCCATGATATCAGTGGGCCAACTAAGGCCCGAGATATGTTTCTGCCTGGTAACTGCCTGTGATATAACTGGGCCCAAAAAGGCCCGGTCTACATTTCAGCCCGCTGAAGGCCTGTCCTAGTGAAAATTGAGGCCCAACATGCATTTCGGCCTGCTAAAGGCCCATGGATTCATCTGGGCCGTAACAGCCCAGTACAATATTCAGCCTGTTAACGGCCCAACGCTACCTGGGCCAAACTAAGCGCTGGGTCCACAAAAGGCCGTACTAAAATATAGGCCGGTGTAAGTTGTGGGCCTCGCACAAAGTGTGAAGGCCCCAATCATTCGGGCCCAAGAAAGATGCAGGCCGGCCCAATTGTGGCCCACTAAACACTAGGCCCATTGGAGGCGAATGTTTCGGCCCGGTCGACTACATCTGATTTTTTTCCAGATAGCGAATGATGGCAGTAACTAGTAGGAATTAAGAACAAACCTACTCTATACAATAAATAAATTACGGCATAGTAACTAAGAATAAACCTACACTATACAATAAATGATTTATGGTATATTACATCCACTAGGCATCGAAGTTCGCCACCAGTGATCATAAAGCGCAACGAAGAAGCAGATTACAAAATATTGGCACCATTGCAGCGTAACAAAATAATACTGAACCGAGACCACTTCCAAGACAATTCAAGAAAGGTTAGCCTTATGATGGCTGCTGCAATAAGCTGCTGAGCAAGGCTGTGAGACCGGCCTAGCATGTCGGTCATAGCTTCCAGGTGTAGCTGTTTAGCTATGAGGTTCTCATTGGTGTTCTCTACAATCTTTCTTAGAGATAGGACTTCAAGTCGAAGTTGAGTTGCAGAATGCCTTTCTGCTAGAACTTGGGACTGAAGAAGTCGAACTGATCCGGACAACGAATTCTGTGAGCTTGTCTGACTGCTAGTATCAAGTAACTTGAACACTGCATCAAGACAAGACTTTGGGGTTGTCTCGCTATCTTCAAGATGTTTTGCCTTCTTTGCTGCAATATATGTTGGGTTTGTCTCAGACCTTGAGAGACTTGCATGCCATCGGGCATATCACCTGAAACAAAGCAGAGAGATGACAGGTTTTGCGTGTATAAACAAAGATGATAAGCTGTCTTGTCAATTCCATCCAATTTCAAATTAGAAAATAAAGAGTAAGTTCAAAATATCAATAGCATAATTTGGCATTGTTCATAATGCGGGAGCTCACCACACTCTTTGGATTACCATGTCAACATAACAAGCATAGATGAAGGGCAAAGAAAATCATTGTATCTATTTTGGTTAATGTGCATGGCATGTTGTTCATATCATCAGCCACATCAGTAAGATAAAAAAGGAGATGACAAGGTGCAAACGTGGGCTGCTTCACCACACACTGGATTATAGATCCACAAAACAAGCATACATATAGGGAGTATTGAGTAATGTGCATGGTATGAATAAGGAATTTGGTTTTACAAGTAAAACTTAGAACTTACGGTTCTTGCGAACATGCATTTTGGTAGAAACAGCAAACTAAACAGCAGTAAACGATAGGGAGTATGAGCAAATTAAACAACAGTTGAGGATAAAGTCTTTAGAAGGGCTGACTTACATTAACAGTTAACACTGGCTTTATAATGCCCTTCTCCATGTCAAGGGAAGGATAACTCAAGAATTTCAGCACATAATCTTCTTCATAAGCATTGCATGTACTCTACATTTTGTAGAGAGTAATTATAGACATGATAATACTGGAAGGGATAAAGGATAATGAAGATAAGATGCAGATTGATGCTACATAATCAACTACCAATCCATGGAAGTACAAGTGTTACAGGACAAAATGTACTGACAAGAGCAATGGGCTACACTTCTGCAGTGGCATTGTCTGTGTATTCTACTTTTTGGTAAGATTAAATATAGATCTGATCTTTTTTTAGTAAATGGTGGGCGAGGGAGATAAGATGCAGAATGCTACACAATGAACCAATCCCTCTTCCCATAATACAAGAGTGTTTTGAACACTGGTGTACTGTACAAAACGTTCTTATATTATGGGACGGAGGGAGTAGCTGTTAATGTAAGTACAGTGATAGACGACGTTTAGTCCTTACAAGAGGACTGCAGAGCTAAACCTCTTCAAAAGCATTGGGTTGATTCTAAATTTATGTAAGAGTCCATACGGATCTTATAATGTCCACCAAATGGACGATAACAAGGCTAACATGTGCAGTGATGCTACATAATCAAACATCTATGGAAGTAAGTATGGTCATACAGGGCAAGAGGTACTCACAAGAGCAATGCAATGTGCAGTATAGTTGCGAGATTCTGTGGTCCCTTGAGAATGAATGTTCTTCTGCTAACCGTTTTCGTACAAGTGAGACGTTAAGGCAAATGCAGAAATCTAGTTCAGATTGTGATGTGATATCATAGATAGTACCTTACGCTGCAGCCGAGACCAATGTGTAACAAGATTATTCCAGTCACCGTCGAATAAATGTAGCACCGGAGACTTTACATAAATTTCGTTTAGAGGCTTGCCATCGAAGTGTGCTTGCCTCAGGTAGGAACGATACTTCATCAACGAGTGCTTGAAAAGCGCAACCAACCCTTGCTCGTCTTCACACTCTAGTTTGGTCCTCGCCTATTTAAAAGAATGAAATCTTGTGTCTTCTGTCAGTAGAAACATATGCAGTAATGACCATGAATAATATTTGTACATTACTTACGCGTAAGTTGCAGAGGAAGATCAGAATTGTTACGTTCATGTATAATCTTTCCACGAAGGAAAGATGCGCACAAAGTTCCTGAGAACAATATAAGCTTTGTCTTCTAAACTGGGAAGAAATGGAACAGGGGTCCTATTTGCTGCAATTGGGGCTCTCTTTGGTTCGAAAAGGGATTTAACAACTGGATTTGGTGTACTCTTTCTTTGGAATGGGGTTTTGCATCGTAGAGATGGTGCTATGTCGGTGGCATAATCATAATGTTTGCTACTGATTGGGGTCTGCTGAGTTGGGGCATCGAAATGACCAAAGTGTAGTAGGGCTAGAGTATGCTAGAGTTGGGGTGTTTTGTGGGTCAGGTGATATTGCAACTACACCTAATGGGCTATTTGATTTATCAGGTGCCACTACCTTTTCCAAATACTTTGCTTGGGCTCCTCTACGATCAGCAATCACCCTCTTCCTTTTGAACGTCTGGTACATAAGAACAACATTTGAATGGTTAAATATGGTATGATGACAGATGGAATATGTACTGAAAATGGATAGGCAGGGCGTATTCACATACACGATGTGTAAACTAAGCTAATGGCAGTTCAACAAAGTAAAAGCAATGCAAAGCATCAGTTGCAAGATATGTGCGACCAATATAACCTTGGAAAGTTAGTGCAAGCACCTTGATGGGTGAATAAGATAGGGCATCTTCCTCTGACTCCTCCACTAGGGAGCTACATTGACTTAGGTCTCCCTCTAGCTCAGAATCGCTGTTAGGATCATATTCTGAGCATGAATCTGTAGGTGGAGAGCGTTTGCATTGCATTGCATCCAGACTTGATTTCAGTCCCTTAATGCCAAGTTTGACAACCATGGCATTGTTCCGCTTTATTCTTTTCATGCGCGCAAGCTCATAATCATTATGATGCTGTTCAGAATCTGAGATTCATGAAAATATAAAAAGTAGTCAGATTATCTATGGAATGCATTCCAGATTCAACTCAAAGAGTGTCTCCCTATAAACCCCTGCATATGCAAAGTTCACCCCCAAACCATGCTGACCAGACCACACACAGAAATACAAACCTCTTATGTCCCTATAACAGGCAGACACACATTTCAAAACTGAAGTAGGAACATTAGAATCATATGAAATTCGTATTTGAACAAATAAACTAAGGAATTATGAGTGGCATAATGTTTAGCTTCAAGGGTGGAGTGTTGGTAGTGGGACACAAAGCAAGTAGGCAGATTGTATTCCATGTAAAAGATCGAAGCCTATGTCAAAGCTGGAAATGACACTTTCTTTCTATACAATGCAGTGTTCGTTGCCCACACATGATGGAAGAGATCACACTGAGAAATACTATTCACTCATGTCTGCGGTTGCAGTATTTAGAAACAGGGTGGTCCACCCTAAAAGAATATTGACAACAAATATGACAAGGCAAGCATAGATGTAGTGAATCAATCATTTACTTGTGAGCTTACTAGGACAAGTATGCAGAATTGTAACTGCAGTAAGAGACCGCCCAAAATCTGAATCAAGAAGTTTGTCTAGCACTTATTGTTTGCAACTAATCGACGTGAATAATTGGATATTATATCGAATGAGTAAGGAAGACAAGTAAAATTGTCAACAAACCTGGCTTGCAGTAGTAATTTGGGTCAATGTCACTACGGCCAACAATCCAAAATGACTAGTGTCTGTTCCTAGGGCCGGAATTTTGAAAACCCTGTGAACTTTACAGGTACTAAAGATTACCGAAATACATCTGAACCATTAAGTGTAGGTAGCACTTAGCACACAACAAACCCTAATGACAGTCCTGCCTAACGAGTAATGAATCAATTAGAAAATGGGTGATGAGGTGTGGCTGCTGAGTGTTGAGGACGTATCTCAGGATAAATCGGGTTGGCTTAGTGGGTGTTGCACGCCTGAGCCCTGAACGGACTGGGAAGGTAGGCATGGCGTTGCGTCCGGGCAGCGGTGACGCTGTTGGGCGAGCGGCTCCTGACCTCCTGTTAGTCCGGCGTCTCCTCCTAGAGTCATGTCGTCCGGGGACAGCAAGTCACCGGCGAGGTAGGCGGCTGGGGGTGAGTAGAGATCGAAAGCGCGCAGCAGAATAGAGGGGAATCGGGGCCTGGGACGACCCAAAATCCCAGGGTGGGCCAGCCCATCGTGGGCACCCTGTAGAGATACACACCCGAGCGGCGAACATGCATTTTCAAAACTAATTTAGGAACATTTAGCTGACCAATTAAATGACTCTGTTTTAATAATATCAGATTCGTATTTGAATAACTAAGCTTGTTTAGCTTGATGGGTGGAGCAGTGTTATTATGCACGTATTCTGATCGTATAGTGATCATAAAATGGGGAAATCGGAGAAATGATATTTAGCAGCCATTGTTTGCTTCGAACTAAGAACTAAATTCTAAGAGCTGAAAAGAAAGTAGAGTAACCAAGTTAAGATCTATTTTCTGGTTGAGATCAAAAGGTTGAGGAGATATGAAGTACCACCTCTCTTGCGGCGCCGTGTAGGCATCGGGCGTGCGATGGCTGTCGGTGGCGTTGAAGCAGATCTGTGATGGTAGACGGGTCCATCGGGGGATAAGTCTCGTTGCGGTGGAAGAGAAGGTTGTGTGAGCGACCCCGACAAAGAGGACGACGACACCGATGAAGCGAGAGGACGCGATGCAAGGCTCTTGGTCAGTCGCCGTGGATGAGAAACGTCCATCTCTAGCAGTGGATGACGCGTTCTTGGTAGGCGCTCTGGCATGACGGAGGACGGTGGCGATGGATGTGGTGGAGGACGGCGGTGATGGATGGGGTGGAGGACGGCGGCGATGGATGGGGTGGCGGGCGGAGGCTGGTGTGGGGATGGTGTTCTAGCGCAGACGGTGTATGAATGGGAAAATGGAGGGAGAGGTACGGGGAACCATGTTTTTGGGACGCGCCTGTCTGAAATATGGGAAAGTTACGAACTTAGCCCCTGTTTAAAATTTGGACGTCTCGTCGGTTGGGGATACGACGGTAATCTCGCATCTCGCCAATATTTTCCCAGAGCAATTTCGAGCGAGGAGAGGGTGGTTGGCGTCCATGGTTGGCGCCCACGGTGTATGAACGGGGCTGACAGGTAGGGTGGTTGTGTCACGTCTGAGTGAAGTTACAAACCTGCCCCTATTGAAAATATTTGCCTACATCGATTTCTGCTGAGTCGAGTTTGTTTTGCCTCCCACCGTGTATGAATGGGGAAATGGAGGGAGAAACAGAGGTCTTTCAGTCAAGCTTGAATGAAATGTGTTTTGCCGCCCATGTTTGGCGCCCACCGTGTCGGAATGGGCTTAGAGGCGGTCGTGTCACGTCTAATTGAAGTTACTATCCTACCCCTATTTAGAGCAGTGGAAATCGGGCCGATGGATTGTCCGTGTAGGGTAGACAGTAATTTCCATCTCCCAAACACTTGGCTTCGGGCAGCCGACGTGGGAGTGGACATTTTGCCGCTTCTTTCGAATTTTGGGACAATAAGCATCCACGTGTACCCTGGCAACTAAATTCGAATCCATTTTGTATTCCTATACGGATCTTTATAAATCATTCTATGTGTTTTTATATATCTTCAAAAGGACGACAAAGATGTATTCCACTGTCATATATGAATATGGTTTATAAATGCCGATACTCAAATTCAGAAGCTAGAATCCAGTTTAAGGTGAATTCGAATATTTGGAACACTTCATGTCCAACTCAAATGTCACACGCAGCATAATGTGTACTCCCATTTAGATATGTACACAAGCGATGTATCAAGATTCAAATACCGAGTCAATCAACCAAGAATGTACAGAACTAATAGAAATATAAACACTTATAGAGTATATGTATCAATAATATCAACTAACATACATAAGCCAGGCCGCTGTACTTTTTTTTGCTACAAAAGCATCCTTTTTTAGCCAAGCTACTACAACATCTTGGTCCATCTATACTACTATTATTGCTGAATGCACATTCAGCCCGATTGGCATATTTGTAGGTCTGGCACAACAATCAAAATGAAATGTCTCCAAGTCTTATCAATTAATACAGACTTGTGCTCAAATAAAATTACAAACCAAAAACAAAAAACAATTATTACATGATCTCTAAAACAAATCGTTTGATTGATTACATGAACAAACAACACAAAGGTTATTCAACAATGGAAAGAACATTTCACCTATGATTTACCAAGTGGGAATTTAATTTCCTTTTTCCTTCAGACCTTAACAATGTGGTCAGTCTCAGCTTGCTTCGCTTTTGAAATCCACCAAATATTTAATGGTTGTCTTGAGTATCACTGCTCTGATTGTGCTGTTTGCTTCCTCAACATGTCAACTTCATCTCTAAGTGCGTATGAATCTCTTTCTACCACTAGTTTAGCCTCTAGAGCATCAGCAGTTGGCAACTCATAATGCATGATTGGGCGGTGCCCTTGCTGTGGGATGATACAACGTCCATGGGACCTCACTCTTTGATCTTGGGCTAACCTGTTTTGCCATTAAAGTTCGATTGGATTCGTAAAAGTTGAAGTTAGCAAAACATCTCAAGCGGGAGTTATAACAGCAAACCAGTTAAACAAACAAGGAATTAAAGAGTTTCAATTCGATGCTGAAAAGTAGTTATTAACATCATTGTAACCAGTTGTTGCAGCAAACAAGCGATTAAACAAACAAGTAGCTATTTAAGTTCAGGCAAACAGGTAATTCTTAACAGTAAGTATCAAACACATAGATAGGCACAGTCTATAATAGGATTAACAGGCTGTGGCATTATGAAATCAGTAGCAAACTAAATTAAGCCAAGCAACGTAATTGAACAATTTTGCAATAAGTGCCTAACTAAAATTCCGAGAAGCAGGTAACTGAACTTACGCTAGTTCTTTGTATAGGCACACTGCAACTTCTTTTTCGCTTACAAGGTTGTACGAAGGAGTCCATGACATCAATTGCTTGGATACGTAGTCCCAATACTTCTTTCTTCCCACACTGCATTGGTAAGTCGAATGGTTAATCTGGTAAGATGGTGCGTCCTTGATATGTTATATGAGGACGTGTAGTCAGACTAGTTGTAGCCACACACATCACACTAGCTTTTACTGTATATTTCATGCGATTACTTTTGGCATATCGAGATCTAAGCAATCTACAATAGGATGAAAAGACTGACATCCTTCACATTATTGGCGAACTCAGTTCATAGAAACAAGCAATTCAACCATTCTGTGGGTAAATCAATAGCGCCATTGGAATATTTTTCACTACCCCAATCATACACGCAAAAAGGGGCGACGCCACCATAGGGGCTGGTATGGGCGGCCGCCTCAGGTGGCTCAAAAGTGTGCACCTAGTTTGATTCGTCCAGGTTGGCCCAGGCTAGTTTTGTTCGTCCCAACGCACGAGCAGGCAATGTAAAAAATGATGAAAAATGTTTCAATTTGGATAGGCCAATAACATAAGTGCAAGGCAGGCCCTATAGCAGGCTCGCGGCCCAAACGAGCGCCTCCCATATCGATCGACAGTAGGAAAAATCCCAATTCATCTGCTCTAGCCTCCAGTCTGGTTCGCTCCAAACCTAGCCGCCGCTGGACAGACCGACACAACACTTCCTCGCACCCTCGTTGGAGGGCGGTCGCTGGGCTTCAAGCGAACGAAAGGACAAGAAGATGAAGATCCAACCTTGGGTGTAGCCTGCGTGGGAGGCAGCGGCGGCATCATGGGCATGGCATCGAGCTTGCGCAAATGGACAGTCGCAGCTTGCAAGAGTAGCATGCGCAACGAGAAGGTACATCATATCCCTGATTATATCTAATTCAACTCTTCAATTTCTGGCCAATAGTTAAACCTGACGGTGTTGTAAAACTGCTTGTATGTAGGGAATCTATGAGAAAATGAAACCAATTTCTACTTATTTTATAACTCCCCCAATAAATACTGAACTGACTGAATCTGATGTATCTAATAAAGTATCCGGTACAAACATCCAAGCTCATGTTGTTCTTGAGCCTGAAGTGTCTAAAGAACAGACTGGTAATGAAGGAATTGATGCAAACATTTTACATGCTCCTGGTGATGAACATATAGTGTCTAATGAGGCATCTAATGCAAGCATTTTGCAAGCTCCCATTGAAGGATTTAGTGTCTAATGATGATCTGCTATGTTGAGAGAGACATAGAGATTTGCAGGCATTGATGACAAGCAATTATAGTGCATTTTCATGGCTTGAGGAAACATCGAGGCCATCTACCAGAAAGTCCCCGTATCATGACAACGTAGCATAAATACTTTTCTAATAAGTTGTTTGAAACTATTGGCATACTTGTGCAGGATAGATATATTGATATGTAGTTTGCGCACTGGTTATAGGTGCAATTACACTTCGATATTTTCAGCCAGAGAACGAATAATTAGCAGGTACAGACCATGTTTGTAGTCCTTGTACACCATGTTGCATTTAGTGTTTTTTGGTGCTTGCATCATTTAGTGTTTATAATTTGAACTACTTTGGATCATTAGATGGTTTTCAAAGTGCATGTAGCTTCACATTTCTCAAGTTATGTTGATTTCCCTAGTGCAAGTGCCTTCGTATTTTTTAAGTTAAATGTTCGCCCTTGGTAACTTGAATTCATGGATCCACCACTACACACAAATCATACACGAATGCCAGTACGAATTAAATGAAATGCAGGGACTTACGCTAGCTCGTTGTACAGGCTCACTGCAGCTCTACTTGCGCTTGGGATGTTCCATGTACAAGTCCATGTTACCACTTGCTTGGATGTGCAGGCCTTGTGCTCCTTGCATCCCCCTCTGCATTTTTGACACGGCGAATGGTTGATCAAATAAGGGGAATCGACCTTGCTCTTATACCGGAGGACATATACTTACAAGGTTATACGGGTGTGCAGGATGTGTACCAAATCCCGTAGCGCCGTCATGCTTCGCTAAAAAATGGATTTGCTTGTTTCAGATGATATCTCCAGAAGAAATAAGAGTTAAAGCCAGAGTTGGATAGGCATGTAAGCTAAGATAGCAGTGAAAGGATATCCAAACATCGTCGGAACAGTGCACAAGGGAGTGATGTGTGGATACCTAGTTCGGGCCGGCGTTTGGGCATGCTCGCCTAGCTAGAGTGCGGGTCACTTCAGAGCAGTTTAGGGTGATGCACCGGAGTTGGCTGGCCGCGCACGGATGCAGATCTTGAGTGGCAGCGGAGTGCTACGATGCAGTGGATGAGACCGTTGGTGAAGCCCCAACAGCCTCGGGGGGTGGAGGCGCGGCGATGTGCTCGGTGAAGTAGCCCCGGTGAGCTGGGAGACGACATCGGTGAAGCGCACCTGATGCGGTGGAAGTCGGTGTCTGTGAGGCACGTCGGTTGCGGCGGTCGACGTTGTCGGTGGACCACCTGGTGCGGTGGACGAGGGCGTAGATGAGGTAGCTCCGGTGCAGTGGTGAAACGCAACCGTCGTCTTCGTCGTCGTCGTCCGACACAGAGGTGGGGAAAGAGACGAGATGAGGGGCAATTCAAACTTTGCTTGGGTTGGCGGCGAATTAGGGATTTGAGCAATCTGGGCACGGAATGGGACGGTGGAGAAGGGAGATTTTGCAGGGCTGGAATTGGGGCCGCCAGATATTTCAATCCGAAATGTGGAAGCGCGAACTTATTTTGTCGTCGTCCTTTTTTTTGGGGGGGGGGGAGGGAGGGAGGGGGGTGGGTGGCTGGGTGCTAAGCGTCCGTCCGACACACGCGACCACCATGACACGACCCTCGTCTGCCTGGTGCACCTACATTTGAGAATGCAAATGAATCTTCTTTCATTTGCAAACGAATATGTATGTATTACTATTCCCGTGTTTTCCTTGCAATAATTAGTCATTTGAAACGAGATACTATAAATTAATTAATCAGGAGTTATTTGAAAAAAAATTGAAACGGTATCCACGGTATCCATGCTAACATGGATTAGAGTGTGTGTCACATAATTAGTTATTTGAATTAGAGTGTGTGTGTCACATAGAAATCTCCAATTCTAACATGGATTTCGCATTTCACTGTATCCATGCTACTTTTTTTAATACAAATTCATATGTATATGATGAACACCATGGTAGTGAGAAAACTTTTGGATGGATTCAAACATATGACCTACACAATAGCACAACAAATCGAGTCAATGTCAACTTTTCGAAACCTATAGCATGGCACGAATTTGAAATAATTACCAATATGCATGGTCCTCAGTTCAAATCTTACAATGTACACCAAATTGGAACATCGACATTAAGTCTCATACTATCTACATTCAAATGTTGTTTTATCCCCCCCACACACGCTACATACTTCCTGTATCGGTCAATCTTCCTCTCGTAACCACCTTAGGAAGCTATCAGTTTCCAACACACATCCATTCTTTCTCCCCATGTTTCGATCTCTAACTCTCTCAACTACACAACCCCCTTTTCCACTCTGTTACGAAATGTATTTACCTCACACACCCGCCATTGCACCCCATGCCGAGCTCTCTCTCTCTCTCTCTCTCTCTCTCTCTCTCTCTCTCTCCCTCTCACCCTCTCGCGCTAAATACATGCATTGCCTATCTAGCCCCCAACCTCTCGTGCGCATGCACGTACGTTGTCTCATTCTTTCTTCCGCACGGCGGGCCACACTCGCTCAATCTCACTCTCTTTATCTGAGTCTCGTTTAACCTTGTTTTCTTTCACACACAAATGATATATCTCCCTGTTCGGGCCTCGATCGACACACTCTATACTCTCTCATGCAGATTGTCTATCTAGGTCAGTCCATTGAAGCCGCCCCCAGTATTTCGACCTCATGGCGGGCCACGCTCGCTCTCTCTCTCCCCCCTCTCTCTCCCTATCTCCCTCTCTTTGTATGTCTCGATTGACCTCGCTCTTTCTCGAACAAAAACGATATATCACCATGTTTGAGCCCAATTCGACGTATTCACATTGTATACTCTCTGACGCACATTGTCTATCTAGGTCACTCTCTCCAACCCATCTCACTCTTTCGATCGCACGACGACCCTATGTGATCGACTGACCTTGCTTCCTCCCACACACAAAATATATCTACACGTCCGTGACTGGATCATCTCTCAAGCTCTATTTTACAGCCCTCACCCTTGCCAAAAGCTCAATCGGACAATATCTCTCCAGTGCATATATATCTGTTCAACGAATGTCAGACCACACTCACTTTGTCTCTCTATCTATATGTCTCTCTATTGACCTCGCTTTCTCACGCCGTATCTTCCACACATTGAAGCTACCTCTCCATCCCTCGCAAAGCCGGAGCTATTTACATTGCGAGGGGCACTCCAACCTTGGATTAATTTGTGTAGGCATTTATTCCGGTCGGTTTAGATTATATTTTCGTAGCATTCGGCCCACAACTACTCCAAACACCGTTGCAACCCCCGCAACTCCCCTAGTTAATTTCCCTTTGGCTCGGTCATCGCTCTCTCGCACGTCTTTTCTCGCCTTCAACGTCGCACCATGGTATTATTGCAAAAAACTCTGTTGTTCTCTTTAACTATTATAAATAAGCTACAAAACTATACACCGATACTTGGAATGGAACAAATTTTTACCCACAAATTAAAGTGCTACAAACTACACACCGAGGGGCCCACATGTCATGAAACAAATTTGGACCCATATACAAATTAAAAAATAAAGGACGAGGATCGAACATGCGACCAGGGCCTTCAAGCCGCACGTCAACATGCAACATACGTAGAACAAAAATATTTGTTGTACCTCCCTTTGTTCACATAATGCTTTTATATTACCACAGCCTATTTAATGGATAACATGTAATATTATTTTTAGTACTATTCACCTTCACTTACTGGTGGGTTCCATGTGTGCTCTCTCTCTCCTCCCCTTTTGCGTTTAGACGCACGGGCAAACACGAAGAACTCGCGGGCGATGTTGCCGTTGACCATATCTGGACGCGTTCACAAGTTACTGCACTAGTTTCATGTGCTAGCAGCACTAGTCAGTGTGTACGTGCAATGCACGTTAATTTGGAGGTATATTAAGTGCATGCGAATATTAAGTATGATATTATTTGCGTGTTATTATGTGATTAGCACTATTTTTGGCATGAAATTAACTGCATGCTAAACGTGTTGAGCGCTCGACATTGAAGCACTCTAGGTCGTTGGATGACAAGGAATACATGTGGCTTGATGATGTTTTATATTTAATTTGATACGGCTCTAGCAGAACATTCAATCGATCAAACCATAGATTTCGTTCAGTCTGACTCCGACTTTAAATTATACGACGATCGATCTAAAATAAACGGAAATGATAAACGTTCGGATTTTAAGCATGGCAATCCGAACGTTTTTCATGGCAAATTTAGATTACACGGCGGCGGTGGGGGCGTCTTGCGGTGGGAAGCGGCTCCTCCGCCGTCCTCTTTGTGTCGTCGGGCCACTGACCGACTGGCGTTGGTGCAAGGAAGCGGTACGGGCGCGCACGTCAGTGCATGCGCTGGCAGGTGCACGGGCACCGGCACGGGCGTGCGCGTCAGTGCATGCACAGGCGCGTGAAAGTCGACGGGGACCTCGTGGAAACCTGTGGCATCAAGCTCGGCGACAATGTGCGGCTCCCAGCCCATCAATGCCACGGGGATGGGCGCTGGCGCAGTCGGGGCAACGGGAGCCGGAACGGGAGCGGGGACAGGCGCGACGTCTTCCCGCAAGGCCCGTTCATCCTCGTCCCAAAGCGCCTTATGTTCTTGAGACTCCGGCTGGGTGTCTTCCTCAGGAAACTGGAAGACTAAGGGCAGACCATCGTTATGCGGCATGGCGTACATTTAGGTCAGGCTGGTTGGAGGTAGACCACAGGAGAATCGGAGAGGAAGAGAGAAGATTGTAGCGATACCGGGTAGTGCGGGGTTGATTTTAAACTGCGGCGCCGACAACATTAAAAGTGGGAGCAGTTGGGACGAAGGTGGGCGGCGGAGCCTGGTCAAAGGGCTCGCCTCCCGGTGAGCCTGCACAGCGGTCTGCTCACACGCCTCCCTGTCAGCTGGTGTAGCGGTCTTCTCCCACGCCTCTCGTCGACTCACACGCTTGCTCGGATGGCACCTGCCGATGAGAAGCGGGACTCGTGGTGGCACGTAAACACCCACGGTTTCAATAGTGAAAGTGTTCGCCTTAACGTGACACGTCTTTGTTCCAAAATACCTTGGCTCTTCATTTGTGCAACTTGTCATAAGCAGCTTGTCTCAAATTGAAGAAAAAAATTACAAAGTAATATTTGTGCCATATCACGTGACCATGCTCAGTTTCAAGAATTTATGGTCACTTTTGGATTTTCTGAAATTTAAGATCCAAGATTCGAAACAATATCATAACCTGCATCATGCAATAAATTTTCAAGCCATACATCTGTCCTGTTGTATTTCTTAAGAAAGGATTTGGTCAAACATTTTGCTTAGTTAGATTTCAGACAAGTTATATATGCAGAGCAAAAGGATAATCCCTCCGTACCAGTGCATTGCCTGATATATTAACTCAAGTACTAGGCACGAACAAACGGGCTCAATTCTGTGCTCATCCTGGTGTAGTAGTAGTAGTACTAGGCAATGAAGTTGATGGGTCACCTTGGCGAGCGGCGACCGAGGGAATTGTACCATGCTCGGCACGGTAGGTAACATTTTCTAGTTATTAAAGCATCCCTCCGTTGTTCATCGGTAGTCATTATGGACCGGGGACATGAGGGGAATTTCCTAGGGCTGGAATTCTAGCCGCCAGATATTTCGACTCGAAACGCGGAGGCTCGGTGGTTGGGGTTGCCTAATGTGCGTATTTCACGCACGCCACTAGAAGGACACGAGCCCGTTTTTTTATTTTTATTTTTTTAGGATCAACACGAGCCAAGGTCTGGCTGGTACGCCGTTGGGTCCTACCATTCGAGAATACGGAAGGAACCTTTTAAATTTCCGAACGAATCTATGTGTATTACAATGCCCGTATTTTCCTTGCAAATACTAATCTCAACGTGGTAATTGATTTATGACGAGTTGTCGGAGTAATGGACCACGGGTAGCCTAAACCGAGTCCCTGAGCCTTTCAAGACATTGGGCTGACTGAGCCCCACAAACATCCATAATGAACCACCGCCCTCTGGTGGCCGGCTGGCTCAAGTGGCCGGCTGCCAGAAGACGGCCAAGCTCCAGAAGACGGCACCAAGATAGGACGAATCCTAGCAGGCGGCCTCCATAGATGCCGGCTCCTAGCAGGCGGCCCACGGCGCCATCGAAGTCCGCGCCCCCATTAAGAAGACAAGACAGGGTGTGACTACAGTGTAGCCATCATCCCCACATCTAGGGCGAGGTGCGGCCATAGTGCCCCGTACAGCAGGGATCTCCGCACGGCGCGGAACTATTGCCACTCTATCCTTGAGGTCACTCCTGTCAGGCGGAGCCCTGTTCCCACGACGGCCTGTCGGTATGGCCTGCAGGCAGCGGGCCCTACCAGGCAGTGAGAGCCCGGAAGACGGCGGAAGCCTGACCAGTCGGACCCGAGGGAGGCCGACCTCTAGCAGGCGGCCCACTCCTCCCTCGGAGTCCGTGCACCATTAACTAGACGAGACACGGTGTGGCTAGAGGGATCTCCCACCAGGCGGCGGGACTGTAGCCACACTCCCCTGACCAAGTATGCGTCATTAGCATTACGGCTACAGTACTTGATACGTCTCCAACGTATTTATAATTTTTGATAGCTCCATGCTATATTATCTTCTGTTTTGGACATTATTGGGCTTTATTATACACTTTGATATTATTTTTGGGACTAACCTATTAACCGGAGGCCCAACCCAGAATTGCTAATTTTTTTTCCTATTTCAGAGTTTCGCAGAAAAAGAATATCAAACGGAGTCCAAACGGAATGAAACATTCGGGAACGTGATTTTCAAAACGAACATGATCCAGAGGACTTGGACCCTACGTCAAGAAAGCTACCATGAAGCCACGAGGTAGGGGGCGCGACTACCCCTTGGGCGCGCCCTCCACCCTCGTGGGCCCCATGTTGCTCCACCGACGTACTCCTTCCTCCTATATATACCTATGTACCCCCAAACTACCAGATACGGAGCCAAAAACCTAATTCCACCGCCGCAACCTTCTGTACCCATGAGATCCCATCTTGGGGCCTGTTGCGGAGTTCCGCCGGAGGGGGCATCGATCATGGAGGGCTTCTACATCAACACCATAGCGTCTCCGATGATGTGTGAGTAGTTTACTTCAGACCTTAGGATCCATAGTTACTAGCTAGATGGCTTTCTCTCTCTTTTTGGATCTCAATACAATGTTCTCCCCCTCTCTCGTGGAGATCTATTTGATGTAATCTTATTTTGCGGTGTGTTTGTTGAGACCGATGAATTGTGGGTTTATGATCAAGTTTATCTATGAACAATATTTGAATCTTCTAAATTCTTTTATGTATGATTGGTTATCTTTGCAAGTCTCTTCGAATTATCAGTTTGGTTTGGCCTACTAGATTGATCTTTCTTGCAATGGGAGAAGTGCTTAGCTTTGGGTTCAATCTTGCGGTGTCCTTTCCCAGTGACAGTAGGAGCAGCAAGGCACGTATTGTATTGTTGCAATCGAGGATAAGAAGATTGGGTTTATATCATATTGCATGAGTTTATCCCTCTACATCATGTCATCTTGCTTAAAGCGTTACTCTGTTCTTATGAAATTAATACTCTAGATGCATTCTGGATAGCGGTCGATGTGTGGAGTAATACTAGTAGATGCAGGCAGGAGTCGGTCTACTTGTCTCTGATGTGATGCCTATATACATGATCATACCTAGATATTCTCATAACTATGCTCAATTCTGTCAATTGCTCAACAGTAATTTGTTCACCCACCGTAAATACTTATGCTCTTGAGAGAAGCCACTAGTGAAACCTATGGCCCCCGGGTCTATTTTCCATCATATTAATCTCCCGACAACAAGCTATTTCTAGTGCCGTTTTTATTTTACTTTCTTTACTTTCATCTTTATCAGAAAAATACCAAAAATATTATCTTACCATATCTATCAGATCTCACTCTCGTAAGTGACCGTGTAGGGATTGACAACCCCTTATCGCGTTGGTTGCGAGGATTTATTTGTTTGTGTAGGTGCGAGGGACTCGTGCGTGGCCTCCTACTGGATTGATAACTTGGTTCTCAAAAACCGAGGGAAATACTTACGCTACTTTGCTGCATCACCCTTTCCTCTTCAAGGGAAAACCAACGCAGTGCTCTAGAGGTAGCAAGAAGGATTTCTGGCGCCATTGCCGGGGAGGCCTACGCAAAAGTCAACATACCAAGTACCCATCACAAACCCTTATCTCCCGCATTACATTATTTGCCATTTGCCTCTCGTTTTCCTCTCCCCCACTTCACCCTTGTCGTTTTATTCGCCCTCTCTTTTCCGTTCGCCTCTTTTTTCGCTTGCTTCTTGTTTGCTCTTGTGTTGGATTGCTTGTTTGTCACGATGGCTCAAGATAATACCGAATTACGTGACTTTACCAATACCAACAATAATTATTTCCTTAGCACTCCGATTGCTCCTCTTACCGATACTGAATCTTGTGAAATCAATGCTGCTTTGTTGAATCTTGTCATGAAAGATCAATTCGCCGGCCTTCCTAGTGAAGATGCCACTACTCATCTAAATAGCTTCGTTGATTTGTGTGATATGCAAAAGAAGAAAGATGTGGATAACGATATTGTCAAATTGAAGCAATTTCCTTTTTCGCTTAGAGATCGTGTTAAAGCTTGGTTTTCGTCTTTGCCTAAAAATAGTATTGCTTCTTGGAATAAGTGCAAAGATGCTTTTATCTCTAAGTATTTTCCTCCCGCTAATATTATCTCTCTTAGAAACGATATTATGAATTTTAAGCAACTTGATCATGAACATGTTGCACAAGCTTGGGAGAGGATGAAATTAATGATACGTAATTGCCCCGCGCATGGTTTAAACTTGTGGATGATTATACAAAAAATTTATGCCGGATTGAATTTTGCTTCTAGAAACCTTTTAGATTCGGCCACTGGAGGCACTTTTATGGAAATCACTTTAGGAGATGCTACTAAACTCCTAGATAATATTATTGTTAATTATTCTCAATGGCACACTGAAAGATCTACTAATAAAAAGGTGCATGCAATAGAAGAAATCAATGTTTTGAGTGGAAATATGGATGAACTTATGAAATTATTTGCTACTAAGAGTGTTTCTTCTGATCCTAATGATATGCCTTTGTCTACTTTGATTGAGAATAATAATGAATCTTTGGATGTGAATTTTGTTGGTAGGAATAATTTTGGTAACAACGCGTGTAGAGGAAACTTTAATCCTAGGCCTTATCCTAGTAATTCCTCTAATGATTATGGTAATTCCTACAACAATTCTTATGGAAATTTTAATAAGATGCCCTCTGAATTTGAAACTAGTGTTAAGGAATTTATGAATTCGCAAAAGAATTTCAATGCTTTGCTTGAAGAGAAATTGCTTAAAGTTGATGAATTGGCTAGGAACGTTGATAGAATTTCTCTTGATGTTGATTCCTTAAAACCTAGATCTATTCCTCCTAAGCATGATATCAATGAGTTTCTCAAAGCCATGAGAATTTCCATTTATGAGTGCAAAGAGAGAACCACTAGGATGCATGCTAAGAAAAATTACTTTATGAAAGCGCGTTCTTCTAGTTCCATTGAAAATAAAGATGAAGATCTAGAAGTTATTGATGTGTCCCCTATTAAATCTTTGTTTTGCAATATGAATCTTAATAATGATGGGCCTGAATATGATCCACCTTTACCTAGAAGGCGTTCCAGAAATTCGGAGTTTTTAGAGCTTGATGCTAAAATTGATAAAAGTGGGATTGAAGAGATCAAAACATTAGATATTAATGAACACACTATTTTGGATTTCAAGGAATTTAATTATGATAATTTCTCTTTGATAGATTGTATTTCCTTGTTGCAATCCGTGCTAAATTCTCCTCATGCCTATAGTCAAAATAAAGCCTTTACCAAACATATCGTTGATGCTTTTATGCAAACTTATGAAGAAAAACTTGAGTTGGAAGTTTCTATCCCTAGAAAACTTTATGATGAGTGGGAACCTACTATTAAAATTAAAATTAAAGACCATGAATGCTATGCTTTGTGTGATTTGGTGCTAGTGTTTCCACGATTCCAAAAACTTTGTGTGATTTGCTAGGTTTCCGTGACTTTGATGATTGCTCTTTAAACTTGCACCTTGCGGATTCCACTATTAAGAAACCTATGGGAAGAATTAATGATGTTCTTATTGTTGCAAATAGGAACTATGTGCCCGTAGATTTTATCGTTCTTGACATAGATTGCAATCCTTCATGTCCTATTATTCTTGGTAGACCTTTCCTTAGAACGATTGGTGCAATTATTGATATGAAGGAAGGGAATATTAGATTCCAATTTCCATTAAAGAAAGGCATGGAACACTTCCCTAGGAAGATAATAAAATTACCTTATTAATATATTATGAGAGACACTTATGGATTGCCTACCAAAGATGGCAACACCTAGATCTATCCTTGCTTTTATGCCTAGCTAGGGGCGTTAAACGATAGCGCTTGTTGGGAGGCAACCCAATTTTATTTTTAGTTTCTTTGATTTTTGCTTCTGATTAGGTATAAATATTTGGTCTAGCCTCTGGTTAAATGTGTTTTAATTAGTGTTTGTGCCAAGTTTAACCTATATGATCTTCTTGGATGATAGTTATTTGGTTTTGCAGAAAATTCTAGAAACTTTCTGTTCACGAAAACAATTGTTAAAAATCACCAGAACGTGATAAAATATTTATTCCAATTGCTGCTGATCAATAAACAAATTGTATAGGTCTTCCTATTTTGGCTGATTTGTTGGAGTTCCAGAAGTTTGCGTTAGTTACAGATTACTACAGACTGTTCTGTTTTTGACAGATTCTGTTTTTCGTGTGTTGTTTGCTTATTTTGATGAATCTATGGTTAGTAAAATAGTTTATAAACCATAGATAAGTTGTAATACAGTAGGTTTAACACCAATATAAATAAATAATGAGTTCATTACAGTACCTTGAAGTGGTCTTTTGTTTTCTTTCGCTAACGGAGCTCACGAGATTTTCTGCTGAGTTTTGTGTTGTGAAGTTTTCAAGTTTTGGGTGAAAGATTTGATGGAATATGGAACAAGGAGTGGAAATAGCCTAAGATTGGGGATGCCCATGGCACCACCCAAGATAATCTAAGGACACCTAAAAGCCAAAGCTTGGGGATGCCCCGGAAGGCATCCCCTCTTTCGTCTACTTCCATCGGTAACTTTACTTGGAGCTATATTTTTATTCACCACATGATATGTGTTTTGCTTGGAGCGTCTAGTATTATTTGAGTCTTTATATTTTTTAGTTTACCACAATCATCTTTGCTGTACACACATTTTGATAGAGACACACATGATTCGAAAATTATTAGAATACTCTATGTGCTCCACTTATATCTTTTGAGTTATATAGTTTTTGCTCTAGTACTTCACTTATATCTTTTAGAGCACGGTGGTGGATTTGTTTTATAGAAACTATTGATCTCTCATGCTTCACTTAGATTATTTTTAGAGTCTTAAATAGCATGGTAATTTTCTTAAATAATCTTAATATGCTAGGTATTCAAGATTAGTAAAAACTTTCTTATGAGTGTTTTGAATACTAAGAGAAGTTTGATGCTTGATGATTGTTTTGAGATATGGAGGTAGTGATATTAAAGTTGTGCTAGTTGAGTAGTTGTGAATTTGAGAAATACTTGTGTTGAAGTTTGCAAGTCACGTAGGATGCACGTGTAACATCCCAAATTTTGGAATGTTAATATAATTAATTGAATTGTTTGTTTGTTTGCTTGAGTGAATTAAACTTGAGTGAAATTTGAACCTTTTCAAAAACTTTTGAAAGAGAGGAATAAAATGACTTTCCCTTCTCCGTAAATTCAAATTCATCCTATTAAAATCAATGAGAGAAGATGACATGACTTCTTCAACTATGAAGAATTTGAGCGGAGTTTTGCAATTTAATTCTTTCAAATATTTGCACTGTTTCTCTATTTTTCTTCCCGAGAAATACCCGAAAATAAATTCTTGCAAGCAAGAAAGAGCGGAGGAAAATGACCCTCCAAAATCAGGGCATTTTGAAAATATTTGAGCCAAGAAAAACCAAAGTTTTTATTTAAAATTATTTGCAAAAGAAATAAAGCCTTTAGGGATTTTCGAAAAACATTTTTTTAGTTTTTATTTTGGCCGTGGAATAATGCTCATCATCTACATTTTATTTTTCTGATAATTTTAGTATATAAAAACTCTTTATTCGAATTGATTTGATTTCCTTTTTATTGTTTTAGTTTCCTAATTTTAAAAATAGGAATGGAATCGTTTTATTAGGAAAACCTGCTGGCCCATTAAGCACTTTCCTATTCTAGCCCAACAAGAGATCATCTCCTTCCTCTGTTTCCTCTCACGTTCTGAAGCTTTCCATATCCATGGAGGCAGGAAACTCCACCTTCGATCTCCTCGTCTTTCCATCCCAGCGCCTCCCGAGACCGCCTATAAAACCCCTCCCTCTCCTTGTTCCATTTTTCCCATCACCACGCCCCTCCTGCCCGTAGCCTTCTCGCCACCGTCCTCCTTTTCCTGCCTAGAACGCTCACCGGGAGCTCTCCTGGAACCTCCCATCGCCCAGCGCCACCTCCCAAGCGCCGACCCCTCCTCCGCCACCCCCACCTCGCCGGAGACCTCGACCCCTCGCCGGAGCAGCCCTCCACATCGCCGTCTCCTTCCTGCCATCTCTGCCTCACGTACAGGTAATTCCGTTTTCGTTTTCAGATTTTATTCCCGTAACAGATTTAGTTCCGTTCTTGTTTAGCTTATAACTTTTGATATAGAAGTCCAATGATGCTGATTCTTTTTGCGTTAGATCACAATTTTCTTATAGTTTTCAAAAATATATAATTTGTCTATGTTTGGATTTATAAAAATTGAGTTAGATCAGATTTGAATTAAAGCTTGTTTTGCTTATTCGGGAGTTTAAAATAGATTTTATTTGATTCTTTTTCTACTGATCACTAGTGATCATATTTACTAGTGGTAAAAACTTCAAAATTGTTTGAGTATTTTAGCTTATTGTTTCATGTAAAACAAATTCTGTTTTAGTTCTATTGAATTATAGCTACTTCTTTTCTATAGTTGTTTTTAAATTATTTTATTTTATATTTCAGAAAGTTTATGTTTGGTTTCTATTAGTTAAACAGTAGGTGTTCAACAAGTTTTTATATTTATTTTATTTTGTTATCGTGAAATCAATTCAAGTTAAGCTAATAACTTGCAATGGATTTCTCTACTGTTTTAACTCCCAATTGAAAATACTTTTAAAATAGCTTTATGAAAAAAATACTTTATTTTTTTTGTCTTAACCAAATTTATATTTTATTCTCTGTTATTTTAGTGTTTTATTTTCCGTTAGACAAAACTATTTTTGTGAATGTTGTAGAAGAAGACTCCTAGTTTTATTTGAAGTTCCTTGATTCTTATTCGCTCTCTCTTTTGTTTTGATTGTTAGTGTGAGTGCTTATGTGAATGATATGTTTGTTATATAGATTTCATAAGAGAGTGACGAGTAGTCTATCAAGTTATTTCTTGAGAACGATAATTCTTCTTCGTCAACATCACCGAGCAAGTTCACTTTGACCATGCTTTCATACCTATGTTTTATTGCATTTAGTGACATCTTTGCAACCACCCCTCGGTAGTGTTATTGAATCCTTGTAGTTGAGTAGTATGCATGAGGTAGGAACCCTTCCCCTGTTACCAAGCCGGGGCGATATTTTATTTTAATGCTACGCTATAGTAGACTGGGTTTGGTATGAGTGCTCGGGAGTGGTGTGAGAATGGAGGATTCTCGTCAATGGCGACAACTCCATGATGGAATCTGCAAGGACTGCATCTTCAAGACCTCAAGACTTCAAGACTCGAGATAGGATTTCAATACACACTCTTTGGGTGAAGGGCGGTTGACGGGCACCCTGGAGAACCAGTGGTTGGCGGGATGCATGGAGAAGCGCCATGACATCTTGAAAAGCTTCACCCAGACTCAAAGAGACGGAAGAATACTTCATGCCGGAAGCTTACCGTGCAACCGCAAGTCATTATGGGCTCTGGCTTGGTTGACCTTAGTTGTGACTCTGGCTGGGGCGGTACTAGCAGATGTAGAACTACGGTAGGATGGGTTGAGTACCGGACGGTGGTCGAGGAACTCTTTGGAAGACCATGTTTGGTCACCTTGTTCTCAAACATTCGAAGTGCGAGAAGCGTAAAGAGAGGATCGAATCTTGCGGGTAAAGTGTACAAACCTCTACAGAGGGTTATAACCTAATCGATTAGCCGTGTCCCGATTACGGACAATTTGAGCCTCTGGACTTGGATCTATCTCGGAACTCTCAACACCGGATTGATAACTTAATTGTGGGCAACATATGATGAATTTTGGGCTATGAGACATCGGTTGGCGGAACCATGTCATGATAGAAAACTCCATAGTACAGACTCCATTTATGCCTTTGATGTAGGTAAAATAAAATCAGCTTTTATGCAAACAAAACTCAGATACAGAGCCATAAAGCCATACTGCATATAGTATAGTTTATCATCTGTTTTCTCATATTGTGATCTTGCCGGTACATTCAATGTCTTGACCTACGGCTGCAACGTATCATGTTGCAGATACTTTCCTCGACGAGTAAGAGTTACGATACAGGGTTACGGTCTACACTCAACCTGCCGATGGCGTTGATGGGACTCCACACCCGTTTGATTGTTTCCGCTGAGTATTATGAGGTATATATCATTTTACATTATTTATACATGTGATTGCACTTTGATATATACATTGATGTACTGTGTGTGCCGACATCTTGATCCGAGGATGGCACAAGAACACGAGGCTTGACCGTCGAGGTCGGGTCGCTTCTGAGATATGGTATCGAGCACATGTTGGTATGTAGGACGTGACCCTAGAAACCGGAAAGCCCTAGGACAGGATATCTCAAAACTTTATTTTCAAAAAGGCTCTTACTTCTCATCTTTTCTGATTTTATCAAGTAGACACTCTCACCTCAAATAGTTAGAATATACCCCTTTTCCCTTTTGACCACATGAAGGATCAACTGAAGCCGCTCCAAGAAAGATATCGGACAGCTGACGACCCCTTCAAAGTAACCAGGATTTCACCATGCATTAGAAGAGTTGAAGCTGCAACAATTGAAGACTCCGAAGACTAGAAGAATTTGAAGAATCTGAAGAATTATTTGACCTTTAGAAGACCAAACCCCTGTTACATACTTACGTTAGATGCGACGATTTGTGAGCTGTCATTTGTTTGATGTTTTCCAACAGCCACAAAGTAAAACTTGTTTCTCCAAAAACTATTGTTTGTATTGTGTGTATATCCCTCCCCACCTCTCTCATATCTCATCCCAAAACTTTTGGACCCCATAGATGATGAATGAAGTTGGACTGATATTCTCTGGACCGAAGGCTCAGCCGGAGGCAGAGCTATGGATTCGGAACATGGAGAATCACTTCGGGAGCAATTTGGTTTCAAGGAAGAATGAAGTATCGTACGCTCTTCAGTACTTTGAAGGAAGTGCTGCAACATGGTGGCAGATGCATCAAGCTATATAGGGATGGAATGGAGCAAAGACTTGGGAAGAATTCAAGAAGACTCTGACAAGATCTCGTCTTACCCGGAAGCACCATGATACACCAAGAAATAAACCTTGTGCCTGCAAGATTTGCGGAGAAACAGGACACACCCAGGAGGAACACAAGGATGGATGCCCTCATTGTGAGGAGAAACACCCAGTTGAGGAATGCCCAACTAGTCAGGTGACTTGTTTCTTGTGTGAAGGAACCACCCACTACCCGACTCAGTGTCACATTTACCCCATGGTGCACAAACTATTTCAGAGCAGGAAGAAGGAATGAAAGAAGCCTTCCGAGAAGTTATGAAAGAACCTGTGATGAAGGAATGTGTTGAAGACCACGATGGAGAAGGCCTCAACAGATTTTACTCCAATGCCTGCTATTCATGTGGAGAAGAAGGACATTTTCACAGATTGCACCAAGGAAATAAAAGAGTACAGGATATTTCCGACAGCAGAAGTGAAGTTTGACCCTCGGAAATAGAAGCTCGATCATTACAGAGAAATCCAGGAAGAGAAAAGAAGGCAACCCCGAACAACACAATTTTCACAGAGAAGGACCTGAGTCATATCACTTGTTACAGGTGCAAGGATTTAGGTCATTACGCTAGTAAATGTCCGTAAAAGAAGCCAAGAATCCAAGGAGCCTACATAATCCCAAAGAAGCCCGAGACATGTCGGAAGTCTTTTGTTTTCGCTGCAAGGAAGCAGGACATTATGCTACTAAATGTCCCAACAAGATGAAAGCTGGAGTTGAGTAGTTGGAATTTTGATATTGGAAACAAGAGTAATAGAAAGCAATTTCATTTTTATGAGTACAATGAGTTGAGTTATGTAATAGATTTCTCAGAGTTTGTAATAGTTCATGACTCAATAAAGTTGTAATGTCACATGCTGAAAAGCTTTAAGGAGTTGTCATATTTTATCTTGGAAATTAATATTCTGGATGAACATGGAAGAAAGTGAGTTGTGATGCATAAACAGGAAATTGGAATTGAGTTTGAAGTTTTGTTTGGATGATATGAATGTGTGCCCGGAGATATGTACCTCATTACGAGCACCACTTTTGTTATACAACTGCAGATGACGACCCTTACGAGTCTTTCCTTAAAGGTCCGAAACCATCATGACCACGACAAGTGATCATGATTACCGAAGATCTGAAGGACATGATGAAGCATATTCACCTTGAAGGAGATGCAGTCTACAAAGGCTACCCCTTCATGCAAAAGGGAGTGGAACTTTGGTATGTGGAGGTACACCTCCACCGTTTGAAAGGAGTTTGCCCAAAGAGGATGGGGCATTACTTTTTCATCTCACGTGTGCCACAAGCAACTTTCTTCGATGCTGTTCGTGAAGCAGCCATGGAAGCCATACGCCAGATCGGAGAAATACTTGAAGCAAGACTCCGTTATACTCAGGAATACCTAAGCGAAGTGCATGCAGAGATGATGAAGGAGAAGCTCAAGACCACCATGATGAAAAAGAAGATTGAAGATTTCAAGGCTCATGTCGCACACTTCCAGTGGGACTGAAGAATCCTCGAGGAGGATAAATGAATAAAGTTGGAAGTAATGCCTGACCATACCAAATCATGTGGGTGGCAGCATTTGTACACAAAGTACTTTTTGGAATTTGAATTTACGAAAATGGTTAAGGATGTAATGAAAGATTGATATGAAAATAATGAGATTTTATGGATAAACTTGTGCATTCTTTTGGTCATAGTACTCTATAAAGCCACAAGATCAATGAAGAAAGAAATGTGTTATTCATGACGGTCCATAGAAGGAAGCTGAACAAAATAAGTTGGAGTTTTGTTTTGATATGATGGTATGAAGAAACAGAGTACTACTGGATTTAAGGAGGTGTAACAAGAGAGTTACTCCAAGGATGAGTTAAAGCTGCACTAGTGTTGAAGTGGGCCATAACCCACAGGCCCAGGATTTTGAGAAGGAACCGTTGTAACCTTGATAAAGGAATAAATTTGGAAGAATCGTGATCCAATCAGCCTACGTTTACGTAGGAGGTTACGCAAAAACGAGAGTGGTGAAGTAACGATAGATGTTTTGTTTGGCATGCAGAAACCATGGATTTATACGAACTCAGTTCGAGAACAAGAGAAATTCTGCAATGCTTGTGAGTATGCCCAAGTGTTAAAATCGTGATTCGATATTTACATATGTGGTAATGGTTCAAATGCACGGGATGGATTGGCCCCATACCGGAGACTTCTATCATGAACTATCATATGTTGATGGAAAATCGAGAGCCTTGAAAAACTTAGAAGAGTGTCGACGCGATAAGCCATAAAACCATAAAATGGTAGGACGATGGAACCCCATTACAGGCAACCGTTGCCAAGCGAGGTTATGCGGTGAGGTTCAACCAGACCCGTTTTCTGCGGAAAAAACCATAAATTGTAGACCACCATGAGTGTTTCGATAGTTGTTTAGAATGGACACAGACCCACCAGCTAAGAAGATCCGGTCTCGGACGAACTTCAACTTTGACGAACCGACCCAAGCTTTTGAGGAAAACTCTATGCTTCCGACGGAAGAGCTTTAATGAAGGAGCTATTGTAAGATATGTGAAGAGACATACATTGTCAGCCCTCCGGAGGAAATATCTGAGTTTATTGGAACCATGACCTTGTTTTTAAGTGTGGTAGCACCCCGACCTTCGACCAAGACATTTGCTAGAAGACCCCAACCCTAACCTTTTCTTGCTAGCCTCTTCGAATCTCGAGGACGAGATTCATTTTAAGTGTGGTAGGTTTGTAACATCCAAAATTTTGGAATGTTAATATAATTAATTGAATTGTTTGTTTGTTTGCTTGAGTGAATTAAAGTTGAGTGAACTTTGAACCTTTTCAAAAACTTTTGAAAGAGAGGGAATAAAATGACTTTCCCCTTCTCCGGTAAATTCAAATTCATCCTATTAAAATCAATGAGAGAAGATGACATGACTTCTTCAACTATGAAGAATTTGAACGGAGTTTTGCAATTTAATTCTTTCAAATATTTGCACTTGTTTCTCTATTTTTCTTCCCAGAAATACCCGAAAATAAATTCTTGCAAGCAAGAAAGAGCGGAGGAAAATGACCCTCCAAAATCAGGGCATTTTGAAAATATTTGAGCCAAGAAAAACCAAAGTTTTATTTAAAATTATTTGCAAAAAGAAATAAAGCCTTTAGGGATTTTCTGCAAAACATTTTTTTAGTTTTTATTTTGGCCGTGGAATAATGCTCATCATCTACATTTTATTTTTCTGATAATTTTAGTATATAAAAACTCTTTATTCCGAATTGATTTGATTTCCTTTTTATTGTTTTAGTTTCCTAATTTTAAAAATAGGAATGGAATCGTTTTATTAGGAAAACCTGCTGGCCCATTAAGCACTTTCCTATTCTATCCCAACAAGAGATCATCTCCTTCCTCTGTTTCCTCTCACGTTCTGAAGCTTTCCATATCCATGGAGGCAGGAAACTCCACCTTCCCGATCTCCCTCGTCTTTCCATCCCAGCGCCTCCCGAGACCGCCTATAAAACCCCCTCCCTCTCCTCGTTCCATTTTTCCCATCACCACGCCCCCTTCCTGCCCGTAGCCTTCTAGCCACCGTCCTCCTTTTCCTGCCTAGAAGCGCTCACCGGGAGCTCTCTGGAACCTCCCATCGCCCAGCGCCACCTCCCCAGCGCCGACCCCCTCCTCCGCCACCCCCACCCTCGCCGGCGACCTCGCCCCCTCGCCGGAGCAGCCCTCCACCTCGCCATCTCCTTCCTGCCATCTCTGCCTCACGACAGGTAACTCCGTTTTCGTTTTCAGATTTATTCCCGTAACAGATTTAGTTCCGTTCTTGTTTAGCTTATAACTTTTGATCTAGAAGTCCAATGATGCTGATTCTTTTTGCGTTAGATCACAATTTTCTTGTAGTTTCCAAAATATATAATTTGTCTATGTTTGGATTTATAAAATTGAGTTAGATCAGATTTGAAGTAAAGCTTGTTTTGCTTATTCGGGAGTTTAAAATAGATTTTTATTTGATTCTTTTTCTACTGATCACTAGTGATCATATTTACCAGTGATAAAAACTTCAAAATTGTTTGAGTATTTTAGCTTATTGTTTCATGTAAAACAAATTCTGTTTTAGTTCTATTGAATTATAGCTACTTCTTTTCTATAGTTGTTTTTAAATTATTTTATTTTATATTTCAGAAAGTTTATGTTTGGTTTCTATTAGTTAAACAGTAGGTGTTCAACAAGTTTTTATATTTATTTTTATTTTGTTATCGTGAAATCAATTCAAGTTCGCTAATAACTTGCAATGGATTTCTCTACTGTTTTAACTCCCAATTGAAAATACTTTCAAAATAGCTTTATGAAAAAAATACTTTATTTTTTTTGTCTTAACCAAATTTATATTTTATTCTCTGTTATTTTAGTGTTTTATTTTCCGTTAGACAAAACTATTTTTGTGAATGTTGTAGAAGAAGACTCCTAGTTTTATTTGAAGTTCCTTGATTCTTATTCGCTCTCTCTTTTGTTTTGATTGTTAGTGTGAGTGCTTATGTGAATGATATGTTTGTTATATAGATTTCATCAGAGAGTGACGAGTAGTCTATCAAGTTATTTCTTGAGAACGATAATTCTTCTTCGTCAACATCACCAGGCAAGTTCACTTTGACCATGCTTTCATACCTATGTTTTATTGCATTTAGTGACATCTTTGCAACCACCCCTCAGTAGTGTTATTGAATCCTTGTAGTTGAGTAGTATGCATGAGGTAGGAACCCTTCCCCCTGTTACCAAGCCCGGGACGATATTTTATTTTAATGCTACGCTATAGTAGGCGGGGTTTGGTATGAGTGCTCGGAGTGGTGTGAGAATGGAGGATTCTCGTCAATGGCGACAACTCCATGATGGAATCTGCAAGGACTGCATCTTCAAGACCTCAAGACTTCAAGACTCGAGACAGGATTTCAATACACACTCTTTGGGTGAAGGGCGGTTGTGGGCACCTGGAGAACCCGGTGGTTGGCGGGATGCATGGAGAAGCGCCATGACATCTTGCGGAAAGCTTCACGGACTCAAAGAGGCGGAAGAATACTTCATGCCGGAAGCTTACTGTGCAACCGCAAGTCATTATGGGCTCTGGCTTGGTTGACCTTAGTTGTGACTACGGCTGGGGCGGTACTAGCAGATGTAGAACTACGGTAGGATGGGTTGAGTACGGACGGTGGTCGGAGGAACTCTTTGGAAGACCATGTTTGGTCATCTTGTTCTCAAACATTCGAAGTGCGAGCGTAAAGAGAGGATCGAATCTTGCGGGTAAAGTGTACAAACCTCTGCAGAGAGGTTATAACCTAATCGATTAGGCGTGTCCCGATTCACGGACAATTTGAGCCTCTGGACTTGGATCTATCTGGAACTCTCAACACGGATTGATAACTTAATTGTGGGCAACATATGATGAATTTTGGGCTATGAGACATCGGTTGGCGGAACCATGTCATGATAGAAAACTCCATAGTACAGACTCCATTTATGCCTTTGATGTAGGTAAAATAAAATCAGCTTTTATGCAAACAAAACTCGAATCTGAGCCATAAAGCCATACTGCATATAGTATAGTTTATCATCTGTTTTCTCATATTGTGATCTTGCGGTACATTCAATGTCTTGACCTACACGGCTGCAACGTATCATGTTGCGATACTTTCCTCGACAGTAAGAGTTACGATACAGGGTTACGGTCTACACTCAACCTGCCGATGGCGTTGATGGGACTCCACACCCGTTTGATTGTTTCGCTGAGTATTATGAGGTATATATCATTTTACATTATTTATACATGTGATTGCACTTTGATATATACATTGATGTCTTGTGTGTGCTGAAAGATCTTGATCCGAGGATGGCACAAACAACACGGAAGGCTTGACCGTCTCGAGGTCGGGTCGCTACAACGACGTATGGTAAGCGTTATGTAACAAATTTGAAACATGAGGTGTTCTTTGATTGTCCTCCTTATGAGTGGCGGTCGGGGGACGGCGATGGTCTTTTCCTACCAATCTATCCCCTAGGAGCATGCGGCGTAGTGCTTGGTTTTGATGACTTGTAGATTTTTGCGATAAGTATGTGAGTTCTCTATGACTAATGTTGAGTCCATGGATTATCGCACTCTCACCTTTCCATCATTGCTAGCCTCTTGATGCCGTGCATTGCCCTTTCTCACATTGAGAGTTGGTGCAAACTTCACGGTGCATCAAACCCGTGATATGATACGCTCTTTCACACATAAACCTCCTTATATCTTCCTCAAAACAGCCACCATACCTACCTATTATGGCATTTCCATAGCCATTCCGAGATATATTTCCATGCAACTTTCCACCGTTCCGTTTATCATGACACGTTCATCATTGTCATATTGCTTTGCATGATCATGTAGTTGACATAGTATTTGTGGCAAAGCCACCGTTCACAATTCTTTCATACATGTCACTCTTGGTTCATTGCATATCTCGGTACACCGCCGGAGGCATTCATATAGTGTCATACTCTGTTCTAGTATCGAGTTGTAATCATTGAGTTGTAAATAAATAGAAGTGTGATGATCATCATTTTCTAGAGCATTGTCCCAAGTGAGGAATAAAAAAAAGAGAGAAAGGCCATAAAATAAAGAGAAGGCCCAAAAAATAGAAAAAGAGAGAAGGGACAATGTTACTATCCTTTTACCACACTTGTGCTTCAAAGTAGCACCATAATCTTCATGATAGAGAGTCTCTTGTTTTGTCATTTTCATATACTAGTGGGAATTTTTCATTATAGAACTTGGCTTGTATATTCCAACAATGGGCCTCCTCAAGTGCCCTAGGTCTTCATGAGCAAGCAAGTTGGATGCACACCCACTTAGTTTCTTTTGTTGAGCTTTCATATATTTATAGCTCTAGTGCATCCGTTGCATGGCAATCCCTGCTCCTTGCATTAACATCAATCGATGGGCATCTCCATAGCTCATTGATTAGCCTCGTTGATGTGAGACTTTCTCCTTTTTTGTCTTCTCCACATAACCCCCATCATCATATTCTATTCCACCCATAATGCTATATCCATGGCTCATGCTCATGTATTGCATGAAGGTTGAAAAAGTTTGAGATTAGTAAAGTATGAAACATTGCTTGGCTTATCATCGGGGTTGTGCATGATGAGAGCATTCTTGTGTGACGAAAATGGAGCATGACTAAACTATATGATTTTGTAGAGATGAACTTTCTTTGGCCATGTTATTTTGAAAGGACATAATTGCTTAGTTAGTATGCTTGAAGTATTATTATTTTTATGTCAATATTGAACTTTTATCTTGAATCTTTCGGATCTGAATATTCATACCACAATTAAGAAGAATTACATTGAAATTATGCCAAGTAGCATTCCACATCAAAAAAATCTGTTTTTATCATTTACCTACTCGAGGACGAGCAGGAATTAAGCTTGGGGATGCTTGATACGTCTCCAACGTATCTATAATTTTTGATTGCTCCATGCTATATTATCTTCTATTTGGACATTACTGGGCTTTATTATACACTTTTATATTATTTTTGGGACTAACCTATTAACCGGAGGCCCAGCCCAGAATTGTTGTTTTTTTTGCCTATTTCAGAGTTTCGCAGAAAAAGAATATCAAACGGAGTCCAAATGGAATGAAACCTCCGGGAACATGATTTTCGGAACGAACATGATCCAGAGGACTTGGACCCTACGTCAAGAAAGATACCAAGAAGCCACGAGGTAGGGGGGCGCGTCTACCCCCCGGGCGCACCCTACACCCTCGTGGGCCCCATGTTGCTCCACTGACGTACTCCTTCCTCCTATATATACCTACGTACCCTCAAACTACCAGATACGGAGCCAAAAACCTAATTCCATCGTCGCAACCTTCTGTAACCGTGAGATCCCATCTTGGGGCCTGGTCCGGAGCTCCGCTGGAGGGGGCATCAATCAAGGAGGGCTTCTACATCAACACCATAGCCTCTCTGATGATGTGTGAGTAGTTTACTTCAGACCTTCGGGTCCATAGTTATTAGCTAGATGGCTTTCTCTCTCTTTTTGGATCTCAATACAATGTTCTCCCCCTCACTTGTGGAGATCTATTCGACGTAATCTTCTTTTGCGGTGTGTTTGTTGAGACCGATGAATTGTGGGTTTATGATCAAGTTTATCTATGAACAATATTTGAATCTTCTGAATTCTTTTATGTATGATTGGTTATCTTTGCAAGTCTCTTCGAATTATCAGTTTGGTTTGGCCTACTAGATTGATCTTTCTTGCAATGGGAGAAGTGCTTAGCTTTGGGTTCAATCTTGCGGTGTCCTTTCCCAGTGACAGTAGGGGCAGGAAGGCACGTATTGTATTGTTGCCATCAAGGATAACAAGATGGGGTTTATATCATATTGCATGAGTCTATCCCTCTACATCATGTCATCTTGCTTAAAGCGTTACTCTGTTCTTATGAACTTAATACTCTAGATGCATGCTGGATAGCGGTCGATGTGTGGAGTAATAGTAGTAGATGCAGGCAGGAGTCGGTCTACTTGTCTCGGACGTGATGCCTATATACATGATCATACCTAGATATTCTCATAACTATGCTCAATTCTGTCAATTGCTCAACAGTAATTTGTTCACCCACCGTAAATATTTATGCTCTTGAGAGAAGCCACTAGTGAAACTTATGGCCCCCGGGTCTATTTTCTATCATACGAATCTCCCGACAACAAGCTATTTCTAGTGCCGTTTTTATTTTACTTTCTTTACTTTGCATCTTTATCAGAAAAATACCAAAAATATTATCTTATCTTATCTATCAGATCTCACTCTCGTAAGTGACCGTGTAGGGATTGACAACCCCTTATCGTGTTGGTTGTGATGATTTATTTGTTTGTGTAGGCGCGAGGGACTCGTGCGTGGCCTCCTACTGAATTGATACCTTGGTTCTCAAGAACTGAGAGAAATACTTACGCTACTTTGCTGCATCATCCTTTCCTCTTCAAGGGAAAACCAACGCAGTGCTCAAGAGGTAGAAGTAACCAGCAGCCGGCAAGACCCGCGAGCGGCGGGAGCGGCCTGTCGGCTCCGTACCAGACCAGTCGGCGGGGCCCATTAGGCGGCGGGCCCCAGCAGCCAGCGGAGAAGCCGATGACCCGAGCCGCTGACAGCCGGGTCCTACACCCGGCCAGATTACCATTGTACCCCTGGGGGTAGGCCTATATAAACCCCCCAGGGCACCCATTCAAAGGGTTCCCAACCTGTTAGAACTAGACTCACACATAGAGAAAGGAGAGAGCTAGCCTAATTTCTTCTACCTCTGGCATACAGCTCGAGGAGCACCATTGTACTCACTAGTGCCTTAATGATCATGCGGAGACCCCGCAGAGCAGGACTAGGGGTGTTATCTCCTAGGAGAGCCCCGAACCTTGGTAAAGTATGCTGTCGTTCGTGTCTACGCCTCATCCCGCTTCCGGGCACTGGCGACGTTCTACTCGCTCCCACCATGATAAGCCATCCTTTGGCATATGTCGCACCCAACCCCCGACATTTGGCGCCCACCGTGGGGCGAGGTGCACCATCGTCCGGAGACCTGCTTTGGACGGGAACCCTGTTCCTTCCTGGTGAGCGCAGCCAGCCAGGCACGCCAGACGGCGTCTGCGCCGATGCACTACACGGCGCGGAGGTCGCTTGCGCGGCGAGCTGCCTCGCCGACCTTGTTGGCGAGATTCGCCTCTCCGACGAGCCCGTATCTGACGCGGGCACAGACGGCCCCGAGAGCCGCCTCGTCAACCTCCTCGACCAGCTCCACATCGTAAGTGAGCCTGCTGTGGACTTGGAGTCGGTTGGCTCCACCGACCCGATGCTTGTCGACTCCGACACGGCGTCGCTTGACGCGTTCCCCACCAACGTGGTGGTCTACGACGAGCCGCTTCCTCGCGAGCACAACGGCGGAAGCACCGTGACAGAGGTGCTTGTCATTAGCCATGGCGAGCACTCTGGTGGAGGTGCTCGAGACCCGCTCGAGGCGGCGCTGCAAGACCTGGCTGCGCCCATCCCAGAAGACACCGACGCCGAGACGCTGGAAGCACGCCGCGTCCAGCTCGTCGAGAGCGCCAAGAAGCTAGCCAGCATGTGACGCCTTTCAGAGGCCTACCAGCGCGAGATGGACTGCGCCGTTGGCGGCACGCCGGCTCCTGGCGGGCCTAGCCGCACCGGTACGGTCGAGCTGCGCAGCGCGGCCATTGCCAGCATGTTCTTGGCGGATCGCCGTGTCTACGTCCCGCCCGCGGAGAATATACGAGCTGCCCAGGCGGCAGCAGCCGAGCTGACAAGTTCGAGGGCGACGAGCGTCGCCTCATGATGGAGCGCGTCCATCGGCTCATTGACGCGGCTGCCGAGTAGCAAGAGGCCGGATACCGCACCGAAGCGCCCAACCGGCGGAACGACGATCCGCCTCCTCGCCGAGATCAAGCGCGACCTCCGGACGCCATTGGTGGCGTCGCGATAGAAAGACAAGAGCGGCTGCCAGCCACGATCGGACTTCGCATCACCATCGAAGCGCGACCAAGGCGGCCGCCCGAGGCGGTGGAGCGACGGACGACGTATCGCCTCCCCTCCCCTTGCAGGGAGAGGCACGCTTCCCCGCCGCCTGTTGACCACCCGACACTCGGCGACCGCCTTGGCCGTCGAGAAGGAGTCGGAGTGAATGATGCCCGCCACCGGATCGACCCCCTCAACCGATCCCTGGTGCTAGAAGAAGAAGACTCATTGGGTCAGCCCTGTTTTGGCCCCCGAATCCGAGATGAGTCCTTCCCCAAAGGGTTCACGCTCCCAAGAGATACGCCCAAATATACCGGCTCCGTGAAGCCGGAAGACTGGCTGGTCGACTAGTCCACGGCTGTCAGCATAGCGTACGGCAACAAGCGAGTTGTCGTGAAGTATGTTCCACTTATGCTCCAGGGCACAACCCGGACATGGCTGAACAGCTTGAAGCCCCGCAGCATCAACAGCTGGGTTGATTTCACTGAAGCCTTCATTCGCAACTTCACCAGCACGTACAAGCGCCCCCAAGCCTCGCCAGCTCTCTTTGTGCGTCCAAGTCCCCAACGAGTCGACTCACGACTACCTCATGCGCTGGGCAGAGTTGCGCAACTCCTGCGAAGGCGTGCATGAGATGCAGGCAATTGAGTACTTCACAGCCGGGTGCAGAGAAGGCACTCTGCTCAAGCACAAGCTTCTCTGCGACGAGCCGGCGACCCTCGACGAACTGCTGATCATAGCGGACAAGTACGCCAAGGCCGACTCCTCCATGAAGGCGGAGATTCAAGTCGATGCTTCCGGCAAAGTGGCTCCTCAAGCTCCTCAGACTCCGGCTGGAGACACCAGTCGGTGTCAGCAACAGAATGACAACAAGCGCAAGGCCACACAGCCGGCTTCCACAAGCCGGCAGGTAGCAACATTCGAAGACCAACAACCGGAGGGGCAGCCTCTACCCAAGCGTCAAAAGGGCGGCAAGCCCGACTGGTTGCCCGCCTTCTCGTACGAGCAGATTCTTGACGCACTCTGCAAGTTTCACAGCGGTGCGAAGCCATCCAACCAAACCACTCGGAAATGTCATTGGCTCACCAGAATCGCCAAGGGTGATGGACTCCTGCCTCCTCCGCCTGCCGGCCCGCCGCCTCCTCCTCCCCAGCAGCTGGCGGCTCGGCCAGTCGGTGAAATACAAGATGAGTATCCTGAAGAGCATGGGGCTTACGTCATGTTCACTACCGTGGGTAACGATAAGCACAACAGACGGCAACGGCAACAAGGAGTACATGCGGTAGCATCAGAGACCCCAAAGTTCATGCATTGGTCAGGGAAGCCTATCAGTTGGAGCAGAGCTGACCACCCGGAGGTGATGCCCTCTCCTGGTTCTTATGCCTTGGTCTTAGATGCCACCTTCGCAACGGATAGGCGGGCTGCACGCTTCTCCCGAGTCCTGATAGATGGCGGCATCGGCATCAACATCCTATACCGTGACACTACGGAGAAGTTGGGAATCAAACAGAGGCAGCTTCAGCTCAGTCGGACTGTATTCCATGGCATAGTTCCTGGCCTTTCCTGCTCACCAATGGGCAAGATCCAGATAGATGTCCTCTTCGGAGACAAATATCACTTCCGCCGAGAGCCAGTCTGGTTTGAGGTGGTGGACCTTGAGAGCCCCTATCATGCGCTAATTGGCCGGCCTGCTCTGGCAAAGTTCATGGCGGTCCCCCACTATGCCTACCTCAAAATGAAGATGCCAAGCACCAAGGGAATCCTAACCTTAGTCGGATACTAGAAGAAGTCGTCTGCCTGTGCGGCAGACAGCTGCCGGTTAGCCGAGTCCCTTGTGATTGCAGCAGAGAAGCGGCTCCTTGACCGGGTTGTGGCAATGGCAGGCACGCAGCCGGAAATGTCGCTAGACCCCAAGGAGTCGGAAGCTGAGGGCTCGTTCAAGCCGGCAAAAGAAACAAAGAAGATACCCTTGGACCTGGAGCACCCGGAGAGGCAAGCTATCATAGGTGCAAACCTTGACAGCAAATAGGAAAGCGAGCTCATCGATTTCCTCCGTGAGTAACGGGACATCTTTGCATGGTCTCCCAAGGACATGCTGGGTGTTCCGACGGATTTCGCCGAGCACAAGCTACATGTCCGGCCTGATGCCAAGCCGGTCAGGCAGCCCTTGCGCCGCCTGTCAGAAGAGAAGAGAAGAGTCGTTGGAGAAGAGATAGCCCGTATTCTAGCAGCCGGCTTCATTATGGAAGTGTTCTTCCCAGAATGGCTAGCCAACCCAATCCTTGTGCTGAAGAAGAATAAGCAGTGGTGCATGTGCATCGATTATTGAGGGAGTCCTGGACTAAGGTGTCCTCGGGCGTCCGGCCTGTTATTCATTGGGCCGGACTGATGGGCTATGAAGATATGAAGGCCGAAGACTGTAGCCGTGTCCGGATTGGACTTTCCTTGGCGTGGAAGGCAAACTAGGCGACCAACTATGAATATTCCTTCTTATGTAACCAACTCCATGTAACCCTAGATCTCTCTGGTGTCTATATAAACCGGAGAGCGTAGTCCGGATAGGCATATACACATTACCATAGTCATACAGGCTAGACTTCTAGGGTTTAGCCATTACGATCTCGTGGTAGATCAACTCTTGTAACACTCATATTCATCAAGATCAATCTAGCAGGAAGTAGGGTATTACCTCCATAGAGGGCCCGAACACAGGTAAACATCGTGTCCCCGTCTCCTGTTACCATCGACATTAGGCGCATAGTTCGGGACCCCCTACCCGAGATCCGCCGGTTTTGACACCTACATTGGTGCTTTCATTGAGAGTTCCACTGTGCCGTCGACAAAAGGTTTGATTGCCCCTTCAATCATCGATAATGACGCCGTCCAAGGAGGAACCTTCCTCCCCGGACATATTTTCGTGTTCGGCGACTTCGTACTGCGGGCCAACTCGCTTGGCCATCTGGAGCAGGTCGATAGCTACACCCCTGGCCATCAGGTCAGATTTGGAAGCTTGAACTACGTCGCCAATGTCCGTGGAGACTTGATCTTCAATGGATTCGAGACCGTGGCAATCGCTCCCCCTCGCTCCAATGAACATGACTTAATGCTGTCATCGCATGACATCTAGGAGATGGTTCCTGTCGCTGCAATGGCCTCAGAACTGAAGCAGATCATGCCCTCTGAGGCCACAAAGTCTGCGGCATTGGAGCCGCACACGGGCTCTACATCCTGCAATGTTTGCGTCAATGGAACTCCGGACTCGTCTCCGGCTATACGTTTCGGACCAGGTACGCCCGCGGACACCAAGCTGGATCGGTTATCGATTTTCGAATTCAGCACCGCAGACATCTTCCGGCACTCACCTTTTGGTGACGTGCTAAACTCTTTAAAGAACTTGTCCCTAGAGGAAGACTCACAGCTGAACTATGTTCGGTTTGAGCTAAAGGCGGATGACAAGGAACTTTTCTTCCCACCCACCACCCACTTCATAGCCACTGTCGATGACCTAACCAACGTGCTTGACTATGGCTCCGAAGACATCGACGGTATGGACGACGATGCCGACAAGGAGCAAAGCCAAGACCCGCCATTCACTGGACGTTGGACGGCCACCTATTCGTACGACGTGTACATGGTTGATACACCTAAAGGATCTGGTGACGACAGCGAAGAGCCAGATGCGAATAAACCTCTGAGACGCAGTCCAAGCGCCGGCGGCCCAAACGCCGTTCTAAGCCCCGTCGCTCAAAGGATGGCAACACTGGCACCGGAGAAAATAGTACTCCGGGCGACGCCGAAAACAATGAAGACCCTGTCGGAGCTTCATCCGAACAGGAGGAACACGACAACAGGCAAGATAACCCTGATGAACAGGCCATAGAAGATGACTCGGAGGGCGATAGTTACCGTCCACCCTCCGAGTAGGAGACAAACCTCGACAGCGAAGACTTCATCGTGCACGAGGATCCTCTAGAGCGGGCGCTTTAAGCTTCAGCTCATAGCCCCGCAAGGAGCACGAAAAAAGCGATGGCGACTTGCTGAACAAGATCTGCTCGTCGGCGGATGGTGATGTCACGATAGCGAAGAATCTGGCCTCAGCGCCCAGCCAAGAGCTACCGAAGCGCAGACTGCTACCTCAATTCGATGAGGAGGTGCCGGAGCACACATCTCCCTCGCGTAATGCGGAACGACCACCACGTGGTCGAGATAGGGCGGCCGACCGGCCACCTCGCGGTCGGGATAAAGCGGCAACTCAGGCCGAATAGCAGCCTGCCCCACCGCCCCGTAAAAATAGAGACGGAAGAGTTCAGGGTCACACGTACGACCTCCGACAGACCCTGGACGGTAGAGCAGGACATACAAGATCGATCCATGGATCACGAGGACGTTCCTCGAGGCACGACGACGGCTACCTATTCGGACGTGGCAAACCTAACCACGCCCAGGCCGTATACGCAGACGGACTCCATCAGAGCTATGCCATGACGCGACCCGATATAGAGGCGCCGCACACCTTCTCTGCTTCACAGATGAAGTACTGGATCATGAATTCCCCGAGGGGTTCAAGCCCATCAATATCGAATCATACGACAGCACAACCGATCCCTTAGTATGGATCGAGTATTTTATTCTCCATATCCATATGGCTCGAGGAGATGACCTCCACGCCATTAAATACCTTCGACTAAAGCTCAAAGGGCTAGCTCGGCACTGGCTTAACAGCCTGCCTGAAAATTCTATCAGCAGCTGGGAGGACTTGGAAGAAGCCTTCCTAGACAACTTCCAAGGAACCTATGTCCGCCACCGGACGCTGACGATTTAAGCCACATAGTTCAACAACCTGGAGAATCAGCCAGAAAATTCTGGACTAGGTTCCTGACCAAAAAGAACCAGATTGTTGACTGTCCAGATGCCGAGGCCCTAGCAGCCTTCAAATACAGCATCCGTGACGAATGGCTAGCACGCCACCTCGGCCAAGAAAAGCCGAAGTCTATGGTGGCCCTTATGACACTCATGACCCGCTTCTGCGCGGGTGAGGACAGGTGGCTGGCTCGTAGCAAAAACACAGCCAGCGAGGCAGGCCCCAATGAGGCCAAGAACAACACCGGCAAAGCTCCGGTGCAATAGACACAAATGCCGAAGCAATGGCGACAACACCGATGACACCATAGTCAACGCCAGATTCAGTGGCTCCAAGTCCAGCCAACCGAAGAAGCCCTACAAAAGAAACAACGAAGGACCTTCCAGCTTGGAACGTATACTCGACCGTCCATGCCAGATTCATGGCACCCCGGATAAGCAAGCCAATCATACCAACAGGGATTGTTGGGTCTTCAAGAAGGCTGGCAAGTTAAACGCCGAAAATAAAGAAAAGGGATCACAAAGGGAGGACGAGGACGAAGAGCCCGGCAGACGAACACTGGGGGCAGAAGAAATTTCCCCCTCAAGTCAAAACGGTGAACATGATATACGCTACGCACATCCCCAAAAGGGATCGTAAGCAAGCACTTAGGGACGTCTACACGGTAGAGCCAGTCGCCCCAAAATTCATTCCATGGTCATCGTTCCCGATCACCTTCGATCGTCGAGATCACCCAACTAGTATCCGCCACAGCGGTTCAGCCGCACTAGTCCTCGGCCCAATTGTTGACGGGGTTCACCTAACACGAGTCCTGATGGACGGTGGTAGCAGCCTCAACCTGCTCTATCAGGACACAGTGCGGCAGATGGGCATTAACCCCTCACGAATCAAACCAACAAAGACTACCTTTAAAGGAGTCATACCAGGTGTAGAGGCCCGCTGTACGGGCTCAATCACGCTGGAGGTGGTCTTCGGTTCTCCGGACAACTTCCAAAGCGAAGAGTTAATCTTCGATATCGTCCCCTTCTGCAGCGGCTACCACGCACTACTCGGACGAACCGCATTTGCTAGATTCAACGCAGTGCCACACTATGCTTATCTCAAGCTCAAGATTCCCGGTCCACGTGGCGTCATAACAGTCAATGGCAATACGGAATGCTCCCTCCGAACAGAGGAGCACACTACTGCCCTAGCAGCAGAGGTACAGAGCGGCCTTCTCAAGCAGCACCATAGTACGGCTGTCGAACCCCTGGACATCATTAAGAGGTTTAGGACTACACTGCAACAGGACAGCGCGGCTCGTCAAGAGCTCGATTAGCAATTCGGCCTCCGTCCCAGTCCCGATGAGGTAGTGGCATTCGTACCACGCGTACACAATTACGCACTCAAAATTCCATGGACATCGATGGAGGCACAAGATAATCCGGTGTCTACAGTTCGGCCAGATCGATCCCGGACACACATACTTTCAATTTTTTCTTGTTTCAGGTTCCTTTTTCCGCGGGCCTGATCGCAAGTCCTTTAGAAGGATTGGCATGCAACGGAGGCAAGCAGCACATGTCTGTAGGGTAACCTCTATACGTTCTTCTTGACGGTATTCATACTTATTTCTCAGGACCCGCATGCTGCGCCCTATTGATTCCGGCATGTTAAATAGCTCGGATACTTCTCGCACCATCTGTACAAGATACACCTTGACGTATCCATCCAGTTATAATAAAAATGGTTTGTGGCCCAGTTTCTGTGGTTTTCGCTTCTTACTTCATTTTATTTCGATCTGCTTATTGGCTGCATCAGTACTCTTTTGTAAGTTTCATATTAGCGAGAACTACTTTTGCCCCTGTCTGGTGACAAAGTCCGAACACTTCTTATAGATAAGTTCGGCACCCAATTTAGCATTATATGCATTGGCTCTGAATCATGTCTTGGTCAATAGTTGGGTTGCCCGGCTCTTGTGCTTGCTACCCTATGTTCCGCTACATCGGCTAGGGTAGTAAAGGGAGAACTCTGCGATTGTGCCTTGGCCTTGACGGATGAGCACCTCGGTGAAAGCCGGCTGATTGTCATGATCTGTGAGAGCGGTTAGCTATTTGAGGGTTACAAAATCATTTGAGATTTTTTCCGCGTTATGCGAAGGATCGACACTTCCCGATCAGATGCTGACAGCACCCTGGCTTGGACCAGGGGTTGCGCCCATGCTTTATTATAAAACTCCTATGGCTAAGTGAGGGCGTTTAAGCCATATAGTCTGAATGCCTTGTTCATTGCGCTAAACAAATCCTCCAAGGACCATATAATTGGATCAAGATTGTTTAGATTCCATCCCGAACACCTCCGTACTACCTACGCGAGGGCAGAAGCCAACGACTGGCCAACCCTCAGATTGCATACAACATGGCCACACAGGAGGAAACAATTAAAGCACAACGAAATAACATTACAAAACAGGCTTTGTTTTCATAATACAAGACAAAGGCAACACAAATGTTTTCATTCGAAAATAATGTCCTGCCCGCACTCAGCCGCTGCAAGTCGAGACCCTTTTATAACATCCCAAAATATCGCTCGGGTGTGCGGTGCTCCTTGCCCTCCAGCGGCCCTATAGCCACTTCAACGACGTTCATCTTCGCCCACCACATCTTGCAACGGGCGAAGGCCATGCGGGCACCTTCAATACAGGCAGAGCGCTTGACAACGTCCAACGGAGGACAGGCGTTCACCATCCGCCTCATGAGTCCGAAGTAGCTGCCAGGCATAACCCGGCTGGCCATAGCGGATTATCAAATCCTTCATGGCTAGTTCGCCACCCTATGCAGCTCCACCGCTGTTTGGTGATCGGTGAAGGACATGGGAGGTTACGGCGCGCATATTGCGACGAGAATAGCTTTTCCATCGAACCCCTCCTTGACTCGATAGAACTCCATGGCGTTCGATACACTGCATAGTAAATCCATAAAACCCGGGAACTCTGAATCCGGGTTAGTAAAAGTTCTTGCTTTGCCGCATACTTGCTTTGCATCTTATGGCTGCGCCGGCATCAACATCCTATCCGTGACACTACGGAGTTGGGAATCAAGCGAGCAGCTTACTCGGTCGGATGTATTCCATGGCATAGTTCTGGCCTTTCCTGCTCACCAATGGGCAAGATCCGGATAGATGTCCTCTTCGAGACAAATATCACTTCCGCCGAGCAGATCTGGTTTGAGGTGGTGGACCTGAGCCCCTATCATGCGCTAATTGGCGGCCTGCTCGGCAAAGTTCATGGCGGTCCCCACTATGCCTACCTCAAAATGAAGATGCAAGCACCAAGGAATCCTAACCTTAGTGGGATACTAGAAGAAGTAAATGCACTGTCGGCGAGCGGCTGCCGTGCTTGAGTCCTTGTGATTACAGCGGAAAGCGGCTCCTTGACCGGGTTGTGGCAATGCGTACATGGCGAAATGTCGCTAGACCCCAAGTGTGAGGAAGGCGGGGCTCGTTCAAGCCGGCAAAAGAAACAAAGAAGATACCCTTGGACTGGAGCACCGGAGAGGCAAGCTATCATAGGTGCAAACCTTGACAACAAATAGGAGAGCTCATCGATTTCCTCCGTGAGTAACGGGACATCTTTGCATGGTCTCCCAAGGACATCTTGGGTGTTCAGCAGTTCGCCGAGCACAAGCTACATGTCGGCTGATGTCAAGCGGTCAGGCAGCCCTTGCGCCGCTTTGTCGGAAGAGAAGAGAAGAGTCGTTGGAAGAGATAGCCCGTATTCTAGCAGCCGGCTTCATTATGGAAGTGTTCTTCCCGAATGGCTAATAACCCAATCTTGTTTGAAGAAGAATAGATGGTGCATGTGCATCGATTATTGAGGAGTCTGGACTAAGGTGTCCTCGGCGTCCGACTGTTATTCATGGGCGGATGGGCTATGAAGATATGAAGGCGAACTGTAGCGTGTCGGATTGGACTTTCCTTGGCGTGGAAGGCAAACTAGGCGACCAACTATGAATATTCCTTCTTATGTAACCAACTCCATGTAACCCTAGATCTCTCTGGTGTCTATATAAACCGGAGGCGTGGTCGGATAGGCATATACATTACCATAGTCATACAGGCTAGACTTCTAGGTTTAGCCATTACGATCTCGTGGTAGATCAACTCTTGTAACACTCATATTCATCAAGATCAATCTAGCGAGGAAGTATTATTACCTCCATAGAGAGGGCCCGAACACAGGTAAACATCGTGTCCCCGTCTCCTGTTACCATCGACATTAGGCATAGTTCGGGACCCCCTACCCGAGATCCGCGGTTTGACACCTACATTGGTGCTTTCATTGAGAGTTCCACATGCCGTCGACAAAGGTTTGATGCCTTCAATCGCCGATAATAGCGCCGTCAGGAGGAACCTTCCTCCCGGACATATTTTCGTGTTCGGCGACTTCGTCTGAGGCCAACTCGCTTGGCCATCTGGTGGTCGATAGCTACACCCAGCCATCAGGTCAGATTTGGAAGCTTGAACTCATCGCCAATGGTGGAGACTTGATCTTCAATGGATTGAGACCGTGGCAATCGCTCCCCTCGCTCCAATGAACATGACTTAATCTGTCGCATGACATCTAGGAGATGGTTCTGTCGCTGCAATGGCCTCGGGCTGAAGCCAGATCATGCCCTCTGAGGCCACAAAGTCTCGGCATTGGAGCGCCTACGACTCTACATCCTGCAATGTTTGCGTCAATGGAACTCGGACTCGTCTCGGCTATCGTTCGGACCAGATGCGCGGACACCAAGCTGGATCGGTTATCGATTTTAATTCAGCACGCGAACATCTTCAGCACTCACCTTTTGGTGGCGTGCTAAACTCTTCAAGAACTTGTCCCTAGAGGAAGACTCACGGCTGAACTATGTTGGTTTGAGCTAAAAGGCGGATGACAAGGAACTTTTCTTCCCACCACCACCCACTTCATAGCCCTTGTCGATGACCTAACCAGCGTTGCTTGACTATGGCTCGAAGACATCGGCGGTATGGGGCGATGCCGACAAGGAGCAAAGCCAAGACCCGCCATTCAGCGGGCGTTGGGCGGCACCTATTCGTCTGGCGTGTACATGGTTGATACACCTAAAGGATCTGGTGACGGCGAAGAGCAGATCTGAATAAACCTACGAGCGCGGTCCAAGCGGCTAAGCGTTCTAAGCCCCGTCGCTCAAAGGATGGCAACAGCACGGAGAAAATAGTACTCGAGGCGCCCGAAAACAATGAAGACCACAGGAGCTTCATCGAACAGGAGGAACACGACAGAGCAGATAACCACGATGAGCAGGCCATAGAAGATGACTCGGAGGGCGATAGTTACCGTCCACCCTCCGAGTAGGAGACAAACCTCGACGAAGACTTCGCCGTGCACGAGGATCCTCTAAGCGAGGCGCTTTAAGCTTCACTCATAGCCCGCCTGAGGCACGAAAAAAGCGATGGCGACCGGGCTGAACAAGATCTGCTCGTCGGCGGATGGGTGATGTCACGATAGCGAAGAATCTGGCCTCAGCGCCCAGCCAAGAGCTACCGAAGCATGGACGCTACCTCAATTCGATGAGGTGCGGGCACATCTCCCTCGCGTGTCGGAGCGACCTGCGTGGTCGAGATAGAAACCCGACCGGCCACCTCGTGATCGGGATAAGCGGCAACTCGGGCGAATAGCAGCCTGCCCCGCCCGTAAAAATAGAGGCGGAAGAGTTCAGGGTCCACGTCGACCTCCAGCGGACCACAGGCGGTAAGCGGGACATACAAGATCGATCCATGGATCACGAGGGCGTTCCTCGAGCCGCGGCAACGGCTACCTACCGGACGTGGCAAACCTAACCACGCCCAGGCGTATCACGAGCGGACTCCATCAGAGCTATGCCATGGCGACCCGATATAGGCGCGCACACCTTCCTTCCGCGAGATGAAATCTTGGATCATGAATTCCCGGGGTTCAAGCCCATCAATATCGAATCATCGACAGCACAACGATCCCTTAGTATGGATCGGTATTTTATTCTCCATATCCATATGGCTCGAGGAGATGACCTCCGCCATTAAATACCCGACTAAAGCTCAAAGGCTGGCTAAACGGCTTAACAGCACCTGCTGAAAATTCTATCAGCGGTGGGAGGACTTGGAAGAAGCCTTCCTAGACAACTTCAAGGAACCTATGTCCAACACCGGGCTGACCGGATTAAACCACATAGTTCAACAACACAGAATCAGCGGAAAATTCTGGACTAGGTTCTGACCAAAAGAACCAGATTGTTGACTGTCCGGATGCGAGGCCCTAGCAGCCTTCAAATCTGCATCAAGTGACGAATGGCTATGCATGCCACCTCGGCCAAGAAAAGCCGAAGTCTATGGTGGCCCTTATGACACTCATGACCCGCTTCTGGCGGGTGAGACGAGTGGTGGCTATTAGCAAAAACACAGCCCGTGAGGCAGGAATGAGGCCAAGAACAACACCGGCAAAGCTCGGTGCAATAGACACAAATCGAAGCAATGGCGACAGATGACACCATAGTCAGCGATTCGGTGGCTCCAAGTCCGCCAACCGAAGCCCTACAAAGAAACAACGAAGGACCTTCCGACTTGGAGCGTATACTCGACCAAGTCCATGCAGTTCATGGCACCCGGATAAGCAAGCCAATCATACCTGCGAGGTTGTTGGGTCTTCAAGAAAGGCGGCAAGTTAAGCGAAAATAAAGAAAGGGATCACAAAGGGAGGGCGAGGGGCGAAGAGCCGGCGGGGCGAACAGGGGCGGAAGAAATTTCCCCTCAAGTCAAAGCGGTGAACATGATATCGCTTCGCATCCCCAAAAGGGATCGTAAGCAAGCGCAAGGGGCGTCTGCGGTGGAGCGATCGCCCCAAAATTCATTCCATGGTCATCGTTCCGATCACCTTGATCGTCGAGATCACCCAACTAGTATCCGCCCACGGCGGTTCAGCCGCACTAGTCCTCGGCCCAATTGTTGTGGAGTTCACCTAACCACGAGTCGATGGGCGGTGGTAGCAGCCTCAACCTGCTCTATCGGGACACGGTCGGCGGATGGGCATTAACCCTCACGAATCAAACCAACAAAGACTACCTTTAAAGAGTCATACCATGTAGAGGCCCGGTATGCGGGCTCAATCACGGCCGGAGGTGGTCTTGAGTTCTCGGGACAACTTCCAAGAAGAGTTAATCTTGATATCGTCCCTTCTGCGCGGCTACCGCACTACTCGGACGAACCGCATTTGCTAGATTCAGCGGTGCCACACTATGCTTATCTCAAGCTCAAGATTCCCGGTCCACGTGGCGTCATAACGATCAATGGCAATACGAATGCTCCCTCGACGAGAGGAGCACACTCTGCCCTAGCGGAGGTACAAGCGGCCTTCTCAAGCAGCACCATAAATGCGGTGTCGAACCTGGACATCATTAAGAGTTTAGGACTACTGCTGCAGACAGCGCGGCTCGTCAAGAGCTCGATTAATTCGGCCTCCGTCCCGTCCCGATGAGGTAGTGGCATTACGTACCCAGCGTACACAATACGCACTCAAAATTCCATGGACATCGATGGAGCACAAGATAATCCGGTGTCTCTGATTCGGCGAATCGATCCGGACACATACTTTCAATTTTTTCTTGTTTGAGGTTCCTTTTCCATGGGCACGATAAGTCCTTTAGAAGGATTGGCATGCAGCGAGGCAAGCAGCACATGCATGGGGGTAACCTCTATCGTTCTTCTTGGGTATTCATACTTATTTCTCGGGACCATCTTTGCGCCCTATTGATTCCGGCATGTTAAATAGCTCGGATACTTCTCGCCATCTGTACAAGATACATTGGCGTATCCATCCGGTTATAATAAAAATGGTTTGTGGCCCAGTTTGTGGTTTTAAGCTTCTTACTTCATTTTATTTCGATCTGCTTATTGGCTGCATCAGTACTCTTTTGTAAGTTTCATATTCGCCGAGGCTACTTTTGCCCTGTCTGGTGACAAAGTCCGAACACTTCTTATAGATAAGTTCGGCACCCCGAATTTAGCATTATATGCATTGGCTCTGAATCATGTCTTCGGTCAATAGTTGGGTTGCCCGGCTCTTGTGCTTGCTACCCTATGTTCCTTCATCGGCTAGGGTAGTAAAGGAGAACTCTGCGATTGTGCCTTGGCCTTGACGGATGAGCACCTCGGTGAAAGCGAAAGCGGCGTCATGATACTGCGAGAGCCGGTTAGCTATTTGAGGGTTACAAAATCATTTGAGATTTTTTCCGCGTTATGCGAAGGATCGACACTTCCCGATCAGATGCTGACAGCACCACGGCTTGGACCAGGGTTGCCATCTTTATTATAAAACTCCTATGGCTAAGTGAGGCGTTTAAGCCATATAGTCTGAATGCCTTGTTCATTCGCTAAACAAATCCTCCAAGGACCATATAATTGGATCAAGATTGTTTAGATTCCATCCCGAACACCTCCGTTACTACCTCTGAGCGAGAAGCCAACGATGGCCAACGGATTGCATACAACATGGCCACACGGGAAACAATTAAAACAACGAAATAACATTACAAAACAGGCTTTGTTTCATAATACAAGACAAAGGCAACACAAATGTTTTCATTAGAAAATAATGTCCTGCCCGCTCGGCGGCGCAAGTCGAGACCCTTTTATAACATCCCAAAATATCGCTCGGGTGCGGTGCTCCTTGCCCTCCGTGACCCTATAGCCACTTCAGCGGCGTTCATCTTCGCCCACCACTTACAGCGAGGCGAAGGCCATCGGGCACCTTCAATACAGGCGAGCGCTTGACAGCGTCCAGCGGAGGCGTTCACCATCCGCCTCATGAGTCGAGTAGCTGCCAGGCATAGCCCGGTAGCCATAACGGATTATCAAATCCTTCATGGCTAGTTAAGCCACCCTATGCAGCTCCACCAGCTGTTTGGTGATCGGTGAAGGACATGGGAGGTTACGGCGCCCATATTGCGCCAAATAGCTTTCCCGAACCCCTCCTTCGGCTCGAACTCCATGGCTCGCTACAATCGCATGGTAATCCAAGAAACCCCGGGAACTCAATCCTGGTTAGTAAAGTTACCGCTTGCCGCATACTTGCTTTCGGCATCTTAAAAGCCTTACCCGCCAGGATATTCTTGGCCTCCTGGATCTCCGGAGGGCGCCCTGGCCTCATTTCAGGCGGTCTCCAAGGCTCGACGAGCCTTGGTGAGTTCGCCCTTGAGCCACGATCATGCTCCAAGGTCTCACATTTTTCACTGTGATCCTCGAGCTCCCGCTGATTTTTGACCCCTTGAGTTTACGGCAACTTGTTGCCGGACAACCTTCTCCCCGGCCTCGCCAGTGCCTTCCTCAGGCTCCTCACCTCGTTGCAGCTCGCACATATTACGTTACTTAGGGCCAATATACAACGCCCACGCTTCGCCGGGCGCTCGGGAACGGGGTCCCTGGGACGTTCGCTGCTATGCGGCTCGCGGCGTGGTTTCAAAGGAGGCCCAGGACGGCCCATCTTCATCAACGAAACTAAAGACCCTCGCGAGGGGGCCAGAGATTTCTGGGCGGATCGACTCAAGAGCTTCTCAGCACGGCCCTCGCAAAGTCAGCTCATGAGGGGGCGGAGAGTTCAAGGCGTGGTACCTGCGTAGGTGCCCGCGACGCAAGCCTTGATTTCCACCAAGGGCGCCGCCAAATACAGCCCACAAGTAGCGCCCCTCCTTTCCTCTTTTTTGGCAAAGGAGCAAGCGCAGCGGGAGCATCAAGCAAAGGCACCTGCTTTCGTGCATTAAGACCAAGACCGCTTCCCCAACGGCTGGAATGCAGTCATCGTGGAGCCCAAGCAGGCGCCATCACCATCAGAGCTTTTGGCATGCGAGGACCAACTTTAGTCAGGATAAGTGTACCCATTGTTCCCCTTCGAATGGCTAATTGTTGGGCGCTTCTTCCGTACTAATATTTGGGAAGAGGCCCAGGCCTCGCGCTTCATATAAGTAGAGCTAGCCACCATAGGAGGGGAAACGAAGGATCCGCCATTCGAATCCAGAGAGAGAGAGAGAGATAGAGACTCGATCCTCAAGCTAGAGCGACGGGACACCACTTAGCAGTTCATCAGTATCCGCTCAGAATGCACTCGCGAGGCTGTTCTTCCCTCAGATCGTCTTCATCAGCCCAAGAGGCAATCCACCATACCACAAACTAGAGTAGGGTATTACACCACAACGGTGGCCCAACTAGTATAAATTAAGTGCCTCTTGTGTTGTTCTCATAGTAGTTTAGGTCCTCACATTCAAGCAGGTACGAGACGGTGGAGGGTTGGATCTCCTCCAAGACCCCTGTAGTTCAACCTTAAGGGTCCGCTGAACCTGAATCGACATTTGGCTACCAGGTGCGCCGGAACCGCCTTCTGCCTCAGTGTCCTGTCCGCATCGCCATCACCATGTCCGCACACTGCTGGCAACTCTGATCCTACAAGCGTGGTTCGCCTACGTAGCCGTCACGGCTACGGGCGACTTCGCTGTTCTGTGCAGCTCAAGGGTCCGCAGGGTGCTGGAGGGTGCACAAGACGCTGGACAGGCTTCGACGGATCTCACACCGCTGCAGCGCGGTCGGCAGCAAGAGTTTCCAACCACGCCATGCACTATTATCACCGACACCCGCCGAGAGCGAACTCGCGGGGCCGCTGGCCGCCACAAGGCTCCGAGAGCCGCCGCAGTGAGTAAAAGGCTGAGAGGCCGCGACGCACGCCGGAGCTGAGCGAAAAGGAGCTCCTGGCTTCGCCTCAGTGGGCTCACCCTTCTGCACCTAACTCCCACTCAGCCGAGGGCGCCCGAATGGGCTCCACGCTACCGCTGGCCCTGTGCTACTCCAACACCGGCGCGAAAGCAGCAAGGCTGGCCGGCGACGGGTTGCTCCCCCGCCCGCCCATGGAGAAGAAGGACTGACGAACTCACGGTCTGGCGGATCAAGCCGTACACCACCCCACTTCTGGGTAAGCAGAAAGGCAGCAAGGCACTCGCCAACACCACGGCGTGGCCTTCGGATGACGGCGCCGGAAGAATACGGCCCCACATGATGGACCAAGGGCACCCGCATGAGGGAGAACAAGACTCGCCTCAGCCCAATAACTGGGGGGATGAGGCTAGAAGCCGCCTTCCAGGAGTCTCGAGACGTCCCACGGGTCACGCCATGCGACGATTATCGGGTACCGCCATTTCTCAAGAGCAAACATACGCTAACCATAGGTCGCAGGAGGTACAGGTCGCCACGCCGAACGGCTGCCCCGCCCTCAGTCTCCTACCCTCGAGGGGAGCTAGGGGCTGCCGAGAGGGGCAGATCCGACATCACCACCGCCATGCTCGAGCAAGGCGTTTCGTGGAGGTAGGCCTCTGGCTGGGAGATGCTCGTGGCTGCTGCGCCATGGAGGACCTGTACGCTTGGGAATCACTGGCGACGCTTCTACCCCACCGGGCGCGCTATGGTTTCCGGGTCGCACAGGCACTAGAGTGTGGCGCATGAGGGCCTCTTCCGCGATATGAAGCAAGGCCGGACTCTTGAAGAAGGCCCTGCTCCGGAAGCTCACGCCTGCGGACACTCTCACGCAATAATGAGGGGCACACGCCTCGGAGTCTCAGAGGTGCCGGCCTCAGCCCCGGGGCTCCCTCCCACGCCCAGAGAGGCACTTAGTTCGCTACTGGTGAGAAGACGCCCAAGACTAGACTAGGTGCCGGACGGCCTTTTTCTCGCTTTCCTTGGTTTTCCTCTGTCGCTGTCGCTTTCTCTGTTGGTTTTAAGTTGAATTTGAGCTCAAGATTTGCGCAGATTCGGGAAGGGGTGCTTAGTCTCGTGAAAGGAAATCTCGTGTTTCAAGGTTACATAACTCCACCTCAGCTGCCTCCTCAAGGAAGCCGGGCCAGGCCAAGCTCTCAAGCAGCCGCAGCACTGCCGCCCTCCTCCGGAGGGTTTTTACAGCAGGTCCTAATGGATTCGATCAAGAGACACTCAGATCGCCAGCCTCCCACAGGCTATTCGGGCTCAGACAAAAACAAAGGTAAACCATCCAACTAGCGCTACCGCTTAGCCAACCACTTGGCGCGATGGGCTACTGTAACACCCGCCAATTTAAGAACACAAGTTTTATGAGGCTCCTCCCAAAATGTTTCCTCACCTCCATCAGGCCAAAACCTGAGTTCTATTCATGCAGGGTAATGGAACAAGGACAATACATGATCAGTCGGACAACTCCCAATGCATCCTCGAGCACCTCCCGAGCCGCTGTCTGGCGTCGCTGGCCTCGCTTCGCCGCCGCTCAGGGATCGCCGGGCGCGCTCGGGCTGCTCACCACGCCACCTCATCGGGCGGCCACGACTCATGCCGCCGCCGTCAGTCTCAAGCGGCGTCTTGACGAGGGCATCCACGCTTGTCTTCACCCAGTGCGCCTGTGGTCGCCCCGGACGGCCCGGGAATCGGGGCGATGGCTGCGCTAAAATCGGGCGAGGGTCCATGTCCCGGAGATGGCTCAAGACACGAAAAGCAGCGCCGCCTCGAAAGCAGGCACTGCCCTCTCTCTCCACCAACCTGTCGGGCTTGGACCGACCGCGCCCAACCGCACCACCACGCCAGCAAGAACTGAAGGTTGCTGGGCGGATAATCGCAGGCGCGCGCCATCGGCACGTCACCGCAGATATTATCCAAGGCTGCATTGGCTCTTTTCCCGAGAGCGGCATGCAGCATGGGACCATGCTCATGTTCCAGATCTGCCATGACGATCTCGTCTGCAGATTCGGGCCGCACGGGCCTCGGGCCTCCTCCACCGCTGGCTAAGAAGAGACGCTGCCCGAGAGGTGGTGATCTCGGCCACCTCAGGGCGTGCCCGGAAGCAGCATGCTCCGCCTTGCCGCCGCCTCGCGCTGGCCTCAAGGCAGTCTCGCCTCAGCTCGGCTCTTGATCAACCCCAACCACTCTCAAACTCGTGCTCGAGGTTTCGAAAGGCCACGCCACTCAAGCGCCTGACCTCCTCCATGACGCTGGCTTCCTGTGACGCAACCTCATCCTTCTGCCTGCCAGCCGCCAAGCGCTCTCGCCGGGCCAGATCAAGGCGCTGCTGCTCGCGCGCTTCTGCCGCCAGCGCCCTCACGCTTTTGAGCTCAGCCGAAGTCAGCCGAGGCCACTCTTCATCGATGCAGGCTGCCTCTGCGAGGCTCCACTTGCCCTCCAACGAAAGTGACACTGGCCGAGTTCCTGCGCCTCGCCTCCTCCGCCGCCTCGCCACCGTTAGCTGCCTGGCCTCGACGACGGCGAGAGCAGGCCTCTCGAGAGGCTGCCAGCACGCCTTGGCCTCTTCATCATCAGGATTCCGCCGCGCGCGCGCATAAGGGCGGCAGCGCATTCCAACCGGCCTTCAAGGGTGCACAGTGCCTCGGCCTCAAGGCGCTGCCTTCACAAGAAGTTTTCACCGAAATGCTCACCGCTGGCCGCCTCTTCAAGAAATCTCTGGCGGCGCGACGCTCCTCAAGGCGCGCCGCGGCATCCTCCATACCATCGACCGCCCCTGCATGCGCCGGAGCCTGAATCAACCACCTCCGGCAGGGCTGGGTTGGCACTCGCGACGGCCGGGCGCGGCCAGGCCGTGGTTCGCCCGAGCCAGCCCATCCTGCACGAGGGGCGCAGAAGCGCCACCAATCGCCGCCCACGCACCAGGCGAAGCCCACGCAGGCTAGCTATGCCTCGAAGGCTCGCGAGGAAGGATCACGCAGGCGCCAGGCTAACAACGCTGCCGACGCCTCCCCCCCGACGCTTCTCACCGCAAAGAGCTCCACCGCTTGGAGCACTCAAGGATCGGGAGGGGGCCGGGAGGACGGCCCACCCGCCTCCATGAGCTCGGCAGAAGGGGCTCAGAGGGCAAGGGATCAAGACGAGCAGCGTAAGAATCAGGAGTCGGAGAAGGGAAGGCTTACTCATGCTGGGCGGCAGTTCCACGCTTCAGCCGGGCGCAAGGGTAATCATCGCGCAGGCCTCCCTTCTCTCCGGAGGGCCTCAAGTTCACGCGAAACGACCCAGTTTTGAGCGCAGGGATCAGCCCGCAGCGAGGGAGAAGTGATCAAGGCTGCTGGCGCTGTGGGCGTCGCCGACGTACCGCTAGCTAGTCACCTCACCAAGAGAAGCAGCAGGGCCCTGGGGCTCCGTCTGCCGGGCGCCATGGCGACTGCCCACACCTCAGCCAAGAGCTGCATGAGCCTCGTGAGCTGCTCCTCACGCAGCACGCCTGGCGCTGTCACTTCGGCGGGGTCCTTCGCCTCGCGCTCGTGTCCCACTCCGCCACTTGAGGAGGAGCCGCTTTGTCGACCGGAAGGCTGTCACCACCATCGGATTCTCGCAGGCCCTGGAGACCAGCGGGCGCAACCCCATTTATCAAGATAGGCATCCGGTTCATTAAATCACCCCTGTTCCGGCAGAGGCAGCAAGGTCCCTTCATGCCGGATGCCACCGGTTAGTCACCAGCTAGGACCAGAGCACTTCCTTAGTGCTTCAGCGTCAGTCTTCTTCCCCGAGCCTCATACGGTCGCCAGTTCACCAAGGCCCACATCCCAAGTGGGAATGGCGTTGAGAGGAGCACGCGGGCGATCAGAACTCCTTCACCACCTAAGGCCACACAGCAAGCGACCTCAGGAACGCTGCTTGCTGCCAGACGAAGATGAGCCGAGGGCTCGAAGCCGCCTCCCGCCCCACTGAATTGGGGACAAGAGCAGGTCGGCTCCGATGGTAGGGGGCTGGGCACCCCACATCCATCGCATAACCACCTCTCGCTGAACTCAGCCTGGGCGGAGGCAGGCTGAAGTCAATCCCCGAGGTCATTGTCTCAGCGCGGGCGACGAAGCTCACGCACGCCGAGGATTGAGTGGGGTCGATAAGGCGCAGGGAGAAGAAGTGGAGCAGCAAGGCAACCGAGGGAAGGATGCCCATCATTGCCTCAAAACGGCGTAAGACCGAGAGGAGAGTAATGGACCCAGACCCGATGCATCACGTGGATCCGATAGTGGGAAAGCACGACATTGAAGAAATCAGAGAAGGGGAACCAGCCCGCTTACGTGGCGCCAAAGAAAATACCGGACTCGGTGACTATCCTCACGATGGTGAAGGCGGACGCAGGCCGTGCCGCCCCTCCCCGATTCGCTGAAGGAGGTGGCCAGAGCTGAACTGACCTTGCCCAAGCCCTCCAGATTGAGTATGATCGACGGTCGACAATGAGGCGCCGCGGCGGCGAAAGCGAGGTGAAGGCGAGGTTTCTTCCCTTTCCCTTCTTCGTCCGGAGCCATGGCGATCGAAGGGGGAAGGGGGAGATTTGAGATTGGATTGGAAATGGAAGCCGGAGTTCGAGAGAGGGAAGGACCGGAGCGCATAAGCGCAGAGAGGGGAACAGATGTGTGCAGCTGCGGTCCGCTTAGCAAGGCGCGAAATAAGGAGGCGGGGAACAAAGTGCCGCCCACGCCCAATCAACCGCCACGCGCCGCCTAAGACCGAGCTGTTAGGGCTCCTGACGCCGTGACTTGCCCTTTCGCCTCTCTCGCCGTCAAGTTCGGGCGCGCTGCGGCCCGGGTTGTTGCCGGCGCTCGGGAACGGGGTCCCCAGACTTGCTCGCCAACGGCCTGTGGCGTGGGCTCAAAGGAGGCCAGACGCCCATCTTCATCAACGCAAAATCAAGACCTCGCGAGGGGCCAAGCCAAGGCGGACGACCAAGAGCTTCCTCGTGCACGGCCTCGCTCAGCCTGGCTCATGAGGGGCGGAGAGTTCAAGGCAGGGTACCTCGCAAGGTGCCCGTGACGCAAGCCATGACGACCAAGGGCCCCTGCCGGCGCCAGCCAGCATGGCGCCCCTCCTTTCCTCTTTGGTGCAAAGGGAGCAAGCGCGGCGGGGAGCATCAAGCAAAGGCACCCTGTTTGGTGCAACAAGACCAAGACCAGCCCCAACGGCTGGAATGCATCATCGTGGAGCCAAGCAAAGGCGTCATCACGAGCCTTTGGCGGCGAGGACCAACTTTAGTCAGATAAGTGTACCCGCTGTTCCCCCTCGAAATGGCCAATTGTTGGCGCCCTCCCGCCAATATTTGGGAAGAGGCCCAGGGCCTTCGTCTATATAAGTAGAGCTAGCCACCATAGGAGGGGGAACGAAGGATCCGCCGTTCGGAATCCAGAGTGAGAGAGATAGAGACCCGATCCTCAAGATAGAGCGACGGGACACCACTTAGCAGTTCACTGCTTCCACCAAGAGACACTGCAAGGCTGTTCTTCCTCAGTCTTGCTCCTCATCAGCCCAAGAGGCAATCCACACACCACACCTTTGGAGTAGGGTATTACACCACGATGGTGGCCTGAACCAGTATAAATCTCGTGTGTCTTGTGCTGCTCTTCTTAGTAGTTTAGGCCCTGCGATTGGCGAGGTACGAGGCGGTGGAGGGTTGGATCTCCGCGCGACCCGAGAGTTCGAACCTTAGGGTCCGCGGAACCCGAAACCGACATTTGGCTTGCTGTAGGTGCGCTGAATCCATATACGCCACCTCGTGTCCGTCGCATCGTCATCACCATGTCCCGCGACAAGCGGGCAACCCAGATCCTTGGGCGGCGTGGCCGCCCACGCAGAGCTCCGCCGCTCGGGCGACCCGTGCCCTGTGCAGCTCGCGGTCCGCAGGGTGTCAGGTCATGGCGACGGCGACAGGCCGACGGCTCTCACACGCGGCAGCGCGGTCGGCGGCAAGAACCTCCAACCACGCCGCGACCACATCAACGTACACCCGCCGGGAGCAAAGGAACTCGAGGGCCGCACCACGGTGGCCCGAGCTGCTGCAGTGTGCTGCTGGAGAGCGCCGCGACATCTGCTGGAGTGAGTGGTGGCGGAGCTTCGGGCCGCCGCCTCCTTCTGCACCCAACTCCCACCTCAGCCGAGGGCGGCCCGCACGGGGCTCCATGCGCTCGCTGGCTCCTGTGCTACTCCAACACCGGCGAAGCTGTCGGTGGCGGGCCGGGCGGGGTTGCCCCCGCCCGCCCAGCGGAGAAGAAGGACTCGACGTAACTCACGGTCTGGCGGACCGCCGACCACCACCCCACGGTGGGCGCGTCAGAAAGCAGCAAGGCACGCTCAGCACTACGGCGTGGCCTTCGGGATGACGGCGCCGGAAGAATACGTGCCCCACATGATGGACCAAGGGCACCCGCATGAGGGAGAACAAGACTCGCTCCTCAGCCCAATCTGGGGGGATGAGGCACCAGAAGCCGCGCTCTTCCAGGAGTCTCGAGACGGTCCCACTGGTCACGCCGGGGGCGACGATTATCGGGTACCGCTACTTCCTCAAGAGCAAACATATGCTAACCATAGGTCGCAGGAGGTATAGGTCGCCACGCCGTATGGCTACCCCGCTCCCGCAGTCTCCTACCCCTCGGGAGCGGGGCACAGGGGGCTGCCGGAGAGGGGCAGAGATCCGACATCACCACCGCGACATCACCACCGCGGTTACCTGGCTAGCTCTACTTATATAGACGAAGGCCCTGGGCCTCTTCCCAAATATTGAGCAGGAAGGGCGCCAACAATTGGCTGTTTTGAAGGGGAACAACGGGTACACTTATCCTGACTAAAGTTGGTCCTCGCCTGCCAAAGGCTCTGTTGATGACGCCTGCTTGGGCTCCACGATGACTGCATTCCAGCCGTTGGGGCTGGTCTTGGTCTTGTTGCACCGAAACGGATGCCTTTGCTTGATGCTCTTGCCTGCGCTTGCTCCCTTTGCACCAAATAGGAAAGGAGGACGCCAGGCGGGCTGGCGCTCGATCGGGCGCCCTTGGTGCGTCATGGCTTGCGTCACGGGCACCTCGTGAGGTACCTGCCTTGAACTCTCCGCCTCCTCGTGAGCCATCCTCGACGAGGCTGTGCTCGAGGAAGCTCCTGGTCGCCCGCCTCATGAGGCTTGGCCTCGCGCGGGTCTTGAGCTGCGTTGATGAAGATGGGACGCGTCTGGGCCTCCTTTGAGCCACGCCGAGGCCGCAGGCAGCAAGTCTGGGACCCCTGTTCCTGAACGCCGACAAGATAGCCCCTGGGCCACGGCGCGCCCGACCTTGGCCGTGCAGAGAGGCGAAAGGGCAAGCGCGAAGCGTCGTGGGCCCTAACAGCCTGCGGCCTTGGGCGCCGCGTGGCGGTTGATTGGACGTGGGCGCCTGCTTCCCCATGACGCCTTGGTAACCGCCCGGATTCGACAGGTCCTTGCATGCAGAGTTGGTCATGATGATCGGTGATCGTGGAGGCCGACAGTTGGCCTCCGCCGGCTATAAGTACGGAACGGCGCGCGCCCTTCCAGTCTATCCTTCTGCTTCTCCTCTTCCTCGTCTCGTCTGGTTGCCATGGCTCCGATCCGCCGGTTCTCCAGGTAAGAGAAGGGAAAGGCTCCCCCCAAAGAAGCGGCTTGCTCTCTGGTGTCAGGGCAGGAGCGTGTGCGAGGAGGCGCCCGTGCCCTGGTGCGTGCGGCCGCCACCAGGGTTTCCTCTTCCCTTGTACGCTCGAATTGGTGGCCCTGAAGGAGGTGACGCCGGGCACCACGAGCGGCGCTGCCGACGACGCCGGCGGGTCACGGAGGTGTGCGTCTTCCCCCCTGGAGTCCACGCCGAGGGCTCCTGCCGGGAGTTCGTGCTTCGCGTCGCCGCGCCTTCCAAGTCTTGGATTCATCTTCCTTCTTTCTTTGCCTCCGTCGTCCAGCAGGGGGAGCCCATAGGTCTCTGGCTGCAGCACGCCGGCTGCGACACCCTCGCTATCGGGGCAGAGGTTGCAGTAGTTGCCCCGGGCGAGGTCTTCATGACTCGAGGCTGGTGCGAGGTCGCCGGGTCTTTGATTTAGGGCGCCCACGACCCACAGGAGCACGATGGTGCTTCGGTGATATCCTTCAAGCTCTTCGACGCGGAGGGTTGTCGGCTGGAGTGTTGCCCCGGGAGAGGCGGTCGGTGCCCTGCTGTGGTGAGACGGAGGCCGACCGACCACTCCCTTGGCAGCTTCTCAGGCGACGAAGGCGCCGGATGATCCAGCGACTCCGCCGAGCTCTTCGCGACGCCGGAGACGAGCGACGACAGCTACAAGCCCCCGAGCCTGCGCCGCTCCCGGAGCAGGGCGAGCTCGTCAGGTCGTCGCCGCCCCTAATCTGGATGGGGTTGGCTCCGGACCGGGTGGCCCACTGTTGATGATGGCGTCTGCCGCGGTGGTCCCTGTTGATAGGACTCCTTAGGATTCGCGTCTTTTGTTCCTGCGAGGAGCCAAGAATGTACCCCGCGGGGGCTTGTAAGATGTTTGTAGCTTCGTTTGTCAATATGATCCTTATTATGAGGCAATGCGGGATGCTCATCTCGTTCTAGTTCAGTTTCCTCCTTTCGGACCTAGTGAGGGCCTGGTGCTCTACGCTGACAGGTCCCAGTCCCAAGGTAACCGGCCGTCCGCTGGTATGCCGGTCGCGATGCCGTGGTCAAGGCCAGGAGGTGAGCAGCCCGAGGTTCGATGAGCCTCCGAGTCGCGATGCTCTGGGGTCCCCATGGCGCTCAAGCAGCCATCATTCGGTGAGAAAGGAGGCGGCGTTGCTAACACGAGTTGCATTGAGTGTGGGGATGGTGTTGCGATGACTAGTGTGTCCGGAGGGCGACTTATCTCGAGGGTCAGGACAATGCTTCTGGTGTGGCGCCAGTCCGTGCCACGGGCGACGAGAGATTGCGTGGCGAGGTCGTTTTAGTGCTCCTTGGAGGGCCCTGCAGTTTCACCACAAAAGGAACAAGAGCTCGCCCGGGCGTCGTTAGTCCTGCCATTAGTTGCTTTGGAGAGGCACGAGAGGCCTCGCGGTGTCTTGGGGCACCCGTGAGCCCAGCCAGAGACTCATGAGGCCCTACCTCAAGGTGGGTTGCGCTGGCTCTGGGCCTTATCTTGAGTGTGTTCCTGCAAATTTGGCGGATGCGGTGCTCTCGTCTTGGTCCCGGCTCTCGGGCTGGTCTCGGCCGTCGCTGGCAAGCCAGTCGCGATGCCATGGACAAGATCAGAGGGTGAGGGCCGGAGAGCTGGTAGGAGCCCTGAGTCGCGATGCTCAGGCACCCCCCCCTTTAACGCGCAAGCTAGGTTAGATGACGCAACTCTACGTCCTCGGGTCCCGGCTCTCGGGCTGGTCTCAGCCGTCGCTAGCAAGCCAGGTCGCGATGACATGGACAAGACAAGAGGGTGGGGGCCGGAGAGCCGGTAGGAGCCCTGAGTCGCGATGCTCAGGCACCCCCCCTTTAACGTGCAAGCTGGGTCAGACGCAACAACTCTACGTCCTCGGGTCCCGGCTCTCGGGCTGGTCTCAGCCGTCGCTGGCAAGCCAGCTCGCGATGCCATGGACAAGACTAGAGGGTGAGGGCGGAGGCGGTAGGAGCCTGAGTCACGATGCTCGGGCACCCCCTTTAACGCATAAGCTGGATTGGATGATGAAACTCTACTTCCTCGGGTCCGGCTCGGGCTGGTCTCGGCCGTCATTTGGCAAGCCGGTCGCGATGCCATGGACAAGACCAGAGGGTGAGGGCTGGAGAGCGGTAGGAGCCCTGAGTCGCGATGCTCGTGCACCCCCTTTAACGTGCAAGATTTCGCCACCGTGAGAAGGCACCAAATAACAAGCATGGTGGAGCGAGAGCATAATCCTAAGGAAAATGCATGAAGGATACATGCCGCTGGGATGGCCCGGCGGCTTGGGATGATGCAGCCGAGGGCGCCCCAACAGGATAAGCTAAAGACATGAAATAAAAGGGATGCGTGCGCGAGGGACGGACCCACGCTGCACTGGGAATAATGCATTACAAGGCGCTCCCAGCGGAAATAAACTTAAAGATGTCACTGGTGATGTTGGGGATGAAGGGTTATTGATGTAGCAGACTCGGTGGGCTGCGGGTGCCGATCCTCACGAGCCCCCAGGCCCGGGGGCCTCGGGAGGCTCCGGAGGCGCCGGCGACTCGTCATGGGCCATCTCCATCTCCGCCAGGGCTGCGGTGGGCCTGACCTCTTGAGCCTCCAGGATGGTCCTCATGAGACGCTGGTGCGCAGCAGCCGCGTTTGGCAGGCCATAATGCATGCGTACGAAGCTGTGGGGCGGACCCTGCATAGCGTCCCACTCGCGAGGGCAGGCGCTCTTGAGATGCGGCTCAGTTGAGCCTGGTATGTCGTGCAGACGCGCAGCCCACCATCCTCGCTGGATGGGGGCCACATCGAGTATGGGCGGCTGCCCTCATGACCCTTGACTCCTGTAGCTCCTGAATGGCCTTGCTGATGAACTCTTGAGGGTTCTGTCCTCTGGTCTTGCTCACCTTGCGAGAAGCGTGCTTGAAACACGCCTCCATGTGGTGCCCAAGCGCCTCCTCGAGACCTTGGCGGGTCGGCGCCCTCAAGGAGAGCCCCGAGCCACGCCTAAGGAGGCGCCAGGCGCTTTCCTATGCGATGGAAGGAGGCTCCCCCTGGCCCGATGTGGACCCGGAGGGGCCTGTCTCTTGAAGAGCCGGGCCGGTCGATGTCTTCTTCTTCTTGGGTGCTACCTCGGGAGGCATCCTGCTGCCGTGGTCTGGGTCTTCCAGCGATGCGGCCTGAAAGGCTCGCTCCAGGGAGCACACTGCATCTCTCTCTTCACAGGGCACCGTGATGACCCCGCCGCTTCCTGGCATCTTGAGGATGTTGTAGCCATGGTGGGTTACGGCCATGAACTTGGCTAGCGCTGGGTACCCGAGGATGGCGTTGTACGGCAGGCGAATGTGGGTGACGTCAAAGTCGGTGAGCTCGGTGTGGTAGTTGTCGCGGGCCCCAAAGGTGACAGGAAGGCGGACCTGCCCAATCGGGACCGTGGAGCCGTCGGTGACTCCGGAGAAGGGCTTGGTTGGCTGAAGGCGATCATAAGGCACTTGAAGATTGTTGAATGTCTCCACGGACGGGGCGTTGAGCCCTGCTCCGCCGTCGATGAGGGTCTTGGTGACTAGCACATTGCGATGATTGGGGAGCAAAGCATCGGAAGAACTCCGGTGTGGCTGCGCGCTTGAGCTGATCCGCTGAGCTGAACATGATGGCGCACGCCGACCGCTGAGAGGGCGCGTGGACTCGAGCTTAGGGAGGACTGCATTCACTTCACGGGCGAACTGCTTGAAGATGCGGTGAGAGGTGGGGCTTGAGCTCCGCCCGGGATGCTGAGCGATCGCACGCGCTTCTGGAAGCCCCCAGCCCTCGTCCCAATGGCGGTCTTGACTCTCCTTGGTGGCGGCGGCAGAGAGAGCCTGCGTTCCCTGCGGGACGATCCTCACGAGGCTGATCCTCCAGCCCCCTCGCGAGGTGGGTCTTGCCAGCGGTCCTCGCGAGGTTGGTCGCGCCACCCTTGGCGCGGTCCGCGGTCTTCCCAGCGTCCTGCATTCCTTCCTCCTCCTCGGCCGTAGCCCCGGTCGCTGCGCTCGGGGCGTCTGCCGACCCTTCCTTCGCGCACGGCCCGGAGCTCTTGACATTCATTGGTGTTGTGGGTGTGGAGGTCGTGGTACACGCAGTACCGGCTGCCCTTAGAGGACTCGGGCTGATCTCTGCCTCGCTTGGTGTCTGGTTCGGCCGCGAGCATGGCAGCCCCCTTGTGCTTCACGTCCTTGGCCTTGGACTTCTTCTCTTCGGGATCCACGGACGGCAGCTCGAGGAGGGAGAGGCGCCCTTCCTCAGCCGTGGCGCACTTGGTCGCCAAGTTGAACAGCTCCAGGGAGGTGCACAGATCTTCATGCATCGCCAGCTCCTCCTTCATCTTGACGTCGTGCATGCCATCAGAGAAGGCAGAGATGATGGCCTCCTCCGTTACCCTGGGGATCTTGAGGCGTGCGTTGTTGAAGCGCTGGATGTACTTTTGCAGGGTTTCCCCTGGCTGCTGCTTGATTCAGCGCATGTCACTCACGGCGGGTGGCCGGTCGCGAGTACCTTGGAAGTTGGCGATAAAGCGGGTGCGCATCTCGGCCCAGGAAGAGATCGTGCCTGGGGCCAGATTCAGGAGCCAGGTGCGGGCTCCGTCCTTGAGCGCCATGGGAAACCAGTTCGCCATGACCTTTTCATACCCGCTGGCAGCCTCGATGCCCAGCTCGTAGAGCTGGAGGAACTCCGTAGGGTCAGCCGTGCCGTCGTAGCGTGGAGGCAGGTCTGGCTTGAACTTGGCGGGCCACGCGACGCTGCGCAGCTCGGTGGTGAAGGCGTGGCAGCCCGCCGCGGCTGCGGGGGGCCTCGGACGGCAAAGAGCTCGGTCTTGCAGGCCTCCTGCGCGCCACGGCCGGGGCAGCGCAGGTCTTGACGCGTCTTGGGGCGGGAGCTCGGGCAGCTTCTGCGGGCGAGAACTTCTTGGCAGCTCTGCTCTTGCTGCGCCGGCGCTGGCGGAATGGGTTCCGCCAGGACTGCGCGCTTTAGGGCCAGCGCCGTCTTGTGGAGGAGGCGCCGAGGCGCCCGGGAGCTTCATCGCCAGGGCGGGTGCGGTGCAGCGAGACGGACGGCGCGGGCCGCCTCCCGCAGCGCGGATGAGCTCGGCGACGGTCGAGCCATTCTTCGTGAGACGTCGTCGAGGGGCGGTAGCGCGAGAGCTTCGTTGGCTGCGATGAGTGCAGCTAGGGCCTCCATGCGCGCTGGCGCGCGCGACGAAGAACCAGCGGGGAGCGGCGTGGCGGTGCGGCCGCCCCGCCTCATGGACGGGTGCTGGGGACGGCGTTGCTCGTTCCCCGCCCGGCCGGTGGCGGCGTTGACAGCAGTGACGGGAGCAGCGAGGGCGCCCGCCGACAGGAGCTGTCTGGGCGTAATGGGAGGCGAGCGGCTCGGCGCTCAGCGAGCCCGACAGCGTCGAACATGGTTCGGTGGTCGGGAAGAACGAGGCGACGAAGGCAGATTCCGCGCACCTACCGGGCGCGCCAAATGTCGGATTTCGGGTTCCGGCAGACCCTTAAGGTTCGAACTCTGGGGTGCACGCGGAGATCCAACCCTCCACCGTCTCGTACCTCGCCGAATCGTAGGGGCCTAAACTACTAAGAAGAACAGCACAAGAGACACGATATTTATACTGGTTCAGGCCACCATCATGGTGTAATACCCTACTCCAGTGTGTGGTATGTGGATTGCCTCTTGGGCTGATGAGGAACAGTACAAGGAAGAACAGCCTCGCGAGGGTCTGTTCTTGGTGGGTGTGATGAACTGCTAAGTGGTATCCCGTCGCTCTAGCTTGAGGATCGGGTCTCTCTCTCTCTCTGGATTCCAAAATGCCTCTTTCCAGGAGACTCTACTATGGTGGCTAGCTCTACTTATATAGACGAAGGCCCTGGGCCTCTTCCCAAATATTGAGCGGGAAGGGCGCCAACAATTAGCCATTTTGAAGGGAACAGCGGTACACTTATCCTTACTAAAGTTGGTCCTCGCCGCCAAAGGCTCGTGATGACGCCTGCTTGGGCTCCACGATGATCGCATTCCAGCCGTTGGGGCTGGTCTTGGTCTTGTTGCACCAAGCGGATGCCTTTGCTTGATGCTCTTGCTGCGCTTGCTCCCTTTGCACCAAAGAGGAAAGGAGGACGCTGCTGCTGGCTGGCGCCCGATCGCGCCCTTGGTAAATCATGGCTTGCGTCACGGGCACCTCGCGAGGTACCCTGCCTTGAACTCTCCGCCTCCTCGTGAGCCAGCCTGACGAGGTTGTGCCTGAGGAAGCTCCTGGTCGTCCGCCCCGCGCGGCTTGGCCCCTCGCGCGGGTCTTGAGCTTGCGTTGATGAAGATGTGCCGTCTTGGGTCTCCTTTGAGCCACGCCGCAGGCCGCAGGCAGGCAAGTCTGGGGACCCCCATTCCCAGAACGCTGACACTTTCCGAACACACAGCAATTCGTTACTCACCTTGCTTCTCCTGGAGCCGAACCTTAACCTCGCCGAGCTCGTTCTCGGTCCGCTCCAGCCTCCGCCTCAATTCAGAGACTTCGGCAGCATGTGAGGTTGCGGCCAACAACAACGCCTGCTTATGCATACATATTACGTTAGTCTCCTGCAACAGAAGATTGATCCTCTGTCCGGTTCTCCTCGCCGAACACCGGACAGTGTCTCAGGGGCTACTGACTACATGGGGTTTTTCTCTTTCTATGTCACTTACCTTGAAACCTGTCAACAGGTTGCTGCAGGCTTCGTTCAGTCCACTCTTGGCAGACTGAACCTTCTCGATCACCGCACCCATAAGAACATGATGCTCGTCCATAATGGAGGCACCTCCTAGTGCCTCCATCAGGATGTTCGGCGCCCCCGGATGGACGAGGGCCACCGGTGGAAGGCGCACCCCCCTCCTTCAAAGGGTGCTGCTCGCCCGACTCCGGAGCCATATGGGTCTCCAGAATCGTATTCGGCTAGGGGCCGAACTGGATACGGCCCTCTTCGCCAGTCTCCATGGGGATTGGCTCCCCCATGTGTCCGGGAGTGGAGGTCTCGCCTTGTGGCGCCTCCCGGACAGCGTCCTGGGCTCCTCCCTTTCATCAGTCGGCTAGGTGAGAAGGCTCTTCCCCTATACCAGCTCATGAAGAAAACCACTTTTTCAAGTCGAATGATAAGGCGGACGAAGTCTTTCTTCAGCTCAAGAAGATGTTGACCACTCCGCCTGTCCTGGCGGCTCTGACTGCTAAGGAGCCCATGCTTCTCTACATCGCCGCCACCAGCCGGGTGGTCAGCACAGTCATAGTTGTGGAACACAAGGAAGAAGGCAAAGCACTACCAGTCCAGAGGCCGGTGTATTACCTGAGTGAAGTGTTGTCCACCTCCAAGCAGAACTACCCTCACTATCAGAAAATGTGCTACGGCATGCATTTTGCCGCCAAGAAGCTGAAGCCATACTTTCAAGAGCACTTAATCACTGTGGTCCGCACTGCTCCACTTGCCGAGATCATTGGAAGCCGAGATGCTTCGGGCCGAGTGGCCAAATGGGCCATAGATTTGGCCCCCTACACCATCTACTACTAGCCTCGCACCGCCATCAAGTCCCAAGCACTGGCCGACTTCCTCGTTGTCTGGGCCGAGACCCAGTACCTGTCGCCAGCACCAGACTCCACCCATTAGCGAATGCACTTTGATGGTTCCAAGATGCGCATCGGTTTGGGAGCCGGCATCGTCATCACCTCTCCCAAAGGCGACAAGCTCAGATATGTGCTGCAAATTCACTTTGCCGCCTCCAATAACGTAGACGAATACGAAGCGCTCATACACAGGCTCCGGCTTGCCAAGGAACTCGGCATTCGCCGGATCCTGTGCTATGCTGATTCTGACTTGTTGGTCCAGCAGTCATCAGGCAACTGAGATGCCAAGGACGCAAATATGGCAAGCTACCGCTTCCTCGTCCAGCAACTCAGTGGATAGTTTGAAGGGTGCGAGTTTCTCCATGTGCCATGAAACGACAACGAGCAAGTCGATGCTTTGGCACGGATTGGCTCTACTCGACAAGAAATACCAGTCGGCGTTGCCCAACAACGCCTCCTCAAACCGTCTGTCAAGCCGTCGCCAGAATCAGACTCCATCTTCATGCCGGCTCCTCCTGAAACAGTCGGATCCGACTTGAGGACCCCAGCAGCCGGTGCGGGGACTTTGGCAGGCAGCTCGGGGACTGCAGCAGTCGCACCCGGCCTGGGGACTGCAGTAGTCGGCCCGGGGACTTCATCGATTCAGCAAGCGGCAGCCGACTCCAACCCGCTGCCTCCCGGCCCAACCGCCCTCGTGTGAGTGGCAGTCCTAGCAGTCGAAGAAATAGCAGCACCTTCATGGACTCAGCCCATACTAAACTTTCTGGTGAATAAAGAGCTGCGGACTGATGGGATCTCGGACCGACAAGTGCAACATCGGGCAACAACGTACACCATTGTCAACAAAGAACTTGTGAGGCGCAGCGTCACTGGTGTGTACCAGCGCTGTGTGGAGCCAGAGACAGGAAAAGTAATCCTCAAAGATATCCACCAAGGCGAGTGTGGTCATGATAACCCACAAGTATAGGGGATCGCAACAGTTTTCAAAGGTAGAGTATTCAACCCAAATTTATTGATCCGACACAAGGGGAGCCAAAGAATATTCTCAAGTATTAGAAACTGAGTTGTCAATTCAGCCACACCTGGATAACTTAGTATCTCCAGCAAAGTATTTAGTAGCAAAGTAATATGATAGTAGTGGTAACGGTGACAAAATTAAAAGTAATATTTTTGGTATTTTGTAGTGATTGTAACAATAGCAACGGAAAAGTAAATAAGCGAAGAATAGTATATGGAAAGCTCGTAGGCATTGGATCGGTGATGGAGAATTATGCCGGATGCGGTTCATCATGTAACAGTCATAACATAGGGTGACATAGAACTAGCTTCAATTCATCAATGTAATGTAGGCATGTATTCAAAATATAGCCATACGTGCTTATGGAAAAGAACTTGCATGACATCTTTTGTCCTACCCTCCGGTGGCAGCGGGGTCCTAATGGAAACTAAGGGATATTAAGGCCTCCTTTTAATAGAGTACCGAAACAAAGCATTAGCACATAGTGAATACATGAACTCCTCAAACTATGGTCATCACCGGGAGTGGTCCCGATTATTGTCACTTCGGGGTTGCCGGATCATAACACATAGTAGGTGACTATACACTTGCAAGATAGGATCAAGAACTCACATATATTCATGAAAACATAATAGGTTCAGATCTGAAATCATGGCACTCGGGCCCTAGTGACAAGCATTAAGCATAGCCAAGTAGTAGCAACATCAATCTCAGAACATAATGGATATTAGGGATCAAACCCTAACAAAACTAACTCGATTACATGATAGATCTCATCCAACCCATCACCGTCTAGCAAGCCTACGATGGAATTACTCACGCACGGCGGTGAGAATCATGAAATTAGTGATGGAGGATGGTTGGTGATGACGACGGCGACGAATCCCCCTCTCCGGAGCCCCGAACGGACTCCAGATCAGCCCTCCCGAGAGGTTTTAGGGCTTGGCGGCGGCTCCGTATCGTAAAACATGATGATTTCTTTTCCTTGATTTTTTTCTCCCCGAAAGCAAATATATAGAGTTGGAGTTGGCGTCGGAGGAGCTCAGAGGCCCACGAGGTGGGGCGCGCCTGGGGGAGGCGCCCCACCTCGTGGACAGTGTGGGCCCCTGGTATTCATCTTTGCAACGATTTTTTATTATTTCCAAATAGACGTTCCGTGGAGTTTCAGGTCATTCCGAGAACTTTTGTTTCTGCACATAAATAACACCATGGCAATTCTGCTGAAAACAGCGTCAGTCCGGGTTAGTTCCATTCATGCAAGTTAGAGTCCAAAACAAGGGCAAAAGTGTTTGGAAAAGTAGATACATCGGAGACGTATCAACTCCCCCAAGCTTAAACCTTTGCTTGTCCTCAAGCAGTTCAGTTGACAAACTGAAAGTGATAAAGAAAAACTTTTACAAACTCTGTTTGCTCTTGTTGTTGTAAATATGTAAAGCCAGCATTCAAGTTTTCAGCAAAGATTATGACTAACCACATTTGCAATAACTCTCAGGTCTCATGTTTACTCATATCAGTAGCATAATCAACTAGCGAGCGATAATAATAAATCTCGGATGACAACACTTTATCAAAACAATCATAATATGATATAACATGATGGTATCTCGCTAGCCCTTTCTGAGACCACAAAACATAAATGCAGAGCACCTTTAAAGATCAAAGACTGACTAGACATTGTAATTCATGGTAAAAGAGATCCAGTCATAGTCATACCCAATATAAAATAATAGTAATGGATGCAAATGATAGCTGCACTCTCCAGCTAGTGCTTTTTAATTAGAGGGTGATGACTCAACATAAAGTAAATAGATAGGCCCTTCATAGAGGGAAGCAGGGATTTGTAGAGGTGCCAGACCTCGGTTTTAAAATAGAGATAAATAATATTTTGAGCGGCATACTTTCATTGTCAACATAACAACCAAGAGATGGCGATATCTTCCATGCTACACACATTATAGGCGGTTCCCAAACAGAATGGTAAAGTTTATACTCCCCCTCCACCAACAAGCATCAATCCATGACTTGCTCGAAACAAAGAGTGTCTCCAACTAGCAACAGTCCCAGGGGGAGTTTTGTTTGCAATTATTTTGATTTAGTTTGCATAAAGCATGGGACTGGGCATCCCGGTGACCACCATTTTCTCGTGAGTGAGGAGCGGAGTCCACTGCTCTTGAGAATAACCCGCCTAACATGGAAGATAACGGTAGCCCTAGTTGATACATGAGCTATTCGAGCATACAAAACAGAATGTTTATTTGAAGGTTTAGAGTTTGGCACATACAAATTTACTTGGAACGGCAGGTAAATACCGCATATAGGAAGGTATAGTGGACTCATATGGAATACCTTTGGGGTTTAAGGGATTGGATGCACAAGCAGTATTCCCTCTTAGTACGAGTGAAGGCTAGCAAAAGACTGGGAAGCGACCAACTAGAGAGCGACAACAATCATGAACATGCATTAAAATTAATAAACATTGGATGCAAGCATGAGTAGGATATAATCCACCATGAACATAAATATCGTGAAGCCTATGTTGATTTTGTTTCAACTACATGTGTGAACATGCGCCAAGTCAAGTCACTTAAATCATTCGAAGGAGGATACCACCCCACTATACCACATCACAACCATTTTAATAGCATGTTGGCACGCAAGGTAAACCATTATAACTCATAGCTAATCAAGCATGACACGAGCAACTATGATCTTTAATTGTCATTGCAAACATGTTTATTCATAATAAGCTGAATCAGGAACGATGAACTCATCATATTTACAAAAATAAGAGAGGTCGAGTTCATACCAGCTTTTCTCATCTCAGTCACTCCATCGTATATCGTCATAATTGCCTTTCACTTGGACGACCGAACGATGTGAATAATAATATGTGTGCACGTGCATTGGACTAAGCTGGAATTCCCCCAAGCTTAGGCTTTTGGCCTAAGTTGGTTCATTGCCAAGGATGGCCTGGCGGATATCCATAGTTGTAGCCGGGGTCGTACTGAAATGCAGCGATTATCGCCTCCCAAGCTGCAGTGTGGCGGCGAGCTGCCTCCGCCCTCCTCTCGTACTCATCTGCCTCCTCTCTGGTAATAACATATCTTCCTTTTGCCTGATAATCAAAGAAGGCAGGAGCAGTGAGAGTAATACAGACCGCACACCGTTTGTCAAAAGATTAGTCGATACTGGAGAGGTGATTCATTCCTCTCGAAAAACTGGCGGTAGACCATAGAATTATAGTCCAAATAAGTAGGAGGCAACTCCATATCATCCTCACGAATGTCAACATCAAGAAAATCCGTTAAGCGGGTTGCATAAATTCCACCAAAGAAATCTCCATTAAATCTATTATTATGCAACCTACGTGCAACAATGGCTCCCAAATTATAAGTATGGTCACCTAACACAGCACTCCTAAGAATACTGAGATCAGGGACACACATGTGACATCCTTCATCTTTACCATTTATGCATCTACCGATGAAGAGAGCAAAATAATGTATAGCAGGAAAATGGATGCTCCCTATGGTAGCTTGCGCTATATCTCTAGATTCCCCTATGGTTATACCAGCAAGAATGTCTCTAAATTCAGATTTACGGGGATCACTAACACTACCCCATTGTGGAAGTTTGCAAGCAGAAGTAAAATCCTCTAAGTCCATGGTATAAGATTTTTCATAAAGATCAAACAGGACAGTTGGAGAATTACGTGAAGATGAAAATTCAAACCTCCTCACAAATGAGCTAGTGAGATGATGGTACTGGGGGCATTTGTCTGCCTCAAAGCTCACAACATTAGCGTTACGCAAATATGCGTTAAATTCTTCCTTGATTCCCGCTCGATCCATAAAATTTTCCGAGGGCCATTCATAGGGCCTCACAGGAGCGTCACTTGGTGGCTCATCATCAGCATCACGCATTGGAAGCCTGGGTCCTTGCTTCCTTGAAGAACCACCTTGGAGCATTTTCCTCAACATATTTCTTCCTCTGAAAAATTTCTGAAATTTTTAGTAACTTCAAAATAAAAGTGAACCAAACTCAATAAAATTGATAGCAACTACTCCTACAAGTTCCTAGAGACTATATCAAGCATTAGAACTACTTGGAACCATATAAATTTGACATGCAAGCTCAAGAACATGGTCACCTAGGCAGCACAAATTTGCAATGATTAGAGCACTAGAACAAAAACTAATTGGACCAATGGAGGAGTCACATACCAAGGAACAATCTCCCCAAGCAGTTTTGTGAGAGGTGCTTTGAGCAAGGAGATCGAAAATCGCAGCAAAATGAGCTAGAACTCGTGCTTGAGCTGGATACTGGTGTTTGTGGGAGGAAGAAGGAGTGTATGGGTGCAGGAATAAGTGGAGGAGGGCCACCGTGGGCCCACAAGGCAGGGGGGCGCCCTGGGCGGTAGGGCGCGCCCTCCACCCTCGTGGCCAGGTGGTTGACCCCCCTGCTGTGTTGTCAGTTCCACAAATCCTCAAATATTCTAGAAAAAATCATATTTCATTTTCAGGGCATTTGGATAACTTTTATTTTCGGGGTATTTTTATATTGCATAGATAAATCAGAAAACAGACAGAAAAATACTATTTTTACTTTATTTCAACTAAATAACAAAGAGTAGAAAGAGGGTACAAAAGATTGTGCTTCTAGTTTCATCCATCTCATGCTCATCAAAAGGAATCCACTAACAAGGTTGATCAGGTCTTGTTAACAAACTCATTCCGACTAACATGGAATCAGAAAATTTTCGAATAACACTATGTTACCTCAACAGGGATATGCACATCCCCTATAATAAGAATATCATATTTCTTCTTGACAGTAGGAAGAGGAAATTCAAAACCCCCAAAAATAATTGATGGAATTTTTCCAATAGAATTGATACTATGAACTTGAGGTTGTTTCCTCGGAAAGTGTACCATATGCTCATTACCATTAACATGAAAAGTGACATTGCCTTTGTTGCAATCAATAACAGCTCCTGCAGTATTCAAAAAGGGTCTTCCAAGAATAATAGACATACTATCGTCCTCGGGAATATCAAGAATAACAAAGTCCGTCAAAATCCTCGTCATCCTTTTTCTTGGATGGTTTGGGAGGAAAAGGCATGGGTTTCTGAACCCAAGGTTCCCTTTCTTTACGATGTTTCCTAGCAACAAAGTCTCTCTTATCATAATGTTGATTCCTTGATCGTGGGTTATCAAGATCAACAACAGGTTCAATTTCTACATCATTATCATTACTAGGTTGAGCATCATCATGAACATCATCATTAACATTTTCACTAGGTTCATGTTCATTACCAGATTGTGTTTCAGCATCAGAAATAGAGATATCATTTGGATTCTCAGGTGGTTCAGCAATAGCTTCACGAGAAGTTTGCAAAGTACTATCATTTTTCTTTTTCTTCTTTTTAGAAGAACTAGGTGCATCAATATTATTTATCTAAGAATCTTGCTCAATTCTCTTAGGGTGGCCTTCAGGATACAAAGGTTCCTGAGTCATTCTACCAGTTCTAGTAGCCACTCTAACAGCATAATCATGTTTCTTACTATTCATTTCATTCAGCAAATCCTTTTGAGCCTTAAGTACTTGTTCTACTTGAGTGGTAACCATAGAAGCATGTTTAGTAATGAATTTAAGTTCACCTTTAACTCTAGACATATAATCACCCAAGTGTTTAATCATATCTGAATTATATTTCAATTGTCTACCAAAATAAGCATTGAAGTTTTCTTATTTGACAATAAAATTATCAAACTCTTCTAAGCATTGTCTAGCAGACTTATAGTGAGGAATATCACCTTCATCAAATCTATAGAGAGAATTTACCTTTACTACCTGTGTCGGGTTATCAAGACCATGAGTTTCTTCAATAGGTAATGGATTAAGATCGTATGTTTCTTCAACAGGCGGTAAATTAAGACCATGTATCTCTTCAATAGGAGGTAAATTCTTAACATCTTCAGCTTTAATACCTTTTTCTTTCATAGATTTCTTTGCCTCTTGCATATCTTCAGGACTGAGAAATAGAACACCTTTCTTCTTTGGAGTTAGTTTAGGAATAGGCTCAAGAGTTGCCTCAGGAAGTGTCCAATTATTTTCATTTGTCAACATATTATTCAATAGAATTTCAGCTTCATCCGGTGTTCTTTCCCTGAAAACAGAACCAACACAACTATCCAGGTAATCTCTGGAAGCATCGGTTAGTCCATTATAAAAGATATCAAGTATTTCATTTCTCTTAAGAGGATGATCAGGCAAAGCATTAAGTAACTTGAGAAGCCTCCCCCAAGCTTGTGGGAGACTCTCTTCTTTGATTTGCACAAAGTTTTATATTTCCCTTGAAGCAGCTTGTTTCTTATGAGCAGGGAAATATTTAGGAGAGAAGTAATAGATCATATCCTGGGGACTACGCACACAACCAGGATCAAGAGAATTAAACCATATCTTAGAATCACCCTTTAATGAGAACGGGAATATTTTAAGAATATAAAAGTAGCGAGATCTCTCATCATTAGTGAACAGGGTGGCTATATAATTTAATTTAGTAAGATGTGCCACAACAGTTTCAGATTCATAGCCATGAAAAGGATCATATTCAACCAAAGTAATTATATCAGGATCAACAGAGAATTCATAATCCTTACCGGTAACACAGATAGGCGAAGTAGCAAAAGCAGGGCCGGGTCTCATTCTATCATTAAGAGATTGCTTATTCCATTTAACTAATAACCTCTTGAGCTCATTGCTATCTTTGCAAGCTAAAATAGCCGCATAAGCTTCTTTATCAAAAATATAACCCTCAAGAATAATAGGCATGTTTTCATCATCAATTTCATCAACATGACCAGTTTCAATAATTTATTTCTCTCTAGCTCTAGCAATTTGTTCATCAAGAAATTCACTAAGTGGCACAGTAGTATCAAGCATAGAAGTAGTCTCATCATAAGTATCATGCATAGTAGAAGTGGCATCATCAATAACATGCGACATATCAGAACGAATAGCAGAAGCAGGTTTAGGTGTCGTAAGCTTACTCAAAACAGAAGGTGAATCAAGTGCAGAGCTAGTAGGCAGTTCTTTACCTCCCCTCGTAGTTGAGGGATAAATTGTTGTCTCAACGTCTTTCAAGTTCTTCATAGTGACCAGCAGATATAAATCCCAAGTGACTCAAAGAATAGAGCTATGCTCCCCGGTAACGGTGCCAGAAAATAGTCTTGATAACCCACAAGTATAGGGGATCACAACAGTTTCCAGGGTAGAGTATTCAACCCAAATTTATTGATTCGACACAAGGGGAGCCAAAGAATATTCTCAAGTATTAGCAACTGAGTTGTCAATTCAGCCACACCTGGATAACTTAGTATCTGCAGCAAAGTATTTAGTAGCAAAGTAATATGATAGTAGTGGTAACGGTGACAAAAGTAAAAGTAATATTTATGGTATTTTGTAGAGATTGTAACAATAGCAACGGAAAAGTAAATAAATGAAGAACGGTATATGGAAAGCTCGTAGGCATTGGATCGGTGATGGAGAATTATGCCGGATGCGGTTCATCATGTAACAGTCACAACATAGGGTTACACAGAACTAGCTCCAATTCATCAATGTAATGTAGGCATGTATTCCGAATATAGTCATACGTGCTTATGGAAAAGAACTTGCATGACATCTTTTGTCCTACCCTCCCGTGGCAGCGGGGTCCTAATGGAAACTAAGGTATATTAAGGCCTCCTTTTAATAGAGTACGGAACAAAGCATTAGCACATAGTGAATACATGAACTCCTCAAACTATGGTCATCACCGGAGTGGTCCCGATTCGTCACTGGGTTGCGGATCATAACACATAGTAGGTGACTATAGACTTGCAAGATAGGATCAAGAACTCACATATTCATGAAAACATAATAGGTTCAGATCTGAAATCATGGCACTCGGGCCCTAGTGACAAGCATTAAGCATAGCAAAGTCGTAGCAACATCAATCTCAGAACATAATGGATACTAGGGATCAAACCCTAACAAAACTAACTCGATTACATGATAGATCTCATCCAACTCATCACCGTGCAGCAAGCCTACGATGGAATTACTCACGCACATCGGTGAGCATCATGAAATTAGTGATGGAGGATGGTTGATGATGACGACGGCGACGAATCCCCCTCTCCGGAGCCCCGAACGGACTTCAGATCAGCCCCCCGAGAGGTTTTAGGGCTTGGCCGTGGCTCCGTATCGTAAAACGTGATGATTTCTTCTCCTTGATTTTTTTCTCCTCGAAAGCAAATATATAGAGTTGGAGTTAGCGTCGGGGCCCACGAGGTAGGGGGCGCGCCCCCACCCTCGTGGACAGGGTGTGGGCCCCCTGGTCTTCATCTTTTGCAACGATTTTTTATTATTTCCAAATAGATGTTCCGTGGAGTTTCAGGTCATTCCGAGAACTTTTGTTTCTGCCATCCAGGTGAGTTGTCTTTCGGTCTCATCTCGGTGCCCTTTTGAACAATCAGTCCTGGACGATTCCCACTCCGGCTCCAAAATTGCAGCTCCTGCCTGCACCTGTCTCTGTGTCTCAGTTTGAGGAAACGTCACTGATTAAAAGGCCTGTAGCTCGAGCTCTCTGTTTTGACGATATTGATGAACCTGTTGCTGAAGCATTTGAGTTTACTGCTGTTCCTAAAGTCACTCTGAGCGTGGAAGAAAGCCCAAAGCCTCTAGAGTCATTGTGGAATCGAGGTCGGCGCGATGGTTTCGCCTAAGTGCGATCGAGATGGCTACCGTCAGTAGTTATTGGGTCATCTCCTAGGAAGCCACACACGGGAAGAAGCGCAAAACTGCACCTCCCAAGCCCGACGATGATCTCGCAGTGCCTCCTCGACGACAATAGTTGATCTTCAAATAATTGGTGCTCGTCTTCGATTGCACGGAGAAAATCTCTACGGATAAGCTTGTTGCTGATCCCTCCGCTCCAACAACGATTGCAAGTTCCGATGATTAGTTTAATCATCCGGGTTTAGGTCCATGGCGTACCATAATCGCCTTTTTTATGTTATTATCTGTTTGGAACTTTGCAGTTTGCATCTGTCTTCTGGGATGTAGGCCATTGTGTGGCTTACTTTTGCTTTACCCTCTTTTGGTCTGTAATGAATCAAACCTCGTTTAGAGATTGGAAAGTACTCTGTTGGAATGTTAGGGTCTGAATTACAAGCGCGTCGACTGCGGTTAGGCAAAAGATCAATGAAAGTGGATGCTCGTTATTTGCCTCCAAGAAACCAAATGCATGCATATTGATCATCGATTCATTAGAAAATTCTGTCCACGGCGTTTTGATAACTTTGTTTATGTACCATCGGTTGGTGCATCTGCTGGTATGGTGGTCATATGGAATTCATCTCTCTTCATAGGCAGCTTAATTGAGGCTAAATCATATGGCATTATTGTGAAGTTTCAATCTAAACAGACATCTGAGTCTTGGTTTCTTGTCTCAATATATGGTCCGTGTCAGGGACCAGCGCGTGATGATTTTGTGCAATGGTTATATAATTTGGATATTCAGCTCGAGGACAATTGGCTGCTTTTAGGTGACTTTAACTTTATGCGTTCCATTGAGAATCGAAACCAGCCAGGTGGTGATGTGAATGATATCTTTTTGTTTAATGAAATAATTGGCCATTTGGGTCTTGTTGAGCTGCCAATCAAGGGTCGTCAGTACACATGGTCTAATATGCAATCCACACCCCTTCTCGAACAAATTGATTGGTTTTTTACATCTGTTGCTTGGACACATGATCATCCCAACACAATGGTCATTCCGCTTGCACGCACTGCCTCTGATCACGTCCCGTGTGTGGTTTCAATTGCCACTGGTATTCCCAAGGCAAAGATTTTTCGATTTGAAAACTATTGGGTTGATTTGCACGGCTTTATGGATTGTGTATCGAGGTTTGGAATCGCATCGTGGATAAATCCTCAACTGCCTTAATCATCTCCGCTAAATTCAAATCTCTTCGTTATGCTCTTAAGAAATGGCATCTTAACCTATCCACAATAAGGCGCCATTGCTGATTGCAACAAAGTAATTGTTTTTTGGATAATATTGAGGAACTTAGGCCCTTGAGTTGGCCGGAGTTCAACTTTCGAAAGATTGTCAAATTACATCTTGAAGATATACTTCATTGGCGTTCATTTATTGGAAGCAACGTTGCACGATCGAAATATTAAAGTTGGTGAGGAGAATTCAAAGTTCTTCCACGCAATGGCAACCGAAAGATATAGGATAAACACTATTTCTTGATCAAATCGAGGATGGGGAAGTGGTTTCGATCATCAACAATTAGCTGGGATGTTTTGGTCTGATTTCAATCGTAGAATGGGCCAAGCAAAAGGTATACAAATGGGTTTTGACCTTGACACATTAATTGACCGTATTGATGGGCTGGAGAGCTTATCCTTACCTTTCACGGATTATGAGGTGGATACGGTGATTAAGAACATGCCTTCGACCGTGCTTCGGCCCCGATGGGTTTTCTGGTCTTTTCCTCAAGACTTGCTGGAATATATTGAAGACAGATTTTATGAAACTGGTCAGGGAGTTTTATGATGGAAAGTGCAACCTGGAGTGTCTGAATACATCTCTCATTACACTCATTCCAAAAAAGTTGAGCCCAGAATATATTGGTGATTTTAGACCCATATCATTGACAAACACTTGCCTCAAGTTTTTAACTAAACTTTTGGCAAATCGGTGCAGAGTGTGATTCTAAAATGTATTCATCGCAATCAATATGGGTTTCTTCGTGTAGATCCATTCAAGATTGCCTTGCATGGTGTTTTGAATATATACATCGATGTAAGGCATCCAAAATATCTATAATCCTTCTCAAACTGGACTTCACGAAGGCGTTTGATACCATCGAGCATGATCTGATTCTCGGATTACGAAATGCAAGGGTTTTGATGACCGTTGGACAGGTTGGATCGATAACATCTTTTCCTCTGGTTCCTCTTGATCCTCTTAAATGGTGTGCTGGTAATCACTTTGTTTGCCGCTCGGTGTGCATGTGGAGACCCATTATCTCCTTTGTTATTTGTGATTGCGGTGGATTTATTGCAGTCCGTGGTCAATGAGATGTGTGCAAGGAACATTCTCACACTGCCCATACCTACCTCTTCACGGGATTATCCGATTGTTCAATATCTGATGACACTTTAATTGTCCTTCTGCGGTGGATGACCAACTCATTGCTTTCAAGGAGATGCTTGAGACCTTTGCTAAGTCAACAGGTTTGAGGGTTAATTTTAGTAAATCATCTTTGATTCCACCGAATATGTCGATGAAGAGGGTCAACGATGGCGGCTTTGCTTGGATGTGATGTTGGCTCTATGCCATTTACTTACAGGATTGCCAATGGGTACTACTCGACCCACAATATATGACTTGCTACCTTTAGTGGACCGCATTGAGAGACGATTATCGCCTCATCCTGTCTGCATTGAATCGGGGTAGCCGCTGCAACTCTTGAAATCGGTTTTATGTTCCATGACAATATACTTCTTGTGTTCCCTTTCACTACCTCAAGGAATTTTGAAACAGATAGAACGTATCATGCGGCAATGCCTGTGGCGAGGCAACTCTGACACGCCAAGACAATCATTGGCAGCTTGGGAGTTAGTTTGTCGGCCCAAAAACCAGGGAGGCCTTGGGGTTTTGGACCTTGGCAAACAAAATGAGGCCTTGTTGATCAAGCAACTCTTCAAATTTTATAATAAGTTGGATGTACCCTGGGTTTCACTTATCTGGGACACATATTATCTTGTTGCTCCGCCCCAAGTAGCATAAAGTTGTGGTTCCTTTTGGTGGCGTGATGTGATGAAACTTTATGGCAAATTTTGTAAGTTGGCCATCCCTCATGTTCGCTCAGGGGACTCGGTGGTTTTCTGGCTGGATCGGTGGCAACTTAATAACGAGGTGGTTGTCATGCAACAGCGTTTCCCATGCTTCATTCTTTTGTCATTGATGACACACTTACCATTAAGAATGTGATGGAGCTGCCTGTCCCGACCGACAATTTTCACCTGCCTTTATCAGTTGAAGCTTTTGAGGAATTCAATCAACTTCAGGCTATAATGCCTCTCATAAACTTACATGAGGGAGTTAGTGACGTATGGAAATGGCCTTCAAAACTGGGGACTATCAATCCGGGATCTACTATTTGTCTTGTTTTTCGAAGTCGTGGTGACCCTCTTTTTCGTGGATCTCGAAATGTGCTTGCACTCTCAAGCTCAAGGTGTTTGGCTGGCTTCTTTTGATGGATCGTCTGAACACTAGGGAAATGATGCAGAGACGTCATTGGATTATCCAGGATGATACTTGTGCCATTTGCTTCTCAGGTTTGCATGAAGATAGAGCTCATCTCTTTTTTGCTTGCAACTTTAGCCAACATGTCGGAATTATTTGGGCATTTCATGGAATGTTCAACCTAATCGACCACTTTTGAAATGGCTTGTGAGGCCAGGAGGGAATTTGGTCAACCGTTTTTCACGAGGTAGTATTTACGGCCACCGAATATTTGGACCCAAAGGAATGGAAGGATCTTGAAATGAGCTGCCCACTTTCAGAGCTTGGAGGAGGAATTTTATTCATGATATTACTCTCTTAGCTCATAGAATCAAGTGTAAATATAGAGATAGACTAACTGATTGGATAGATTCTTTACACTAATCACCCCTGTAAGTAGCCTTCTTCTCCCCTTTTTGTTTACCTTTCTAATTTTGTACAGAATCTATAATTGTTTTAATAAAGGGCTGTGAGGCTGTTGCCTTGCAGTACATAGTCAAAAAAAAAAACTTTTGTTTCTGCACATAAATAACACTGACGGTGTCCTGGACTAGGGGGTACTCACCACATCGTCTCCCGATCAGTTGGATTGGGCCGAGGACCCCCATGGCCGTATACTCATGGGCCAGTCCGGACAGTTGCCGCATACAAGGAAGATTCCACAAGACTTGGCGATCAAGACAAGGATTCCTCCCCACCGGCGTATTCGGCTAGGACTCTTGTTATCCTAGGCGTCTGGTGCATTATATAAACCGAGGCCAGGCTAGTCGATATACAATATACAATATACAACAATCATACCATAGGCTAGCTTCTAGGGTTTAGCCTCCTTGATCTCGTGGTAGATCCACTCTTGTAACACACATCATCAATATTAATCTAGCAGGACGTAGGGTTTTACCTCCATCAAGAGGGCCCGAACCTGGGTAAAACATCGTGTCCTTTGTCTCCTGTTACCATCCTCCTAGACGCACAGTTCGGGACCCCCTACCCGAGATCCGCCGGTTTTGACACCGACATTGGTGCTTTCATTGAGAGTTCCACTGTGTGTTCGGCAAAAGGTCGATGGCTCACCTGCAGATCAACTGCGACTTCGGCATCTTCGTCACTAGCTCGACTGGTCACCTTAGTTCGACCAAGGACTGCGCCCTACCTCCGATCGTCATGTACGGATGAGGGCCTTCATCAACATCAACTCCGATCTCTATCAAGATCATGGAGGAATCATCCAGGGAGCCCGGGGGCTCAACGTCAACATTGCCCTCGGGCGACCGCACTGTTTTTCTGGACAGCGAACTTATATCCGCCGTCACCACCTCCTCGAGCGTCAGTTTGACGATTGCTTCGGTGGAATTGTGCGGAATTGAGTCTACAACAACCCTGGAAAATTTCATCGAGTTCCGATGGAGAAATCTCTGGCAATCTCCGATATACCGGAGCCGCATTGAATCTGGACGAGAATCCGGACGAGTTTAGGGCGTGGTGTCCAGCTTCTAGCTCGGACCTCCTTTGGAAGATCCAACCGTTGATCGGCTGCGGAATTCCTATATCTACCACCCCTCCAAATTTCAGCTCGATCCGACCGTCCAAACTCCGGGAACCTTCCAATTAGTGCATCACTTTTCAGATCTGTTTTCTGCGCGAAAACGAATCCGACCCGAGTTCGTCTTTTTTATGAACGGGATTTCGGACATCCTTTTTGAAGGAAGTTTTGTACGGGGTATTGTGTTTTGTTCCCGAACACATCCCACTAACTTTAAGATCTTTTGAACATGATCTTCAACATCATGCTGGTGTCAAACCAGTCCGGCAATATTGCTCCGGCTGCCGACCGCGCTTAGACACGTCGTCACTTTGTTGAGCCGACCTCAACTTCTTCGGATCATCATCTCGGCAAGCCGAACAAGAGTCCGGCATCGCAAAGGATAAATCATCACCAACATCGCCGCCCCACGGATTACATTGAGCGGGCATACCGGCATCACCGCACGGTCGCTTCATCAAGCCGGCATCGACCACGCCACGACCTGCATCGGCAGGGCCGCACTATTTCTTCTTCAAGCTGGTGTCCATCACGCTGACCTACTTCGACATCTCGGCTGGACCAGGGGCTTCGCCATCTCTTCATCAACCTACTCCGGACACTTCGGCATCACTAGCCGACCAGGCAATGGGTGCGCGGATCGAGTCCCAATTTTGGGAATCACCTTCCTCCGGATTACTACAACAAATAAACCAGGTGCTATTAATCCTAGTATTTTTTTGCTTATTTGGGTTCATTTTTTCCAAGGAATTATTACTCTGGTTTGTCCATCATATGTACACAGGTCTATCAAGTGGTGGCCGCATTATCGACGGTCGCATGATGGTTCGGTCAGTTTCCATACATAGTCCAGCGAACGCCGCATCCGAACTCGAACCGACACAGTGAATTCAGGCCTTGCCATGCCTTTACCGCATCACGCCGCCTCGATCGACATTGACTTGGTGCCAGGCCATATTTCTTTATTACTCACTTTGCATAAATTATTTATTATGCAACGATTTTTTATTACTATTATCTCTGGTTTGCACTATTTTTGTGCATAGGAAAATGATCCACCGGACTATATCCTTTGACGTCACCTCGGCTGGACGGGGGCGTCAACACTTCATTACCCCATGCCAGGGACTTCGGCATCACTCTGCCGTCCTGCATTGACCGTGCTATGTCACCACTTCACAGTGCCGAGCTTTTTGCTCCGCCACCTCGGGACCGGCTTGGGGGATGGAACCTTGTCCCGCATCAAGCTCGGACCGCATCGTCAATACCGAACACAATAACCAGCTAAGTTGCCTTCATTCTCAATGTTTTAAATTTCTAACTTGTGTTCGGTTCGACCAAGCATTATACTTTTTTGGAAAAAGGTTGCTTGTAAATTTTTTTCCTTGTCCAAACTTTGTTCGCACACACTTGACGCGCTACCCGCACTCATTATACCTGGGGGCTTCTTTAACAGAAGCTTATTAATACGGGCTTTATGCCCAACACATGTGTCACACTTCCACATGTTCCTTTTATTCACCATTATATGCATCGATATGACTTAAGTTTTGGCCAAGCTTGGTTGCCTGGCTCCTGTGCTTACCCCTACGTTCCCGATTGTTCGGCTAGGTGGTAAAGGGAGCACCTCTGCGATTTTTACTGCCGGGTCAGCTGGATGTGTACCTCAGACTGGGTGAAGCAGAAAGCTAGCGTTCTTAAGGGAATACTCAGTCGGTGAACTAAAAGATGATTTCGTACCTATTTATTTACCTGCCCCCAGATGTTTTTCTGCTCTTTTCGCAGTCCGGACATGCACTTTAGGGCATGCCTCCCGAGAAAGGAACCCCTAACGGAACTATTCTCCTGGAAGATGTTTCTTACTAACCATGTAATATAACATAACTAGTTGGGCACTTGTCCGATAAAGCACTAATGACCCCTACGCCTGGTCTCCACGCATGCCCCGGTTTTTATAACCGTGAGGGTATTCGGACACACTCCGGACTATTGGGTCCAGAGGTTGAAGCGAAAAGGTCCGCTACGACAAACGATCTACAATCCTGCTAGAAGGCATTCTACATGTCACCTTACATTTTATAGTCAACTTTTACCCAAGTCGCTTGGGGGCTCTTATGTTTATTTGAGCCGTTTCATACTAAGCGTTTTTCTTCTTAGTCGTTGCAAAGTTAAAGCACGGCAGAAAGCACTTTTTTTTTCTAAAGTACAATTTTCGGATTGGCACCGAACACTTGATCTTGTTCAGACGTCATGTTTTTACTGACGTTTTTGGTTTTCCAAGCTTTTGGCACTTTTAACTATTTGTGTGTTTTCAACACAAGTCTCGCAGTGCAACGCCGGACACCTTTAGAGATTCGGATATTGCTATATATGCATCAGTTTCGAATTGTGTCTTCGGTCAATAGTTGGGTTGCCCGGCTCCCGCTTGCTACCTACGCCCGCTTTGTTCGCTAGGTGTGCAAAGGAGAACCATCGCGATTGTGCTTCCAGCTCGCATGGTCAAGCACCTCAGTGGAGAAAGCCGAAAACTGACTGTCACAATAGGTGTAAACTGGCCAGCGATCCGATGACTATATTAAATGACGGGCCATTCATAAAATTGGCCGAAGTGTTTCCGGCTTGACCTCGACTGTCGCCGAACACTACCGGGGGCTATTAACTGGCCTCCCAAACTAAATCCTCGATCTTTTGCTCTTACATTGGAGCTGAGGTTTCATGATCATGCTTAGCATGACAACCCAAAGAAAGGAACCGATAGCGGGACTATTTTCTTTAGAAGACATTTCTTCTGTTAAAAAGTAATATAACATATCTCTCTGCGTACCTTTGTTTATAAAACCGTATGGCCAGATTGCCTTGTCTGTCGTAAATCTTTGCCCTCATAAAGACTTTATAAAGTAGGACAAACACTCCTCGGATATTGGCCGAGAAGGTGGAAGCCGATGGTCGGTCAACAAAGTTTTGTACAATGCGGATCCGAGCATTAATGACGTAAAGTACTTGGATACATAGAGTCATTACACATAATTTGTGATTTTACTATGGATATCGATCCTTAATTCGGCCTCCCGTGCCCGCATTAAGGCTCGGGGGCTACTGGGCTTCGGGCTTATTATTTACAAATATTAAAGGGGCACATCGATCCCCTGATCTGGTATTGCCACCCGACCAGTGTCTCGGGGGCTACTGCATTGCCTGTCCAATGCAGAAAATTTTAAGTGTAATACAGTCTCCGAGGAGATTTTGATCCTCAGGTTGGTCGGCCGCACCCAACCTGAGTCTTGAGGACTGAGCACGCCGCTTTTTGTGTCCCGAAGTATTCTGCCGAGCTAGGACTTGATCCTCAGGCCGATTTTGCAAATCACTTTGAGTCTCGTGATTCTTGGGATCAGCGGTCTTATGTCATCCTTCAGGTGCATCTCGGGTTTTAGACCGATACACACCTTGAGGGCTACTGGCTATATATCTCGTCAGAGAATAAATTGCATCAATAAAAAATATTGACCAAAAATCAGCCCATATTCGGGTGGTGCACCACCTCGGAAGCAGTCCGGCATAAAGCTCGGGCGCTAGTGGCTGGCTCCATAGAGGGCATTTCCGGCATTAAGCTCGGCTAAACTCCTTCAAACTTCTTTGAACCAAGGTGATTTACGACACCTCGGATATAGTCCAGCGTTGGAGCTCGGATACATAGTCCGGCGTTGGAGCTCGGATACAGTCCGGCGTTGGAGCTCGGATACGTAGTCCGGCGTTAGAGTTGGGAAGCAGTCCGGCATTGGTGCTCGGCTGCAAAAGATACCTCGAATGCAGTCCGGCGTTGGAGCTCGGACGCAAGAGGACGCTGCCGCCCGGGAACAACTTCAAACCCGAGGTGTGGCATAAAAACAACAAGGCATTGATAAAGGCCAGAAACTTAAAGGGGCTCCTCGGATACCCGACGTGTAAACTCGTCGAATGCATTTCGGCGATCCTCAAGATCGAAGATGAGAAGATTTGTTGAACCAGTTTTCAAGACCGGCAACCGAAGATGAAGAACAGTTCGAAGAATCGAGGAGCGTCCCTAACTTGAAGACCGGTTCAGGGGCTCGACGGTGTCCTGGACTAGGGGTACTCACCACGCCGCCTCCCGATCGAGTTGATTGGGCCGAGGACCCCATGGTCAGATACTCATGGGCCAGTCCGGACGGTTGCCGTATACAAGGAAGATTCCACAAGACTTGGCGATCAAGACAAGGACTCCTCCCCACCGGCGTATTCGGCTAGGACTCTTGTTATCCTAGGTCTCTGGTGCATTATATAAACCGAGGCCAGGCTAGTCGATATACAATATACAATATACAACAATCATACCATAAGCTAGCTTCTAGGGTTTAGCCTCCTTGATCTCGTGGTAGATCCACTCTTGTAACACACATCATCAATATTAATCTAGCAGGACGTAGGGTTTTACCTCCATCAAGAGGGCCCGAACCTGGGTAAAACATCGTGTCCCTTGTCTCCTGTTACCATCCGCCTAGACGCACAGTTCGGGACCCCCTACCCGAGATCCGCCGGTTTTGACACCGACAAACACCATGGCAATTCTGCTGAAAACAGAGTTAGTCCGGGTTAGTTCCATTCAAATCTTGCAAGTTAGAGTCCAAAACAAGGGCAAAAGTGTTTGGAAAAGTAGATACGTCGGAGACGTATCAGGTCACCACGAGGATTCAAGATCACTTGTTGCCAAAGCTTTCCACCATGGTTTTTTCTGGCCGATTGCTCTAGAAGACGCAAAAGACTTGGTCTAGAAGTGCAAAGGGTGCCAGAAGTTCTGCTCCAAGCCACATCTGTCGGCTTCTGCACTCAAGACTATCCCGACCGCCTGGCCCTTTGCCGTCTGGGGGCTGGACATGGTGGGACCATTCAAGATAGTACACGGCGGCATGACTCATCTGCTTGTCGCCGTGGACAAATTCACCAAGTGGATAGAAGCAAAGCCAATCAAGAAGTTGAATGGTCTGACTACTGTGACTTTCATCGCCGACATCACCATTCGGTATGGCATACCACACATCATCATCACCGACAAGGGCATAAACTTCGCCAAAGGCGCCTTAGCCCATTTCTGCTCGACGCATGGCATCCGACTAGACTTAGCGTCCATTGCTGATCCGCAGTCAAATGGCCAAGTGGAGCGAGCAAACGACCTCATTTTGTCCGGCATCAAGCCCCGACTGGTCGAGCCTCTAGAGCGTTCGGACGACAGTTGGCTTGACGAGCTGCCAGCCGTCCTCTGGAGCCTGCGCACAACTCCAAACAAATCAACCGGCTTCATGCCTTTCTTCCTCGTCCACGGTGTCGAAGCCATCATCCCGACGGACATAGAATTCGACTCCCCTCGAGTCACCATGTACACCGAAGAGGAGGCAAAAGAAGCATGAGAAGACAACGTCGATCTGCTGGAAGAGGGCCGGCTGTTGGCACTCAGCCGGTCCACCATCTACCAGCAGAGTCTAAGCCGATATTACAACCGGAAGGTCAAGCCAAGATCCTTCCAAGAGGGAGACCTTGTGCTCCGGCTGATCCAGCAAACAGCCGGCCAACACAAGCTCTCGGCACCTTGGGAAGGCCCTTTCATCATCAGCAAAGTTCTGGGCCACGACTCCTACTACCTGATCGATGCTCAGAAGCCTAGAGCATGCAAAAGAGACGACTCCGGAAGGAGATAGAGCGGCCATGGAATGCAAATCTCCTTCGAAGATTTTACAGTTGATGTAGTATGTACCACGCTACCTTTAGTATTAAGTACAGAGACTCCTGGTCCCCCGAGAAGAGCTCGGGGACTACCCTCTTTTGTCTATATGATAAGCATTATGCCTATGAATGTGTTATTTCGATATTCTGCCTGGCACCGGGTTCGACCAGTCGGCCCGGGGGCTCGCCGCCTTGTGCTATGTGGTGCTTCCAGCAGTCAGACAAGTAGTGTGTTGGCACCTAAACCTTCTCCTGCCAGAAGCCGCAACTCGCAGAGCGACTGCCCGGTGGGCAGGAGTCAAAGTCAGAAAAAGGGTGTCCACATGAAAAATGGCTAAGTACCCAAAGCATGTACATAGCTCAAGCCGGCTTCCCGCCTCACTGACCGGCTGCTCAGCAGCCGGCCGACCGGCTTCTACTTAATTTGCTAGCGCTCTAGTCGGCTAAGTACTTGTCCTCCCAAAAGTAGCTAAGTACTTGACCCAGCCGCAGTCCGCAGAGCGGCTGTTTGGTTGGCAAGACGACAGCCAAGGGAGGGTGGCAAAGGAAAAAAAGCCAAGGAGCAGAAAGCAAGGAAAGTCGAAACTCGGCGAAAGCACAGATTGTGCGGAAAAATATTTACATGTCAAAAGGCCCATCGACCAGCATTCAACAGAGTTTGAAATACACCCCGCGGGTGGAATTGTGCAAATTTAACAAAGTTTGTCAACACTAATAAAGCAGGGAAAATAAAGTCGACAGCCTAGGGAGCAGCAGAGGGGTCCGGTAGGGTGGCGGAGTCGGTGGTGCCGGTTGGTGGAGTGGACGGCTGGTCAGTCTCCGCTTGGTCGCCTGCAGCAGCAATCGGCGTGCTCGAGCGCGGCTCGTTGTTCGAGGCACAGTCAAGCTGAGGCTGGCCGTCCGCTCTGATCTCTGGCGCATCTTCTCCGCTCTCCTTGTCCTCCTCGTCTTCTCCCTCGTTGTTGGAGTCGATCACCTCGGCCGAGTCCTCGCCATCCTCTGGGTTCAGCCCGAACCACTCCGGTGGTGCCTCGGCACCATTCTCAGCCAGCTCCGGGATGAAGATGCTGGTGTTGGTGTACTCAGCGATCGCCGCCGCCCGTTTGACAAGATCAGCTCCACCACCACCAACTCCTCCTGGGCTTCCTGCCGAAACATGGTCAACTTGGCTAGATTTAGCCAGGGGTACCACGCCTTGACGAACTCCAAGGCCCGGCGTGCTCCTGCCCGGGCCGAGGAACCCTTCCAAGCCTCAAGGCGGCCGGCCGCCACCTCCAGCCAGTCGGCAGTCTGACACGCTGAAGACGATGCAACATCCGATGAGCCGGCCGAAGGCGGGCCTGGATGCTAAGAAGCTGCTTGCTAAGGGTTTGGGGAGCATCGGCAGCGATCTGTGCACCTTACGCCCTCCGTTACTCGCGATAAGCCTCAATAGCCTGGTTGGCGGCGCCAGAGTGGCCAAGGAAGAAGTCTACACGAGCAGAAAGCAAGTAAGGCAGAAATTAGAAGCTAGGAGCCAGCCTGGTCAGCAACTGGCAGCTCAATGAAAGAAAAAAGAAGAAGCTTACCATCAACCATGTCTTCGATATATCGAAGCCGGTAGTCAGCAGTGTCTCTTTGTCGGCCCAGGCGGAGCGTTCGGTCTCGAACTCGGCGAGGAGATTGGACTCTTTCACCTCCGCCTCCTTCTGGGCCTTCTGGAGAAGCTCCGCCTGCTCCGCGAGTTGCGTGACCAGCTGGTCATGCTCCTTGACCAGCTTGCTGCACTCTGCTTCCTTGGCAGGCAACGCGGTGTTGGCTTCGCCCAGCTGCTGCTGCAGGACGGCATTGGCCTTTGCAAAAGAAGAGAAAGAAAAAGACGTCAACAATCAACAAGGACAAAGTGCAGTTGCCAGGGAGATCCGGCCCGACTGCTAAGCAGTTGGCCCGAATCTCGGGGACTACAGCCTGCGGGTGCGCCAGCGTGCCCCCGCAGAGAAAGAAAATGAAGACATACTCCGGCTTTCCGACAAGTCAGCGGTCCGTTGGTCTAGCTCCCGGACATTGGAGTTGAAGGTGGCCACACGAAGGTTATGATAGACCTACAACGAGGATATCACACAAATTCAGCACTCGGAGCTTGCAAATAAAAGTTCCGAGCCGGTGCTCAGCAGCCAGTGTCGGTGTTCTGGGAACGGGGGTCCCATACATGCCTACCTGCGGCCCACAGCGTGGCCAAGCAGCAGGCTGTATGGCCCATCTTCATTAACAAGGCATCCAAGACCCTCGCGAGGGTCCAAGCCTCACGAGGCAGACGGCGCAAGACCTCCTCTGGAGTAGCCTAGCTAGGCAGGCTCACGAGGAGCGGAGATATCAAGGCGGGGCAAAACCTCACGAGGCCCTCGTGATGTGAGCCATGACGAACATCACCAAGTGGGCGCCAGGCGGGCGCCAGCGCGCACAACGTCATTATTTCCTCTTTGGTGCTAAGGAGGCCAGTGCAGGCGAAGAGTACCAAGGCATCAGGCAAAGGTTGCTATATTGGTGCAACGAGACCAAGACCAGGAGGATGGCAAGACGGAGGTCATCGTGGAGCCCAAGACAGCGTCACCACCAGAAGCTTTTCACAGGCGAAGACCACTTTTGTTAGGATAGCTTGTACTAGCTGTCCCCCTTCAAATTTTCCCGCCGTTGTTGGCTCCCTTCCCGCTCGATATTTGGGAAGAGGAACAGGGCCTCTATAAATAGGTCTAGCCACCACAGTAGTAGCCATCAGATCCAGAGACGGGCACAAGCTCGTACGCACAAGAAAACCTCAACCTCAGGAGGCTGTTCTCCCCTTGTACTGTTCATCATCAGCCCAAGAGGCAATCCACCACCACCACACTGGAGTAGGGTATTACACCACAACGGTGGCCCGAACCAGTAAAAACCTCGTGTCGTTCTGTGTTGTGAGTTCATCGAGTTCGTCCGCGAGATCTTAGCGAGCTAGGGCGTAGATCGGTAGGAGGGAAAGACTTCGCGCGCACCCAGTGTTCGAACCTTAAGGGTTTGCCGGAACCCCACATCCGACATTTGGCGTGCCAGGTAGGGGGGCGCCGGAGCTTCTTCTCCACCAACCAGCTCACCGACGCTCCACAGCCACGATGTCCGGCAACTCAAGGGCCGGCTCCGATCGCTGAGCAGCCTGGCCAGCCCGGGCAGCACCGCCTACCCATGAAGATCTCGACCCCGCACTCCAGGCGGCGTGAGCGCCGTCAAACTCCGCCGGGCGCGGACAGCGCGGCCAGTTGTCATCCACCCTCATCCCGCGGCAAGTATGAGCCGCGGCAAGAGCGGCGAGTCATGCCACAGCAACGGCACCGCACTCACGGCGGGAGCAAGCAAACATGCGGGCGGCACTCACGGTGGCAAGGGAGCTGCTGTTAGCTGGCTAATGGATAGCGGCCGGGATACGCTGCTGGAGCGTGTTGCTGAGCTGCTGGATGCAGCGGCGTCGGGAGCACCACCCTTCTGCTATCGACTTCCTCCTCAGGCCACTGCAGGGCCGCGCGGTGAACCTCACCACATCCGTGTGCCATCAACTATGCCGGGAGCTTCATCAACATCAGCACATCCAGTGGCATAGGGGGCTCCGACTCCCCCATGCCGCCCGCGACAAGCACGAGCACAAGCGTCGCCCTTCATGGTCCCAGCTGGATGCCATGCTACCATCCTCAGGACGCCACCCTGGGCCAAGCAACATGGAGCGTGGGGCACCATGGCGAGGTATTCGGGGTGACGGCCCCAGAAGCCTCTGTGCCCCGCATGATGGATCAAGGGTACGCACCAGAGGACGACCTCGGCTCATTCATTGGAGAAGATTGGGGAGAGGGGGCGCTAGGAGAACCACAATGATCGTGCCGGCAATGGCAACTACAGGGTACCGCTAATCTCTCAGGAACATGCTTATGCTAACCATGGGCTGCAGATGAATCAGGTTGCAGTGTCGATCAACGACCCTGGCACGGCGGCACCCGTTCCAAAAAGCGAGACACGCTGGGGGCCGCCGGGAGGGAGCCAGGAGCAAGGTCCCTCCCCGCGGCGCGTGACGCCTGGTGACACCCGGAGGTAGGCCCTCTGCCGGGGAGGCCTCGACAACCCTTCCCCCGGTAGAGGACCTGTGGTCGCCGGGGGCACCGCTGGCGTCCTCTTTCCCTCCTTCGAGTCGTCCCGGTGACCGGTCGGCTCAAAGGAGGTCAAGGGTGGCACAAGGTGGGGCCCTCGTCTGGCGATATGAAGCAAGGCCGGTACCTGTGAAGAAGGCCCAATACCTGTGAAGCTCGCCGCTCGTGACACTCTCACGTAATAATGAGTTGGGGCTGTACACGCCCCAGAGTCTCAGGGGTGCCGGCCTCAGGCCCTGGGGCTCCCTCCCATGCATAGTGGCAGCACTTAGCTCGGCGCTGGTGAGAAGACTTGAAGACCAGAAGACTAGACTAGGTGCCGGACGCGGCCTTTTGCTTTGGATCTCTCTCTCTTTGTAGCTTTGCTTTCTGGATCTGGATTTGAGTTGAAGCTGAGTTTTTATCGATGCGCGCGGGGGAACCTTTTCTCGTTCAAGCCATTTCTTGCCTTCTGAATCTCGCTTTGCCTGGGACTCATGTCTGTCGCCTTCCCCTCACGAGCTCCTCGCGAGCGGGGCAGCGTGAAGCGTGCACGCCCAGTGCGTGCTAGCACTACAACTGGTGCTCACCCCTTGTGGGGCCCCTTCTGACGGGGCGACGAGCTCCGCAGGGTTCTCAGAAACTTGACGCGTCGTGACCCAGCTCAACGCTGGTGCTGGCAAAGGTAAATCACAACCGAGAACATGCATCCAGATTCATGAGTTCACGAGGAAACAAACTCACATCGCAAGGGAAAGTAAAAACTGCAATTTGCTTACATCAGGGGCTCCCCCTCCCAAAATGCTCTTACAAGTTTTCCAAGGGCCATGCCCGAGCTTCGTGTGCAGGATGAAACGACAGGAGAAGATGGGATCAGCCAGAAATGTCGCTCGCTACATCACCCGCGGATGCGTCGCTCGCATCATCATCATCTTCATCAGCAATGTTGCCACCGCCAGTGACGCCCCCGGCGTCGTCGTCAACCACGTCACCTTCGTCTGCGGCGACCACCACCCCGTCATATTCCGTAGTGAAGGCCCTGACCGACGCGTCAATGTTGTGTTGAACCCAACGCGCTAGGTCATCCCAAACGACCGCTGGAATGGGGGCGATGGCGGTGTCAAAATCAAAGTTGGGGTCGGCATTCAGAAGGTGGCTGAAGACACGGGAGAAAGCGCGCTTAAGCAGGCCACGCCCCCTTTCTTCCACAAGCTGGCGAGCTCTGGTAGATCAAGCCTCCAGGCGTGTCACCACCTCAGTGAAGAAGATCATATGGCTGGCATAGTCATTCGAGTGAGGGGCCGGCACCTCCACATCGCAAATATGGCCCAGGGGGGTGTTGGCCCTGTTCCGAAGATCCTGAAGCATAGGAGCGTGCTCACGCTCCAGCGTTCGTCGTTGGAGCACTTCTTCCGTGTTCTGCCGTGCAACGGCCTCGGCGTCATCAACCCGCCTACAAAGGGAGTTCAGCTCGGCGCTGGCGGAGGCCAAGTCCGCCTGCGCCGTAACCTGGGCGGCGGCCGTGGCCTCCGCGCGCCTCTCAGCCTCATCCAGCCTGGGCCTGAGGGTAGCAGCCCTGCCCGCATCCTCTGTACCCGCGAGCTTCAGCTTCAGGTCGTACCTACCCTCCAGGTCTGCGCGAACCTCGGCCACCGGGCGATTCACCTTCTCCTCTACTCTGGCCTCGCGAGCCCTGACGGCATCTTCTGCTTGAGCAACTTGACGTTCCCTCGTCTCTAGTCGCTTGAGCTCGAGGATGCGTTCCACGGCTTCTAGGGCCAGCGTCTTACCGCGCTTCCGGACCTCCTCGTCCTCCGTGGGCGTCCCCCTCAGTGATGCAAGAGCGGCCCAGCGCGCATCCACCTGCTGCTCAAGGGATGCGCTCCAGGCCTGAAGCTCCCACGTGCGTTCCTCCGCAGCCTCGCGACGGCGGTCAGCCTCGCGAGCCTCTTCCAAGGCTCGCGAGCGGGCTACATGGGTGATCTTGAGGGACACCTCGGCCTTCGCATTCTCAAGGTCGCGCTGATAGCGACCGAGGTTGATGGCCACCTTTAGCTTGCGCCGCTCCTCCACCAGCCAGAGGCCTTCAACCTCAAGGCGCGAGTCAACACCAGCGAAGCTTCTTCACCTGGCCGACCATCGCCCCATCGCCTCCCCGGAAGAGCTCGTGGATTTAACCACGCCCGCCTCGCCGAGCTCGAACGCTCGGCTCACCTCGTCCTTCACCTCCGAGGCAGCGGGTGGGGCGCCAAGTGGCGCGCCACCTCCCGGCGGGGGGCTGGGGCTGACGCCGCACCCGACGTCAGCCAGTCCTCGCGAGAAGCCCGAGCCGATCGGGGCACGCTGCATGAAGAGGAGCCAAAGATCGAAGCCAACCAGCCGCTGTCTATGAGCAAAGGAGGGGTCTTGGGCATACCCGCCAGGCTCTACGCCAGACCGTGGGGGGGGGGGGAGTGACAAAGCCGCGGGCTCAGCACGCCACGAAGGTGGAGATGCTCCCCCAACCGATCCTACTCCAGGGGCGATAAGAAGATCAGGAACGCTCAAGGCCGATGGGGGAGTCGAGGAAGGAGGAGGCCGTTTCTCAGGAGGCGCAGCCGCATCGACGGAAGGAGCCCTGAAGAAATGAGGTCAGGAGATGGAAAACAACACGCAAGTAGCCACAACGATACGATACTTACACGTCAACGGCGATGTACTTCCCCCGCTTCGGCGGTCCAAAGATGTTGCTGCCGCTAGGGGATCCTTTCCTCTTGCGGAGCCCCTCGAAGTCCACACAAAGACGACCGAAACGCTGGACGTGATGGCTGGAGCGCGGCAGTGCCGAAGAATAGCTCGGAAGGATATCTTCAGGGCTGCCCGGTTGTGGCAAACAGTTGGGCACCGTTTCACCATGACCTCCCGTGGCTCCTGGAGCCTTGGCCTCAGGAGTCGCAGGCTGCCTCTCCTCAACAACTGGCGCCTCAGGAGGGGGGTGGCAGGCTCCTGAGGACGATGCCCCAGGTTCACCACTTGGCACGTGCTCCTCAGCACTCGAGCCACCGGCCTCCGCCGGAGCTCGCCCACCTGCACTGTCGCTTGGGGCGAGCATAGCACCAGGGGCAAGGAAGGGGACCACGACGACGGGGTTCTCACGAGGCCCCTCCAGGCCGATCGGCCGTGGCCCCCACTCATCAAAATGAGGTATGTTCTCTGCAAGTTCATGCTTGTTCTTGCAGCGGTATAGTAATTCTTCCCAGGCAGTTCAGCCGACAAAGGGACACCCGTCAGGACCTTGAGCACTGTCTGCCACATACCGAGAAGGAGCCCAAACTCCTGAAACCTCATGTGGTCCTGGCTGTTGAGCAAGGTCCACATTGGGCGAGAATGGCGCTGAAGCGGAGCAACCCGACGCTTGAAGAATTCCTTCACCACCATCGGCACGGTCACGCCACGATCCTTCAGCAACCTCAACCTGAGCCATACGTGGGCAAGGCGGGGGCTCATGAGCCGCTGATGGCTCCAGCCGGAGATAGGAACAACGGGCCTTGGCGGTGCCTGGAGCAGAGGACTGAGCACGCCGGCATCGACGAACACCCATCGTGTCCGAAATTCGCCCATGGATGGAGGAAGCTCGAAGTCGATCCCCTCGCCCGCCATCGCGGCCACGGCCTGAAAGCTCACGCACCCTTAGCTTTGCTGAGGGTCAATCAGATGCAATGAGAAGAAATGGCGGAGGAGGGCCACAGAAGGGGCTATGCCAACCATGGCTTTGCACACGAAGGCGAAGACGGCGAGGAGAGTCACGGACTGAGGGTCAAGATGCAGCATGTGGATCTGATAATGCTCAAGCACCGCATTGAAGAAGGCGGAGAAGGGAGGAATCATGCCAGCCCAGAGGGCATCATTGAAGATTGGCACTTCGGTGGCCGCCGAGCTGCGGCGAAAAGGAGACGCAGTTGCCACCGCCTCCCCCACTCGTGGATGCTGGAGGCAAGCATCGGGCGCACCTTTTCCATGGCCTCATCGTTGAGCACCCGAGACCGGCCGAGCACCCGCGCAAAGGACGGAGGCGCAGTAAGCAGGGATAGGGGTATCTTCCCCTTAGCAGCTTGTTTCGGCGCCATGGCGATGGAGCAGGCGGAGCGCAAGTCAGATGGGAGAAACAGAGTCTCGAGGAAGCAGGGGGATTGGGGAAGCAAGGCACAGACAACGGAGGAATAACTATGTAGGCCGCGGGGCCGCATAGCTAGGCAGATTCAAAGGCATCACGGGGAAGCGGAGACGCCCACGTCCAATCAACTGCCACGCGTCAACCAAGGCCACATGCTTTTGGGGCCTGCAGTGCTCCGAACTTGACCCTTGGCTTCGCCGCGAAGCCAAGTCCGAGCGCACCTTGGGCCTGTGGGCTATCACGACGCTCGGGAATGGGGTCCCCAGACTTGCTCGGCTCAAGGCCCACACAGGGCAAAGCAGCAGTCAGACGACCCATCTTCATCAACAAGGCATCCAAGACCCTCGCAAGGGTCCAAGCCTTGCGAGGCGGACGACGCAAGACCTCCTCAGGAGTATCCTAGCCAGGCAGGCTCACGAGGAGAGGAGATATCAAGGTGGTGCAAAACCTCATGAGGCCCTCGTGACGTGAGCCATGACGAACGGCACCAGGCGGGCGCCAGGTGGGCGCTGGCGGTGTTCGGGAACGGGGTACCCAGACTTGCTCGCTCATGGCTCATGGCGTGGCTCAAGGGGTGGCCCAAAGATGGACCATCCTCATCAACACAAGCTCAAGACCCTCGTGAGGGGCTGAGATTGCTGGGCGGATTTGACTGTGGAGCTTCTCGTGCACGGCCTCGCCAGTTGGCTCATGAGGAGGCGGAGAGATCAAGGCGGATACCTCACGAGGTGCCCATGACGCAAGCCATGACGACCGATGGCGCCAAAGGGCGCCAGCCCATGCAAAGGTCCTCCTTCCTCTTTGGTGCAAAGGGAGCAAGCGCAGGCAAGGGTACCAAGAAAAGGCATCCGCTTCGTGCAACAAGACCAAGACCGCAGAACGGCAGGAAGGAAGTCATTAGGAGCCCAAGCCAAGGCCACCACCAGAGCCTTTGACAAAGCGAGGACCAACTTTAGTCAGATAAGTGTACTAGATGTTCCCTTCAAATGGCTAATTGTTGGCGCCCTTCCCGCCAATATTTGGGAAGAGGCCCAGGCCCTGCCTATAAATAGGACTAGCCACCCACAGGATAAAGGCAGCTTGACCCAGCACCCTAATCCGCAGAGAGAGAGAGTGACTGAACTCCCCCTAGCAGTTCAACGCACCAGCCAAGAATGCACTCGCGAGGCTGTTCTTCCTTGTATTGTTCATCATCAGCCCAAGAGGCAATCCACCACACCACAAACTAGAGTAGGGTATTACACCACTATGGTGGCCCGAACTAGTATAAACCCCGGCCTCTTGTGTTGTTCCTTTCATAGCTTAGATCTTAGCGAGGCGGCGAGGTGCAGTGTAGGTTGAGGGTGAAATCTCGCCAAGACACCCCAGTTGTTCGAACTCTAGAGGGTCTGCCGAACCCAAACCGACATTTGCGCGCCTGTAGGTGCGCTGAACTTGTCTTCGCCGCCGTTTTTCGCCGACCACCGATTCATGTCGACGCTGCCGGGCCTGCCGAGCGCCGAGCCGTTATCGCTTCCCGCTGCCGCCAGATGGTTCTATCGGCGTGCCGCCCCGCGCCGTTTCGCCGCCATCTGGGTTAACGCCGCCACTGCCCGCGCGGGAACAAGCAGCAAGCATCGCCCCAATATCCGTCGTGAGGCGAGACGGCCGCATCGCATTCCTCGCCGCCTCAAACTGGTTTTGTCCTGCGCCCGCTGCTTATGGAGGCTCGAGCTGCGCCATCAAGGCAACGAGCTCCTGTAGCCGCTTGTCGACGACGCTCACGAAGAGTGGCTCACCGCTGCCGCTGAAGCCGTCTGCTGCCGCAGGGGCTCTCCGCTGCCCTTTCTTGCTGCATCACAGACCGCTTCATGGGCGATGAAGCTCCGGGCGCCAGCTGCCTCCCCTCAAGAAAGCGCCTGCCCTAAGGCGCAGGGCCCCGGGCGGAACCCGCTCCGTCTGGCGCCCAGCAGCAAGAGCAGAGATGCCAAGAGGTCCTCGCCCCAAGAAGCTGCCCGAGTGCTCCTCGCACCGCTCGCCTCACCACGCCCCGCTTCCAAAGACGCTAAGACCAGCGCTGCCCCAGCTGCAGCGCATGGGGACCCGCAAGACCAGGCTCTTTCATCACCAAAGGCCTCCTGGTACACAGCAGGCTGCCGCGCTTTCACCGGCCGAAGGCGTGAGAAAGTCACAAGGGTCTGCAAGTTCAAGCCTGACCGCCACTGCCACGACGCACGGGCCGACCTCGCAGATTTCTCCAGCTTCACGAGCTGGGCATCAAGCCGCCAACGGGATGAGAAGGTCATGGCGAACTGGTTTCCATGGCACTCAAGGACGGAGCCCGCACTCGCTCCTCGCACGATCTCCTCCTCGACGAGATGCGCACCGCTTCATCGCCAACTTCCAAGGTACTCGCGACCGCCACCGCCAGGAGCGACATGCGCCGCGATCACAGCAAGGGGAGACCTCGCAGAAGTACATCCAGCGCTTCAACAACGCACGCCTCAAGATTCCCAAGGTGGTCGAGGAGGCCATCATCTCTGCCTTTCTCCGACGGTGTGCGTGACGTCAAGATGAAGGAGGAGTCATGATGCATGAAGATCTGTGCACTTCCTTGAGCTGTTCAACTTGGCAACTAAGCGCGCCAGGCTGAGGAAGGCGCTTTTCCTCCTCGAGCTGCCAGCCGCATACGTAAGAGAAGAAATCAAGGCCAAGGACGGAAGCGCAGGGGCCGCCGTGTCGCATCGCGTAACCAGACACCAAGCGGGCGTAGATCAGCCCGAGTCTTCCAAGGGCAGCCGGTATCAGTGTACCACTACCTCCACACCCACAACACCAACGTAATGTCAAGAGCTCCGGCCGTGGCGAGAAGGGAGGATCGCCGATGAGCCGACCACAATGATCGAGGCTACGGCCGAGGAGGAGGAAGAAACGCAGGACGCTGGAAGACCGTGGCCCTTGCCAAGGGTGGCGCGACCGACCAGCGAGGATCGCCGGCAGGATCAGCCTCGCGAGGGAGACTAGAGGGATCAGCCTCGCGAGGATCGCCTGCAAGGAAACGCAGGCCTCCCTCCGCCCGCCAGCCAAGGAGAAATGAGGACCTTCATCGACGAGGGGCTGGGGCTTCCAGAGCCACGCGATCGTTGCATCCCGGGTGGAGCTCAAGCCCCAACCTCTCAACGATCTTCAAGCAGTTCGCCTGCGAAGTGAATGCAGTCCTCCCTAAGCTCGGGCCACGCACCTCTCGTGTGGTCAAGATGCGCCATCACGCTCAGCCTGGATCAGCTCGCGCGCTGCCACACCGAGTCCTCCCTATGCTTTGTTCCCCAATCATCAAGAATGCAAGTCACCAGACCTCATCGACGGCGGATCGTGGCTCAATGTCCTGTGTCCAGAGACATTCAACAATCTCCAAGTGCCTTACAATCAGCTTCAGCCAACCAAGCCTTTCTCCGAGTCACCGATGGCTCCACGTTCCGATTGGGCAGGTCCGCCCCTCACATCTTCGGGCGCGATAACTATCAAGACCGAGCTCATCGACTTCGATGTCGCCTACATTCGCCGCCATACAATGCCATCCTCGGTACCCAGCTCGCCAAGTTCATGGCTGTGACTCATCATGGCTACAACGCTCTCAAGATGCCTGTGAAGCGCGGAGTCATCATGGTGCCTTGTGAAGAGAGAGACGCAGCAGTGCTCCCCGGAGCGAGCCTTCAAGCCGCATCACTTGAAGACCCAGATTGCAGGAGCGTGAGGCCCCCGAGACCGCCTCCCAAGAAGAAGAAGACATCGCCAGCCCCGACCTCAGGAGGCAGGCCCTCGTGGTCCACGCCGTCAGGGGCACCTCCTTCGTCAGATAGGAAGGCGCGCCCCGGCGCCTCAAGCAAGGCTCGGGGCTCTCTCCCGAGGGCCACCGACCTTGCCAAGGTCACGAGGGAGGTGCTTGGGCACCACTTGGAGGCGTGTTTCAAAGCATGTTTCTGTGAAGGAGCAAGGCAAGGAGGGCCAGACCTCGTGAGTTCGCTACCATATCACGCAGGAGTTGCAGGAGTCAAGAGTCATGAGTGGCAGCCGCCGCCACTCCGCCGAGCTCCCCATCCAGCGAGGATGGTGGCTGCGGTCTCAGACGACATACTGTGGCTCAACCGAGCCGCCTCAGAGCGCCTAGCCTCACGCTGGGCGCCGCAAAGGCCCACCCCATAGCTACGCTCAGATGCCCCACGGCTCGCCGAACGCGGGCCAAGCGATTGCATCAGCCGCCTCATGAGGAGCATCCCGAGGCTCAAGAGGCCAGCGCCCGCAGTCCTCGCGGAGATGGAGATGGTCCAAGAGGAGCCACCACGCCCCCAGCCTCCCGAGGCTCCCCGGCCCGGGGCTCGTGAATATCGGCTTCCGCAGCCCACGACGTCCGCTACTTCAACATCCCTTCATCCTCAACATTATCAGTGACATCCTTCAAGTTTCATTTCCACTGGAGCGCCTGTGGCTGCATCATTCCTGTGCCGCATGGGTCCGCCCCTCGCGCGTATCCCTTTTACTTCATGTTCCTAGCTTACTTTGTTGGGGCACCCTCGGCTGCATCATCCCCAAGTCGCCTGGTCGTAACCAGCGATGTCCGCCTCCCCGCATCTATCTAAATGAACTTGTTTCTTCGTGATTAACGTGCTTGACCTAGTTGCCGCTCAATCGACACCAATCGATGGAGCTGCTCCTCCGCCGCACCGCGCATGGGTCCGCCCCCAACGCCGACAAACCTGAACGGCCGAGCTCGTCGCTGCAGCCTCAAGACAGCGCCACTGCTGCCAGCCTTCAAAGGCTCGCCACCTCTCCAAAGCAACCCACAGTTACTACCGTCGCTTGTCTTAGCGGACACTTGTTCTTTTTATGGTGAGCCTGCAGGATCCTTCAAGGCGCAGCGCCAGCGCAGGCCCTCACGGGCGCCTTTCTTCACTCTCGCCCACGCCGAACCGCTTGCACGTTAAGGGGGCATGAGCATCGCGACCATGGATCCCATCGCTCTCCAGCCTCACCTTCGCCTTGTCCACGCATCGCGACCGGCATACCTGCGATGGTCGAGACCCGCCGAGGGCCGGATCCGAGGACGAGCAGAAAGGGAGCAAGGCGCGAGGGAAGAGGCACGCGGGACCTCGCTAGGCAACCTCGCCACCGATGCGCGGACTCTAGTGCCCGCCAGGAAGCGGTTCCCCGACTCGAGATAAGTCACCGAAACACTAGCTGCCGCAGACCATCCTCGCACCCAATGCAATCCCTGTTAGCAACGCCGCCCTTTTCACCGAACGATGGCTGCTTGAGCACTAAAGGGGATTCCTCCCGAGCATCGCGACTCAGGGCTCTTATCGACCCCGGCCGCCACCTCCTGGCCTTGACCACTTACATCGCGACCTGGCATACCAGCGACGGCCAAGCCTGCCTTTGGGACCAGGACTGTCGGGCGCCGAGCACCAAGCCCTCGTGAAGTTCGGAAGGAAGAACTAAGCTAAGACGGAATGAGCATCTCGCACTACTTCATGGCAAGGACTATATTAACAAACAGAACCACATGCACCTTACAAGCCCCCACGGGGCGCGCTTTTTGATTCCTCGCAGGGAACAGATCCTAAAGAACGCAAACTACACGCGCCCCTCGCAAGAGACGCCATCATGAATAAAGGTCAGCCGGGCACCGCGCCAACCTCATCCAGATCGGGAGGTGGCGGCGGCTCGACGAGCCTGGCCCCGCTCCGAGAGCGCGCAGGCTCGGGGCTCAGAAGCTGTCGCTGCTCATCTCCGGAGTCGCCAAGAGCTCGGGCGGAGTCGCTGACCTCCGACGCCCGCCGCCGAGGAGTCGCCGAGGAGCGATCGGGCGAGCCTGGTCTCGCCGCAGCAGGGGCCCCGACCACCTCTCTCGTGGCAGCACTCCAACCGCGCCCGTCTGTCAAGACCTTGAAGAGCATCATGGAAGCCGCTGTCAGACTCGTGGATCGCGAGGGCGCCTTTGTCCGGGCAGACCGGGCGATCTCGCCCCAACCTCGAGTCATGAAGACCTTACCCGGGCGACGACCACGACCTCCGCTCGTCGCGAGGGTGTTGCAGCCGGCGCGGCCGCAACCAGAGTTCCATGTATCCCCCCGCAGCATTACGGGCGGCGAGGGAGGAAGGCGGATCCAAGACCGAGGAGGCATGGCGGCGTGGAGCACAAACTCGGAGGAGCTCGGCATGGACTCTGTGAGGGACACGCGCACCGCTGGACACGCCGACGCCGACGGCGGCGCTGCACATGGCGCCGCATCAATCTCCTGCAGGCCTCAAGGTGGGCGACAAGGGCAGCGGGAACTCGGGCGGCGCCGCCGCACTAAGGCCTCGACACTTCTGCCGGGCGCCATCATCTCGACAAAGATAGGGCTAGCTGCTTTTCGCAGAAGCGGGTCGGGACCTCTCGGGGCCTTTTTCTTCTTCCGCGGAGAACCGACGGATCGAGCCATTGCGGCAAGGTGGAGCAAGGACGGAGAAGAAGGAGAAGCAAGAAGAGATGGACTGAAGGGCACGCACCGCCCATATTTATAACCGGAGAAGGCCAACCACCGACTTCCACGATCGCAGGTAATCATGACCCGCTGTATGCAGTGGACTTGTCAATTCGCAGCCACCGAGGCGTCGTGGGGAGCAGGTCCGCCACGCCCAATCAACCGCCACACGGGCGCCTAAGGTCCGAGGGCTATTAGGGCTCGCGGCGCAGACTTGCCCTTCGATCTCTCTCAGCCAGCTAAGTCCGCGCCGCTTTGGGCCCGGGCTACTGTCATGCCTCGGGAACGGGGTACCAGACTTGCTCGCTCATGCTCAAGGGCGTTGGCTCAAGGGTGGCCTCAAAGATGGCCCATCTTCATCAACACAAGCTCAATACCTTCAAGAGGGGCTGAGATTGCTGGGCGGATTTACAGGGAGCTTCTCGTGCATGGCCTCACCAGCTGGCTCATGAGGAGGCGAAGAGAACAAGGCGGGTACTCACGAGGTGCCCATGACGCAAGCCATGACGACTGGATGGCGCCAAGGGTGGCCGCCACCACAAGCAAAGGTCCTCCTTTCCTCTTTGGTGCAAAGGGAGCAAGCGCAGGCAAGGGTATCAAGCAAAGGCATCCGCTTCGTGCAACAAGACCAAGACCATTGCAACGGCAGGAAGGAAGTCATTGGGAGCCCAAGCCAAGGCCACCACCAGAGCCTTTGACAAAGCGAGGACCAACTTTAGTCAGGATAAGTGTACTAGATGTTCCCCTTCAAAATGGCCAATTGTTGGCGCCCTTTCCGCTCAATATTTGGGAAGAGGCCCAGGGCCCTTGCCTATAAATAGGACTAGCCACCCACAGGATAGAGGCAGCTTGACCCAGCACCCTAATCCGCAGAGAGAGAGAGTGACTAAACTCCCCCTAGCAGTTCATCGCACCAGCCAAGAACAGACCTTCGCGAGGATGTTCTTCCTTGTATTGTTCATCATCATCAGCCCAAGAGGCAATCCACCACACCACAAACTAGAGTAGGGTATTACACCACTATGGTGGCCCGAACTAGTATAAACCCTGCGTCTCTTGTGTTGTTCCTTTCATAGCTTAGATCTTAGCGAGGCGGCGAGGTGTAGGTAGGTAGAGGGTGAAATCTCCGCGCGCACCCAAGTGTTCAAACCTAGAGGGTCTGCCGGAACCCAAAATCCGACAGGCGCCAGCGTGCACAACGTCCTTATTTCCTCTTTGGCGCTAAGGAGGCCAGCGCAGGCGAAGAGTACCGAGGCATCAGGCAAAGGTTGCTATATTGGTGCAACGAGACGAAGACCAGGAGGACGGCAAGACGGAGGTCATCGTGGAGCCCAAGACGGCGTCACCACCAGAAGCTTTTCGCAGGCGAAGACCAGTTTTGCCAGGATAGCTTGTACTAGCTTTCCCCCTTCAAATTTGCCTGCCGTTGTTGGCTCCCTTCCCGCTCGATATTTGGGAAGAGGACCAGGGCCTCCATAAATAGGTCTAGCCACCACAGTAGTAGCCATCAGATCCAGAGACACGCACAAGATCGTATGCACAAGAACACCTCAACCTCAGGAGGCTGTTCTCCCCATGTATTGTTCATCATCAGCCCAAGAGGCAATCCACCACCACCACACTGGAGTAGGGTATTACACCACAACGGTGGCCCGAACCAGTATAAACCTCGTGTCTTTCTTCGTGTTATGTTCGCCGAGTTCGTCCGCGAGATCTTAGCGAGCTAGGGCGTAGATCGGTAGGAGGGAAAGACTTCGTGCGCACCCCAGTGTTCAAACCTTAAGGGTTTGCCAGAACCACACATCCAACCGCCGGCCCGAAACTCGAGGGCTACACCCAGTGGGTGCGCTGGCGCGCCCCCACAGAGAAGTATAAGAATCAAAGATGGAGAAGTAAGAAACATACCCGAATGGCTGCTCGCGAATCCAAAAATGCCTTGTTGCAATGCTTGAGGGCGTCAGCCTCAGCTCGGAGCTTGTCCTGGACATCTAGGACCGCCTTGTTTAAGGCTTCTGTCCCGCCTCCCCACACCCAGTCAGCGGGCGCGGTGCTGGTCGCTTCGGCATACGGGACCGATGAGCTCGTGGCGCCGGCTTCCAGTGGTTGTGGCGCTGAGGCCGCTTTCGCAAGACGACGACACGTTGGTGTGAGGGCCTCAGGAGTCGGGCCCGTCACCACCTCGTTTCCGGCTGGTGGCGCCGGCGGGGCAGCCGACTGCTTGTCTCGCATCCCTCCAGATGGCGGTGGCGGAGGCACGGCCACGTTCGCATAGCGACATCGCCGCCCCCCTCTCCATGATCGGGTGCTCGTCACCGGCTCCCCTAGTCAGCACCGTGAACTTTGGTGGAGGCGGCACAGAGTTCAAGGGAACAACGAATAGCGGCTCCTGGCGGCGCGCGGCTTCTTCAAGCTGCTTCTTCGCTGCGGCATCGGCCTCGGCCTCCGCCAGCTTCTTCAGCGCGGCGGCCTCCGCCTTGTCCGCCTCCGCCTTCTCCAGGCAGGCGGCTTCCTCCTCACGCGCCTCCCGCGCGTTTCGCTCCTGCGCCTCATGGAGGTTGGCGGCCGGATCGATTCACCGGGTGGTGGTGGAAGTCTCCGCCAACCCAATGATGGAGGCAGCGGCCGACATCTCAAGAGAGAGCGAGGCCCTAAGTCAAGGAAAATAAATCATGGAAGCTTAGACAGAATCAACAAGAGAAGAAAATTCAAGGAAAAGGTACTTATGCCGACACCATGGGAGGCACCTTCGGGAGCTTCTGAAACTTGGCCGCCTTTGCGGCGGCCTCCTTCTGGCTGATCGCGGCGGTCGGGTTCTTGGCCTTCTTCGGCACGCTGCCAAACAAGGCCGCCCCCTGTTTACGCTTATGCGTGCCGCCTCGAGCAGTCGGTTTGGCGGAGGGGCCCACGTCCGCCTTGCCGGCACCTCGCGCAGGGCACGGCTCATCTTCCTCATCGTCATCATCGGGCCAAGTCTCGATGCTGCCTCCTTCTTCGGAGCCACCTGCTCCGTCGCCGCTGCCTACAGCGTCATCCTCCAGGGCAGCCGCCCCCATGTCGGGGTCATCCACATCACTCACCTCCCGGTCCGGCTGGTAGTCTCCACCCGGCGCCACGATGGCGGTCGTCGCCGGAGACATATAGATCTGCGTCCAAAAGATTGATTGATCAAGACCAAGATCAAGACCAAGACAAGTACCAAGAAAAAGAATTGAAGAGCTTACTGCAGGCGGTGGGTTGGCGCGGGAGTATGGCCGCTTGCCGAACCGCCAAGACCCCTCCGACAGCTTGAGGTCGGCGATCTCGTTCACCATCCGGGCCACCTCGGCAGTCGGCATGTCCTCGCACGCCCGCCTGGTTGCAGGCTCGCCATCCGATGATCGATGAGGCCGGCCTTGGAGCGGGAGAACCCGACGCTCGATGAAGGTGACCAGCAGGTCGGATGCCATGAGACCCTCCGCCTCCATCAGCACCCGGAGCCGATTGATGGCCGCAGCTACATCGGCCGATATGGGCTTCGGCTTGTAGCCCCAGTTGGCCCGAGGCTTAGCCGGGGGGCCGTCTTCGTAGGGCAGCAAGTTGATGAAGTCGATTGCCGGGTCGACGTTCTCCACGTAGAAATAGGATTTCTGCCACAGTTTCACCGACTGTAACAGCTTGATGGCGGGGAAGACGTTCTTCGGCGATGGCGGTGCACCGCGATGAAGGCACCACACTGGGCCGCCTTCTCCTTGGCGGAGGTGCCCAGTTTCGTGTAGAAGAAATCTCCCCACAACTTGATGGTGGGGAGGATACCGAGGTAGCCCTCGCACGCCGTGACGAAGGTGGACAACAGCGTCACGATGTTGGGCATTAGGTGGTGCGGCTGAAGATGGTAGAACTCCATAAAGGAGTGGAAGAATCCGCTTGCCGGCAGGCCGAAGCCGCAGAGGAAGTGCGAGCGGAAGACGACCCTCTCACCTCCTTGCGGGGCCGGCGAGATCTCTTCCTTCGGCGGCACGCACACCTTGATGAAACCCTCGCCGGGAAACAGCCGTGTGGCGCGGAGGAAGGAGAGATGGTCGTCGATCACGAGCGAGCCATCCCAGTCCCCTCCCTTATCGCGCTCCATGGAGACCAAGCAGGAGCGAGCAAGAAGCTTGAGGCGAAGGAGCCTAACGGCGGTGAGCTACGGCGGCGCCTCGGCGGGGCACAGAGGTGCGGTAGCAGTGAGGGGAGGAAGAAGATGGAAATGGCGAAGGGAGAGGAGGGCGCGCGTGCTCTGCCACTCCCCCTCCTACCCCTTGGGCTACGGGCCGAGGGCGGGCGCGATCGGGATTAATCGCGCCTATGACCCCATGCACTCGCTTATTTTGCAAGTTATCGCGCAATAACTCCTCGAATCGCAACCGCCGCCGCCGCCAGTGATCCGCCCTGCCGCCGAGGCACAATAGTGGCGGACCCGGCCCGCCGTCACGTCCCATCGTGAGCATGGGTTGGCAGGCTGGCTCGGCTGGCTGGCGCTGCGTGGCGTACTTGCAACGGGCGGCGGGCCTAGAGGCTTAGCGAGCACGCCATCTGATTCCCGCCTTGGCGTTTCGAAATCATCACACGAAGCCACTTGGACGCGTCCGACTCCCAACCGGCGGCGCGCCAGGAGACGAACGTGGCACTCAGGAGACCAAGATAGGTCGAATCCTAGCAGGCGGCCCCCAGAGAGGTCGGCCCCTAGCAGGCGGCACACGGCGCCATCGAAGTCCGCACCCCCATTAAGAAGACAAGACATGGTGTGACTACAGTGTAGCCATCACCCCCACGTCTAGGGCGAGGCGTGGCCACAGTGCCCCGTACGGCGGGGATCTCCGCACGGCGCGGCACTGTTGCCACTCTACCCTTGACGTCACTCCTGTCAGGAGGAGCCCTTTTCCCACGACGACCTGTCGGTACGGCCTGTAGGCAGCGGGCCCTACCAGGCAGCGAGAGACTGGAGGACAACGGAAGCCTGACAAGTCGGACCCGAGGGAGGCCGGCCTCTAGCAGGCGTCCCACTCCTCACTCGGGGTCTGTGCGCCATTAACCAAATGAGATACGGTGTGGCTACAGGGATCTCCCACCAGGCGGCGGGACTGTAGCCACGCTCCCCTGACCAAGTATGCATCATTAGCATTACGACCACAAGAATTCAAGAACTGCAAGACTCATGAGCTGCGGGAGCGGCATGTCGACTCAGACAGCATTAATCGGTTGGGCTCCACTAACCGGGCGGGCCCCAAGAAGTTGACGGAGAAGCCATGAGCCGAAGTTACTGACACCGGGTCCTACACCCGCCAGACACCATTGTACCTCGGGGTAGGCCTATATAAACCCCCAGGGCACCCATGCAAAGGGTTCCCAACCTGTTAGAACTAGACTCACACATAGAGAAAGAAGAGAGCTAGCCTGCTTTCTTCTACCTCTAGCATACAGATCGAGGAGCACCATTGTACTCAGTAGTGCCTTAGTGATCATGCGGAGACCCTGCAGAGCAGCACTAGGGGTGTTATCTCCTAGGAGATCCCTCAACCTGGGTAAAGCACGCCCTGCTCGTGTTCACGCCTCATCCCGCTCGGCATCGGGCGACATTCTATTCGCCCCACCATGATAAGCCATCCTTGGCATATGTCGAACCCAACCCCCGATACGAGTTGTTGAATTAGAGTGAGTTTGTGATATAGTGATCGCAACGTGGATTTCACATTTCATGGTATCCCTAGTAAGTTTTTCAATGCAAATTCAATTTTAAAAGATGAACAATATGGAGGTGAGAAAACTTTGTATGTATCAAGCATATGACCACACACACAAACACACACCCACACACACACACACACACACACACACACACACACACACACACACACACACACACACACACACCCACACACGAACACAACAACAATCCAATAAGTATAGTGCATCTATTTTTCCAAATCATGCATGTATGACACGAATTCAAAAATACTCCTTCTGTTCATAAATATTAGTCTTTTAGAGATTTCAACAAGTGACTACATATGGAGCAAAATGAATCTACACTAAAATATGTCAATATACATCCGTATGTGCCAGTCCATTTGAAATCTCCAAAAAGACTAATATTTAGGAACGAAGGGAGTAAAATGTAAGACATGCATGGTCCTCAATTCAATATTTAAAACGAACATAAAACTGAAACATGAATATTAAGTCTAGTACTACAGTACATGCAAATGTTGTGTTAATTAGGCGGAGTTATGATTGTCGGGGTCACCCCCGACCTTAGATAAAATTGTGAAGCTCGCTTAGGGTTGTTTAGATTATATTTGTCCCCACCCTCCCAACCACCGATTGGTTGTGCACCCCCACCCTCCTCCCCGGGAGAATATCATGTGCCCCATATGCTATATGCCGACACGAGTTGCTTGGAGCTTGTAGATCTGAGATATAGCAGCTCACATGATGTCTTAATATTTTTACAGAAACCTTGATGAGTTTGAGAATTGCACACAATTTGTACAAAACTACACAGATGCCCTTGATCCTATATCCAATCCACTGAAGCTCATATCACCGTAGCATCTAAGATGAAGGAGGACATCATATTCTCCCCGTATGTAAGAATATCATGTGCTACCACACCTTAGATGCTTTGGTGATAAGCTCTTCGAGATGTTGATTTGTGACCCAACACCTCCTCGTGGTTCAATGGTTTTTATGAAAAGCCCTTAAAGAGTTCGCCATCGCCATAAGCACAAAGATCGCTCAGATGCCATTGATCTCAGATCAAACGACTCAAGCTCAGATCACCAGAGCATCCAAGCTACGAGAGCACCTTATGTTTTCTCGCACGGAGAATATGAGGTGCCCCAAGACCGTAGATTCTATGGTGATACGACTTCACGGAGATCTAACGGCCCACAGTAGGAGGTTTGAATGTTTTGCAATATACGGCTGAGAGAGTTTGGGAATTGCGCAGAAAGTACAAGTACTACGCATGTGCCATCCGATCACCGATCATACGACCTAGATGCTCATATCACCGTAGCGGTAATTAAGCCACGGGAGCACCTAATATGAGCAACGGGAGCCGTTGGATCCAAGATGCAGCGCACGCACGAGGCCCGAATGTTTTATTTGCAAAAACCTTGGAGTTTTTGGAAATTGCGATAATTACAATGACTACTCCCAAGCCATTGATCTCACTTCCAACGGTGTAAAACTCAGATCACCATAGCATCTAAGCCGCGGGTGGATGTGATATTCTATGTCATTGTCATTTTTGTTCGTGAACTTGCAAAATACGGTAACTCGTGGTTGTTACTTGTCTAACCGCTGTTCAAAAACCTTCAGCATGCTGAAATATCGAACAACACACGGGGTCCACTTGTCATTAATCAAATTTGGACCTAAAACTAACAAATTTGAAAGACTAGATTCGAATCGGCAACCTGACTACAAAGCATAAGTCGATAGCCCAAACAACAACGGTTGTTGGCCTTGTCCCATAACTTGATTTTATACAGTATTACGTTGAGTAGAGTAGAGGGAGTGCCTCGTCAACACGTGCATGATCGTTGACTCACTTACTAGTGGGTCCCAGGCCTGCGATCTCGCTCTTCTCTCCATTGTCTAACCTTTGCACGGGCACACATGAAGAGCGGCGCTAGCTTGCCGTGGTGTTATTTCAACTAAAAAAAAGCTTGGAAAATAGAAGAATCGCCTAGAACAAGAGACATTGTGGCTGGTCGAGACGGAGCTAACCACACCTATCCTCCGTGCCATGTTAGCATGATGAAGCTGTGTGGCTAGTGGGGTGTTTTCGACCGACTGGCTGGGTCCCGAGGTCGAACCATAGGTACTACGTCTGATACAATAAATTTTTACACGCACATTTTTCCTCCATGCCGAGACATGGCACACCCTACCGCGCGGTTTCGGGGTCCTCCCGGGTGGTGCACGCATATATTCTTCCTGACGTGGGACACCCCACCGTGCATTTTCGCCGAAGCAAGTAAATGAGTTGGCAAATCACGAAATACCACCTTTCCCGCCGAGTATTGTACATCAGTGAAGCACGGTGGCTAGCTAGTTGGGCTAGTTCGACCGGTTAGCTAGGCCGCTGCCACATTTGTTTTTTCACCCCTTTTTTTATCTACTTGCTCGCAGGAAATTTATATGATATTTGAGTTTTAGTTAAACACACTGAAGCTTATTTCTAAATTCAAAACTTTTTTTTCGAGCTCGCTTGTTTTCTTATTCTTTTTCCATTCGATCGTTGATCAGAATCTTTGAAAACTTCATAACTAATTCATACTAATCATAAAATGCATATAAGATATCAATCAGCCTGAAAACATCACCTGTATGTGCATGTCATTTCCATTCATGAAAAAAGTGCATTCATGAAAAAAGACATCATATGAGATCAAACCAAGATAGGGACTTTTCAGCACTTTTGTCATGAATGCAAATGACATGCACATATAGGTGATGTTTTTCCGATCATTTTGATATCTTATTTGCATTTTTCCGAGTTATTATGATTTAGTTATGAAGTTTTCAAAGTTGCGGTCAAACGGTCAAAGGGCAAAAGCATGAGAGTAAACGAGCTTGGACAGAAATGAGGGTTTTTTGAATTTAGGGGCAAAAAACACGGGTGTGACACAACTAGGGGCTCAAATGTAATTGTCCCTAAATTTAAATATCCACCGCGGCGTTGCTCTGGTGTTTGAGTGCGGCAAGATTTTTAATTTTTTGATTGAAGGGAGCAGGTGCAACATGTTTTTTAATTTTTTGATTGACGGGAGCAGGCGCGGCAGCAATTAGTCACGATGACTCCTCCTATAAATCCCACTGCTCCCTGATGTGAGAAGTCATCGACTGGTGTTTTACTGTAAGTGCATCTAGTGCCCCTTAGTGATTTTGGTGTATTGAAGACTTATAGGTTAAGGGACTAATGAGTTTATGAGTGTACAAAGGTCTATAAGTCTATGAGGAGTTTGATATTTACAGAAAGTCACCTCTAAAATGAAGTTCTTCGATCAAGACTTTGGTATTCAAGACTTTCTCAAGACTTTGAGAGTGAAGAAATTGTGTGACCTTGAAGACTTGATATTCATTTGAGGAACATGAAGCGTGAAGACTTTTGTTTTCGAAGTTTCGCTTTCTTTCTTGAGTCATAGGAAAGACCGCATCGTTAAAGGGGGTCGAGGAAATACTAAGGAAAAATTTCCATGTGATGCTCAACTCAAAATCCTACACCCACCAATCCTTCGAGTGAAGCCTCGTGGAAATCTCATACAGCTTCACCAATTTCTTCAAGAATAGAGACGAAGTTCTTCTCGTCGCCGAGGAATTTGTTCTCGACCGAGGAGTTAGGAATTCGCCAAAGGCGGATTGCCTACACAAGGAGGAACATGATAGCCCCGAGGAATTTGAGAGTCAAATTTCCGCCGTTGTCGTGCTGAGCGCCACTGTCCCAAAATATCTTATCCACCTAATGGTCATATCATTGAAGGGCATTTACGCCTTATCATGTCGGGCTACTCCCTAGGCTATAAATAGTCGCCTCACAACCACTTCTAGCTGGTTGGCTGCTCCAGAGAACTTGACACTTGTCATTTGAGAGCAACCTATCCTCAAGACTTTGAGCGTAAAATCATTGAGTGAGGAAAACTCAAAAACCAAACCCCTCATAAACCCAAAGTGATTGAGCATCATCAAGAGATTGATCCTGCGTGGATCCGACGCTTGTTACCTTTGAAGACTGTGCTTCTTCCAGACGGTTAGGCGTCATGGTCTAGAGCATCCAAGAGGAATTGTGGATCGCTGAGTGACCTAGTCTGTGAAGGTTTGGAAGTCGCCTGATGTCACAGCCCCAGATCAGCCCTTGCTTGACTTTGCTTGCTCATCATGTCATCATGTTTAAATTCCTAAGAAACTTGAAATGGGGATTGCCTAAACCCTAGCATTAAAGGAATTCACTAGGTTCAACCAAAATATTCTTAGTGAATCCAAATGGCTTTCAAAAATGTTCATCTTTTTCTCGAAAATGCCGAAGCGATAACCGAGGTGTTGCACATTTTTCCATGACATATTTGGTCACCGAATTAAATAATTTAGTATTTGCAATTGGGCATTTAAATGCTATATATTATTTTAAGTGCTCAATTAATTTGACTTAAGTGTGGGCTATTAGGAATAATCCCAACAGAGCCCACAATTATTTGCAGGATTTTGGAAACGTTTTAGTATTTTTAATAAAGCCCAACATTTATGTGAAAATGGAAAAGCAAACTAAATGAAAAGAAGAGAGGGAGAGAAAGGCCAGGAGGCCACTTACCTGGCTGGGCTGCCCACCTGACTGTGCAAGGCCACCTCCTCCTTGCGCTGGGAGGATCGTCAAGGGTCGACGCACAAGGCGCCTCGAAGCTCCACCTCCCGCTTCCACCTCCTCCCGCCTCCCCGCTTGCTCCCTGACCCTCGAGACGCCCACGCAGACCCCTCGACTCTCTCTCACTCTCCTTCGCCTCTCCGCTCTCCCCGGCCTCTAGCCCTCTCCCGAGCAGACTGAACCGCTTGCCGCCACCGACGCTGCTCACCGTAGCCACCGCGGCTCCCTCTGGGCCTCTCATCTTGCCCTGTAGCCCGCCCTCCTCCCGCTACGCCCTCAACGAGCCAGCGACCGGAAGCTCGTGATCAACGCCATCTCCATCTTCTTCATCGCTGGCCACCGGCTCGCCGGGCGTGGATTCGCGAGCCTGCAGACCTCCCCTGCCTCGCTGCTGACTCGCTGGATTCGCCGTGAGCCCTCGCTTTTCCTCTCTCCTCTCGTGCTCGCCGCGCTTTCTAGCCATCGTGGCTATCGGAGCCGATTGTTCGCCGCCATGTCGCCACTGCTGCTACGGCCGCAAGCACGCATCCAAGCTACCACCGAGCTCACCGCACTTCACGAGTCCAACACGCCTAACCGCAGCCCACCTAGTGCCTCGCGTAAAGGTTTAACCCAGATCAATCGAGCTCGGCCGCCGCCACAGCCCCGCCCGGCGAAGCCCGCCGCCCCCGCGACCTCCCTATGCCTGTGTGGATGCGGTCGAGCTGGCTGCCGACAGTAGTCCCCACGCTTTTCCGCCAAGGTTTTTGGTCGCCGCCAACTCGTGGGCGCCGACGTGGCGGCTTAATTAGTGCTTAACCCCTTCTAATTACCCCCGAGATCGACCAAGGCCCTGTGGCTTAGTCAAAGCTAATCAGCCTAGGTTTGACTCGGGGTTAACCCCAGTGTCATTGATGTGTGGCCCCCACACGTCAGGTTTGACCTGGTCAGCCCTGCTGACACCTCTGTGACGTCACGCTGATGCAGTAATTGATTTTCTGGATTTAAGTTTATTCAGGAAATTCGAGAAAATGTCCTAAACTTCAAAAATTCATATAAATTCAACCATAACTCAGAATGAAATAATTTATATATGAAAAATGATCAGAAAAATCTAATCTATCCATCTGTACCATTTTCATGCATGTTAGAACAACTTATACCTGCTGATCAGGTCAAATCAATTAAATGGCATTTAAACTCTCACATATGGAGTTTGAATTTGAACCTAGTGTTCAAACCAACCCCATTTAACTTGTGCTAGATGCATTAGGCCAATCAACAGCATATTGCCATGACATTATCATGCATCATAATTGTTGCATTGCATTGATTGTGTTCTCTTGTTTGCCGGGTATTTGTCCCTCTCAAGAAGACGTAAAACCCACGATGAGATCGATGACACTGATGAAGAGCTATATTATCTTCGGAAGTGCCAGGCAAGCAAAACTCCCTTGTTCATTCCAATATAATCCCACTCTCTCGCTCCTGCTCTCTTTTACAGCATTAGGACAACAACGATTCATCTGTTACTTGCTGCGGTAGCTGAACCCCTTTATCCTCTACATGACCTGTCATTCCAGAGTAATTAGATGAAACCCACTAGCATGAGTAGGAGTTGTTTGAGCCCTATTGTGCCTACTCATTCATGCTTGTTTGTCATGCCTGCTACTGCTTAGAGTTGAGTCAGGTCTGATTCATCAGGAATGAATTGGAATGGTGTGTGAACATGTCCTCATGTGTGTGAGCTAAGTCTGTGAACACGATTTGGTAAAGGTAGTGTGAGAGGCCATGTAGGAGTACATGGTGGGTTGTCTCATTTCAGCCGCCCTCAGAACTGAGTTCTGTGTTTGTGAGCCATGAAACAGCTTACTACCACACATTGGGATCCTTAATTGACTCTCTCGGCTTCTTAACCACCCTTGTCCTTCGTACGGGAGTTGCAAAGTAGCTTCTGGTGTTTGTAGCATGTTGGGGGCCGCACGCAGCGCTGACCTTAGGGGTGGGCTGTGTTGCGGTTGGCACGTGGCACGGTGTACCGATTCGCCTGCTTGGTGTCTCGAACCCTGCACACATCGCTCGGGGTCTTAGTGGAAACCTCGGCCGCCTCCTCATGGATGGAACCCGAATAGGCGATAAACCCAGACTAGGGACTTGAGTGTTTAGGTAGGCGTGGCCGACACCTCACCAAAGCTTCCGCTTGAAGGTTGCCGAGATACATGACGGTACATGGCGTAAGTGGCGCAGAGCGCAGGTGAAGAAGTACACTTCTCGGGTTAATATGATCTATTCTAATAGCCGTGTCCGTGGTAAAGGACTTCAAGGTTGCCTATAACAGTTCATAGACAAGTGAAAGTGGATACTCTAAAATGCGCAAGATAAGCGTGAGTGCTATGGATGCATGCTCTCAGGGAAGGCGGATTGAATCCATAGTGGTGTATTGATTGGTGATTATGTGGACTCGCAGCGCCACCTCAAAAGAGTTACTTGCAAATGTAGTTTAGGATAGTTAACCGATTCAAAGCTGGCTTGCTGCAGCTTAAACCCACCACCCCCTTTGTTGATAATGATGCGTATGTAGTTAGTTCTGATAAGTCTTGCTGAGTACATTTGTACTCACGCTTGCCTATTTTATGTTTTGCGAGAGACGCCAATCTCGCTAGTAGTTCCGCTGTGGACTTCGACGCTTAGCTTGATACCTCATCTATGATCTTGTGCCCTCGGCAGATCTCGGCAGATAGTCGTGCTTCTCAGCCTTTTTTCATTTGTAGATGTCTCGACTCAGACATGTTAAGCTTCCGCTTGTGCTTTGACTTTATGTTTCAATGTTGGGTCATGAGACCCATGTTTGTAATATCCCGCCTCGGAGCCTAATGAATAAATACTTGAGTCAGAGAGTTATGTTGTGATGCCATGTTGTATTTACACATATCGAGCATATTGTGTGTATGTTTGAAATGCTTGGTATGTGTGGGATCCCGGCTAATCTAGTTGTTTATCCTTGGCAGCCTCTCATATGGGGAAATGTAGTCTAGTGCTTCCTTAGCGATAGTAGTCCGCTACAGCCCGGTTCACTGAGTCCTGCTAGCCCAGACTACCGCTTCCGACACTTGACTGGCCGCATGTGTTTCACTTCATTCTCGTGGTTCTGCCCCTTCGGGAAATGTCACACGGTGACATCCCGAGTCCCGCTTAGCTCGCTACAGCCCGGTTACCGGAGTCTCGTTAGCCCCTGCTACAGCCCGGATTCACACGTTGATGACCGACATGCTCGATGTGATTCATGTATCCATGGGTTAGTGCCGCATTGGGTTCACGACTAGCCATGTCGGCGCAGGTTCTCTGTCATATGGATGCTAGCGACACAATCATATACATGAGCCAAAAGACGCAAACGGTCCCGGGCCATGGTAAGGCGACACCCGTGGGAATACCGTGCGTGAGGCCCCAAAGTGATATGAGGTGTTACCGGCTAGATCGATGTGACTTGGGATCGGGGTCCTAACACCTGAAGACTTACCACGAGTGATTGGACGAGGTCTGTGTGACCTTAGTTCAAGGAGAATACGGTGAGGACTTGGTGTCCCTGAGCTGCGTGCTCAGCCGATCGGGTGTCCGGACTGTGTGTCCTCGAGTTTAAATACTCACCGCTCCAACCAGACGCATAACCGAGATAGCAGTTGAACTGGTCTACAAATGATTGTCTTCACCAACCTTACTGGTTCTATTTCCTCAACTCTTTCATTTCCTCATTACTGTGTTGAGTGTTTGTTCATATCTCTGTTTGAATACTTTGATCAAGACTTTCTCAATTTCCTCGCTCAATTTCTTCACCTGCTTGTCTTCATCTTGTGTTATCCCTGTTTACGCTTTCCGTACTCTGTGATTGTCTTCATTTCATCATGATGACCATGCCCACATTCTGTTATGCTTACTTCTGAGTACTTACTCCGCTGCAAGTAGTTCTTCACTTAGGAATTTCCTCACCGGCAAATTCCTCATTGAAGAATTCATAAAAATTGCCTATTCACCCCCCTCTAGTCGATATAACGCACTTTCAATTGGTATGAGAGCGAGGTACTCCCTTGTTCTGTGTCATTTTGGTTTAACCACCTGGAGTTTTAGTTATGTCGACCGCAGGTATGATCAAGATCTCGGCTGGGTGTCCTACGTTTGATGGTACGGACTACCCCTACTGGAAGAACAAGATGCGAATGCATCTTGAGGCAATTGACAACGATCTCTGGTATGTTGTGGAAAATGGTGTTCCCTCTGTCTCACCCTCACTGAACGCTAACGATGTGAAGAGATTCAAGCAACTCGATTCTCAAGCAAAGAATATCATATGTGGCCATCCGAGAAAAGGACAAGATGGAAGAGTGAGTGCTTTGGAAACTGCTAAGCTCATCCGGGACAGGTCCAAAGTAATGAAGGAGTCTCAACTCAAGCGTGACTCTCGAGTTGATGTTCTTCGCAATCTCTTCAACCGCTTCAAAAGACTCGACAATGAAAATGTTCAACAAACCTTCGATCGCCTCACTGACATCTCAAATGAGCTTCAAGCGCTTGGTGCCACTGACATCACCGACCATGAGGTGGTGAAGAAATTGTTGAGATCACTTGATTCCTCATTTGATATTCTGGCACTGATGATACAAGAACGTGCCGACTACAACTCACTAGATCCCGTAGATATCCTCGAGAGGCTAAATACTCATGAGTTCCAGCTTGCTGAAAAGAGAGATCTCTATGGTTCGAGCTATGGAAAATCACGCGCCTCAAGGCCAAGGTCGGTCTGAATCTGAATGTGAAGACTCGTAGTAGCCTTGGTGATCCTCAAGAATTGGGCCAGAGCTAGCACGCTCGTGAAGAAGTTCCAGAAGTTCTCAAGACGTGGTCGCTTTGGAAAATCCTCAAGGAGCAGTGATTCCTCATCCAGTGACTATAAGAGAAGGCTATGCCACAAATGCAAGAAACCTGGTCACTATATTCAAGATTGTCCTTAGTGGCAAAAGGAATTAAAGAAGAAGAAATCGTCAAAATCTTCATCATCAAAATCCTCGAAGTCTTCATCTCACAAGAAGAGCAGCTCCAAAAAGGCTCGGGCATTCATTGGCAAGGAAATGGACCCTGAAGCTGAATCTTAGGAACATGAGGAAGATGAAGCATCAGAGGAGGCCGAGTCTGGTGTGGCAAGTCTGGCTCTCGCTACTGCATTCGTCAGCAAGTCCATCTTCAACTCTGAAGAAACTGACCTCAGCAACAAAGCTGATGAAGATAGTGATGACTACTCTCCCACCTATTGCTTCATTGCAATGGGTGCCAAGGTACTCAAATATACCTCCTCTGAATCTAGTGAAAATGAATCTGATGATGATATTGAACCTAGTTATACCAAACTTGTTTGCATTGCCACTAAACGACAAACGGCCTTGGAAAAGTTTCAAAGCATGCTAGACAAAAGTGATGATATGTTGGGTGAAGAAATGGATCGCACGAAAGCCCTGACTAAAAATCTTCAGAGACTTCAGTCTAGGTTTGACAGCCTTCAAGGTCATCATAACACTCTCTTATCTGATCATGAGAAGCTTTCTTATGAATTGCTTCAAAGAAAGCAAGATCTTGAGAAGCTAAGAGTGAGTTATGAAGATCTTCAGAAGGAGCGCGATTCATTGCTAGCTCAACAAATTAGCGCTTCTCAGGAAGAATTTGTTCCTCCATGCTTAAAGTGCATTGAACGTGAATCTGCTAATTCTTCACCTGAATGTTCAAATACTTCAACTGTTACAAAATCTTCACCTGTCCCTGTTTTCACTAATTCCTCATCTGAGGACATTGCTAGTATCACTGACGATGCAGGGCTGAAGGAATTGTACATGATAGGCATGTACAAAAGCCTCAAAGGGCATCAGACTCTTTGTGATGTGCTTAAAAAGCAGATCCTCAACAGGAACCCTAGGAAAGAGGGTATTGCCTTTGAGAGGAAACTCAATGCTGATGGAACATATTGGAAGCCTGAGCAGTACCCCAAAACCTCATGGGTTGCTGCAAAGGGATCTCCAGTTGATCCATCTAAATTATCTGGCTTTACATGTGAATCTCCTCATTCTTCTGATGAGTCATTTGACTCCAACTATAAACTGTTCAAAAATCAGAATGGTGAAGTATTTGCTAGATATGTTGGCACTAACTGCAGGAAGAGTTCTCCTATGAAGAAAATCTGGGTTCCCAAGAAATGCCTTGAAAGTCTTCAGGTGAATGTCCTCATGACACCACATGTGAAGAATAGGAACCCCAGATCAAACTCTTCATATGTACCAAATTCTTCATATGGATCCAAGTCCTCATACGGACCAAATTCCTCACGTGGATCAAATTCCTCAAAAGGATCAAAGTCCTCATATGATTCTCATCATGCTAACAACTCTGTTTCGCAGGGTAGAGCTAAGGGCTATGAATATGTGCATTATTCTTCAAACCAATATGTTCATAAGTCCTCAAGAATTTCTACTTATTCATATGCTTACCCTAACCCCTCTTATGTGAAACGAAATGGATTGGCCTCTATGCCACCATTCTCATATGGAGCTCAGAGAGTGATGAACTCTTTGCCACCCCTTCAGATGTGGGTGGTGAAGAAAAGAACTAATCTTTTCTACAGGTCAGGTCTCCAAAGCAGCTTTAACGTCTCAAGAATTTGCTGGGACTCGACAACAATGCTCGAAAGGACGCAGCTAATCATGAAAAATGAACTTTCATTTCACACGCCCTCATATCGCTATATTTTTTTACTGCTTGATAAAATTCATCTGATGAAATTGATATCATATTCTTCACTGATGAAGTATATGAGATCGTAAGTTGCACTAATTCATCTGCAGGATGATCAACCCAAATCCAATGAGTGGGTCCTCGATAGTGGATGCACAAATCACATGACTAGTGACAAGAATCTATTGATGGATGCTCCCTTATCACCGCCACATCTCAAGCATATCATCTTTGCTCGACAAAGGAAAAGTCGTATTGGTCTAGGTAAGGTTACGATCTCTAAGGACATACACATGGACAAAGTCATGCTTGTTGAGTCCTTAGGATACAACCTCATGTTAGTCTCAATGCTCTGTGATCTTGATATGGTTGTTGTCTTTGGCAAGTTTCGTTGTGTTGTCATTATGGAAGTCGACAATTCCAAAGTCTTCAAGGCTTTAGGAGAGGAGACTTGTATATTGTTGATTTCTCTACAGACCACAACCAGCCGGTGTCTACTTGCAAAAGCTTCAGAAGGCTGGCTATGGCATCGACGACTTGGTCACGCAGGCATGAGGAATTTACACATGCTTGCGAAGAAGAAGCATGTCATTGGCATTGAGAATGTCAAATTCCTCAAGGATCACTTGTGTGGAGCCTGTGAACCTGGAAAAATGACCAAGGCCAAGCATCCAACGAAGACTATCATGACCACTAATCGTCCATTCGATTTGCTTCACATGGACCTCTTTGGTCCTAATCATTACTCAGCAGTCACTAATGATGCATCTCTATATGGCTTTGTTTTTTTATGATTACTCTCGTTATACATGGGTACACGTTGTTACTTACAAACATGAAGTGCAGGAAGTCTTCAAACGATTTTCCTCGAGGGCTTCAACCAACTATGGTGTGAAGATCAAGCACATCAGGAGTGACAATGGAACTGAGTTCAAGAATTCCGGTCTTGATGACTATCTTGATGAACTTGGTATTACTCATGAGTTATCTCTCCTTATACTCCTCAAAGAAATGGCGCTGTGGAGCGCAAGAACAGAACTCTTGTTGAGATGGCTCGCACTATGCTTGATGAATACAAAACGCCTCGTCATTTTATACCGCGTTCCACATCATCAACAGAGTATATCTTCACAGATTCTTCAAGAAGACTGACTATGAACTCCTCACTGAAAAGAAACCCAATGTGAGTTATTTCAAAGTCTTCGATGCTAAATGGTGGATTAGAGATCCTCATCACAATGCTAAATTTGCACTGAAAGCACATGAAGGTTTTATTCTTGGTTACGGAAAGGACTCAGACACTCCGTAGTCTTCAACAATGTTCTTACAAGATTGTTGAAACTGTAGATGTGCGGTTCGATGAAACTAATGGCTCGCAAAGAGAGCACCTACCTTCTCGTGATAGATGAACCAGCACCGAGGATTCTATCAAGTTCAAGGCGATCGAGGATGTCATTCCCATCAAGAATCTGTCAAGAATTCATTCCGAACATGAAGAACGTCGAGCTGATGCACCAAGATAATGTCAAGAAAATGGTGTCAAGAAAATGCTGATCAAATTCTCGACGACAACCAGCCCATCCTCGCTGCAAAAAGAAGTGCAAGTTGACAAGATCATCGATGACATTGAAGCACCAGGTCCTCTCACACTCTCAAAAGCTTCACATTTATCTAACTTTTGTGGGCACTATGCTTTTGTCTCTATCACAGAGCCCACTAAGGTAGATGAAGCATTTCTGGAGCCTGAGTGGATTCAGGCCATGCAAGAAGAATTACATCAGTTTGAGCTCAACAACGTCTGGGAAATGGTCAAACATCCAGATCCTCGTAAGCATAATATCATTGGAACAAAGTGGATCTACCGCAACAAGCAAGATGAAAATGGCCTTATGGTGAGGAATAAGGCACGACTTGTAGCTCAAGGCTACACACAGGTTGAAGGAATTGACTTCGATGAAACTTTTGCACCTGTTGCTAGACTTGAGGCTATTCGCATATTGCTTGCTTATGCTAACCATCATAATATCACTTTATATCAAATGGATATGAAAAGTGCATTCCTCAATGGTAAGCTTGAGGAAGAAGTATATGTTGCTCAACCCCCAGGTTTTGAAGATCCAAAGGGGGTGAATAGGCGATTTTTATGAATTCTTCAATGAGGAATTGCCGGTGAGGAAATTCCTAAGTGAATAACTACTTGCAGCGGAATAAGTACTCAGAAGTAAGCATAACAGAATGCGGGCATGGTCATCATGATGAAATGAAGACAATCACAGAGTACAGAAAGCGTAAACACAGGATAACACAAGATGAAGACAAACAGACTGAAGAAATTGAAGTGAGGAAATTGAGAAAGTCTTCACCAAAGCCTTCAAACACAGATATGAACAAACACTCAACACAAGAATGAGGAAATGAAAGAGTTGAGGAAATAGAACCAGAAGGTTGGTGAAGACAATGATTTGGTAGACCAGTTCCAACTGCTGTCTCATTTGTACGCCTGGTTGAGCGGGCCGAGTATTTAAACTCGAGGACACACAGTCCCGACACCTGGCCGCCGAGCACGCAGCTCAGACACCAAGTCATCACCGATTCTCCTTGAACTAAGGTCACACAGACTCGCCCAATCACTGTGGTAAGTCTTCAGCGACTTCCAAACCTTCACAGTCTCGGTCACTCGGCGATCCACAATTCCTCTTGGATGCTCTAGACCATGACGCCTAACCGTCTGGAAGAAGCACAGTCTTCAAAGGTAACAATCATCGGATCCATGCAGGATCAATCTCTTCAGTGATGCTCAATCACTTTGGGTTTGTAGGGGTTTGGTTTTGGGTTTTTCCTCACTCGATGATTTTCACTCAAGGTCCTCGGAGGATGGGTTGCTCTCAAATGACAAGTGTCAGTTTCTCTCGGAGCAGCCAACCAGCCCGACATGATAAGACATAAATGCCCTTCAATGATATGACCGTTAGGTGGATAAGATATTTTGGGACAGCAAGGCCAAGAAGATAAAGAACGGTCGGAAATTTGACTCTCAAATTCCTCGGCTATCATGTTCCTCATCGTAGGCAATTCACACTAGCGAATTCCTAACTCCTCAATCGAACAAATTCTCATGACTGTAAGAACTTCATCTCACATCAAGAAATTGACTGAACTGTATGAGATTTCCAATGGCTTCACTCAAGGGATTGGTAGGTGTAGGATTTTGAGTTGAGCATCACATGGAAATTTTTCCTTAGTATTTCTAACCCCTTTAATAGTACGGTGTTTCCTATGACTCAAGAAAGAGAAAATGAAACTACGAAAACAAAATTCTTCACGCTTCATGTTCCTAAAATTAATACCAATTCTTCAAGGTCACACCAATTTCTTCACTTTCAAAGTCTTCATAAAGTCTTCAGAATATCAAAGTCTTCAGTTGAAGAACTTCATTTTTAGGGGTCAACTTTCTCTGTAAATATCAAACTCCTCATAGACTTATAGACCTGTGTACACTCATAAACACATTAGTCCCTTAACCTATAAGTCTTCAATACACCAAAATCACTAAGGGGCACTAGATGCACTTACAATCTCCCCCTTTTTGGTGATTGATGACAATATAGGTTAAGTTTTCAGCAGGGATAAACATATGAAGTGTAAATACTGATATTGAGGAATTTGATTGCAAGATATAGAAGAACTCCCCCTGGAGATGTGCATAGTGAGGAATTTGCTTTTGAGGCAATGCACATTTGAAGAGTTGAATCATGGAGATCTCCCCCTATATCTTGTAATTCATACACGCATTTGACATATAGTATGAAGAATTTGAAATGCATGATGAAATATGGTGACTAATGTAATTCAGCATGCGTGTATTAACACATAACGAAGAATAAGCATGCAGAGGAACACATCAAAAGTATCAGAGCACAATCGGGTTTAAGATTACAACTCGATCCAATAAAAGTTTTAGAAGAGCGGGAGTTGTAACTTAGCAAAAAAACGCCCATATAGTAGACCCGCTTGAAGACTAACTCAAATTTCTCCCCCTTTGTCATCGAATGACCAAAAGGATCGAAACTGAGTTCTAACGCCCCTGAAGAATATCAAGTTGATGGAGGAGCGCCAGCATTGTCGCGGTCAGTTGTCGTAGTAGGGCCTGCCGCAGTGTCATCCACGTCTTCATTTTCATCAGTGTCACGCGATGAAGAATAGGAGCTGGCCACCAAGGAAGGAACCTTGACCTTCTTGAATTTCTTTGGTGGAGGTGCGTATCACCAAATTCTTCCTTGAGACCCATGTTCTTCAGATCTTCGCTTGTAGAGATGAGATAGAACAACCCTGCACGGTTGAAGGTTTCATGGAGGTAGTATTGGTTTTTCTTCACCGCATTGTGTGCTGAGGTCATGTTGTGAAGAATTGAACCAAACTGACGCTTGACCCATTTATGATTGCGATCAACTTTCTGATGAAGACTGAGGAGTAACTCATGATCAATCATCACCCTGGGTGCTGTGGCTTGAGGATTTTGCTTGGCAGAGTTGTTGGCAGCAGATTCGTGTGTGGCAGAGTCATCGTTGGTGGAGTAGGATGCAGCCTTCATAAATTGACCATCCAATGGACGAATGCCTTCATCTATCACATCGCTTGCCTTGCCTTTGTCATCACCGAGGAAAATGTCCGCTTGAGGACTTCAATTGGAGGCAAGTAGCTGCAGTGGTTCAGAGTATCAGCCTTGTAATTGAGTGAAGACCTTGTCCTGATGAACCTCATAATCCATGGTGCATAAGGCTTCAGCTCAAAAGGTGACATAGCAACGTTTGCCAGAGTCCACATGAAGAAATCATGGAAGTTGACGGGAACACCATGAATGATATTGAAAAGCATATTCTTCATGATGCCAACGACTTCTTCATCATTTGAGTCGTGGCCTTTGATAGGACTCATTGTCTTCGTCAGAATGCGATAGATAGTCCGAGGCACATATAGTAATTCCTTGACGAGGAATTTGGTTCGTTGAGGCTGCCCTGGCTTCAAAGGCTTCATTAGAACTTGCATGTAGTGATTTGTAAGCTCAGGTTCGCTGTAGATGCAACGAGCACCATCAAGGGGAGGACTGAGTGGGAGGGCACGAAGCAATTCAGTTATTGGTGCCTTGTAGTGAGTATTTTCGTCATCCAGTCCAAGACCCATGAGTTCACATCTTCGTAATCTCCGTGATGTGCAGATCGCATAGAATTGAAGAATGAGTTCTTCATTCCAATCACAGATGTCAAGCAGAAATTCAGCAATCCAGATCATGAAGAACATTGAGGACCTGCTCAAGCCCGGCAGAGATTCCATGTCCACGTGAGGAATATGTTCATGATCAAGACTTTGTCTTTGTTGAATAGCACAGAGGAATAGAAGTTGGCTTGACTAGCAGTCCGTAAACGCCTCTTCCTTATGCGAGCAGTAGTCATATGGGTTTTAGTCAAGGAAGAATACATGCTCGCCAAGAAATCTTCAGCCTTGAACTTTTGCTTCGCTGAGAATGGATTCTTTGGCTTTGGCAAGGAGTGTCATGAGTTGCATCACTACCTCAGAATCGTAATCTCGTGTTCTTCAGCCGAGGATTTTCTGTTCCTCTTCATATGCAGTCTCAAGTGTTCAAAGGATCAACAGCAGAGGTTCTTCAAAGACTAGTGGCTGGAATTTCTTCATGCACTGACGAGGTGGGATGAGTTTCTTCAGAGCCCATTTGAACTGTTGGTGCAGGGGACTGGGGAATTTGTTGTATTGGAGTGAAGAGTGGGGAATTTGGATGCTAACTGTCCCAAAAGTCATCGCTCATCGCTGGCGCTGAAGCTTCCAATATCCACATCTTCTTCAATTTCTCAACGCCACCTCTTCGGGCCAGAATTGAGGCATTGGTGAGGAAATGATTGGTGTTGAAGGAACGATCCACTTCAATTTCTTCATCAATCTGCTCCGACGGCAAGCAGCGTAATGATTTTCTTCATCAGATCCGCTAGGGATATCATATTCTTCACCAAAAGGAACAAGGTCCTTTGATGGAATGGAGGAAATCGGAAAAGCATCAATTGGATTTGCAAAAGAGCTTGTCATAGGCTTCATCTTCTTTGGGGCTGAAGATTCTGAAGCAGTAGATGCTTTCCTTTTCTTCACTGCAGCTCGCTCTGCAGCCTTGGTCTTATTCACATCTGATGCAAATGGAAGGATAGGAGTTGGTGTAGGCGCGGGAGGAGCTGAGAAATCTGTTTGAATTTCTTCAGCGAATCGATGCAGCTGTTCTCGACTTCTTCGCTTTTTTAGGCGCACCACTAGTGGATGCCCCGGCAATTTCTTCAGCCGGCTGGAATGGAGTCATCAGCCTCGAACTAGCATTGTCTTCAGCAGTGAAAATCATCAGCGGTGCGGCATGTTCTTCAAGAGGGCTGAGCAGAGGCTCCAGCCTGAGGAACTTCTTGTTGCGTTGGAGCTGCAACATTTGTGAACATCTTGGTTAGGTTTACAAATCTGACTTTGGCTCCTTGCCAATCAGCATAGTAGGCATCAAAGTCATCACGAGGGTTTTGATTTGCATCGATCTTGAGAAGATCATCGTGTCATTCGACAAAATTTTCCTCGTGAACTTCTTTTTCCTAAACTCGAGCCTTCTTGATCTGCTTAGCCTTCTCAAATTTCCATTTCTCTTCAGAGATGAAATGGGTCAAGATGTGACTTTGGCCAGAGTCAAATGAATATCGTATAGGGGTGTCTGGATCCTGTGCCGTAGATCAATGTACTCGAGGATCGCCTTTGATCCAAAAAGCAATGGCACAGTGTGCCTTTGGCTCTAGCGGCCCTTTCTTATCGGGCCTCGATGATTTCGCAAGTTCATCATCATCACTTCATCATCGATGGCACTTGAAGGCAACCTGTTTTTCTTCGGACTTGGCCGAGGACCTCACCAGTCCGCTGCCTTTTTCTTCAGCAGAGTGGGGCCTCGTGAGGAATTTGGTGCAGCCGAGGAACTTGCCGAGACACCAGAGGCAATAGAGATGCTCGCAGTCCTTTGGCACGGGCCGATGCATGTGTGCCGAGGACTTTGGAGGAGCTGCTGAGGACTTTGGAGGAGGAGCTGAGTATTTGGGAGGAGCAGGAGCAGCATGAGGAACTGGCCGTGAGGGCATTGAAGATTCTGGCCGTGAGGGCATTGCTGAGGATTTTGGCCGTGAGGGCACTGCTGATGAAGCACTTGGCTTGTGCGCTGGCTTCTTTGCCATTGATTTTCTCGGGCTTGACAGGGCCTCAAGTGGCAGCAGCAGAGCAGTAGTCTTCATTGAATTTCCTCACCGCGCTTTTGGCTTGTCTCGCCAACTCTGGCTTGGCGCTGGCCCATTCTTCAGAAAATCCTCACCACGCTTGATGTCGGTGGGTTAGCTTCTGTGCCAATGGAGCTTTGGGCATGGAGGATTAAGAGCGAATTTCTTCATGTACTTTGGAGTAACATACCTGTATTCCTCCATTCTCTTGCCCATCTCCTTTCAATCCTCAGATGCACACCTTGCGCTGATTTTTGTTCTCCTTTCCGAACTTGGCCTCATCAGGTGTGCAATAGTCAGCTTATAAGTCCTCGTATTTCAAAAGCAGTCATGACCTCAGCCCTTTCTCCTTTCCGGGCTTCTTACCGTCAGCCATAGTCTTTAGATGAGGAATTTGAACAATCGAATTCACTGAAGAAGTATGAATCTTATCTTCAAGGAATGCTGCAAATGAGTTAAGTTGATGAGAACCTAGTGATTCAGCAGCGGACATGAGTACCTGTGAATAGAGTATAGTTGCGAGGAATTTGGAGAGGTCATATGCTCTCGTAAGGTTTTTCAAGAAAAACAAGTTTGAGGAATTTGACTAGATGAGCCTTGAAGAATTTCACTGCTTTATCTTTGTCTTATGTTCCGAGTTGTATAGACCGAGGATCCACACAATTGAGGAATCTTGAAGAAAAAATCATTGCTTAGAGAAACTAATCAAGAGCATATTACGCTTGAGGTGTTCATATGTGTGAAGATTTGAAGAATAAACACCTTTGAAGATTTTCGTGAATGGTTTGAGAATCAAAGCGTAGTAATAAAAGTAACTTTTAATTACTCCTGAATCAAGAACACGACTAACTGAGAAGTGTAGATTAGAAGTTCGCTCACCAGATCTCCCACGCCCTAACTCGGCGGAGGAAGACAGCTACGGCGGCGGCGGAGTGAAGATTTCATGGTCGCGCTGAGTACGACGGCGACGAGGTCGAGGCAAGAAGCTCTTCCACACCGGGCGATGATGGAGAAGCGCGGCGCTTAGGTTTGAGAAGCTAGCTAGAGAGAGAGAGAGAGCGGTCGAAAGCGGAGTAAAGGAAGTGAGGAAGGAGAGGGGTATATAGCCACGGTGAAAAACTGTTCGCTCAAGATTTTGGACTAACGTGCTCTCCGACCCTTCTCATTCGCTGACATGTGTCACCCACGCATCGAAAAGTGTAGATCATGTTAGATCGTGGGTGAATAGATAAGTCTATCATAGGAAGCGGAACGGTTTGAGCGGCAAAGCCGAAAATTTGATAAGATAAGTTTAAAGTTCCGCTCGCAATTTCTTCACCGACAAGGACACAAAGAATATTTTGAACGAAGTTTCAAATAGAACGCATATGAAGAATTTGTGAATAGATTGTTGAGTATAGTATAGAGGGGAAGGTCCCATCACATTCACTTAGCAGTAAAAAGCAACTTGAAGAAATAGCCATAAGTGAATGTTGTAGAGGACATAATATATATATATATATATATATATATATATATATATATATATATATATATATATATATATATATATATAGTCAATGAAGAAAGACAACGGAAACAAAGGAAGGTTTTGCAAAGTTAAAGAATTTGAAACATCAAGAATTTCAAAACTGAGGAAAACTCTGCTTTGGTGATTTTAAGGTAGGGGTACCTTAGTACCTCAACTCTGTGCACGAAAGCAACAGAGCTGTCCCTGGCAAGCCTTGCTGGGCGCCTATCAAGACCTCCGCGCCCTTCGAGAATGAAGAATCCGCAAGAGGAGCTTGCCGGTGAGCCATTCAAGAACAAAGAATCGAGACCCCGCAAGAGGAGCTTGCCGGGAAGGCCACTCAGGGCGCCGAAGGAAGTAAGGCCCCGCAAGAGGAGCTTGCCGAAGGCTTGGTGGGCGCCGAGCCCTGCCGACAAGGTTCCTCGCCGCAAGGCGCTGCCGGGCGGGCAACCCTCTTCATCTCCGCCTAGCTCACCCGCCAACGTGTCACCACGGGCTCTTCAAGCACGCTGCGGTCGACGGGCTGTGCAGCCAGCGGGAGCAGCGATAAGCGGGCGCCGACAAGCTACCATCGTGGCAAACGGAGGCGCACTTGACGGTCCCTGTTACACTGTTCGGGCGACTGAGACGGGCATTGGTGACTCTTGTCCCTTGCCGTCAGAGTTAGGTATAGACTACTATACACTGTACAAAGCGGTGTACCAACCTATGTTTTTACCATCATACCCTTGTCTACTTGCCACATGTGGTGACCGCTTGTGCCTATATAAGGAGGCCCAAGTGCAACGTAGAAAGGGTTCGGTCCAGCTCCGGCTTAGTTCATCACACTCATACGAAACCACACTCAGGCTAGGTCTTGTAGCTCCCATTGCTCCCTATCAAGAACACAAGATAATCCACAAAGCAGCAGAGGAGTATTATCTCCGGAGAGCCCGGTTGGGTAAACCGCCGTGTGCATCGCCGATCCGCTCTTTTGTGCAATCTCCGCCTCCGAACCACAAGGGACCCAGGTCCTGAGAGGTGCTCGGGGCACGATCGCCTCCCCGACATCTTTGCGCGCTGTAGTATGCCGAGGCTGTGTGAACCCGATCCGCGGTCACATCGAGCAACTTCATCGACATTCGCCGACATGCGCCAAGAAGAAGTCTTCGCAGCAGCTGAGCCGTCTGCTGTTGAACCCACCACCACCGGAGCCGCTGTGTGGTGGGGAACGCCGGCGGAGGAACCGGCTGCCGAGAGCCCACGATGCCGCCAGGTCCAAGGACAAGGCAGCGCAGCGTCGGCGTCTCAATCTGCTCAAGGCCCTTCGTGAGGAGGCGCTGGACCGACAGCGCCATGATACTCGCGCACCATACCCTCATTGGATCAAGGCTGCCGAGGATCCCGAGGTTCTCGAGACCCGTGATGCACCTCAAAGATGCCGGTACAAGTGGAGTACTTGTCGCCATGGATGCTGCCTCCTAACTTGGTTAGAGTCCGAGCACATCCCGCTTTTTCGCCCGCACGCCGCTGCCGCCAACCACACCAGCGAAGCCTTGGCAAGAGCTCGCCATTTTAGATTACCTCCAACGGCCGATAAGGTCGATTTAATGGAGGGCCATAATTCGTAGTCTCATCGCCTTCGCTTAACGGCGACGCCCCGCTGCAACCGAGTGTTTACGCAGCCGCTGGCGAGGCGACAGGCGCGAGCCGATGGCGATTTAGACTGGCGGGTGCACCCACCGTACACTCCCCTTCCCGAAGGCTAAGATCGCCGACTCGCCGGATCCACTCGACAATGACTCCACAGCCGCTGCCGGATCGGGCGAAGCTCATCCCGACTAACGCCAAGTTCTTCGAGAACGGCAAGAAGAAGACGCCGAACTCCAGATTGAGTATCAAGAGAAGCGCCACACATCTGACCAACGCGCCGGCCCACTATCGATATGCGCGCCAGGGGAACCAGCGATTTGTCAGACGCGTAGGTTTCCCCGCATTCACTCGTGAGCTGCGGCAAGTCCGTGGCCCGACAAGAAAAACTTCAAACCAGACGCGCCGAGAAGTATGACGGCAGGACACACCCATCGGAGTTCCTCAAAGATCTACACCATCGCTGTGCAAGCTGCAGGGGACGAGATGACAAGATCCTCGCCAACTACTTTCCCTTGGTGCTCAAGCCAAACGCCGATCTTGGCTCATGCACTTGCCGGATGGCTCTATTTCTTCTTGGCAGATTTGTGCCACCAGTTTGTTGGCGCCTTCCCAGCGGCCACAAGCCTCATGGCTGTGGAGAGTGATCTCCACCTGCTGCCTGTATGAGGGGAGTCTCGCAAATTCATCCAGAGATTCGGGCCGAGTGCACTACAACATCCCAGACGCCCACCCTGCTGCAAAGGATCGCAGCATTCCATCAAAATGTACGTAAATCGCAGGATGAGGGAGGAGATGGCATGTGCAAGTGAAAGACGCCAACAGCTCCACGCCCGGGCCGGCTAAGTGTGCACATGCCAAGAAGGAAGAAGACTCCTGTGAGAGAATGTGGGAGCAGAGTCTCGATAGTGAGGGATCGCCTGCAAGAAATAGCAAGCAAGGAACAACAGAGGAAGAAAACCAAGAAGTACTAGTTGTCGAGCAGTCCGCAAGGATGGTGCCGCCAACGGCCAAGGCTGGTGGCTCCGCAAGGAGGATGCTGCTGACGCCGACCGCCTAGTCCGTGGCGGCCGCCGACAAGCCCGACAGCCCAACAAGCAAGATCAGAAATCCACCGCACTAAGGGCCACGATCTCCAGAGCTGCAAGAAAGTCGAGCAGCTTGTTGAGCTACAGAGCTGAGTACGAGCGGCGTAGACAAGGAGAAGGCCCAAGAAGGTGCAGGTGGCAAGTAAGAAGAGACCCGGTCGGGAGGGCGCCACAAGAAAGCCAAGCAGCGGCAAGGAGACAGACCTCCCATGGCCGCCGACAAGGAAGAAGATGAAGATGAAGATGACGAGGACGATGAAGACGATGAAGCTGATGAGCAGGAATTTCAAAAGGCAACGGAGGTCCTTTTGCGCCGACGGTGGTGCATCTCGCATACCTCGCACCGCCAACTCAAGCAATGGATGCGTAAGGTCAATGCAGCAGAACCATCCATAGAGTCACGCAAACCTCTCGGTGGTCCAGACGCCCATCATCTTTGACATTGAAGATCACCGATCGCATCACAGCGGTCGGGTGCTTGCCAATGTTGGTCTCACCAACCATCCGCAACCTCAAGGTCACAAAGATGTTGGTTGACGGCGGGCTGGCCTGAATTTAATCTCCTCTCGCAGGCTCCAAAAGCTTCAAATCCTCGACAATGAGCTCAAGAAACCGTACTTTCCAAGGAATCAACCCAGAAGGAGCAAGCCCAAAGGGAAGATCACGCTGCCGGTAACATTCGGCAGCGAGCTCAACTTCGTAACCGAGAGGGTCACGCTTGACGCTGCCGATTTCCCATTGCCTCTACAATGGCATACTTGGCCGCCCAAAGACTCGCCAAGTTCATGGCCGCCTCATTATGCTTACAACCTACTCAAGATGCCCGCCCGATAAGGGCTATTTCGTCCATGGCGACAAGAAAGATGCACTTATCTGCGCCGACAAGATTTACCGATGCAGCAGCCGCGACAGATAGCAAACCACTTACCGCTGAAGCTCCCGGGGAAGAAGAAGACCACCAGGTCCGCAAGAGCTCTGCTGTTCACTCCGCAAGCGCACCTCTTCGAGTGCTGCGCTACCGCCGAGGACGCACCATCGAGCTCCACCAGCAAGTGCAACAAGACGATGGCAGCTCCGCCAAAGACCAAGAAGGTGCCCGCTAAGGAGGACGGTGACGGTGGTACCTTCACCATCGCCCACGCTTGATCCTAAATAGGAAGGCGAGCTCGTTGTTTTCTCGCGGGCGAATGTCGGCGTGTTTGCATGGCAACCATCCGACATCCCCGTGTTCCTGTGAAAGTAATTGAGCACCACCTAGCTGTCCGTCCTCACGCGCCCGCCAAGCAAAGAGTTAGGAAACAGTAGTGGAGCGCCAAGAGTTCATAGCGTAAGAAATCAAGAAATTGGAAGCAGCAGGCTTGTCGAGGAGTCCTCCACCCACGTGGTTGGCCAATCCGTAGTTGTACGCAGGCTAATGGGAAATGGAGACTTTGTATTGACTTCACCGATGTTAATAAAGCTTGTCCCAAAGACCCATTTCCTTGCCACGATCGACCAGATTGTTGACTCCACGGCTGGATGCGATCCGCTTTGCTTCTTGATGCATATTCAGGATATCATCGATCTTCATGGCGTAAGAGGATGAAGAGAAACCGCATTCATTACACCATGTGGCACGCATCGCTTTATACGGATGCCTTCGTTTGAAGAATGCTGGTTCAACCTTTGCAAGGGTAGTCCATGATGCCTTTGGACCACGTGACACACGTAAATGTAGAAGCTACATGGATGACATAGTGGTCAAGAGCAAAGACAGAGCGACTCGTTCAGGATTTGATGAGACGTTTGCAAATCATGCAAGATCAACCTCAAGCTCAACCCCGAGAATTGCGTATGGAGTCCGCTTCGCAAGCTCTCGGTTCTTTGTGTCTCAGCGGGAATTGAAGCCAATCCCGACAAGATCAAGGCCATTGAGCAGATCAAGCACCAAAGCGCCAAGGATGTCGAGGCTTGCCGGTTATGTGGTTGCTCTCAAGAGGTTCATCTCTAAGTTCGTTGAACGTACCGCCGCTTTTTCAAGATTTTGAAAAAGGCAGGTCCAATGAAATGGACTCGGCGGAGGCTGCGCTGCAGGACTTGAAGAGATTCGTCCTCCGCCCAATACTTGTCGCACCTAGGCCACAAGAGAAGTTGTTGCTGATATAGCGGCAACCAATCAAGTGGTTAGTGCTGCGTTAGTAGCGGAGAGGGAGGCGATGATGAGCCGCAACCGAGGCAAGCGATCCAGCGACAAGCAAGGGGCTTCACCACAAGCTCGTCCCGATAAGAATGTGATCAGCGCAGGTTGCGACAAGATACGTAAAAAATGGTGCAATGCCCAGCCTACTTTGTCGGCCCCTTCGCAGGGGCTAGATCAAGGTACTGTGTGCAAAAGCTGCTTTTCGCCTCCTCATGGCCTCACGAAGCTGCGCCATTACTTCCAAGCACACGAGATAACAGCTTGTCACCGCTTCCATCAAGAGGATATTGCAAAATCCGAAGCAACAGCAGGATTGTCGAGTGGGCACCGAACCTGCAAGCTTTGTTCTCAAGTTCGAAAGCACTTCAACTATCCGCAGCAGGGCATTGGCAGAATTATAGCGGAGTGGACGCCAACGCAAGATGAAGAGATTCCTGAGACGAGCATCCCCGCCAAGGAGGCAAATAAAGAATGGCTGATGTACTTTGACGGTGTTTCTCTCGCAAGGCGCCGGTGCCGCAGTGTTGCTCATCGCACCCACCGGAGAGCACCTCAAGTACATAGTCCGTATGCACTTTCCCAAGGAACAAGCAACAAATAATACTGCTGAGTATGAAGGCTTGCTTGCCGTCTCGTGGATTGCGGTGGACCTTGGGATCAAGAAGCTCATTGTCGGGGACTCGCAACTCGTCCCCGCCAAGTAAATAAAGATTATCGAGTCCGCTGATGGAAGCGCACGCCGATGAAGTGAGGAAGCTGGAAGAGCGCTTTGAAGGTCTCGCAAATGGAACACGCTCCAAGAGCACGTAATGATATAGCTGATGGCCTTTCCAAATGTGCCGACTTAAGTTACCTCGGGAACCAGGGACTTTTGTGCTCAAGCTAACCCAGCCAACCGCAACACCATCAACAGACAGAGCAAGAAGAGAAAATTGGTTTCCGGAGACTACTTTCCGCAGCAGCTCTCAAGCCGCCGCCAAGAAGGTCCCTAAACCGACACTAATATCACCGAGGAGCAGTCTGTCCGACAAACCATGCAGTTTGTATCGCTGAAGCAAACGCCCCGACAAGTTTCGTCCGCAGCTTGCCGGGATCATCAAGTCCGCTGACCCACAGTGTCCTGCCAGAGAAGCTGATGTTCCCAAGTAATAGATGAGCCTTTAGTCCTTGTTGTCGAGCCACGTGCTCCAACATGGGCACAACAAATCGCCCATTTCCTTCGCAGACAGAGAACTTCCAAGAGCAAGAAGAAGCGGAAAAGTAGCCCGCAATAAGTATGTACCAGTTTGTTGACAACATCCTGCATGTAAGAAGACTCAACGGAGTGAAATTGAAGTGTATTTGCCGAAGATGGATGAAGCTGTTGGCGGAGATACACGGAGGCATATGTGGTCACCACATTGGCAAGAAGAGCACTTGCCGCAAAGCTTTCCGCAAGGTTTCTTCCGCCGGCCTCCAGATGCAACCGCACAAGTAACCAAGTGTGAAGCGCAGGCCCATTCAAACAGATACACCAACCAGCTCAAGCTCTCCAGCGATCCCTTTATCCTCGCCCTTTTCGGTCCTGGGTCGACATCCTCGCCCTTCCCCGAAGCTGTCGGGGCTTTGAATACTTGTACGCCGAATCGACAAGTTCACAAAGTGGCCGAAGTGGAACCAGTGAGGAAGGTGACAAAGACAAATACCGCAAGTTCTTCAGTCAATTGGTTTGCCGCTTTGGGATTCCTAACCGATCATCACCGACAACGCACACAGTTCACGAGCCGCACTCTTCATGCAAGACGCCCAAGATCTTGGCGCAAAGATCTGCTTTGCTTCGCTGCTCATCCGAGAAGCAACGATCAAGCAGAGAGCCAACGCTGAAGTGCTGCGAGGACTCAAGACCGAACTTTCGACAGGCGCAAGCGCGAAGGAACTGGATCGAGGAGCCGCCGGTGGTTCTTTGGTCGATCAGACGACGCCAAATCGAGCCATCGCCGCATAACCTTTGCTCTAGTCTACGGAGCAGCAGGCAGTTCTCCCCACGGAACTCGTGGTACGGGTCACCTCGAGTGCTCGCTATGATGAGTTTGAGCAAGAGCAGCTGCGATAAGATGACGCGCTGCCTCGAGGAAGATCGCCTTCAGCTGCAGACGAGCTGCTCGTTATCAGCAAGCTTTTGCGCCGCTACCATAGCCGCAGTTAATGCCAAGCTTCGAGGAAGGCGACTTTGTTCTTCGCCGCTCAATCCGCCAAGAATTCCAACAAGTTGACGCCGGTGGGAAGGCCCTTATCGGGTGAAACGAAATCACTAGGCCCGCGCCGTCTGGCTTTGAGACCAAGATGGTCTTCCGTGAGCAATTCCTGAATATAGAGCATCTTCAAGTTTTACCTATGAGGCGCTGTTGCCGAACCTGCTCAAGCAACCACCCTTTTGTACAAGTCTTGCCGCTGTTGCATGTAATCCTTTGTACAAAGCCGGGCGCAGCACTTCTGCATCAAGAAGTTTATGTGTTGCACATATTTTGTCAATACATGCTTTCATAATCATATATGCATGTGTTTACTAACATCTTGTGCAGCACCTGCGTGTCGTAAGTTTATAATGAGCCATTAGGCTCCATAACTTTATTTTCTTCTTCTTCTCAAACAAGAAGAAGGTTCATCCACCCACAAGTTAACCGGGGTAGGGGGAGGAGGAGATAATGGGTGGGCCGCCAAGCGCCGCCGAGGAACTGCCGCCTTGCCGGAAAATGGACAATGTAAAAGCTAAGTTGCTAAGTTTAAACGACAGTTTAAAATTTTAAGTTATCTTCTCAAACGATAGTACTTTGTATGGAAAACCTGTGCACGGAGGAACCAAGTCGTGACTGGTCGCTACTTTCTTTGTTTCGAGTCCGCCAACAACTTAAGTGAGCTGCTGCTAGTCCGCGACAAGGTTGTTTGTCCAGAAGGCCCCGCCAAAGAGGCTGCTGAAGTTCCGCACTCAGGCCATGCAAGGGTGCCTCAGACCGCAAGTTTCCTAAAAAGCGAGGGTAGTAACATACAAGGAAGAAATCGATTAAAGGAAGTAATATAGAAAATATTGCCCGTAACAGAGTTATATTACAAAAAAACTTATTGTGGCACTAGCTAAATTGTTCTCGTAACTGAAATAACAGCGAAGAGGAGAAGAAAGGTGCGCCAAGATCCAAGCCCCCAAGCCGAGTTGCCGGGCCGCGGCAAGCCAGAGTTGCTTGAGGCTGCGGCAAGCCGAGTTGCCGGGGCTGTGGTATCGATAAGCCTTCGCCCCTTCTCAAACATCCTTTTTTTCATTAAAACATTCTACTCGGATACAGTCCGTGGAGAATGAAAACATGAAAGAGAGGATTACAATTTTTAAATGCGGATAAGGCCCAAGGCTTACAAATTAAAAAGATAAGATGCCCGTAATCCTTTTCTCTGCCCCTCTTCGTGAGGTAGGTCAAGGAGGCGGAAGGGCAAAAGGAGCGCCTTACGCTGAAGCTACAAAGCGAAGGCACCAAGGAACATCCCGGGCTCTCGAGGGCTTAACGGGACGGGCGGCGCCGAAGCGGGCTCAATGACGGGCGGCAGGACGCCGAAGACACCGCCGAGGTCACTACGCCTCAGATTCGACTTGACGGCCTTGTCGCCATCCTCTTCCCTTCCGCAGCCTCCCCACGCCACGCCCAAGGAGACGCACCCCGGGAGTTCAAGGAGCCGCGACGCTGATGATGGGGTCGCCAGACGCACGGGCGGCGCGCCGACAACTAATCGGGCCCGCATTCGTTGCCGCTGTCGCCTCCTCCTCACACTCGCCGAGGGGGAATCTTCGCTGCCGGAGGAGCTATCCACGCAGCACTTCGCCCGAAGTGCCGAGATCCTCAAGACCTTGACGGAGAGGAGATCACCTCCATTAACTTAAAATGGAGGGTAAACCCCGCCTCAAGCTGTGGACGCGAGTGAACGCCTTCCACCCACGTATCAAGATACATCACATTAGGGGTTGGGAATACAACACGGACTCGCATGCCGCTGATTCCACAGCCCTCATGTGCAGTATCGTTGTCTCGGCGGATCCGACTGTCAAGGCCATGAACGGAGCTGGAAGCCGGAGGCGACGACGAGGCGCCCGGGCGCAGCCTCGACGAAGAACTCGCAAGGGTCGCCCCCAGATGGACCGGGCCAGGGAGGGGAACCGGCCATGAGGCGGAGACGGCGCGCCACCCCGCCCGCTTTTCCCCGAGCGCCGACCTCGCCTGACCTCGCCTCCCTCTTCCTCTTGTTGTTGGTCCCGCCACCCCGGGCGGGGTTGGGAGGGGGTGCTAGCAGGCCACCGCCGCCACCGATGAAGAACCAAGGTTCCTTTCTCCATGACGTAATGAGGGAAAGGAGAGCGACGCTGAGGAAAGGAGGGATGGGAGAGTGCGGCTTCACGCCCCCTTCCGCCTCTTTAAGGAAGCAAGGGGGCTCGCCGCCTGGCCAAATGAATCAGGGCGGGAATCAGGCTCACCTGCTGCCTCCGCCGCGAACGCCCAGCTTCCCATTTCCACCGTCTGCCACCCCGAGAGCATGGGAGCCACTGGCGGGATGCGGGACCGACGCGACATGTGAGGCGACCTCAAGACGCCACCTACCTCCCCACGACGCCGCCGCAATTGACGCTGCGCTATTACGGGGAACGCGGCAGATACGGAGTGGATTTGGTTTGGACCCAGGCGCGCCAAGCGTTCGCGTTCTGTTTTGGGCCCGCCCAACAGCGCCAAGACTGTATGGCCTGCATCTGGGGCTCCTGCCGGTGTACTAAGGTAGGGTACCTTTAGTACTCAACCTGTGCACGGCAGTCGACGCCTCTGGGCAAGCCTTTGCCGGGCGCCTATCAAGACCTCCGCTGCCCTTCAGAACAAGACTGCCGCAAGAGGAGCTTGCCGGTGAGCCATTCAAGAACAAAGTATCGAGACCCCGGCAAGAGGAGCTTGCCGGGAAGGCCACTCAGTATGCCAAGGAAGCAAGGCCCCGCAAGAGGAGCTTGCAAGGAAGGCTTGGTGGGCGCCGAGCCCCCTGCCGACAAGGTTCCTCGCCGCGCAAGGCGCTGCCGGGCGGGCAACCTCTTCATCTCCGCCCAGCTTACTCGCCAACGTGTCACCACGGGCTCTCTCAAGCACGCCAGGTCGACGGGCTGTGCAGCCAGCAGGGAGCAGTGATAAGCGCTACCGACAAGCTACCATTGTGGCAAACGGAGGCGACTTGACGGTCCCTCGTATAATCGTTTCGCGATCGAGACGGGCATTGATGACTCTTGTCCCTTGCCGCCGAAAGTTAGGGTATAGACCATCAGACACTGCATAAAGCGTGTACCAACCTATGTTTTTACCATCATACCCTTGTCTACTTGCCACGGTGGTGACCCCTTGTGCCTATAAAAGGAGGCCCAAGTGCAACGAGAAAGGGTTCGGTCTAGCTCCGCTTAGTTCATCACACTCATACGAAACCACACTCGTGCTAGGTCTTGTAGCTCCCATTGCTCCCTAGCAAGAACACAAGATAATCCACAAAGCAGCAGTAGGAGTATTATCTCCGAGAGCTCCGGTTGGGTAATCCGCCGTGCATCGCCGATCTGCTATTTTTTGCAATCTCTGCCCCCTCCAACCACAAGGGACCCAGCCTCAGAGGTGCTCGTGGGGCAATGCGATCGCCTCCCCGACAAACTCAAATTGAAGATTTTCAACTTTGGTGGTGGCGTGTCCCAATCAGATAAGAATGATGATTTCAGACACCGCTGCATAATTGTCGAGGGTTCCGAGAATCAAGTTCTTCATTAATTTCTTCACACTTAGAGTGTTATTCTTCATTGATTGAAGAAAACGCTTTTCATGTGTTGCACATCTAAGTCATCAATTTTGCATAAGTGTTAGGATGAGTGTCCTTTCAAAGAACATTCAAGATTCTAAGATATTTAGCTCACACCGCAACTTGCTAAATCTCTTCTCATCCAAGGGCTTTGTGAACATATCGCTAGTTGTTCTTCGCCTTCACATGATCAATAAAGATGTCGCCTTCAACACATGATCGCTAAGAAAATGATGACGAATCTGAATGTGATTTGTCTTCGAAAGTGCTGAACTGGGTTGTGAGCAATCTTGATGGCACTCTCATTGTCACAAGAGAGAGGCACATTCTTCACGCTGATGTCGTAGTCTTTGAGAGTTTGCTTCATCCACAGAATTGAGCACAACAAGAACGAGCAGCAATGTACTCAGCTTCCGCGAATGGACAAGTGATACACAGCTCGCTTTCTTCGAGGAACAATGCACCAAAGATCGTCCGAGGAAATGACAAGTACCAGATGTTGACTTATGTCCACACGATCACCAAGATAGTCGAGTCGTAATATCCAATGAGATCAAAAGTAGAGCCCTTGGGGTACCATAATCCTAGTGTTGTGTGTGAGCTAGATATCAAGAATATGTTTCACAGCCTTATGGTGTGATTCCTTCTGTAGCTTGAAATCGGGCACACTTGCAAACACTAAGCATTATATCTGGCCTAGATGCACATAAGTACAATAAAGAACCAATCATGGAGTGGTATACCTTGTGATCAAGTCAATACCATTTTCATCAAGGCATAGATGGACATTTGTGGGCATGGGAATTTTGACGCTTTGCAATCTTGCATGCCAATTTCCTCGTAACATCCTTGAGGTATTTCTCCGAGATATGAATATGCCATTGTGTTGTCGATTTAATTTGAAGACCTAAGAATAATTTCAACTCTCCCATCGTAGACATTTGATATTCTTCACTCATCATATAGGCAAATTCATCACTATAACGCTGGTCAAGACAGCCAAAGATAATATCATCAATGTATATTTGGCACACAAACAGTTCACCATCATAAGATTTAGTAAAGAGAGTAGAGTCGAGTGAACCGGGTGTGAAGCCATTCTTCACGAAAAGTTCCTTCAAAGTAGCATACCACGCCCGTGGGGCCTGTTTGAGGCCATAGAGGGCCTTGTTGAGTCTGAAGACTTTGTCTAGATTCTTTGGATCTTCAAAACCTGGGGGTTGAGCAACATATACTTCTTCCTCAAGCTTACCACTGAGGAATGCACTTTTCACATCCATTTGATAAGTGATATTATGATGGTTAGCATAAGCAAGCAATATGCGAATAGCCTCAAGTCTAGCAACAGGTGCAAAAGTTTTATCGAAGTCAATTCCTTCAACCTGTGTGTAGCCTTGAGCTACAAGTCGTGCCTTATTCCTCACCACAAGGCCATTTTCATCTTGCTTGTTGCGGTAGATCCACTTTGTGCCAATGATATTATGCTTACGAGGATCCGGACGCTTGACCAGTTCCCTGACGCTGATGAGCTCGAACTCGATGTAATTCTTCTTGCATGGCCTGAATCCACTCAGTTCGTAAATGCTTCATCTACCTTAGTGGGCTGTGGATAGAGACAAAAGCATAGTGCCCACAAAAGTTAGATAAATGTGAAGCTTTTGAGCGCAGAGAGGACCCGTGCTTCAATGTCATCGATGATCTTGTCAACTTGCACTCTTTTGAAACGCGAGGATGGGCTGGTTGTCGCCAAGGAATTTGATCAGCATTTTCTTCAAAGATCATTTTCTTCAAAGATTATCTTCGTGCATCACCGACGTTTTCGCGTTTAGAATGAATTCTTCAGAGATTCTTCAAGAGGGAATTACATCCTCAGCCGCCTTTGAACTTGATAGATTCCTTAGGTGCTGGTTCATCTATCATGTAGGTAGGTGCTCTTTATGCACTCCATTAGTTTTCATCGAATCAAGACATCTACAGCTTTCAACAATCTTGTAAAGAACATTGTTGAAGACTCAGAGGTGTGCGTAGTCCTTTCCGTAACCAAGCATAAACCTTCATGTGCTTTCAAAGGCAAATTTAGCATTGTGATGAGGATCTCTAATCCAACATTTAGCAATCAAGACTTTGAAATAACTCACATTGGGTTTCTTGTCACCGAGGAGTTCATAGGCAGTCTTCTTGAAGAATGTGAAGATATACTGCTGATGATGTGACACGCGTATCAATTGCATCAATCCAAAAACGATGAGGCGCTTTTGTATTCATCAACATAGTGCAGCCATCTCAACAAGAGTTCTGTTCTTGCGCCCACGACGCCCATTTTGCCGAGGAGTATAAGGAGCGATAACTCATGAGTAATACCAAGTTCATCGAGATAGTCATCAAGACCGAATTTTGAACTCAGTTCCATTGTCACTCCCGATGTGCTTGATCTTCACACCATAGTTGGTTGAAGCCCTCGAGGAAAATCGCTTGAAGACTTCCCGCACTTCATGTTTGTGGGCAACAACGGTACCCATGTATAACGAGAGTAATCATAAAAACAAAGCCATATAGAGATGCATCATTAGTGACCGCTGAGTAATGATTAGGACCAAAGAGGTCCATGTGAAGCAAATCGAATGGACGATTAGTGGTCATGATAGTCTTCGCCGGATGCTTGGCCTTGGTCATTTTTCCAGCTTCATGTGCTCCGCATAAGTGATCCTTGAGGAATTTGACATTCTCAATGCCAATGACATGCTTTTTCTTCGCAAGCATGTGCAAATTCCTCATGCCTGCGTGACTAAGTCGCCGATGCCATAGCCAGCCTTCTCAAGCTTTTGCAAGTAGACACACGGCTGGTTGTGGTACTGTAGAGAAATCAACAATATACAAGTCTCCTCTCCTAAAGCCTTCGAAGACTTTGGAATTGTCAGCTTCCATAATGACAACACAACGAAACTTGCCAAAGACAACAACCATATCAAGATCACAGAGCATTGAGACTAACATGAGGTTGTATCCTAAGGTATCAACAAGCATGACTTTGTCCATGTGTATGTCCTTAGAGATCGCAACCTTACCTAGACCCAATACCTGACTTTTTCCTTTGTCAGCAAAGATGATATGCTTCAGATGTGACGGTGATAAGGGAGCAGATTCTTGTCACCAGTCATGTGATTTGTGCATCCACTATCGAGGACCCACTCATTGGCTTTGGGTTGATCATCCTGCAGATGAATTAGTGCAACTTACGATCTCATATACTTCATCAAAGGAAGAATATGATATCAATTTCATCGATGAATTTCATCAAGCAAAGAAACAAATATAGTAGTATGAGGACGGTGAAATGAAAGTTCATTTCTTCATGATTAGCTCAAGGCCTTTTCAGCATTTGTTGTCGTCCCCAAGAAATCCTTCGTGACGTTAAAGCTCGCTTTGAGACCTGACCGCAGTAAAAGATTAGTTCTTTTTCTTCACCACCCACATCTCAAGGTGGCAAAGAGTTCATCACTTACTAGCTCCATATGAGGATGGTGGCATAGAGGCCAATCCATTTCTGCTTCACATAAGAGGGGTTAGGGTAAGCATATGAATAAGAAGAGAAATTCTTCGAGGACTTATGAACATATTGGTTTTAAGAATAATGCACATATTCAGAATCCTTAGCTCTACCTCGCTAAACAGAGTTGTTAGCATGATGATAATCATATGAGGACTATGATCCTTTTGAGGAATTTGATCCACGTGAGGACTTTGGTCTGTATGAGGACTTGGATCCATATGAAGAATTTTGTCCATATGAAGAGTTTGATCTGGGGTTCTGTGGCGACCGGTTTTCCGGGATATAATTTCAGAAAATGGCCAAGCAGTTTCACTCAGCCCCGTGATTACTGTTAGCTGATGAGGCACCAACTTGATACGTAAATTCCAAGAAAAGCACAAAATATGTGGTACACGCACCAATCTGCCCGTGAGTACAACAAATGGTTTCTAGTGGTTGATGGCGAAGCGGTTTGTGGATCGTCCGCCTATGGGACTCCATTTCCCACAGAACAGATGACCAGGATTACTCCTATCTTCGCGAGGCTGCGGTCTCCGCTGTTTAGATTCCGGGCGGTCATCGCAATGCCCTCTCCATGCAAGATATCCGCCAAGACAATAGCCAGGACAAGCCGTAGATTACTTTGAATGTACTCGCAAACATTATGAACACGGGAATAATATAAATGATAATCGCACGGAAATATTCTATGATCGCATTGTCACTATAAAATAAAATCTCCGATACATGCAAACAGGTTATTTATATGTAACAAGAATATGAAATGACAGAGGAGGAATACAATGCACCATTCGGATGTCCAAGCGACGCCTCAAATGGTGGTAAATGACAAGCATGCCTCACGCAAGGCCCCGAGCAACACCACATAAAGGGCTTATAAGGGAAATAAATAACCAGTAATGCTACAACAAGGCCCCGAGCAACACCACATAAAGGGCTTATAAGGGAAATAAATAACCAGTAATGCTATATCAAGGCCCGAGCGACACCACATAAAGGGCTCATAATGGAAATAAATGACAAGTAATGCTATACCAAGGCCCCGAGCGACACCACATAAAGGGATTATGAAGCAATTACATTCATAGTGGAAATCCAGGAGGCAGAACCGTCCAGGGATACTCAATAAAGGCATACGAGGATGATCATTATCACAGGCATGTCTATTTCCCACAGCAAGGAAATCACTAACATGCATCCATGCAAATGATCATATCACATGAAATAACAAGTAATCCGAAAAGAGGTGGTGTCATAAACGTGTCAACGAACACACCAAAAATATTATGCCGGGTTCGTAATGCTTGCCTTCAAGGTGTGGAAAGTCACAGTATTCCAATACTTTGAAAGTTTGCTCCTCTCTTCAAAATCCTATTCAAAATATTTTTGAATCAACACACATTTCCAAAACAGCACAAAAAGTAGTCTGAATTTTTTCAAATAATTTTAAAATAAACTAGATAGAATTTTAGAGATGTAGGAAAAGAATCAATTCATTTGGAGTTATATTTAAAAGTTATAGCCGGTCGAGTTTAGTCAATATTCTGATTTTTAAATAAAACAGTAAAAAAGAAAACGATTCGAATATGAACACGTCAAGACGATCTCGAAATACGCTTTCACTTAACCCACGTGGACAGGAGCGGGTCACCGACAAAGGTCCAAGGGCCCACCGGTCAGATTTGACCTGTCCATATCTCCTCCTCTTTCTCGCCTGAACGGCGGCGCAGGCAACGGCGATCAACGCTGGCGAACGATGGCGCCGCGGCGCCAGAGGGTCGGGATGGATCCGCAAGACTGGGGCGGTCCTGCTGGTCGCTGGGTCGACGGAGGTGGAAGGAGTTGTCGGCGTGAGCTTCAGGCAGCGGAGGTTTCGGGAGCAAAGTGGTTTTGGGGCTGTGGTGGTTCCCACCAAAATTGAGCAGGGGAAGGGTTCACGGAGGAAGAGGGAGCTCGTGGAGAGAGGGAGAAGGAGGCACCGGGTTGCGCTGAACGGAGCCGGAGGCGGCGGTACGAACTGGCCGGAGTCGGGAAGACGGCTTCGACGCATTGCGGGCTGTGGGGTGCCAAGGGTGGCGGAGGTCGCTTATGCGCCGGATGGGTTCGGGCCTCGAGATAGCGCGACGAGGTCGGTTCCAATGGCGGTGGATGAGGATGCCGTGAACCGCCTCTGTAGTTTGCGTGTCGACGGAGGCGACGAGAGCTAGCCGACGAGCAAGGGATAAGCTTGCGCGACACCTGGGGCAGGTGGCGAGCCGGGTGGTTTCGGGCGGCGCCGACCAGGCAGAGCCATCATGGACGCCAATGTGCCGCCAAGAGTGCCTCGACGGCGGCGCCAGAGTGTGCCTGTGGTGGTCGGGTGGTGTGGCGTGCAAGAGGATACGGGCGGTTAGCTGCTGCTGGCCAAGGGCTGAACGGGTGCGGGCGAGACGCGGGCGGCTCGGGCAAGACGCAGGGCTAAACGCACGCCTCGGGCGCGCCTGAGCACGCCGGGACGGTTCGATGAAAAGCTGTGGTAGCCTAGCGTGCTTGAGCGGGCTGGCAAGCAACAGGCTAGTTTAGGGTTAGCAAGGGATCAAGGGACATGGTGGATAGGCCAGGCTCAAGTTCACAATATAAACTTGAAATCATGCCAAATCTGGCTATGCACTGTGGTGATTGACAAAATGCCGAGGCATCTAGGCAGGTCTTGGAGTGGTCAAAACTCCAGATGGTGGTCTCATTAGGTGAATAAAAGGGTGGTGAGGTTAGGTGGCCAAATACAGAAACTAGTTAGTGCAAGTTTTGCAAAACTCAAATCTGGACAGAGACAAATGGCATCACTTCTGAACCAAAATGATCCAATGGGTGCATGCTCCTGGACTTAGGGGTTTAGTAGGGTGGTCTACAAGCAGGGAAAGAATCAAGGGCCAAAGAGCAAGCAATAATATGGATGATGTACAAACCATCATGTTGGACCAGAATGAAGATGAGGTTGATTCACTCAAAATTTTCAAATAACAACACTAGGTTTTTGCATAAAGTTGAATCATAGGCTTCTACTAACATCCCATAATTTTGGTGGAGGCTAAAAGAAGTATTTAAATAGGTTGTAGCAAAATTGCCCACCGGACCAGAGAAGAAAATTGGGTGTAGAGCTCAAAATATCTAGGGAGGAAATATCTTTTTGCATAAAAGTGGTTTGGTGACATCACAGGACATCCCCAAATTTTGGTGGAATTTTTGAAAGAATTTATAAAAGGGTTGAAGTTCAAAAAGGACCATAAAACCATGGGAAACCATTTTTCAAGAAAATAAAGGTCATGGAGATTATTATATAATTAATTCCTCTAATGAAAAGAAAGGATTTTTCTTGAGAGGATAAACAAGTCCAATAACACATTTTGAAAAGTTTTTACTAGGGGTGAAAACTCCACAACTTAGGGAAAAGAGAGGCTCTGAAATCAAGGTTAAATCCAGAAAAATAAAAAATTTAATTTCCTGGCAAAATTTTAATTGAATAAACAAGGTTAAGAATTTTGGGGTGTTACAGGTTCATATTCTTCACTGGTGGTGTCATGAGGACATTCACCTGAAGACTTTCAAGGCATTTCTTGGGAACCCATATTTTCTTCATAGGAGAACCGCTCCTCAGCTTAGTGCCAACATATCTAGCAAATACTTCACCATTCTGATTTTTGAACAGTTTATAGTTGAGTCAAATGACTCATCGTAAGAATGAGGAGATTCACATGTAAAGCCAGATAAGTTAGATGGATCAATCGGAGGTCCCTTTGCAGAACCCATGAGGTTTTGGGGTACCGCCAAAGCTTCCAATATGTTCCATCAGATTGAGTTTCGCCTCAAAGGCAATACCTCTTCCTAGGGTTCCCTGTTGAGGATCCTCTTTAAGCACATCACAAAGAGTCTCGATGCCCTTTGAGGCTTTTGTACATGCCTGTCATGTACAATTCCTTCAGCCCTGCATCGCCAAGGATACTAGCAATGTCCTCGATGAGGAATTAGTGAAAACAGGACAGGTGAAGAATTTGTAATAGCTTGAAGCATTTGAACATTCAGTGAAGAATTAGCAGATTCACCTTCAATGCACTTTAAGCATGGAGGAACAAATTTTCCCGAGAAGCGCTTGATTTGTTGAGCTAGCAATGAATCATGCTCCTTCTGAAGATCTTCATAACTCACTCTTAGCTTCTCAAGATCTTGCTTTTTTGAAGAAATTCATAAGAAAGCTTCTCATGATCGATAAGAGAGTGTTATGATGACCTTGAAGGTTTTCAAACCTAGATCAAGTCTCTCAAGATTTTCAATGTGGCTTTAGTGCGATCCATTTCTTCACCGAACATATCATCACTTTTATCTAGCATGTTTTGAACCTTCTCAAAAGCCCTTTGTTGTTTTACAACAATCTTAGCAAGTTTAGAGTAGCTGGGCTTGAGATCTTCATCAAATTCATTTTCACTAGATTCAGAGGAGGTATATTTGAGTACCTTGGCGCCCTTTGCCATGAAGCAATAGGTGGGAGCATAGTCATCACTATCTTCATCAGCTTTATTGGTGAGGTCAGTTTCTTCAGAGTTGAAGATGGACTTGCTGACGAATGCAGTAGCGAGAGCCAGACTCGCCACACCGCATTCGCATTCTCCGATGCCTCCTCTTCCTCATGTTCCTCAGATTCAGCTTCAGAGTCCATTTCCTTGCCAATGAATGCCCGAGCCTTCTTGGAGCTTCTCTTCTTGTGAGATAAAGACTTTGAGGATTTTGATGATGAAGATTTTGACGATTTCTTCTTCTTCTTAGCGCCATCGTAACTCGTAATCCTTGTATTTCTTCTTCTTTAATTCCTTTTCCCATCGAGGACAATCTTGAATATAGTGACCAGGTTTCTTGCATTTGTGGCATAGCCTTCTTATAGTCACTAGATGAGGAATCATTGCTCCTTGAGGATTTTCCAAAGCGACCACGCCTTGAGAACTTTTGAACTTCTTCACGAGCAAGGCTAGCTCCCGGCTTAATTCTTCGTGGTCACCAAGGCTACTACCGTAGTCTTCACACCAGATTCGCATACAGCCTTGGCCTTTAGGGAACGTGATTTTTCATAGCTAGAACCATAGAGATCTCTTTTCAAAAACCGAACTCATGAGTATTTAGCTCTCGAGGATATCAGCTGGATCAAGTGACTTGTAGTCAAGACGCTCTGTATCATCGCTGTGAGTATCAAATGAGGAATCAAGCGATCTCAATAATTTCTTCACCACCTCATGGTCGGTGATGTCAAGGGCACCAAGCGCTTGAAGCTCATTTGAGATGTCAAGAGGCGATCAAGGTTTGTTGAACATTTTCATTGTCGAGTCTTTTGAAGCGTTGAAGAGATTGCGAAGAACATCAACTCGAGACTCACGCCGAGTTGAGACTCCTTCATTTACTTTGGACAGCCTGTCCCAGATGAGCTTAGCAGTTTCTAAAGCACTCACTCTTCCATACTGTCCTTTGCTCAAATGGCCACATATGATATTCTTCGCTTGAGAAGAGAGTTGCTTGAATCTCTTCACATCGGTAGCGTTCAGTGAGGGTGAGACAGAGGGAACACAATTTTCCACAACATACCGTAGATCGTTGTCATTGCCTCAAGATGCATTCAGATCTTGTTCTTCTAGTAGGGGTAGTCCGCACCATCAAAGGTAGGACACCCAGCCGAGACCTTGATCATACCGCGGTCGACATAACTAAAACTCTGTGTGGTTAAACTAAAATCACACGTAACAAGGAGTACCTCGCCCGATACCAATTGAAAGTGCTATATCAACTAGAGGGGGTGAATAGGCGATTTTATGAATTTTCAATGAGGAATTTGCCCGTGAGGAAATTCCTATGAAGAACTACTTGCATGAATAAGTACTCGTAAGTAAGCATAATGAATCGCGGCATGGTCATCATGATGAAATGAAGACAATCACAGAGTATGTAAAGTTTAAACACCGGATAACACAAGTTGAAGACAAACAGACTAAAGAAATTGAACTGAGGAAATTGAGAAAGTCTTCACCAAAGTCTTCAAACACAGATATGAACAAACACTCAACACAAGAATGAGGAAATGAAAGAGTTGAGGAAATAGAACCAGTAAGGTTGGTGAAGACAATGATTTGGTAGACCAGTTCCAACTGTTGTCTCGCTTGTACGCCCTGGTTGAGCGATCGAGTATTTAAACTCGAGGACACACAGCCCTGACACCCCGCCGAAAGCACGCAGCTCAGACACCAAGTCTCACCAGATTCTCGTTGAACTAAGGTCACATGCACTGGCCCAATCACTGTGGCAAGTCTTCAGCGACTTCCAAACCTTCACTGTACTCGGTCACTCTGGCCATCCACAATTCCTCTTGATGTTTCTAGACCGTGACGCCTAACCGCTTGGAAGAAGCACAGTCTTCAAAGGTAATAAGCGCCGGATCCACGCAGGATCAATCTCTTCAATGATGCTCAATCACTTTGGGTTTGTAAGGGTTTGGTTTTGGGTTTTTCCTCACTGATGATTTTTGCTCAAAGTCCTCTGAGGATGGGTTGCTCTCAAATGACAAGTGTGAGTTTCTTCGAGCAGCCAACCAGCTAGTGGTTGTAGGGGCGCCTATTTATAGCCTAGGGAGCAGCCCGACATGATAAGACATAAATGGCCTTCAATGATATGACCGTTAGGTGGATAAGATATTTTGGGACAGCTGACGCAAGATCACAACAACGGTCGGAAATTTGACTCTCAAATTCTCGTGGCTATCATGTTCTCATCGTAGGAAATTCAAGACCGGCTAATTCCTAACTCCTCGGGCCGTAATAAATTCTCAACACTGTAAGAACTTCGCTCTCACATCAAGAAATTTACTGAACTGTATGAGATTTCCAATGGCTTCACTCGAGGGATTGGTAGGTGTAGGATTTTGAGTTGAGCATCACATGGAAATTTTTCCTTAGTATTTCCTCGACCCCTTTAACAAGACGGTGTTTTATGACTCAAGAAAGAGAAAATGAAACTATGAAAACAAAAGTCTTCACGCTCATGTTCCTCAAATGAATACCAAGTCTTCAAGGTCACACCAATTTCTTCACTTTCAAAGTCTTCGTAAAGTCTTCGTAATATCAAAGTCTTCAAGAGAAGAACTTCATTTTAGGGTCGATTTTCTCTCAGAATATCAAACTCCTCATAGACTTATAGACCTGTGTACACCATAAACACATTAGTCCCTTAACCTATAAGTCTTCTATACACCAAAATCACTAAGGGGCACTAGATGCACTTACACAAAGAATCCAGACAAAGTCTTCAAACTCAACATGGCCCTCTATGGCCTCAAATAGGCCCCACGGGCTCGGTATGATACTTTGAAGGAATTCTTCGTGAAGAATGGCTTCACACCCGGTTCACTCGACCCTACTCTCTTTACTAAATCTTATGATGGTGAACTGTTTGTGTGCCAAATATACGTTGATGATATTATCTTTGGCTGTACTGACCAACGTTATAGTGATGAATTTGCCTATATGATGATTGAAGAATATCAAATGTCTATGATGGGAGAGTTGAAATTCTTCTTAGGTCTTCAAATTCGTCAACAACACAATGGCATATTCATATCTCAGGAGAAATACCTCAAGGATGTACAGAGGAAATTCGGCATGCAAGATTGCAAAGGCGTCAAAATTCCTATGCCCACAAATGGCCATCTATGCACTGATGAAAATGGTATTGACTTCGATCATAAGGTATACCACTCCATGATTGGTTCTTTATTGTACTTATGTGCATCTAGGCCAGATATAATGCTTAGTGTTTGCATGTGTGCCCGATTTCAAGCTACACCGACGGAATCACACCATAAGGCTGTGAAGCATATTCTTCGATATCTAGCTCACACACCAACACTAGGATTATGGTACCCCAAGGGCTCTACTTTTGATCTCATTGATATTCTCGACTGACTATGCTGGTGATCGGTGGACCGCAAGTCAACATCTCGGTACTTGTAATTTCTGACGATCTTTTGGTCTGTTGGTCCTCAAGAAACAGAACTGTATCGCTGCTCATCGCGAAGCGGAGTAAATTGCTGCTGGTTCTGCTATGCTCAATTGTTGTGGATGAAGCAAACTCAAGGACTATGGCATCAACGTGAAGAATGTGCCTCTCATCGTGACAATGAGAGTGCCATCAAGATTGCTCACAACCCAGTTCAACACTCGAAGACAAAGCACATTCAGATTCATCATCATTTTCTTCGCGATCATGTGTTGAAGGGCGACATCTTTATTGATCATGTGAAGACTGAAGAACAGCTAGCCGATATCTTCACAAAGCCCTTGGATGAGAAGAGATTTAGCAAGTTGCGGTGTGAGCTAAATATCTTAGAATCTTCGAATGTTCTTTGAAAAGGACACTCATCCTAACACTTATGCAAAATTGATGACTTAGATGTGCAACACATGAAGAAACATTTTCCTTCAATCAATGAAGAATAACACTCTAAGTGTGAAGAAATTAATGAAGAATTTGATTCTCAGAACCCTACGACAATTGTACGCGATGTCTGAAATCAGCATTCTTATATGGTGGGACACGCCACCACCAAAGTTGAAAATCTTCAATTTGAATTTTTCCTCAGTTTTGAAATTCTTCAGTGTTTCAAATTCTTCAACTTTGCAAAATCTTCACTGAAATGTTGGGGATATTACCACTAGAGGTAAACCGGCCAGGACAGGCCGGGTTAACTTCACCAGTAGTTGAACATGTTAAAGCCCAAGTAGGTAGCAGAGGGCTTATGGCCCATAGCCAGTTCACGCCAGTAGCTGTAAACCGACGACATTATGTATCTTGTGTTATAAGTTAGGAATAGTAGAGACCGAGCCAGATACGTCCATGAACCGCGCCGGACTCAGAAATCGACGGGCATCCCCTGTATATAAGGGGACGACCAAGGAGGTTTGAGATGATAACAAAAATGGAGGCCTAGGGCGGCTTGTTTGCTCCCTAGTCATCGAAACCCCATCAATTCCATCACAACCAGACATAGGCTTTACCTTCATCAAGGGGCTGAACTAGTATAAACTCGTGTCCTTGTGTTCGCTTAACCCTTCAAGTTAACCTCAGAAGCGATGGCTCCACGACTAAGTCCTTTCATGAGGACATCCGCCGTGACAAACCCATGATGCTTGGCGCCACCGTGGGGCAATCGCGATGATGGGTTGACGCTCTTGGAGGAAAGTTCAAGGACTCAAGGGCTATGTCTGGGCCGGATGACCAAGATTCGTCTGCAAGCTCTACATTGACGACGCAGGATGGGGCCCCGAGGCCGCTCAATTGAGTACCGGTACCAGGTCCCTTTGGGGGCATACACGCCTTTCATCGGCAAGATCGGTGAACCGGTCCCGAGCCGACATCCGCACCGACCTCGCCGAGACGGCTCAGCGCGGCAGATCTGCCCAGTGTTAAGCCGGGCCGTGAAGCGCGGCCTTCGCGGGGGTAATCCACGAGGAGAGTATGAGGACAGATCGATATGGTAGCGAGACCGCTGCCTATTCCGCGACGAGTCCTCAACCGAGAAACCGAATCGCTGTATCGGTTGAAAGACGACCAATCGGGGCTGTTCCAATGGCGACATGATTCCGACCTCCGATCTGCCCAACCGGTTGGAATATTCATGGCCGTACACAAGCGGTGATCCACTCTTCACCGCAGAAGCAATGTTCTCCGGATCGTCACGGCGCGGCGGCAGCCGGGCAGGAGGTCCCCGCGCCCGCCGCTCAAGTCTTATCCGATCTGTTTGATGCGCTTAGCTGTGCTCATGGCGTAGGCCAACCCGCGGATCAGATGCCCACAACGCAGAAATTGCAAAGGTGAGAGAGCAAATCGCCGTGCCAAGGCCGACCGGCAGCCGAGAATGACAGATGGCCGCAGAGCGGCCGCTTAGACTCCTAGGCCTATAAGCTATGCCGGATCGTAACGCCACATGAGGTCTTGAAGCGGAAGCACAGTCCCGCTTGCCTTCGGTTTCGACGCCGTAAACCTCTTTTCACACCCCAGAGCAGAACCAGAATCCGCCGAGGTAAACCGGCGAGGCGCCGCCAGCGCGCCGTCCAACCTCGCTTAATGGAACTCCTCGGCAGTAACAATATCGCACTCAGCCGTCCGCATACCTCTCGGGTCATTATTCCAATCCTATGGACAATCTTGTCGCTGCCGCTTCACGATTGGAGGCCATCCCGATCGAAGGTGATTCTCCGCAGCGTGGAGACGCTGGTCAAGGAGCTCCTTCGACCGCTTTGATTCAACAGAGGCATACTCATACAGCCGTGACCGGATTCATTCCACCCTCGTCCGAGCCGGAGCTACAACAGCGGTGGAGGACCCGCCAGATCAAGCAATGCACGAACTCAAGCTGCCCGTGGCAATAACCCGCAGCGATCTTCGTGATGCTCGTGAAGTGGTAGACCGGCCCGCACGCAGGGAGGCCGAGTTAGCAGCACAAAATGAGGCACGCCAACTTACGCCGTTCGCCCCATTATCTCGCCGAGCCAGGGTCACTTTAGTTCCTTGGTGCCCTGCCTCGCCCCCCTCTCTACGCAATGTGCGCTACCTAAAGACATCAAGGGTCCGCGAAGGTACCAAATTACACCGCCGATTTTCTCCAAGCATGGGTAGAGAGTTACGAGATGGCCATGGTGATGTTAGATGTGGATGAGGCCACGGTGCAAAGTACTTTACCATGATGCTTGAAGGACGACGACTGACTTGGTTAAAAGCTTGCCGCCCAATTCTATCAGCTCATGGGCCCAGTTGCGAGCCCGGTTTATGCAGAATTTTAAGGATACCTGTAAACAGCCCATGTCAATAGTGGACTTAGCGGCTTGTATCCAGGAGGAAGGAGAATCAACAACCCATTGGGTACGCCGTGTCTCGAAATTTTGCACTCGCCGATCAGATCAACGCTTGATTCTCGCGATTATAACTCGAAGGCAACCGCCGTTTAAGCCTCGGGTTAAAATTGGGGCGAATGAAGCGGTTTTGTAATCTACATGGGCACCCTCATGGGTGCTTTAGTGAAGTATGCTGATTCGATAGTACCAAGGATCCCGAGTCCGAGGATGACAAGGCAGGGAAGGGAAAAAGAATAGCAACCCAAGGGCAGCAACACAAAGACGACAGTGTCATGGGAACGGAGGCAAACGTAAAGCGGATGGCAGCGTAGATTTTGTGGCTAATACTAACGCGCAGGACAAGGGTCAACGACGCAAGGGTAAAGCGGAGAATCGCGGTGGAGCTCCGAATCCTAACCCGGGTCGCCTAAACTATTTGTTGAACCAGCCTTGTCCAATGCACGGGACGAAGGAGATGCCAGCCAACCACCTTTGGAAGGACTGTTACATTATGCAGGAGTTCAAGAATTCTAATGCTTTCCGTTATGATCATGGATCAGGTGGCGGTTCAGGATCCGGTTTCCATGGGCCGGTCACGGCGGAGGAGCTCCTGCTCATGATTCAATGGCAATCGTGGTGACATAACACTCGTAATAGTCGTAATAACTAAGGTGGTTACAGCCAAAGAGCAGCAATCGGGTTATCGAGCCATCCAAAGCAGTTGAATAGTGGGCAATATCATGTTTTCACGACTAGCTTGGATAAGCGAGACCGAAACTCCATAAGCGAGTGGTGAATTTTGTTGAACCGCCAGACACGTTATTTACGCTGGTCGGAACAACCAATCGTATGGAGCAGTAGAGGATCACCCTCTCCGGTTGACAATCCGGTCAGCTAGCATTGGTGGTAGCCCTCGTGGGAGGTTATAAATTCACCAAAGTGCTCATGGATGGAGGGAGCAGCATTAACATCTTATATTATGAGACCTTCCGCCATATGGGGCTGATAGATAAAAATCTTAAACCGCCCAAAGAAGATTCCATGGTGTGGTACCTGCAAGTCAAGATATCCTCGTTGGCAAGATAGCTCTGGAAGTGGCCTTTGGGGACAATCATGATTCCCGATCCGAGACGCTGACTTTTGAAGTGGTGAAGATCCGGAGCCCATATCATGCTCTATTTGGGCGGCTGGCTTATGCCAAATTCATGGCACGTCCTTGTTATATCTATTTACAGCTCAAGATGCCGGGTCACAAGGGCACAATAACAGTTCATGGAAGCCGCAAGATTGCTTTGGAATGCGAAGAAGGTGATGCGGCCTCTGCAGAGTTGGTTTGTGCTACGGAGGAGTTAAAATATTTCAAGAACAATGTTGATCCGGCGGACATGACCCCGTTGAAGAAGCCAACTACAGAGCATGATCCGGATTTAAAGTTCAAATCGGGCGGCCGAGACTAAGCTTGTTGACTTCGGTTCGGCGATTCGTCCAAACAGTTCACTATCGCGCCAATTTGACCCGAATAGGAAAGCGCCATCGAAGTTCATCCGTGAGAATCAGGACATTTTGCATGGTAGCCTTCGACATGCCAGTGTACCAAGGGAACTCGCGAGCACACTCAATATTGATCCTAAGTACAAACCGTGAAGCAGCCCGCCGGTTTAACGAGGAACGACGCAGCTATTGGAGAGGAGGTGGCTGTGCTCTTAGCGGCCGGTTTCATTGTTGAAGTCTTCCATCCAGAATGGCTTGCTAATCCGTGCTGGTTCTTAAGAAAAATGGCACTTGGCGCATGTGTGTGGATTACATAGACCTTAACAAAGCTTATCCAGCAGACCCCTTTGCCCTCCCCCGCATTGACCAGATTATCGATGCTACCGCAGGATGTGAGCATTTGAGTTTTCTGGATGCATATTCTGGTTATCATCAGATCAAGATGGCAGTTAAGGACCATGAGAAGACAGCATTCATAACTCCCTTTGGAGCCTTCTGCTATGTATCTATGCCTTTTGGGCTCAAGAGCGCCCAGGCAACTTATCAACGGTGTGTACAGAATTGCCTTCATAAACAGATCGGCCGTAATGTGCATGCCTGTGTGGATGATATTGTGGTCAAGTCAAGGGAGAAGGAGACGCTGATTGACGATTTGAAAGAAACATTTGACAACCTATGGACTTACAAGATGATGCTCAACCCGCCAAATGCGCTTTGGTGTACCGCAGCAAGTTATTGGGTTTTGTTGTGTCCAACAGGGAATTGAAGCTAATCCGAGAAGATTACAGCTATCACCTCCCCGGCTAAACCGGCGTATCAATGACGCTCAGCGCTGGCAGGACGGATTACCGGCTAAGCCGCTTTTATCACCGCCGCCGTGAGAAGGCGATCCCTTGTACCAGATGTCAAGAAGACGGATCAATTCGCTCGAGTTTAGTGTCACGACCGGTTTTTCAATAAAATATTTATTGAACAACCGACCTATGAAGTCCAATATGAGGAAAATCCTTCATACCGTAGACAAAACTTTGATACAATAAGCCAAGAGCATTACAATATTACAGGGTCGGATCAAGATGCCCAACCAATTATTACAAACACGCCGATAATTATACATAGTGGCGGATATGACTCAAAGGTGGGGTGGAAATACCATTGACTCGAGATATGAGTGGTTGGTGGAATAACACAGCGGGTGGTTAATAAGTTCATCAGATCGGGCGGCTCATCGAAAGGCCGAGGTGAGGCTCGATGAATTTATTTGGGTAGCGGAAGCGGATATATCACAATGACTAGTCCAGGGTCGACGAGACCGACCTGGAATTCCTCTAGGCGCCGGACTCGCTATCGAATTCTTCATCCATGAGATCGCTTTCACAAGATCCGCCAAATCAATAAGCTGTGAGTACTTTGAAAGTACTGCAAGACAGTTCGACAAAAGATATAACAAATGAATGCATGAATGAGTCATGATTAATTTTAACAATGCTCAAATAAATCAGTATAGCAAAATAAAATAAGAAGGAATCGGCAGTAGTCCATTCGAAACCCAAAGAAGGATAAACTCAAACCGATCGAGTGTCCAAATGACGTCAAGGGTGAAAATAAATAAAACATGCCATAATGGCTCGGGCGACACCTCATAAAGGGCTTATATTGAAATAAAATACATGCGTACAGCAATGGACGAGGAGCGACATCACGTAAAGAGCTTATAATAAAAGTAAATAATAACGATGTCAGCAATGGACGTCCGAGCGACATCACGGAAAGGGCTTATAATGAAAATAATAACAACAATGCCGCAGTCCGACGCCCGAGCGACATTGCGTAAAGGGCTTATAATGAAAATAAATAACAACAATGCCGCAATGGACGCCTGAGCGACATCGCAGTAAAGGGCTTATAATGAAAATAAATAACAACAATGCCGCAATGGACGTTCGAGCGACATCGCAGAAAGGGCTTATAATGAAAATAAATAACAACAATGCCGCAATGGACTTCCGAGCGACATCACGTAAAGGGCTTATAATAAAATAAATAACAACAATGCCGCAATGGACGCCTGAGCGACATCGCAGAAAGGGCTTATAATTCATTATTTATAATCGACAAGATATAGTGCTCACGGAAAATATTCATCACAAGACAATAAGCGGGTTAGTCCGCTCACGTGAAGGTAAACATTTAATACTCAAATGGTTCTCGGAGTTTCACATCGAGACCGACACTTGACAAGATGAGATGATCCCGCATTTGGACATGAATAAGATGAATTCAAGAATTTTGACTCGCAGAGTTTGTACCAAAATTGTCCACAGCCAACGGATTTCTTAGTCACAAGGACTAGTTCTGCTTACGGTATTTCAGAGGAAACACAACTAGCTAGTACACACCCATCATACCTCACGCTGCAGTGAATCACCCTAGACAGCGCTTAAGAAAACTTTGAGACGGGAGATCACAATCTCAATAGCATGGGATCAAATTTTTATATACGCCACCTAAGGTGCCCCTCTCGTCCCAACCGAAACACCCATGCCCCCGACCGGATGAAAGGCTTTAATCCAGGCCATGGAACCTTCATCCCGCTCTCGATTGGTGTGTACCAGAAGTGGTTTGCAACCTATTAGGCCGATTCCCTTGCGGGAAACAGTGGTAGTACGGAAAGGAAGACGGACGGAATCGACCGATTTATGTTGACACTGGTCAACGATATGGCATAAGCCCGCATGCTACAACACTGCCATCTTACCCATACTCATGCCAACTCATGGCCATGCAACAAGTTTCCAAAGAACTCACGGATTTACCGAGCTCATTTGCCTCAATGCTCACGAGATAAACTATCATCGAAAATGCTCATGAACGTGCTATGATACAAAAATAATGCAAACATGCCCAGACACTCATCATATCAAAAGTTCAAACTTTGCTTGCCTGGTTCGGAGTAGTCGGGTCTAGCTCGGCAAGTTCGCGGTTCCATCACCTCCTTCGTATCTACGTAAACAAAAATACACGCTAACGTAAATACCGTGGGGTACAGAAAGTTGATCCAAATATTTTTCAAATAAATATGAAAAAACTAGACAAAAAAATAAAGATGACAGAAAAGGAATCAATCAAAATCATTTTCTGTTTAAAAGTTATAAGAGTTTTGGTCCAAGGACCCATCTGTAATGAAACAGAAGTTTCTGTGGGGCTCTGTGGAAAAGTCCAGATAACGCTTCGCTTAAAAGAGACGGTTGAGAGGCTGACAGCGGGCTCCACCTGTCGGGTTTGAAATTTCAAACGGAGAAAAGAGAGCGCGACGGGCGCCGAGAGGTGCGGTGGCGCCGCGGCGCATCCACGGCGAGGCAAGGTGATCGGGTGTTACCTTCGAGATCGCGCACCGCCCGCCTCGTGGGTGGTGGTGGTGATCGCCGGCGCAGCACCGTGTCGACGGCGGCCCTTGCTCGGGCGGACGGCGGTTCGGTCAATCGTGGATCTCGCCGAGGGAGCTGCGGGGCCAAATAGGAGTGGGATTTAGTCTCCTAGTTGCTCGAGAGGGTTGCCGACGGGTTAGGGCCGGAGACGGCCTCACCGAGAGCGAATCGAGGTGGAGGCCGAGGCGGAACGGGCGGCCGGAGTCGGGAAGAAAGGCCTCGAGGCTCTCCCAGGGCTAGGCGGGTCCAGTGAGGTGGTGGAGTCGCATGGGGCGAGAGCAGGCTCGGGTGCTATATATAGCCGCCCGAGTCGGTTGCCGTGAACGGATAAGTCCGCGAAGTTGATTACGGCGGCGCTGTGGCTGGACGGTCGGCTTAGGAGCTTGAGCATCGCTTAGGTGGAGTAGTGGTGCCATTTAGGGTCCAGCTCAGCACGGGAGGAAGGTTTACGGCTTGCCTCGACGGAACGGCCGCACGCCCGTCGGGCGGTAGAGAGGAGGTGGCCACGCGGAGCCACCAAGACGCTTACGGCGCTGAACGGCGTTATGCCGCAGTTTTGCCTCGTCGCCAAGTAAGGTGCTTCGCCGCCGAAGCACGCCGCAAGAAGGGCTGGGCGCCACCGACGCTGAAGGCGCCAAGCGCATGGTGGAGCTCCGGACAAGCAGGCCGGGCTATGCAGCATCGAGCCAAACGCATGGGTATGTGATCAAGTTCGACGGAGAAACGACATCAACTTTCTGAATTTACTGAATATGAACAAAACAATGCATGCCGTGTTCGACAAAATGATTCCGTATCCAGGATTTTTCCTTGAGCTGATTTTTGGTGGAGTGGTTCTCATTGCAACTAGAGGTTGCCTGAATTTTGGTGGAATTTTTGGAGAAGTGTAGATATGAATTTCACCAAATTTGGCAAATCTGGTCCAAACTTGCAAAGTGAGTGAAATTTGAAATATTTGAAAAGAAGAAGAGTGGATCAAGATGGTTCTGGGTTGTGGATACCAAGGACTATCCAGGTGTGGAGTTGAGGTCAAAATCAAAAGCATTAGGGTACTTGCTTTGCAAATCACCTAGGCTCAAAAGAAAAGACATAATTATTTTGGGAAGAGAATACTGGAATAAAATCCAAAATGGATTTTATTAGTTTGGACAGAATGTTTGAGTTGTACCAAAGTGGAAGGAGAGATTTTGGGAAGGTTTTACCATGTGGTGCATGGAAGAATCATGAATGGTTTCAAATATGGGAGAGGATGAAAACTCCTAGAGTTTCCTTTTGAAAGATAAACACCAAAGATTTTTCTTGAAATTTTGAGAAGAGGGCAATCAGAAGAAAATTTAAAACCAAACACTAGAGTTGAAGGAGATGCAAAATAAAATATTTGCTAAAGGAAAAGCTTTGAGAGAGATTTTTGAAGGGTTTTGGAGACCTCCTTCAAATCCAACAAAATTTTGAAGAAAACCAAAGGAAAATTTTGGAGTGTCACAACACCTACCCCTTAGGAAAAATCTCGCCCCGAGATTCCAGCTTGATCCTCAAATAATTGTGGGTGCTCTGCTCAAGGAAATCTCTCTTTCCCAAGTGGCTTCACTTTCGTGTGGTTGCTCCACCGAACTTTGAAGAACTTGGTGGTTTTCTCGTCGGTTCTCCTTTCTCGACTCTTCCAAGATTTTTATCGGATGCTCCCGATATGTAAGGTCTTGTTGCACGCCAATGTTTTTATGGGGTACTTGTTTCTCGGGTTGCTTACGCACTTCCTCAATTGGGAGACGTGGAATACGCCGTGGATGTCGGATAATTCTTCTGTAAGTCTAGCTGGTAGGCCACCGTGCCTCTTCGCTACTATGCGAATGGTCCGATGAATCTTGGTGCTAGCTTCCTTTAATCTTGAATCGGTGCAGGCCTCTCATGGGTGATACTGAGGTACACAAATTCACCGGTTCAAAATGGACTCCACGATGCTTCCGATCGTAATAACTGTTTTGTCGACTTTGGGCTGTCTTGAGTCGGTCCTTAATTACCTTGACTTTATCTTCATCCTCTTTGAGCAGGTCTGGTCAAGATATGACTGCCTCCGGTTTCCCACCAATTTAGCGGGTACGACATCTTCGTCTCAGACAGAGCTTCAAATGGTGCCATTTGCAGGCTGGACCGATAGCTGTTGTTATATGCTAATTCTGCGATGGTAAGCTCTCCTCCCAACTGGTCCCATAGGTGAGGACACATGCTCTCAAAGATATCTTCTAGAATCTGGTTTACTCGCCACCGCCCATCCGTCTGGGATGGTATGCGGTATCAATGCCACTGAGTTCCGAGAGCTTGTTGTAAGTGATCCCAAAACCGGAGACGAATTGAGTGCCTCGTCCGAGATTATTTTCTTTGGGACTCCATGTAGGCAAACGATACGGAGAGGTAGAGCCTAGCAAGCTTCTCAGTGGTGTGTGTTGTCTTCACGGGATGAAGTGAGCTACTTTAGTCAGTCTATCTGTGATTACCCATATGGCATCATGTCCGTGTCGCGACCGAGGTAGTCCAACAATAAAATCCATTCCAATCTCGCCCCATTTCCACTGGTATCTTATTCGTTGCAATAGCCCGCCGGTTTCTCGTGCTCGCCTTGATGCGCTGACAAGAGTCACAACATGCAATAAACGTGGCTATGTCTCTTTTATACCATGCCACCAAAATGTTTCAAGATCTTTGTACATTTTTGTTCCTCCGTGATGGATTGAATATGGAGCGTGTGGCCTTCAGCCAGGATTTGCTGTTTAAGGTCATGGATATTTGGTACGCAGCCTATTCCCGCATTCACAATATTCCTTGCTCATCAATAATGAATTCGAGGCCTTGCCCAACTTTATCTTCCGCTTTATGCCTTCAATGTCGGGTGTCCACGCTGAGCCTCTTTAACCTTCTCTATCGTGGTAGGCTGTACTTCTAAGTTTGACACACCGCCTTCGGTGACCACCATCGTTGAGCTTATGAATTCCTGCTGGAATTCAGGTCTTAAGTCCGCATGCCGTCGTTGTCCGGATCGGGTTCCACTCGAGCATCTGCTACAACATTTGCCTTGCCCGGTGGTAGTGGATCCCAACATCATAATCCTTTACTAATTCCAACCAGCCGCTGCCAGAATTTAGTTCCGTTGTGTGAAAATATACTTGAGGCTTTTGTGGTCCGTGTATATTTCACAACGATTACCAAGTAAAAAGTGTCTCCATTCCTTGAGTGCATGAATAATCGCTAATTCCAGGTCATGGGTAGGGTAATTTTCTCATGCTTATGGTTGTCTCGAAACATATGCATAACCTTGCCTTCTTGCATTAATACGCACCCGAGGCCCTTTTCGAGATGCGCCACAAAATACCTCAAAATTTTGTGTATATCCGCACAATTAGTATCGGTGCCGCTGCCGCTTCTCTTTAGTTCTTGGAAACTTTTCTCGCAGGCTTCCGCCCATTCAAACTTCCCTGTCTTTCTTGAGCAGTTGCGCCATTGGCTTTGCTATGGTGGAGAATCCTTCAATAAATCTCCGTAGTATCCTGCCATTCCCAAGAAACTTCAGACATCCACACGCTGGCTGGTGGCTTCCAGCCAAGCACGGCCTTGACCTTTTCCGGTTCACGGCGATACCTTCTTGAGTCAAGACGCGGCCCGTAAAACCTACTTGCTTTAGCCAAAATTCACACTTGCTGAATTTAGCGCATAACCGATGTTTCCGAGTTCTCCTAGTACAATCCGAGATGTTCAGCGTGTTCTCCGGTGTTTTGAGTATACCAGAATATCATCGATAAATACCACAACAAACTTATCCATAAACTTCATGAATACTTTGTTCATGAGGTGAACAAAATATGGGCGCTTTGTTAGTCCGAATGGCATTACGGTGAACTCATACAATCCAGATCCGAGGTGAAAGCGGTCTTGGGAATATCTTCGTTCGACTTTCAGCTTGATGGTATCCCGATCTCAAGTCAATCTTTGAGAACACCTTGGCCTTAGCGAGTTGATCGAATAAATCATTTATTCGTGGCATCGGATATTTGTTCTTGATTGTGACCATGTTTAGCGCCGATAGTCTATGCACAATCTCAGTGTTCCATCCTTCTTTTGGCAAACAAAATTGGTGAACCCCAAGGTGAGGAACTGCTCAGATGTATCCTTTTTCCAATAATTCCTTTATTTGCTTCTTCAGTTCTACCAATTCGATGGTGCCATTCTGACGGTTTCTTGTATATGGAGCGGTTCCGTGCTAGCTCAATGCTGAATTCTATCTCTCGATCCGTGGCATGCCCGTAGTTCTTCGAAACACATCCGAAATTCACACACCATCGAACCTTGCTCAATTCAGAAATATCCACCTTATTCAATCTCGTTGTCGGATATTTTTCTTTCCTTGGCTGAAACCTTTATGGTCTTCCCATGGTGATGGGTGAGAATTACGGTCCTGTTGAAGCAGTCAATAAAACCTTTGTTGGTAGTTAACCAATCCATCCCTAAGATGACATCCAGTCCTTTATTTTCCAACACGATAAGATTTATGGAAACTTCAACCCTTCAAACTCGATAACCACACCCCGCAATAATTTGGGTAACTTGCTTAATTCCGTGGGACTTGACGATCATAGATTTTCCTAAGGGAAGCATCGAAAAATTATTTTGCAAAGCAAAACTTTTCAAACGAATGAGTGAGAAGCTCCGTAATCAAACAAAACCATGGCAGGTATTGTGTTGATGGAAACGCATCGAGTACGATATCCGGGGCATTTTGTGCTTCCTCTTGGTCACGTGGTTCGATGACCTTCCCGTGGTTGTTATTTGGGTTGAAATTGTTGCGCTTTGGCGCCAATTATTGCTTCGTTGTTCGGCTTTGGGGTCGAAGTTCTTGGCTTGGGGCACCGCTTGGCATAGTGCCCTTCTTCTCCACAAGCGTAATGTAACGCTCGGGCGATATGTGAACTCCTTGTTCCTTGCGTGGAAATTTTTGATTGGGCGTGAGACGCTTGTCGGGTTTGGGTGTCCAGTTTTTCTCAACATCCGCCTTGCTGCGGTGGTTGCGGTGTGTTTAGTCTAGTCCTCTTCCGCTATGGAAATCTTCTAAGCTGCGCTCTCATTTTCCAAGGTAATGGCCTTATCCACCAGTGCCTTAAAATCTGGAAATGTGTGTACCACCAATTGGCATTTAAGTGCGGGCGCCGTAATCGCCTAGGAATTTCTCCATCTTTTGTTTTCCGACATACGCCTCGCTGATGAAGCGAGACAGCAGGTAAACCGACTGTTGTATTCTCGACACCGCCATTGTCCTTGCTTGAGGTCATCAAATTCTCTTTTGATCTTCATAAGACTCTTAGGAATATGTGCCCCACTTAAAACCTTCTTTAAATTCCTCCCATGATATATTATTTTCATTGGGGTGCATGTGTAGGAAATTTTCCCACCACGATGCGGTTGCTCCAAAGGAGATAGTGCGGAGCGAAAGCACTTTCTCAAGATCTGAACACTGGGCAATGATTAATTTTCTCCATGTCTCAAGCCAGTCCCTGGCTTCAAGAGGTTTGTCGCTGTGAGAAAATGTTTGGGGACGGTCTTCAGAGCTCGATAATTTTGATTGCTGCTGATACTGTCCACGGTGATTTCCATATTGATGACTTGGTTCAGATTTCGATGTTGTTGCTGACTTTGTTCATAAAGACGGCACATTTGGGAAAGTGCCGCTTCACCGTCTCCTGCTGACTTGTCTGTCCCTCGTGTGAAATTGTTGCCTGGGGTGTGCCATAATTTTCCTCTATCGGAGTTGGCATGGAGCGCCCAAGGACGAGACATAGTTCACTCGGGATATATTTTGAAACACTCATAAGAAAAGAAATTGAGCCGCAAAAATCAATAAATTCAAGAAGATGCAAAAGTTGCAAATGCTCCAAGATTTTTCAAGAGAAAATACGCTTACACGGAGAAGGACTGTTCATTACATATCTTACACGCAAGCAGTAATTATACAATACGCCACTCGTGATATGCATACATAAATCCCGACATGTTATTTAGTCTTGTGCACTTCTCCAGATCCTACATGATGCGCAAACAAACTACTTATCACAGCCTATTTACATATAAACATATCAAACAAGTCGGTACATCGCAAGGCTGCTAAGCGCATTTAGTCGGAGATGGTAAGGATTTCCCTTGGCCTGCCAAGGGTGAGGCGTAGATAGGCTGGGGACTCAACCTCCTCTTCGGAGATAGGCTCCAGACGCGAGGCGCTGCGCGGAGTTGGTGGAGCAGGTGCCCTGTGCGGGACAACTCGAATCTGAGCGGGCACGAGGGGTGGTGCAGAACGAACCGGAGTAGGCGCAATGACGTGGTTGAACTCCTCCGTGGTAGGCAGGCGACAGTAGCGTGCGGGCAGCAGGAGCAAACGATGCTGATGACGAGACGAAAGTCGCTGGCGGTGCGGCGCGCAGAGCTCCTCCGTTGGCGGCACAGCCATGGATCGAGTCCATGCGGCAGCTACAAAGTCGCCCACCAGGTTGTCGAAGGCTGCCTCTAAAGCCCGGAGATACTGGCGAGCATCTCAAAGCTTCGCCCCGCTCTCCTCTCGGGGCAAGAGAACGCGAGTGGCAGGTGTATGGCACGTGACATGGCAGGTAGCGGTAGCGACGAGTCTTCATCGAAGGAAGGATATCCTCGAGACGAAGCTATCGCCACGGGCTGCCATCGCAGTGCATGCTTCTCAGGCATGGCTCTCCCCATTTAACCGTAGCGCCAACTCGCCCTCTCTTGAATTCCACCGCTGCTTGGTGTATGGTCGACGGTCGCTGACCTTGTGCCGAGAGAGAGAGAAGATCGGGCGCACATCCGCCCCATCGCGACTTGGACGATGAAGGAGAGAAGCTTGACGAACCCATCGGGCATGTTGGCTAACATTCGCGACTCGCAATGTTGTTAGCCATCTACAAAAGTAGGCAAAAGTCCTGAGTAGTCAAATCATAAATTTATGTCGACTGTCGTAAATTGTCTACATTTGTGAAAAAATAAAATAGCTCTATTATGCTAATAACCGATTAGCGATCGCACCTAGTGGCTTTTATAGTCAGCCGCTCGTACTAAGTTTGTCACGACCGGTTTTTCAATAAAATATTTATTGAACAACCGACCTATGAAGTCCAATATGAGGAAAATCCTTCATACCGTAGACAAAACTTTGATACAATAAGCCAAGAGCATTACAATATTACGTGGGTCGGATCAAGATGCCCAACCAATTATTACAAACACGCCGATAATTATACATAGTGGCGGATATGACTCAAAGGTGTGGGTGGAAATACCATTGACTCGAGATATGAGTGGTTGGTGGAATAACATAGCGGGTGGTTAATAAGTTCATCAGATCGGGCGGCTCATCGAAAGGCCGAGGTGAGGCTCGATGAATTTATTTGGGTAGCGGAAGCGGATATATCACAATGACTAGTCCAGGGTCGACGAGACTGACTGGATTCTCTAGGCGCCGGACTCGCTTATCGAATTCTTCATCCATGAGATCGCTTTCACAAGATCCGCCAAATCAATAAGCCAGTGAGTACTTTGAAAGTACTCGCAAGACAGTTCGACAAAAGATATAACAAATGAATGCATGAATGAGTCATGATTAATTTTAACAATGCTCAAATAAATCAGTATAGCAAAATAAAATAAGAAGGGAATCGCGTAGTCCGCTCGAAACCCAAAGAAGGATAAACTCAAAACCGATCGAGTGTCCGGCGACGTCAAGGGTGAAAATAAGTAAAACATGCCATACCGGAGCGTCGGGCGACACCTCATAAAGGGCTTATATTGAAATAAAATACATGTGCGCAATGGACGTCGAGCGACATCACGTAAAGGGCTATAATAAAAGTAAATAATAACGATGTCGCAATGGACGCTCGAGCGACATCACGGAAAGGGCTTATAATGAAAATAAATAACAACAATGCCGCAATGGACGCCCGAGCGACATCGCAGAAAGGGCTTATAATGAAAATAAATAACAACAATGCCGCAATGGACGCTTGAGCGACATCGCAGTAAAGGGCTTATAATGAAAATAATAACAACAATGCCGCAGCCGGACGCCTCGAGCGACATCGCAGAAAGGGCTTATAATGAAAATAAATAACAACAATGCCGCAGTCGGACGTCTGAGCGACATCGCAGAAAGGGCTTATAATTAAAATAAATAACAACAATGCCGCAGTCGGACGTCTGAGCGACATTGCAGAAAGGGCTTATAATAAAAATAAATAACAACAATGCCGCAGCCGGTCGTCTGAGCGACATCGCAGAAAGAGCTTATAATTTATTATTTATAACTGACAAGATATAGTGCTCACGGAAAATATTCATCACAAGACAATAAGCGGTTAGTCCGCTCACAGAAAGTAAACATTTAATACTCAAATGGTTCTCGGAGTTTCGCCATCGAGACCGACACTTGACAAGATGAGATGATCACGGTACTTGGACATGAATAAGATGAATTCAAGAATTTTGACTCGCAGAGTTTGTACCAAAATTGTCCACAGCCAACGGATTTCGTAGTCACGAAGGACTAGTTCCATTTACGGTATTTCAGAGGAAACACAACTAGCTAGTACACACCCATCATAACTCACGCTGCTGTGAATCACCCTAGACAACGCTTAAGAAAAACTTTGAGACGGGAGATCACAATCTCGAATAGCATGGGATCAAATTTATATACGCCGCTTCTAAGGGTGCCCCTCTCGTCCCAACCGAAACACCCATGCCCCCGACCGGATGAAAGGCTTTAATCCAGGCCATGGAACCTTCATCCCGCCTCTCGATTTGGTGTGTACCAGAAGTGGTTTGCAACCCATTAGGCCAGATTCCTTGCGGGAAACAGTGGTAGTACGGAAAGGAAGACGGACGGAATCGAACGATTTATGTTGACACTGGTCAACGATATGGCATAAGCCCGCATGCTACAACACTGCCATCTTACCCATACTCATGCCAACTCATGGCCATGCAACAAGTTTCAAAGAACTCACGGATTTACCGAGCTCATTTGCCTCAATGCTCACGAGATAAACTATCATCGAAAATGCTCATGAACGCTATGATACAAAAATAATGCAAACATGCCCAGACACTCATCATATCAAAAGTTCAAACTTTGCTTGCCTGGTTCGGAGTAGTCGGGTCTAGCTCGGCGGGGTTCGTGGTTCCGCCACCTCCTTCGTATCTACGGTAAACAAAAATACACGCTTAACGTAAATACCGTGGGTATAGAAAGTTGATCCAAATATTTTTCAAATAAATATGACAAAAAACTAGACAAAAAAATAAAGATGACAGAAAAGGAATCAATCAAAAATCGTTTTCTGTTTAAAAGTTATAAGAGTTTTGGTCCAAGGACCCATCTGTAATGAAACATAAAGTTTCCAGGGGGCTCTGTGGAAAAGTCCAGGATAACGTTTCGTTTAAAAGAGACGACTGTGAGGCTGATAGGCGGGCTCCACCTGTCGGGTTTGAAATTTCAAACGGAGAAAACAGAGCGTGACGGCGCCCGAGAGGTGCGGTGGTCGCCGGGCGCGATCCACGGCGAGGCAAGGTGATCGGGGTTACCTTCGAGATCAGCACTGCCCGCTCTCTGGGTGGTGGTGGTGATCGCCGGCGCAGCACCGTGTCGACGGCGGCCCTTGCTCGGCGGACGGCGGTTCGGGCAGTCGTGGATCTCGCCGAGAGAGCTGCGGGGCCAAATAGGAGGGGGTTTATCTCCTAGTTGCTCGAGAGGTTGCCGACGAAAGTAGGGCGGCGGAGACGGCCTCACCAGAGAGAATCAAGGTGGAGGCCGAGGCGGAACGGGGCGGCCGGAGTCGGGAAGAAGGGCCCTCGAGGCTCTCCCAAAGGGCTAGGCGGGTCCAGTGAGGTGGTGGAGTCGCGGGGCGAGAGCAGGCCTGGGTGCTATATAGCCGCCCGAGTCGGTTGCCGTGAACGGATAAGTCCGGCAAGTTGATTACGCGGCGCTGTGGCTGGACGGTCGGCTTAGGAGCTTGAGCATCGCTTAGGTGGAGTAGTGGTGCCATTTTAGGGTCCAACTCAGCACGGAGGAAGGTTTACGGCTTGCCTCGACGGAACGGCCGCGACGCCCGTCGGGCGGCAGAGAGCGGCTCATGCTGCGTTGCCACGAGACGGTGCCGCATGCATGCGCTGGCAAGGAGGTGGCCACGCGGAGCCACCAGACGCTTGGCGGCGCCGAACGGCGCTATGCCGCAGTTTTGCCCCTCGTCGCCGTTACGGTGCTTCGCCGCCGCAGCACGCCGGCAAGCGGGCTGTGGCGCCACCGACGCCGGAAGGCGCCAAGCTGCGGTGGAGCTCCCGACAAGCAGGCCAGGCTACGAAAGCATCGAGCCAAACGCACAGTGGGCATGTGATCAAGTTCTCGACGGAGAAACGACATCGAACTTTCTGAATTTACTGAATATGAACAAAACTTGCATGCCGTGTGTTCGACAAAATGATTCTCGTATCCAGGATTTTTCCTTGAGCTGATTTTTGGTGGAGTGGTTCTCATTGCAACTAGAGGTTGCCTGAATTTTGGTGGAATTTTTGGAGAAGTGTAGATATGAATTTCACCAAATTTGGCAAATCTGGTCCAAACTTGCAAAGGAGTGAAATTTGAAATATTTGAAAAGAAGAAGAGTGGATCAAGATGGTTCGGGTTGTGGATACCAAGGACTATCCAGGGTGTGGAGTTGAGGTCAAAATCAAAAGCATTAGGGTACTTGCTTTGCAAATCACCTAGGCTCAAAAGAAAAGACAGAATTATTTTGGGAAGAGATACTGGAATAAAATCCAAAATGGATTTTATTAGTTTGGACAGAATGTTTGAGTTGTACCAAAGTGGAAGGAGAGATTTTGGGAAGGTTTTACCATGTGGTGCATGGAAGAATCATGAATGGTTTCAAATATGGGAGAGGATGAAAACTCCTAGAGTTTCCTTTTGAAAGAAAATAAACTCCAAAGATTTTTTCTTGAAATTTTGAGAAGAGGGCAATCAGAAGAAAATTTAAAACCAAACACTAGAGTTGAAGGAGATGCAAAATAAAATATTTGCTAAAGGGAAAAGCTTTGAGAGAGATTTTTGAAGGGTTTTGAGACCTCCTTCAAATCCAACAAAATTTTGAAGAAAACCAAAGGAAAATTTTTGGAGTGTCACAGCTATTGCAAGTTGATGAAGCATTTGAGGACTTAAATCGGCAATTAGCTAATCCACCCGTTTGCAGTCTGATTGACAAGGAACCATTACTACTATATGTAGCGGCTAATGCTCGCAAGCAACAAGGTGGCTATTGTGGTGGAGCGCAAAGAGGCGGGCAAAGATTATCCGTTCAGTCCGTTTACTATATCAGCGAGGTACTTATTGAGTCCAAGCAAAGGTACGTGATTGGCAGTAAAGTGTATGGAGGTTCATGGCGAGCCGGAAGCTTAAACAATACTTCCAGGGACATCCTATCACAAAGGGTCAGCTCTTCCTTTGGGAGATATAATTCTGAACAGAGAGGCGATCGTCGGGTTGCCAAGTGGGCTATAGAGCTTGGGTCGCACGGTTTGCAGTACGTACCTCGGACGGCGGTCAAATCTCAAGCACTTGTTGATTTCATCAATGATTGGACGGAGTTACAAGCACCTGAAGAGAAGCCGGATCACACTTATTGGACTATCCATTTTGATGGGTCCAGGCAATTGGAGGGCTCGGGGGCTGGAGTCGTATTAACTTCCCCATGAGGTGATAAGTTCTGTTACGTTCTCCGCTTAATGTTCCCGTGTACTAACAATGCAGCTGAGTATGAAGCTTTTCTCCATGATCTTCGGATGGCAAAGCAGATGAATCTCAGCCGGGTTAAATGCTTCGGTGACTCGGACCTGGTGGCTCAACAAGTTTCTGGCACTTGGGATTCCAAGGATCCGCTCATGGCAGCCTATCGTCGGAGGTGGATATTGTTATGGGCCACTTTAAGGGTTACCAGGTGGATCATGTGAACAGACGGAAGAACGAAGCGGACGCTTTAAGCCGGCTGGGCTCTCAGCCAGAAACCGTCCCGCCAAATGTCTTAATAGATGTTCTCGATAACCTGTCCGCCAAGCTCCCCGGTGAAGAGGATTTGGCTATTCCTGATCCGGAGGCTCAGCTTGGTGGCAGCCCTACATGTCATACCGGATTGGACAGTTCCTTATCTTGCGACATGAACCGGGCGAAGTTATTAGAGGACAGACTCGCCAGCAGATAGTCCGCGATCCAAGTCCATGACCATTATTAATGGCGAAGTTGCATCATTGCAGCGATCGAGCGCTTTCAGACCGTGTGTCCCTCGAGGAAGGCTGTGAAATTTTATGGAAATCCATGAAGGGATTGTGGTCACCATGCCGTTCAAAGTCTCGTAGCTAAGGCTTTCATCACGGTTTCTACTGGTTGACTACCCATGCCGATGCGGAGGACCTAGTGAGACGATGTGATGGCTGTCGAAATTCTCAAGGCTGCTTCATGTGCCGCTCAAGAATTGAGGATGATTCTAATTACTTGGCCATTTATGCATTTGGGGTTGGATATGGTTGGACCTTCAAAAGGTCCAAGGACAAGAAGACCCACCTTTGGTGGCAAGTGGACAAGTTTACAAAGTGGGTTGAAGCGGAGCTCGCTAGCAAGTGTGATGCAGCCACGGCGGTTCAATTCATTAAAAGGTGATTTTCTGGTTTGGCTTTCCACACAAGATCATTAACGATAATGGTACCAACTTGTCCAAGGGCGCTATGAAGGAGTTTTGTGAGCGTGAGCACATCCGCCTTTGACGGTCAATGTGAGCTCACCCAAAGTCCAATGGCCAAGCAGAGAGGGCTAACCAAGAGATCTTACGAGGCATCAAGCCCCGACTTATGGTTCCTTTACAACGAACGCCGGGATGTTGGGTTGAGGAGTTGCCATCTGTGTTATGGAGCATCAACACCACGCCCAAAAGGTCGAAAGGATACACACCGTTCTTCATGGTCTACGGAGCGGAGGCGGTCCTCCCCAGTGATATCCGCTACGATTCACCTCGTAGCGGGCGATGTTGAAGCGGACAACGAGGAAGCACGCAAGACGCTTTGGACCTGTTGACGAGGAGCGTGACATCGCCGCCACCCGCTCGGGCGATTTACCAGCAGGATCTTCACGATATCACAGCCGCCGAAGTTAGAACCGTAACCTTTCAAGAAGGAGATCCGTGCTTCACTCATCCAAGACCAGATCGATATGCACAAGTTATCCCCACCTTGGGAGGGACCTTTCGTGGTCAGCAAGAATCTGCACAACGGGTCGTACTATCTGATCGATGTTCGAGAGCATAAAGACTCACGCACGTCAAAGGAGGAGACCAACAGGCCCTGGAATATAGCTCGCCTTCGCCTTGCTATACTTGGAGCCATAGGCTCTGCTTTTGGACATATTACGACACTATATATATTATGATTAATATAATAAACCGGAGCCTTAGCTAAAGCGGGTCTCGTTATTTTTATATCATATGTGGTTACACGGAGTTTTTATCTTAAAGCTTAATTCTCCGTTTACCCTTGAGTTAGCTTTTTCAAACAAGCTTTGTATCATATCTCTAGGGGCTTGATCATATCCAAACCAATGCAACACCTTTAGACCGGCGAAGCCACAAGATCACTTGGGGACTTGGACATGTCTCAACCAACACGCCTTGATTGGCCTAAGGCCACGTAATCACTTGGGGTCTTTGGTCGAACCCAACCATCGCTACACCTCTTGATCGGGCCATGCCATCGTGATCATTTGGGGACCTTGGCTGACTTGAACCATAGCTATGCTCGCTGTGGGCTTGGTCATGCAATCGACCACGGTAATGCTACTTGATCGGCTCAGATAGCCTCTTTTTTGCAAATGATTCTATTTGTCTTTGCATGAGATATATTTCTTTATTTGCATATGTTTTGTTGTGTTCTTATACCAACGATCGTTGCTTCGTTCGACCGCCAATTGATGAGCACTAACTATTCTTGATCCGAGACGCCTTGCCCGTTAGATTTTCTGCTAACATCCTATTTTAGGGTAATACTAGTCTTTTTTATAAACCGAACGGTTACTTGGTAACCCGACCTTATATTGACAGGAGCTATTCTCCCAAGCGATGCTGGTTTTCTTAAAATACTCCGTTTATTTATTGGCACAACCAACTTCATGGCCTATGATGGCAGGTATCATATATTGTTATATTTGATCATATGTTTAAATCTAAAAGTTATCTTTGATTTCATATACAATCGATATATGACCACCTGGTGGTAGAACCACAGCGCTTTTAAGACCTTTTTTTGTAGATAATGGTTTAACATTGATGATTCAAAGGAAGCATAAGTTGCAACACGATGCACAAGGCATATCAGCACCAAGTGTGGCAGCTAGTCTATTACACGCAACATGGTGCCCAGATGAGATAATTGTTTTTCATCATATCATTACGAAACATCAAATATAAACCGGTTTCCGGTTTACGCTTGGTCGCCAGCTTGCTCTGATGGTTGCGAATCATTCTACGCCGCTTCAGCTTCTGCTCCTCTACCCAGCGGCTAGAAATCAACAGTTGTCCAGTCGATTCCCATTAATGCTTGAAATACAACTTCATCGTTGATCAGCAAGGACGGTTCAATGTCAGGAGCGTAAGTATGCTTACGGATTGGAGGGATAAGATTCTCCGCTTCAGGAACTGGTGCAGCCACCCGTTTATTTTGACCATCATATTGAGCTTGATAGTGGGACAAATTTGCCACTTCAGCCAATTGACAAGCCAAAGGGCGCACTTCCCGGTTTATAGCTCGGAGATCCTCTTCACTGAATTCTGTCCCGTCCTACTTCACGCTTGGGAAGCCTTGGGCCGCTTCAACAGGATCAAAATCTGGAACCCATGCTTTTGCCCGGATTAAGGCGCGAGAAGGCCGGTTCTAGCAGCAGATTTGTTCAATTCTTCAATCTGGTAGGAAGCATTGACAACCTCGTGATGGTGTCCTGAATCAAGGTCGGGCCGGTTGTTGTGAGAAGCAGGTTGATGATCGGTTGCGCTACCAGATACAGCTTGTTCTATCAATGTATAGGCGGCTTTCGCTTTTTCCGCATGTCCGATCCTGCGGCCAATACGTGTCCCTGAATCATTCAACGGGTTGGTAAACCGCTACAATATGAGGATACATCATTACCGCAGAACATAAAAATGCTTACCAAAGACGGCAGCGGTCATAGCATGCACTTGACGCTTACGCTGGTCAGCCATCTACCACCGGTTTGAGTGCAGCTTCAGCCTTTTCGCCTTTGAAGTAAAGCGCCTTTTCAAGGGCCCAATCTGCCTGCTCTTTGTTGAAATCCTCTTTAAGCTTTTCCATGACGCTTTAAAGCTGTCGGATTTTGGGTTCCGCAGACCTTAAGGTTCAACTCTGGCGCGCTGAGATCCAACCTCCACCGCCTCGCACTCACCAATCGCAGGGACCTAAACTACTAACAAGAACAAAGACAAGAGACGCAAGATTTATATCGTTCAGGCCACCATCGTGGTGTAATACCCTACCCAAAGGTGGTGTGTGGATTGCCTCTGGGCTGATGAAGAATAGTACAAGGAAGAACAACCTCGCGAGGGTCTGTTCTGGTGGTGTGATGAACTGCTATGGTATCCTGGTCGCCTAGCTTGAGGATCAGGTCTCTCTCTCCGAGATCCCAAAATGCTCGCCTCGGAAGAGAGAGTCTGCCCTACTACGGTGGCTAGCTCTACTTATATAGACGAAGGCCCCGGCCTCTTCCCAAATATTGAGCGGGAAGGGCGCCAACAATTGGCCATTTTGAAGGGGAACAACGGGTACACTTATCCTCACTAAAGTTGGTCCTGCTCGCCAAAGGCTCGTGATGACGCCGCTTGGGCTCCACGATGACTGCATTCCAGCCGCTGGGGCTGGTCTTGGTCTTGTTGCACCAAACGGATGCCTTTGCTTGATGCTCTCGGCCGCGCTTGCTCCTTTGCACCAAAGAGGAAAGAAGGACGCTGCTGGTTGGCGCCATCGGGCGCCTTGGTTGTCATGGCTATGCCACGGCACCTCGCGAGGTACCCTTCCTTGAACTCTCCGCCCTCATGAGCCTAGCCCGACGAGGCTGCGGCTCGAGGAAGTCTTGGTCGTCCGCCTGCAAGGCTTGGCCTCGCGAGGGTCTTGGGCTGGTGTTGATGAAGATGGGTTGTCCTGGCCTCCTTGAGCCACGCCGCAGGCCGCAGTGCAAGTCTGGGACCCTGCCTGCAACGCCGACAAGAGGCCTCGGCCACGGGCGCGCCCAACTTGGCCGCAGAGAGGCGAAGGGCAAGGGCGCGGCATCGGGTCTAACAGCCTTTGCGTTTTGGCGCCAGATGGCGGTTGATTGACGTGGTGGCATCGCCCCCACGACGCCTTGGTAACCGCCGGATTTGACAAGTCCTTGCATGCATGGCCACCATGATTACCGTGATCGTGGAGGTCGACGGTTGGCCTTCGCCGCTATAGGCACGGATCGGTGCGCGCTCTTCCGCCTATCCTTTCCTGTCTTCCTTCTTCCATGGCTCCACCAAGGAAGTTCTCGACGCAGAAGGGAAGGGCCGCCAGTCGAATCTTCTCTCTCTGCCTAAGCGTGGTCGAGGTCGCCTCAAGCACCCCGTGGCCTCTCCACGGCGGTCTCCCCGCGGTCGTGGGGAGGTTTCAGGCTGATGGACGAGCGGCCGGCTATGGTTGGGAGGGCATGCCTGCCGCCTGGCCCCGAGGCCGCGCCCATGCTTCAAACGCTGCCGGAGTTCATGGTGAGGGCGGAGGAGCCGCCCAGCCGTCCGGCCTCAGCTCCGTGCTTCTTCCTAGGTGAGCTCCCAGATGGCGCCCGAGTGGCCTCTGCTCTGTGCATGGCTGTTGCAGCCGGGCTTCGGGGTTTCTTCCGAGGTCTCGCTGGTGGAACCTGTTCTGGCCCGCGGCCGGCAGACGTCACACACAAGTGGTCTCCGCCGCCGGTGCTCCCTGCACTTCAAGTATGATGGCGACGCCACCTCTACATGAGGGTGTTCGGGAAGACGGCCCGCATGGGGTGCTGCCCTAAGGACGACGATCATGCCGAGGACTCAACCCCGCGCTGGGCGGAGAGGGCAGGCTGGCGGGCGGGCAAGGCTCGCGACTCCTCACGCTTCACCAGCTCTTCTTCGGTGGCGATTCTTCCAAAGAGCGGCCACGGCCAGCCCCACGCCAAGGCCGCTTGGGGGTGGCAGCGTGTCCGGCCGCCGCCACGCCCGGTGAAGGCGAGATGGAGCCCGACCGAGCCCGGAGGCGGCTGGCCTCCTAAGAGAGCCGCACGGGCGTGCTTCACCTGCTTTTGTCCTTTTCTTTTCTTTTCCCGTAAAAGGAACAATGTGGCCCCTGGGGCGGTTTAGGGCAACGCCGCTAATTATTGTACTGATTTGTTATCCCGACATCGCTCTTCCTCGTCAGGCGCCTTTCGCAAGTGATCCCTGGCCGTGGTCATGGGTGACCGACCTCGCCCCTGTCCAAGGCGTAGCTGCCTGTGAGGCATGGTCAGAGGGGTGCTCCAACAGGACCAGGCCGGAAAACTTGAGCGATAGGGGTAGATGACCTGGGCTCCCGAGGCTTCCGCCGAGTCCCCGCCAAGAGAAATCGAGGCAGGAGGGCTTAATAAGATCAAGAACCACGGACCAAAACGGGCGATAGTTTCGATAAAAACTTCAAATGGGAATAACTAACAATTGCGTAAAGAAATGAAAAAGCCGTCCGCACCTAGTCTAGTCTTCGACGCCTTCTCACTAGCTGAGCTAAGTGCTGCCACTTGGCGGGAGGGAGCCCAGGGCCCGAGGCCGCACTCGAGACTACGGGCGGTACAACCCCAACTCATTATTACGTGAGAGTGTCATGGCGGCGAGCTTTACAAAGTGCTCGCCTTTCTTCACAGCTCCGGCCTTTCTTCCGCAAGCAAGTTTCACGGGCTTGCCTCTTCACAGTGCTCCGGCCTCTCCAGAACGCCACAGCCCACAGCGCTCGCCTTTCTTCATGTGCCTCGACCTTTTCCAGGAGGTGAGCTTCACAGCGCTCGCCTTTCTCACATGTGCCTGGCCTTTCCCAGAGGTGAGCTTCACAGCATTCGCCTTCTTCACAGCTCCGGCCTTTCCAAAGAGATGAACTTCACAGCATTCGCTCTTCACAGCCTCGGGCCATTTCCCAGAGGTGAGCTTCACAGAATTCTTTCTTCACGTGCTCCGGCCTTTCCAAAGAGATGAACTTCACAGCATTCTCCTTCTTCATGTGCACCCCCTTTAACGCTGCTAAGCTGGATTAGATGACGAAAACTCACGCCCTGGTCCCGACTGGCTAGTCTCACTGTCACGACAAGACCAGAGGGTGAGGGCCGAGAGCGGTAGGAGCCCCGAGTCGCGATGCTCGTGCACCCCCTTTAACGTGCAAGATTTCGCCACCCCAGAGAAGGCACCAAATAACAAGCATGGTGGAACGAGAGCATAATCCTAAGGAAAACGATGAGGATACATGTCACGGATCGCCCGAGCGTTTGGGGATGATGCAGCCCGAGGGCGCCCAACAGATAAGCTAAAGACATGAAATAAAAGGATACATGCCGCAGGACGGACCCACGCGCCGGGAATAATGCGCCCTCAAGGCGCCCCACCGAAGTAAAACTTAAAGATGTCACCCGTGATGTTGGGGATGAAGGGTTGTTGATGTAGCAGACTCGGTGGGCTGCGGAGCCGATCCTCACAAGCCTCAGAGGTCTGGGCCTCGGAGGCTCGGAGGCGCCGACGGCTCCTCATGGGCCATCTCCATCTCCGCCAGGCTGCGGCGTGCCTGACCTCTTGAGCCTCTAGGATGGTCCTCATGAGACGCTTGCGCAGCAGCCGCTGCTTGGCAGGCCATAAGGCATGCGCACGTAGTCAGGCGGACCTCAGAAGGCCCCACTCGCGAGGGCCAGAGGCACTTGAGATGCGGCCTGCTGAGCCCTCGGTATGTCAATGCAGACAAGAGCCCACCATCCTCGCCTGGATGGGGGCCACAGCTGGAGGGCGGCTGCCCCTCATGACCCTTGACTCAGAACTCCCGAATGGCCTTGCTGATGAACTCTTGGGGGTTCTGTCCTCTGGTCTTGCCCCCCGCTTGCAGGAAACGTGCTTCGAAACACGCCTCCATGTGGTGCCCAAGCGCCCCTTGAGACCTTGGCGAGGTCGGCGGCCCTCCAGGTGAGAGCCCCCGAGCCCTGCCTGAGGAGGGAGTCTGCCGCTTTCCCTATGATGGAAGGAGGCTCCCCCTCGACCGATGTGGACCCGGAGGGGCCTATCTTCTTGAAGAGCCGAGCTACCGATGTCTTCTTCTTGGGTGCTGCTCGAGGCATCCCGCCGCTGTGGTCTGGTCTTCCAACGATGCGGCTGAAAAGCTCGCCCAGTGGAGCACACCGTTCTCTTCACAGGCACCGTGATGACCCCGCCGCTTCTCGGCATCTTGAGGATGTTGTAGCCATGGTGGGTTACGGCTATGAACTTGGCCAACGCTGGGTACCCGAGGATGGCGTTGTACGGCAAGCGGTCGTGGGCGACGCCAAGTCGGCGAGCTCGGTGTAGAAGGTCGGGCCCCAAGGTGACATGAAGGTGGACCTGCCCGATCGACCGTGGAGCCGCCGGTGACTCCGGAGAAAGGCTTGGTTATTGAAGCTGATCGAGGGCACTTGTAGATTGTTGAATGTCTCCACGGACAGGACGTTGAGCCCTGCCCGCTGGCCGATGAGGGTCTTGGTGACCAGCACGCTGCTGATGATTGGGGAGCAAAGCATCAAGAACTCCGCTGTGGCTGCGCACTTGAGCTGATCAACCTGAGCTGAACGTGATGGCGACGCCACCACCCGATTGGGCGGTGGACTGAGCTTGGGGAGGACTGCATTCACTTACGGCTAACTGCTTGAAGATGCGTGAGAGGTCGGGCTTGAGCTCCGCCCAGATGCGTGATCGACACGCTCCTCGAAGCCCCCAGCCCTCGTCCCGATGACGGCTCGACTTCCTGGTGGCGGCGGCAGCGGAGGAGGCCTCGCGCTCTTGCGGACGATCCTCACGAGGCTGATCCTCCAGCCCTCGCGAGGTGGGTCTTGCCAGCAGTCTCGCGAGGTTGGTCGCGCACTTTGGCGCTGGCCGCGGTCTTCCCAAAGGTCCTCGCATTTCTTCCTCCTCTCGGCAGAGTCTTCGTCGCTCGCGCCGGCCTCGCCGACCCTTCCTCAAGACGGCCCGGAGCTCTTGACATTCATTGGTGTTAGGGTGTGGAGGTCGTGGTACACGCAGGTCGGGCTGCCCTTGGAGGAATCGGGCTGATCTCTGCCCGCTGGTGTCCGGGTTTGGCACAGCACGCAGCCCCCTTTGCGCTTTTACGCCCTGGCCTATGACTTCTTCTTCGGGATCCACGGCAGCGCTCTTCTCATCCCCGGCGCACTTGGTCGCCAAGTTGAATAGCTCCAGGAGGTGCACAGATCCTCATGCATCGCCAGCCCTTCCTTCATCTTGACGCCGCACACGCGGCCGGAGAAGGCAGAGATGATGGACTCCTCCGCTACTCCGGGGATCTTGAGCCGCTGTTGTTGAAGCGCAGCATGTACTTTTGCAGGGTTTCCGCTGCTACTTGATCCGGCGCGATGTCGCCACGGGCGGTGGCCGGGTCGCGAGTACCTTAGAAGTTGGTGATGAAGCGGAAGCGATCTCGCCCAGAAGAGATCGTGCTCTGGGGCCGATTCAGAGCCAAAAGGGTCTGGCCCTGAGCCATGGGGAACCAATTCGCCATGACCTTTTCATCCTCGCTGGCAGCCTCGATGCCCAGCTCAGAGCTCGAGGAACTCAGAGGGTCAGCCCGCGCCGTCAGAAGCGTGGAGGCAGGTCTGGCTTGAACTTGGCGGGCTACGCGACGCCGCGCAGCTCTGGTGAAGGCGCTGCAGCCCGCCGTGGTTGCTGGGGCCTCGGATGGCGAGAGCTTGGTCTTAGGGCTCTCCCTCCGCGGCTGGGGGTAGCGAGGGTCTTGACGGCCGGAGCGGGAGCGCCGGGCAGCTTCTGCGGGCGAGGAACTTCTTGGCAGCTTTTTCTTGTTGCTGGGTGCTCGGGCGGAACGGGTTCCGCCAGGCCGCGCGCTTGGTGCCTGGCGCTGCCTTGAGGAGGAGGCGGCTGAGGCGCCTGGAGTTTACCACAAGGCTGGGCGGGTGCGGTGCAGCGAGACGACGGCGCGGGTCGCCTGCAACGCGGACGAAGCTTCGGACGACGCTGTCGAGCCATTTTTCGAGACGCTGCCGACGGGCGGTAGAGCAGGAGCTCGCTGCCGCTGGCGAGTGCAGCCTGGTTCGGCGTGCGCCGCTGGGCGCGCGCGACGTAAGAACCAGCAGGGTGAGCGGTTATGGCGTGTGGCTGCCCCACCTTATGGACGGTGCTGGGACGACGCTTGTTGCCGTTTCGCCGGGCCGTGGCGCGGCGGATGGAAGGTGACGGAGAACGACGAGGACGCCTACGACGGAGCCGCTCGCCGACGGAGCTGCCTCGCCGACGGGAGCCGCCCGCCGATATGGAGGCGAGGGCGTGCGGCGCCGCCAAGCCCGACGAGCATCGATATGGTTGCGTGGTCGGGAAGAACGAGGCTAATCAAAGGCAGATTCCGCGCACTCTACCGGGCGCGCTAAATGTCGGATTTCGGTTCCAGCACTTTAAGGTTCGGAACTCGGGTGCGCTGAGATCCAACCTCCACCGCCTCGCATCACGCCAATCGCAGGGACCTAAACTACTAACAAGAACAGCACAAGAGACGCAAGATTTATATCGGTTCAAAGCCACCATCGTGGTGTAATACCCTTACCCAAAGCAGGTGGTGTGTGGATTGCCTCTGGGCCGATGAAGAACGGTATAAGGAAGAACAGCCTCGCGAGGGTCTGTTTCTGTGGGTGTGATGAACTGCTATGGTATCCCGTCGCCTAGCTTGAGGATCGGGCTCTCTCTCTCTCGAGATCCCAAATGCCTGCCTGGGAGAGAAAGTCTGCCTGCTACTACGGTGGCTAGATCTACTTATATAGATGAAGGCCTCGGGCCTCTTCCCAAATATTGAGCGGGAAGGGCGCCAACAATTGGCCATTTTGAAGGGGAACAGCGGTACACTTATCCTCGACTAAAGTTGGTCCTGCTTCGCCAAAGGCTCGTGATGACGCCGCTTGGGCTCCACGATGACTGCATTCCTGCTGTTGGGGCTGGTCTTGGTCTTGTTGCATCAAGGTGATGCTTTTGCTTGATGCTCGCTTCGCGCTTTGCTCGCTTGCACCAAAGAGGAAGAGG